>CM053771.1:149302428-149341610 GCA_028658325.1 Potorous gilbertii | reverse complement strand
GTGAGCTTTTGAAACTCTTTTTCCATTTGGCTAATTCTGCTTTTGAAAGCATTCTTCTCTTCCTTGGCTTTTTTAACCTCTTTTGCCAATTGAGTTAGCCTATTTTTCAAGGTGTTATTTTCTTCAGCATTTTTTGGGTCTGCTTTAGCAAGTTGTTGACTTGCTTTTTATGATTTTCTTGCATCTCTCTCATTTCTCTTTTCAAGTTTTCCTCCACCTGTCTTACTTGATTTTCAAAATTCTTTTTGAGCTCTTCGATGGCCTGAGACCATTGAATATTTATTCAATCTTGACTTTTATGTCTTTCCCTGATGGTAAGCATTGTTCTTCCTCATCCAAAAGGATGGGAGAAGATATCTGTTCCCCAAGAAAGTAACCTTCTAAAGTCTTATTTTTTTTTCTCTTTTTGGGGCATTTTTCCAACTTGACTTTTGATTTCTTTTTCAAGAGTAGGGTGTACTCTAGGGATCTGTAAGATCTCAGTTCCTCCAAGTTGGCACAATAAAGTGTGTACACTGGTCTAGGAGCAACTGGAAACTTCCGTGCCCAGAATCTATGAGTAGTAGAGCTTCTTCTCCACAACCACTTGGCTTCCAGTTCCACCAAGCCAGCACTGGGGGCTGAGATTCAGATAAGTTCCTCAATTCCTCCAGGAGCATTAGGTGGGGCCAGGGCCACCACACAGGGCTGAGATAAGGATCAGCTTCTCAGTTCCCCCAGGGGTTTTCGGATTCAAAAATGGATATGGTTTGCTGTGGGAGCTGCTGCTACCTGAGGCTGGAGCTATGGGAAGACCCTGCTCCCTTCTCGGCCAGCTGAGAAAACCCTCTCACTGACCTTTGATGCCTGTGGGTTGAGGTATCTTCAAACTGCCACTACTACTGCTGGGGATTCTGCCCCAAGGTCGGCTCTGGTCCTCCTCCTAGTGTGGTGCTGTTTGGCCAAGGCTGGGCTGGGCTGTCTGGTGTGACAGACCTTTCCCGTCGGCCTTTCAGGGTCACCCTGGGCTGGAAATCTCCTCTACTCCATTGTTCTGTGGCTTTAGAACTTGTTGAGAGTCTTTCTTTACAGGTATTTTATGGGCTGTGGGGGAAGAGCTAGTGTATGTGTGTCTTTATGCTACCCTCTTGGCTCTGCCCCGCATTCTTCATTTTTAAGGAACATTTTGAGCAATGTATAGTATGGGGTGAAGTTTAGAGGATCAAGGGTCATGTATGCAGGATTCTCCTTTGTGTGGGGGTAATGAAAAGAGTACTAGAATTGGAATCAAAGGACAAGGCATCAAATCCCTAAACTGCCATGGATTAAGTATCCAGGGCAAGTTTCTTAACCTCTCTGTTTCCTTTTCTGTCAAATGTGGGGTGGGTTGAACTAGATGACCTCTGAACTCCTTTCCAGCTCTATATGCATGACCCTAAAAATGACATTTTAGAATGGGCCCTGTGCAGTGTTAAATGTTCACAACTATGGTTTAATATTCACCTTGGGCAAGGTGACATGCAGGACAGATAGCTGTCTCTCCTGAGTATGTCATTCTAGTCAGATGACTGATGCAAAGTATGTGGTAATTTGCCTACCATAAAAAGAGACTAAACTCAATCCCAGTATTCTGAAGGCAAAATCATACTTAGAGAGTCTCAGGTTATCAGAGTAAGTGGTAGTTGTCTGATTATAAAGTGGAAAGATATTATTCAGACATGGATATATCTGTAATCAGCAATGATGAAAAAGGAGGTGTACTGGAAGTGAATGGTAATTAAAGAGAATTTTGGTGATGCTTCATCTTTTCTTGCTCAGGTATATAGTGAGTCTCCAGTCACATCCAGAGAATGACCAAATGCCTTTTCAGAGTCCTGCAGCCATCAGATGGCTTAGGGATATGAATTCATGTTTTCTTAGAAGGATTCAAATTGCAACATTCTTAAAAGCACTTATGAAATGAGTTTGGTTTTCATCCAAGAAAAAAAACAAGCACATATTGGTCTTCACTAGTAGTTTCAGGGGATAATTGTGTAGTACTTTTGTTAGAGCCTGCTCATCTATGTTCAGAGGAGTTATTCTGAGAATGAAAGGATTGGAGGTGGAAAGATTCATTTTCAAGGAAGAGGAGACAGGCAATTTGATGTGCTTGTTAGACTAATGGATTAAGAGTACTAGGACCTGAGTTATATTTCTTGATCTATCACTGACCTGCTGTGTAACTGGGCAAATCACTTAATCTCTTGGTTTTCCCATAACACTATTTGCCCCTTATCTGTCTCAAAGAAATGTTTTGAGGATAAGTGAGACTATGGCCATTAAACCTTTTAAGCTATCATTATTAAAAAGTTGGTTTATGTACTCAGCATTCTAACCTAAATGGACTACTTGCTAAACCATGAACTCAATATGTCATCTCTCATCTCTGTGCATTTATCCAGGTTATCTGTCTTCCTCATCTTCTACCACTTCTCATCTCCAGACTTCAGAATCTTTATTTTTCTTTAAGGTTCTGTTTAGGTTCTACCTCTCCCATATACTTTTTCCCTTCCATCCAAGATCTTGCTCTCTTCTTAAATATACCTACAGAACTTTTGATGGACTGCTTCTTTAGTCTCATCATTCCCTTCTTTGCATATTCCTTATCTGTTCATATGTCATGCAACTCCCAATCTCCATTCCTAAAAAAATGTCAACTCCTTGATGGCAAAACTATTATAGTCATTGTATCCCCATTGCCTAGAAAGGTGACTTACTCATAATAGGAGCATAATAAATGTTTGTCAAATTGACTAGAATATAAGATATTATTAGCACCTTCGATGCTATTAGCTTCAGTTTTCCAACTCAGATTTAAAATCAGTGTCATATAATCATTCACATAAGCCCTCGGTAGGTTTATGCTATAGAATAGATATTGTGTAATGCATTTTCTATTGCTTATTTCAGATAGAACATTTGTTACTTTTTTTGTGTCAGTGTTTGAGATGCTAGGATGGTAGGAATGATATTCCACCATCCATTTTTAGGCTTATAGGGTCATTGGCTTTGGGGCACTGCAGATCAGTTGTGCTGATCTTAGGCAACAATGCTATTGTCTTTGTGGCATCCATGCCCTCACTCCTAACTCATCCCTTTCTGCACACAATAAGTGTTTTTAATAAAATAAAATTTAATAAAAATAATATTCATTTTGTTTTTACATCAACTACACTTTCCACTGTATCCTTCCTCCCACCTACTCTCTCTAAAAGAAAAATCCTTAGTTAATAATTAGATAATAAAGAACAAAAAGGAGCAAGAACAAAGTTATACCAAACTAACCAACATATTGAAAATGTCTGGTGTTCTATATAGTATTCTATGACCATAGTTCTCCATCGCTACAAAGAAACATGAGGAGATGCTATTTTATATCTCTTCTATGGGGCCATATTTGGTTATTTTGATTTGGTAACATTTAAGTTCTCCTGTTTTATTGTGGTGCTGGTTGTTCTTTACAGTTTCATTGTTGAAGTCATTGTGTATTATTTTCCTGGTTCTACTTACTTATTTTGCATCAGTTCATATTAGGTTTTTTATGTTTCCATGTATAGATCACACCACAATTTGTTTAGGACAAGTGGGTATTTTTGTTATTATTCAGTTTACTCTTCATGACCCCATTTGTGGTTTTCTTGGCAAAGATATTGGAGTGGTTTGCCATTTCCTTCTCTAGTTCGTTTTTTCTTTTTACAGATTTACAGATGAGGAAACTGAGGAAGAATTAAGTGACTTGACCAGGGTCACACAGATAATAAGTATCTGAGGCCAGATTTGAGCTCATGAAATTGAATCTTTCTGATGCCAATGCTAGCACTCTATCCCCTGTGCCAGCTAGCTGCCTAAGTGGGTATTTAACAGATATCAAATGAAAGGATTGATGCTGGCTCATTGAGTGTTTGGACTGTGTTTGTTTAAATGGAATTAACATGTCATATAGGCTTTTTCCTGCAGATGTCTGATACCATTTGTATGTGAGTTGTTGTATCCTCCCTAAAAACTGGGGCTCAGTCCACATTCTAGAAAAGACTGTCTTTGTACCTAAGAGAGAATGACTTACTTGTGTTTATCTTGAGGCATCTCATTTGTCTATTAAACCAGCCATTAAATAATTTCAGTGAAACCAATTAGCACAGGAGGCTATATGTAAGACTGACAACTGCCAGAGACTCTTCCCAACATGCATGGCCTGGGGTATTATTGGCTGAAGACTCTGTTATGATCTCAGTTTCAAAGTTGCCTACATCCCTGATTTGCCAGGGTCCTATCTATTTCTTGATGATTTCAATCCTTGCAGCAGGGGCTAAGCACTTCTCCATTTTTCGTTGGTCTCACTATTGCCTTGGCATTTTATATTTTGCTCTTATTTGTTTAGACTTAACTCATGGAAGGTAGATGGTGGGCAGATGCCAACATGTTCGATATGCTCCAGGTCATACTTTCTATTCTTGCTATGCCTTTATTATAAGTTCTCTAGGATTAAAAATGCATTTTAATACTGTTTGAAGAGCTAATGCCTTGGGTTGTTCAGTTATTACAGCCATCTTCTGCCAGACAGTGATCTGGTCAGAAGACCACCTCCATTTCCTCTAGTAATTGTTGACACCAATGTTGGTTGTATAAACAAGGCCTTAGGATACTAAGGAAACACTGTTGCTCCCCACCAAACCCCCTCCACCATCAAAGCCAATATCATGTTTCCCATTACATTCATAGGAATAGGACATAGAGATCCATGTTTCATATGCAGATCTGAGGGAAAAAACCCCCCACCTCTTCCTGTGGTTTCCCTTGACTCAAAAAATCATTCATAGCCATGTCTCTTTCTGAGGGGGGAGCATTCACAAACCCTCCTTGTCCCTTTAAATGGAAGTTTAATAAGCTCAGAAATGGCATTGCCTCCAAGAAACCCAACATTGGAGAATTAGAGCCTGTTTCCTTAGATGAATATGAAACTTTGAAATAGTCCAAGAAGACCCCTGCAATCCCTGCTAAATGAGATTTGATTTCTCTTTAAGCTGTTTTTAATAGCTAGAATTATAGAACATTGCTGTTTACCAGTTAATAGGTTTGTGAGCATGCCGCTTGCTTTGTGCCCGTGGTGATATCATTTACACCTGTAT
The DNA here is from genome assembly GCA_028658325.1 of Potorous gilbertii. NCBI lineage: Eukaryota > Metazoa > Chordata > Mammalia > Diprotodontia > Potoroidae > Potorous > Potorous gilbertii. Next base: position 149,336,466 of record CM053771.1, on the reverse strand, counting down.
TCATGAAGCAGCCCCTTGAGTTTGCAGGTCTCTAAACAAATTGGAGCAGGTCTGGCTGCTTTCTCTCCCTCTCCCGGTCTCTCTGATTTGTTTTTCTCCATCTATCTCTTCTCCTCTTGGCCTCTCCTTCATCTTGCAGGTTGTTATTCATGTTCTTTTACTTATAGGGTTTCACAAGAATTCATTCTATGGTGGGGGTAGGGGCAGAGTAAGGGTGTATCAGCAGAAATGATTGTATTCTAAGAACTACCAACACCTACCAAAAAGTCTTCATCCTTTGGGTTACCTTGTTCTCAAGTCACTTTAACATTCTTTGGGCCTTGGGGAGAATCTGATCTCTTAAATGGAAAGCAAGACACAGGCTCTAAGTGGTCAAGAAATAGATAATAGAATGACAAACCTAGGGGGGAAGCACAGAATAGAAAATTGTACAACCAGCTGTTCTGAGAGCAGATCACCTAATGAAAAGACCTATGGTCACAAGCTGGACAATGGCGCTTCTGCAACAGCCATGGTGTACTTTATCCCATTACAGAGACAGGCCGCTAGGTGGCTCTGTTAGACTTGGAGTTCTGAAGACCTGAGTTCAAATCTACCTTCAGACACTTAATAACTCCGTGACCTTGGACAAGCCACTCAAGGTCAGTTTGCCTCAGTTTTCTCAACTTAAAAAATAGAGATAAAAGCAGGACCTACCTTGTAGGATTGTTGTGAATATCAAATGAGATATTAATAAAAAATGCTTGGCACAAGCCTGATATAAAGTAGGTGCCATATAAATGCTTATTCCCTTTCCAGTGATTGAAATTCCAGACATTTAAACCTTTGTGAGGGAGAAGCAACAGTAAGAATGGGAAGAATGTGTTCAATTCAAGGTTCATGTGTGAAAATATAATGAGCTGCTCTTTAATCCAGCACATCATACTGAAGGATTTCCTAAGTCTCTGTTTAAAGTGCCTAGTCAAGTTTCAGAATCTTCTTCACTAAGGCTTCATCTGAATAGGAGACATCATTAAGTGCTGAGTAAAGATAGTTTTGTTGTATTTATTCACAAGCACAAGGATACCATGTGGATCACAAAATCTCTAAAATGGAAAGCACCTCAGAAACCATCTGGATCAACCTGAAACTGAATAATAATTCTCAACAACCACTCAATCAAACTTTTGTTTGAAGAGTTCCAGCAAGGGGAGGCCCTCCCTCTTGTAGTAGCCTAGATAACTTTTGGATAACTCTAATGAGGATGTATTCCCCTTAAATCAAACCAAAATTTGTCTTTTTAAAAATTTCTACCCATTGCTCCTAACTCTGACCTCTAAGGCTGAGTATAAGTCTAATGACTGTTTCTTACTCATCTCCCTCAAATACTTGACAGTTACCATGTTTTCTCTAAGTCCTCTCTCACTGGACTAAATACTCACATTCCTTCACTTAATCTTCTTAATGGCATGATCTTAAGGCTCTTCCTCATTCTGACCAGCTTTTCTACCTACTCTCTAGATTATCAATGTCTTTTCTAAGATATAGTGGCCAGAATTGAACACAATGGTTGACATGTTCTATAGTTCTAGTAAGCGGAGGCTTATATTTTCATAGTCCTGGACAACAGAAAGTATTTGTCACTGTCTGTCTCTGTCTCTCCCTCACTCTCTTCTTCTCCACCTTCATTTTCAGTCTCTTCTATTTTAGTCCTATTGCATCTCTTCTATTTTAGTCCTATTGCAACTCAGAACTCCTGAGCTCAGGTGATCCATGGACCTCAGTTATTTCTAGTAGCAAGGATTACAAGTATATGTGACCACAATTGGAACTCCAAGTCTGTCCTGCATCATCTAGCATTGACTGTTTTTTCTGCTTCCATATGCTGTTGGTTCACATTCAACTTATCTGCTAAAACAACTGAAATCATATTTTGGTGAACTGTTGTCTAATTGTACTGCCCATTTTGTACTGGTGAACTTAATTTTTTGAACTCGTGTGTGAGCCTTTAAGCTTATTGCAATTTAATCTTACTCATTTTGTCAACATCAAGAAATCTAGAGCAAAGGTTCTTCATCTTTTTTTGTGTGTCATGGACCCCAATGACAGTCAAGTGAAATCTTCTCATAGTAATGTTTTTAAACAACTATAAGAATGACTGAATTCCAGTATTAGTGAAAATAACGATGTACTTCTTTCTCATATAAGTTCATAGATACCCTGAAATTTACACATGAATCTCTTGATGTTTGCATTTGGGGTAGGCTGTTTGAGGCACATGGTTGTACAGAAATGGACAAAAGTCAGATCATTTTTGGATCTTCACTTTACTTCTCAATGTGTTAAGTATTCTTCCAAGCTTTGAATCACCTGCAGATTTGATAAACATGCCTTCTATGCCAGGGACAGAACCTTGGGCCATGCCATTAGAGATTGCTTTTGACAACATAGGTCTTGCCACCAGCCCCAAGAGCCCACTAGAGGAAATAAATTCTCCTAGTAGCCAAAGAGGAAACATATGCCTATTTTACCATTATATTCCTCCTAATCACAGTGAGAAAATACATGGCCCTTCTACAGTAATATTCCTCCCATTCATTGTCAAGATGGCAAAACTCATGAACATATACCTTTTTGTATTAGAGAATACAGTCCAATATATTGAATAGAAAATATCCTCTAACCACTGTCATTTCCTTTCTAGTTTGGAGATTATTTTCCTTAGAGCAAATAATAGCAAATTCAAGGAGAATAGCTTCACTTTTTCTTGGTTGTCTATTACTATCATCCCATTCACTCCATCCAAAGCATTGACATCTGTTTTGCTAAAGGTCCAAGGAACTTTTCTGATTTGCACCTGAAACTTTCCATATGTGTTGTTTCCTCCTTTAGATTATGAGCTGCTTGAGAGCAGGGAGTGTTTGGACTTTTCCATTTGTATTCCCAGCATTTTGCAAAGCTCTTTATATTCATTCATTCATATCTTCATTCTAGTGATAGTTTTATTGCTTCTTTGAGCCTGCTTTTCCCTCTATTATGACTACACTTCTTTTTGTTCTAATCTCTTCAGGTCTCTTTCATCACTTTGGTTCTCCCTGACAATCTTAACATCTATCAGCACAATCTCTCTTGAACCTCGTCAAATTCTCTTTCTTTAGTCATCAAAAATATGGGGAAAACTAGATATCATAAAGGATGTGACAATGGTAGTGCACGGTCGCTATCATCTTTGATTGTGTCTTTCCAAAAATGAAATTAAGGGGTGAGAGAGGAATATATTGGGAAGAGAAAAGGAGAAATGGGATGGGGCAAATTATCTCCCGTAAAAGAGGCGAGAAAAAGACTTTTCAATGGAGGGAAAAAGAGGGGAGGTATGAAAACCTATCTTACAATACAGGAACGTGGGGGAGAAGGGGATAAGCAGGGTGGGGGGGATAATGGAAGGGAGGGGAACAATCAGAACTCAACATTTGGGGAAGGACAAGGTCAAAAGAGAGAATAGAAGAAATGGGGGGCAGGATAGGATGGAGGGAAATATAGTTAGTCTTACACAACATGACTATTATGAAAGTCATTTGCAAAACTACACAGATATGGCTATATTGAATTGCTTGCCTTCCCAACGGGGATGTTTGGGAGGGAATAAGGAAGAGAAGTTGGAATTCAAAGTTTTAGGAACAACTGTTGAGTATTGTTCTTGCATACAACTGGGAAATAAGAAATACAGGTAACGGGGTGTAGAGACTTATCTTGCCTTACAGGACAAAAGAGAAGATGGGGATAAGGGAAGGGAGGGATGCTAGAAGGGAGGGCAGATTGGTCTTAGGGTTAATTAGATTGCTCAGCATTTTGAGATGGGGGGAGGAGGGGAGAGATGGGGAGAAAATTTGAAACTCAAAATTTTGTGGAAACAAATGTTGAAAACAACATAAATAAATAAATTTTACAAAAAAGGCATAGAGGTTAGAGATCTTATGTTGGTTATGGGGAACAGCAAGTAAAGCAATCTGACTGGAGTTTGAGGATGAATAATATGTAATCATCCTAGAAAGACAGATTGTGGTCAGAGAATGAAAGGATTTACTTTAACTGTCAAATGGCAGAGTTTGTATTTTATTTTAATGGCAATGGGAAGCCACTGAAGTTTCTGTGTTTCTGTTGTTGCCTCCAGTAGGATGCAAATTCCTTGAAATTAGGAGATGTTTAATTGTAGTTTTTGTACCCTCAGCCTCTGACCATTCCTTGAACATAGTGGGGACTTAAATATTTATTCTTTATATACCTGAAGCCTTTCCTGATCCTCTCTTCTACTAATACTTTTCTTACCCCCAACTGCCTCATATTCATTTTTATATACATCTAAATATGTACATGTTATTTCTGTGGTCAAGTTTTTAAGCTCTTTGAATGCATGGAGTATTTCATTTTTTCTTGGATTGTCAATGTTTAGCCCAATGCTGGAAATATGGAAGACATTTAATAAATACTTATCAAATGATTGATTAATGCATAGCACCAGTAATTGATGTTTAGCAATTCCTGTTTTTCCTCCTGGGATGAGATTTCCCCCTGACTCCATTTAGATTTAAAATAATTAAAAGTGATCTCCATGTTTGAGTCAACATATTCAGGTTTCCTGGCTTGGTTAATTCCTCCAAGCATCACATCCCTGGGAGGCTCAGCATGATGTCTCTAGGGTAAAAAGATATCAAGGAAACTACTTGTAGTGGACTGTCCTCTGTGATTATATGATTATACAGCTGCTTCCTCCATTGCTCCCTGTTGCCAGTTCTGTCTCCCCTGCTACCAAGAGCAGGGATTCAGAATTGCACCAAATTCTATGACAGGGCTCCTGCCTTCTCCCCTCTGCTTACCTCTTTTCCTCTCCTCTTTAGGGCCTACATCAGGGAGGAAAGGCCAGGACAGACAACACCTGGTCTTGAAGCCTCAGAGCTGTGACTCTCCCTTTCAGAAGATGTCAGAGGAGTCATTGTACTGGAACTCGATGTCTGTCGGAAGCAAGATGTCCCTGGGGAACAGAGGTGAATAAATGCACAGCAACAGAGAGAGCAAGTGTCTTTATCTGGACTACTGCTAGTGATTCAGCTGTTTCCTTTCCAAATCAGTGCTCACTAGTGCCCCTGTGTCAGGGCAGTGGGTTATTTGTAGATGGAAACATAGAACCAGGTGCCTCATTGCTTCTAGATACAGCTTCCAGGAATTCTATGAATTCTGACCTCCCAAGAACAATGCCTCTATCCCTCCATCAGATCCAGAGATCTGAGGTCCTGAGCTTCTCACTGCTCTTCCCAGGCTTGTGACTTGAATGACTGGGAGAATCATAGACACTGAACATAGAGACATTCCAGGGAGGTACAGGTTTTTGGAAGAGGCTGAATTCAATCCATAAGAAGTCTCTAAGGAATCCAGAAATGAATTTTTCCCAACTCCCTTTTAGTGTGCTCTATAAACTCCAGGAACACTCATCAACACTGTTAAGTCAAAGCCCAAATCTTCCATTTAATGCTAGTGTGACTTCAGGCAAGTCACTTAACCATTCTGGGCCTCAGGTTCCTCAAATATAAAACTAAGTTGTTGGACTAGATCAAAAGTTTTTATCTAGGTTCTCTTAAAATATTTTGGTAACAGTATTTCAAAATCACTGATTTTGCTTGTAATGTTATATATTATATTGTATGCATCTACAACACACTGAGAAGAAGTCAATAGTCTTCACTAGACTATCCTGACACAAAAAAAGATTAAAAGTTTCTATACTAAATGGTCTCTAAGATCCCTTCCCAACTTTACATCCCAGTGTCTGTTGATGGGGTACAGGACTCTGGGAACCTCCTTGAACTCTCCTTGAATCTTTCCACTTAATCTGGCTTTTCATATCCAAATCTGTTACCTTTAACCTAGCCTCGCTGTCCATTGTCTGTTGCCTCCATATTGCCTCTAGTTAATTCCCATCCTTGATTATTTCCCACCCAATTGGGTGCCCTCCATTGTCTGATACCTCCCAATTGCCTCCAGCTGTTTCCCACCCTTGATTACATCGCTAGTTATTCCAGTAACCTTGCAAAAATCTTGCCAGCAATGACTAATATGTTGATCCTTCACCTAGAAGATGGTCATATATCTGAGAGCCAGTATGGCTTAAGAAAAGACTGAGGAACAACCTGTATGGTGTTTGCTGGCAGACAACTGCAGGACAAACATAATGTTTGTAGATCTGACCAAGGTCTTTGACATCATTAGTCCTGAGGGCTTATGGAAAATTATGTCAAAATTTGGTTGCCCAGAGAAATTCATCAGTATTGTACATCAATTTCATGATGGCATGTTTCCCTGGGTTCTGGATAGTGGACAAGGCTCTTGTGCCTTGCCAGTCACTAAAGGAGTGAAACAGGGCTGTGTGCTTGCTCCCATGTCTTTTAGCATGATGTTTTCAGCCATGTTGTCAAATAGTTTCAATGAGGATAAACACAGCATCAAGGTATTGATGGTAAGTTCTTCAATTTGGAAAGGTTACAAACCAGGACCAAAGTGGAGGGAGTGCTGGTGCATGATTTTCTGTTTGCAGATAATTGTGCACTCAATGCAGCCTCTGAAGCTGAGATGCAACAAAGTATGGATCAATTCTCTGCTGCCTGTGCTAATTTTGGCCTAATAATTAACACCAAGAAAACACAGGTGCTTCATTAGCCACCATCACACCATCCGTACATGGAAACATCAGTTGCAACAAATGGAGAAGTTCTGAATGCTGTGGATAAGTTCACTTACCTTGGTGGTGTACTTTCCAGGGGATGTACACATTGACAATGAGGTGGACACGTGCATTGCTCAAGCTAGCTCAGTGTTTTGGAGGCTCCGAAGAAAAATTTGGGGGAGAAAAGGTATTAGACTGACTACCAAACTGAAGGTCTACAGAGCCATTGTGCTGACCTCTTTGTTGTATGCCTGTGAAAAATAGACAGTCAACTAGCACCATGCCAGGAAACTGAATTGCTTTCATTTGAACTGTCTTAGGAAGATTCTGAGGATTACCTGGCAGGATAAGGTACCAGACACTGAAGTCCTTGCTCTAGCTGAATTGCCAAGTATTCAAAACTATGCTTCAGAGAGTGCAACTCTGATGGGCTGCCCATGTTGTTTGAATGCAAATTGTATGCTTATCAAAAAGACTTATTTTATGGAGAACTCACAAGGGGCAGATGATCACATGATACAAGAACACTCTTAAGGTTTCTCTCAAGAACTTTGGATTTGACTGTGCCACATGGGAGATGCTGGCACAGGACTACTCAACATGGCATGCCCACATCAGAAAAGGTACTATCGTCTATGAGCAAAGCAGAATTGAGACAGCACAAAGAAAATGTAGGATGCACAAATTTGCAATAACCACCCCAACTATTCATGCAAGTTATCTGTGCCCAATCTGTGGTAGAGCATTCCGAGCTCATATTGATCTGATCAGCCACTTTATCTTATCATGGTGATGTCATTTTGGTCCTCTTCGAGAACAAAGGGCAATAACCAACCAACCAATCAGTTACCCCAGTCTCATCATGATCCTTATTAGACCCCTTTCCCCAGACTACTAGACCACCCCCAGATCTCTCCCACAGTCTTTCTGTATATAAGTTCCATCTTGCCTCCATGAAGGTGCTCTGATTCAATCCACCTTTGATTCTGTCTAGCTGAGATTCTATCTGCCCTGCTTGTCAATACTAGCATCACAAATGTCTAGGTGTCTTAAGAGTCAACACAATATAGCGAATCTTTTTAATAAACTATTTTACTTTGGCTGAAAAAAGACTTGAGTCAAAATCATTTGACAGAACCTTGCCTATTGGTATTTTGGGATCCTTAGCTCCCCAAACCTCAGCATAATGGTTCCCTGACTTCAATATCTATGACTGACTGTGCCTTTAGACACCTCCCAGCAACCCAGGAAAGGAAGGTGAGGTTATTGGCTTGCTATCATTTTGGGAACAGGTGACTTAGTAGGGAGGAGTTGGTTTTCCTATGGTGCCCCATTTTTGGAATCAGAAATAAGGGATAAAGCAGACCTGGTCTCGCACTCTATATGGTTTCCCTTAGCCATTCTTCAGAAGCTGCATTGAAGCCAGTTCATGAGAAATTGCAGGGGTGAGAAGAAACAGAAAGGTCAGAGAAGTTTGCATTGCACAGTCCCTGAGCAGGAGCAGAATTCTGTCTGCTGTTGTGATTCCTAGTTGCCCTTGGTAATGAGGTGGGAAGGCTCTGGGCATGGATACAGCTCCAGTGCCGCCCTGTCCACCCCCACATTATCTTGACTTATTACATTGTAATAAATTGAACCATTCCAGTTCATTATTTCATATTTGAGGAGATTTATAGATTGTCCTGGTGGCTGAAGAGGCAGTGATTAAAGAAATAGCGTGCTAATGAATGAGGCTTTGCACAAAGGCTTTTTAATTAATGCTCAGCCCAGGGGCTGTAAACCGCTTGCTGATAACAAACCTGCCCATTGAAGAGTTGAACTGACAACTTCCCACAGAATAAGGGTTGACGAGGAGACACTGGTAAGTTATTCAAGTGGCAATTACGACTAATAAAGTGATTCTTTTCCCCTTCCTTCCATTGTATCTGTGGGAGCTTCAGAATATCTTTGGTTTTTAAAAAAAGCCCAGTACCTCCCATCCTCCTTTCTGTCAGCCCCAGCTCCCTCCATAGCCACTCTTGGCTATCAAAGACTCCACCATCCTGAGGCTGGTATGTTTTTCTGAATGCTCAGCTTGGTTCAGATTTATGGAGTGGAAGCTGCCTGTCATCTTTTATGTGGCTCATACAATACCATGAAACAATCATTTTCACTCCAAACTATTTCCAGAGCTCTGGAGATTTGCTGGAGTCAAATTGTTCTGTCTGGTATTTTTCTGTAAGGAGTTTGTTTTTATTAATCATTCTCTCCTTTTCATTGTTTGGGGGAAGTCAGTAGGCTGGCAGCCCTGAGGGCCTTTATGTTACCAGTTCCAAAACTCTAAGCAGAGCTCTCTCTTGATCAGGGACTTCCTGGAAGAGTCTCGCTAAAATGTAATCTCCTTGAAAGCAGGACCCCCAAGTCCTCTGTTTTCCATTTCTCACTCAGAACTAGGTCCTTGTGCATGGCGTGCTTAGAGTATGCTTTGATCAAAAAGTCAGGGCTGAACTACTCATGCTAAGTTACAATAAAGCTGGGCTTTTACATTTTTAAGGGCTCCTTGTTGAGATCAGATGTTGGAAGAAACTATGGTTTTCCATAGGATGATATGCAATCCAACCAATATTTATTAAGCACCTACTAAGTGCAAGTCACTGTGCTAAGTGCTAGAGATACAATTAACAAAAAGAAACACTGTCCCTACCCTCAGGGAGCTTGTATTCCAAAAGGGGAACCAACACACAAAAGAAGGCAGGAAAAGAGGATAGGATAGGACAACAAATGTTCTCCTCTTATTCCATCTAGCAGAAAATGAGGCAGGGTAGCAGATGCAAATTGGAGATATTTCAGTGAGGTGCTAAATGTACAATAATAGTGACTGTATTGGTGATCATACATTCAGAACAATAAAATCTAACCCATAGAAGAAAACTATCATAGAAGCAAAGCATGGAGAGATAGGGCTTTGGCCCAGGTTCTAGATAAGGGAGAAATGCTTACTCTATCATGGAAACTACATGTTGGGCCTCCTGCTTTATGGTATTCTGCCACCTTGCCCCACCACATACTACTACCATCAGAGCCCTGTTACAGTCATGTCCCCTCTCCCAGGGCCATCTTTCCTCTAAACTCTAGTAGAAGTGTGAGTTGGACTTCCTGGGGCATGGACCATTTCCTTTACCCTCAAAATCAGCTGTATTCTAAAGTTTAAACCACAAGCATCCTCGCTGCTGCTTGTTACCTGCCTCAGTTGAATCTACTCCAGGTGTAAGAATTTCAGATCATAGTTCTGCCCAGGAAATTTGGTAAAAACTAGTAACGCAATGGTCCATTACTAAATCAACTGCTGCATTTAGCAAAAAGAAATCTCAAGAGTCTATGGATGAGGGATTAACACAATGCAACTCTGTCAAAGAACTAAAAGGGTATGGAAACAGAGGAATATCAAAGTATGGTTTCCTATTGTCTGGATGGTCTCTAAGGTCTCTTTCAATTTTGAATCTGGGAGTAATTAGTGATTTCACATATGTTAAGGAATTAGGGTTTCATTGTTCATTGTCAACAGAGCAGAAGGTGGATCTTCTTGATGTTATCCAAAAGAACTAAACACTATGTTTTACCTCAATATATTTCTGTGTCAACAATAGTGGTTTCTAATATATTCAATCAAGGCATGTGCTGTTATACATTAAGAATAGATTAAAATTAGCAATACAAATTGCAGTGATAGCAATATTTTGGATATGTATAAAGACTAAAGACTTTAAATTTAAGTGAAATGATTGATTCTGATCACGTATTATCTCTACTTGACAGAGAAACTGAGGCACCCTAAAATGTATTAAGACTTACTGAGAGACAGTTTTCCACTGGAGGAGCTTGGGCTGGAATGATGGTTTTCAAGTAATGGAATTAGAAGTCATATGCTTTACTGACCTGGTGATTCACACAATAGCTTATCATAGAACTTATATTACAGGTTTTTGTCTTTAAAAAATATTGATAGTTTAAAAAAATAGTCATTTCCCAATATATTCTATACATATACATTCACACATATAGGTACTGGATTCTGATTTGTAACAGGAAAAGTTAAATAAAACCGGTAACAAAATGAACTTGTCTGACAGTGTATGTAATGTTCTGTACTCTAGTGTCCTTTCTTCTTTATCGAGAGAAGGTAAACATTTCATTAACTGTTTGCCAAGACCAAGATCAACATAGTTTTTCAATAAATCATTTTGATTAAATAGTTGTTAGAAATTTTTTCTTCTAAAGATCCTGGACTTCACATGTTACAACACACAAAAGAATAAAGTTGGCAGAGACAGAGACTATCTGAACACAAAAAGATTCATCTAGCTTTCCAGATTCTAAACGAACTTGAAAAGAATGTTTGGAAGACAATGAGTCCGCCTCTAAATAAATAAATAAATTCAAGCTTTAAAAAAGTGACAAGATACAAATGAATCTCAAGAATTAATCAACCATATCAGTTTTGTTTCTATAAGACAAAATGGAATTTGGAATTTGAATATTGGTCAACCTATAACAATTTACTGATATCTTGAAGATACTTTATTAAATTCGAAATCACAAAATCTTAGAACTGGAAGAGATCTTACAGATTATATATTTCAACTCTTTCATTTCATACATGAGAAAACTGAAGCTGAAAGAGGAGAAAGAAGGGGCTTGCATAAGCTTATACCACTAGGAAAGGGCAGAGCTGGAACCTGAACTCAGGACTTGAACTTGGAATCTTCCAGCATCCCTTCTGCCAAATACACTGAAGATATAATTGAAATTAATTTATTTTCTCTTAAATTTTTTTTAAGTTATCCAGAATTTCCCAGGTTTCCTGAAAAAAAAATAATTTCTGTTCAAGCAAAAATTTTTAGTTATCAAAATTCCTGCTAATTTCAGTTGCTTTCCATTTCATTATATTCCCTATGTATGAAGGTTATAGAGGTCCACTTTTCTTGCATTCTTCAGTATCTAATATCATTCCACTTCATTTCCCTCCTATAATATCACATACACTTGAGCAACTCAGAGGGACTGGATGACTATGGGGTGGATTTAAAGAAGTAGAGACTTTAAGACTGCAATGTAATTACCAAAGGTCAACTAGTTCATTCTTTTGCCACTGAGTGTATCTGCGTATCTGCTTCTAGAAAAGAAGTTATAGACAATAGGAATGCTAGTGAGTAGGAATTGCTATCTACCTCTGTTTTATTTTCTCTCTTCTTACTTTTCCTTTGTCTTTATTTTTTATATTTCCCCTCTGTTTACTTTTTAGGTCTGATTATGCTACCCATAGGCATTTTTAAGCCCTGTCTAGGCTTAGGAGTTTGGGAATCCTGCTCTGGACTGTCTGAAGTGGACAGATCTGAGTTCTTTTGTGGAAAAAAAAAGTGACTTCACATATTCTTTCAAATGGACTTTACAAAATTTAATAATAACCTTTGTAAGCTACAACATATTCCTAATAGCTCATCTAAACTCTTCTTGTTATATTTTAATACCACTTTCTTTTAGTCTATTTTTGGTCAAATTGGAGAACATCAGGTCACTTCTGTTCCTATTGTAGCTTGAGTCTGTGTTCAGTTTTTAAAAAATGACCACAAAAATTTCTTCCAATTCAAAACCTATATTCCTACGATCTGTGTGTATGTATGTACATACACATGGAAAGAGATAGAGAGAAAAGCAGAGAAAGAGAGACAGAGAGAGATTGACAGAAAGACAGACAGAGAGAAAAAGGAAGAGAGGGTGGGAGGTAGGGAAGACAGCAACTGAGAACAGTAATTATGAGACTTAATTCTGCAAATGACATTTACCCTATCCTCTCCATGGTAGGAAAGATATCAGAAAGGACTCTGAGTTTGCTCTGGGGCAAGGAGTCACATGGTACAATAAAAGGATGCTAGTTGCAGATCATGCTCCTTTTGCTTTTCTTTCTTGACCTTGTGATTAGAATTTCTGTAGAGAAAGTCTTGCAAAAGGCAAGAAACAAGCACAGATAGCTTGAACATGAGGTTCATGAAGGAAGTGCTGATCAGGAGTCATGAAGAGAAAAGTGATCCAAAATTGCTGAGATTTCCAAACTTCTTCTTCTTCATGAGCCCTGGTTATGTGTAGACTTAGGAACATGTCCCATCTACACAGAAGGCCCCTAGAGTTAAGGGGATAGGATGTGGTACACATAGGCTAAAGCCATTCATTTTCTGAAAAATTTCTACTGTTTCTTAATGACAAAATATCTTTGTAAATTTAGCAAAGATGATCCATATCCTAGGAGAATTATGAAACTTACAAAATAAGTTTGAAAGTTACTTCTTGAACTTACTGTAATGATGAAATATTTTATTTCATGAATATTATATTTGAATAATGACAAGCCTCTAACATTACTACAATATATTCAGTGAAGGAAATTGACAAGAGATTATGTTTGAGGAAATTGTGTCCCTCTTTCCCATCTCCCATGAAAATCTAATGATCTATCCTTTGCCTAGGTCTATAACCCAAAGAGTCATTCATTTTGAATAATTCCCTGCTAGTAAAGAGATGATGCTACATATATAAACACATGTATGTGTATATCCATACACACATGTGTGTATAGATATGTAAACAAACATGTATAATACATACATATATATATATATATATACTGACTCTGACTCCATGTGGACTGGAGGAAGAGATCTGAAAGAAAGCAAAACATTTCATAGGACAGGGGTCATGAAAGTATATATATACATATGTATATACACACACACACACATATATATATATACACATATATATATATATATAATTATAATCCATAATATATTTTATTTCATTCCCTAAATTGAATTTTGTACTGGTCAGTATGGCATTAATAAAAGTTGTTAGGGAACCAATGCAGAAGTGGCTACCCAAGCTAGTGGGAGCAAGCCAGGCCTGAGGACTCTCCAGTGGTCAGCATGTATAGCAGAGTTCCATCTAATGGTTAATTCAAACTCTATGCTCAGCTAATTCAAATATCTTGATATGTTATCAACCTATATACTTAAGGGAAGTGATACTGAGCCAAAAATGTAACATTATAATTATACTTTATCTGTTAAAATATCATTACTGAATCACTTCCCTATCTTATGTTTACCAAGCTAATCTTTTAAATTGTTTTCCATTTGTGTTTTTTCTCCCCTTCAAATGAAGATGAAGAGAAGAGGACCTTCCATTCAATTCACATATAGACCAATTATTTTGTTCGTGAAGACTCACCTGAGATCATTCAGGAAACATGGCTGGGAACCCTTAATTCTTGGTTTAAGATTGGGAAATACTATAATCTCCAAATCTGATGTGTCATATGCAACATTGTATTAAATTTCTTTCATTGTATTTTTCATTTTTAATCTTAAAGATGTTCAGAGGACCCTTATAATACCATGTACCACGGTTTTCATTCAAAACTCCACATGACTGACTCCATGGCAGCAAACTTGGTAGCTGCTTATAAACTTCAGGAAAAATCTATTCTAGAAAAGATACAAAAACAGAGATAGACCTCTATATTTCTGTTTCTGTCTAGGTTCAGGAGGCAAAGGATTAGGTTCATAAGGGATTTTTTACAGAGCATGAATTCTGTTAATATCAATTTGTTTCTTACAGATGTTACAGTGGAATAACCTTTGTACTTCAGTAACAGAGACAGCAATGTTATTTCTTGATTTTGGAAAGTGTATGTGAATAGGACCTGCAGATGGGGTTCTGCATATCTGTTTTCCTTCCCATCATCTGCAGTTCCATCTGTGTCTCTCTTTAGTGTCTGATGGGTATAGCACTTGTGCAGTGTCAGGGGGTGGGGGGTTGTTTTAAACATAATCATATTTAAAAAACAAACAAACAAAAGATATAGAGAATAGGGTTCGTGGAATGCAGGTCTGACGATATTTGCTGCGGTGATGGATTAATATGATGAACGAGGCATTGTGGCCTGATCAGGCTGAAATGTCTAAGCAGCGGAACAGAGAGTGAATCAATCACTGAGCCTGCACAACCGGGTTCATCAGTTTAGCAGCCTCTCTCAACAGGCTTATAAATTACCCCTGCCTGAGGGACAATGTTTTGGGCCAGGTTGTGGTGCCTTCTCCTAGGAGAGATCAATAGGCTGTGGTGAATGGAAATAACAGAAGTCCAATGAAACAGCCACTTCCCCCACTCTGACTTTACCAAGCTTAAGTGGGGATCACATGGCTGATGAGTTGTTTCTTGCTATTTCTAGAGGAAATTTGACCTTACTGTTCAGTTGGTTTCTGAGAAGGGAAAGCAATCTGAAATCAAAGGCAATTTTAAATTTCTCATTTGTTTTGACTTGTCGAATTACAGATTGCCAGAGGTTGTCTATTACATCCCCCTGTCTCTGAGCCTGACTGTGCCTAACCCATTCTAGACACATTTGTAAAGTTTTCATTCTTATAGTCTCAGAGGAGATACCAGCTCATCCAGTAATACATTTACATTGTTGATGAGCTTCACATTGGGAATGTCTTCCCAATATCCAACCACCGCCCTCCTTTAAAGACAGTTTTCCTGTGTTCTGTCCTTAGTGAAGATCAAGAACAACTTCTCTCTGACCTTCTTTTAATAATCCCTCCTTACTTCAGAATTGTTGAGTCAACCCTCATTTTTCTCTTCTCTTTAATAAATCATAGACATTCGCTTAACCTTTTTTCCTGAGTTTCTGCTTTCCACCCATTTAATCATTTTCATTGCCCTTCCCTGGATAGCCTCCAATTTCTCTTTATCTTTTGGAAAATGAGATACCACATAACTAGAAATGACTCTCCAAGAAGGATCTGACCAGTGTTGTCTACAGTGAGTGACATTATCCCCTTTTGCTTGTATAGTGAACAATATGACACATCTTTCCTAAGTGCAGGTCTAACAACATCACCCACCTAGTCAACAAACTCCAGAGGTTCTTCTCTATAACCTTCAGGATCAAATATAACATTCTCTCTGACATTTGAAACCTGTCATAATCTACCTGCTACCTTTCTACTATTCTTACACCCTAACTCTTCCTACATGTCCTATGTCAAATACTCTTGACCTCTGACGCTGGGCTTTGTGCTGTTCCTTGCACGAAATACTCCGTCTTCTGACTACATTTTCTCTTGCTGTCTCCTATGCCTGAAATTCTCTCTCTCCCTCCCCCCCCGTCTTATCCCTCTTCCTCCCTTTCTCTTTTCTTCCCTTTCTTTCTGTCTCTTCTTTCTCCTTCTACCCCTCCTTCTCCCCCACCTCCTGGCTTTTTTGATTTCTTTTAAGTACCGACAAAAGCTTCACCTTCTATAGGAAGTCTTTCCAGAACCCCCTTAATTACAGTGCCTTCCCTCCATTGATTATCTCCTGTTTATTCTGTAGATATTCTGTTTGTACATAATCATTTTCATGTTGTCTCCTTCGTTGGATTCTGAGTTCCTTAAGGGCAAGGGCTTTCCTTTTCCATTCTTTGTATCTCCAGATTCTTAGCACAATGCCTAATATAGAGTAGATAGTTAATAGATGTCAATAGATTGGCTAATAATAATTTTTTAAAATCCATGTTGTCAACCCCCAGAACAAGATCAGATCACACATTTCTAAAGTCAATAATGTAAGTAAATAAGAAACAAGGGATTTCTGGAGGATAGTGCCTGGAGCCTTGAAAGGAAGTGTAGTCAAAAGAGCACTAGAGTCAGGATACTCAGGTTCAAGGCCTGACTCTGTAAGGGTCTTTGAGCAAAGTGTCTAGTTTCTTTGAGCATTAGTTTTCCTATCTATAAAACAGGAACTGTGGTGCTTATACTACCTAGCTCATGGTATTGGTTGTTGAGAAGCTCAGACAAGGTCATGTAAATTAAAGGCTTCTATGATGGAGAAAGCCATGCCTATATGTTCTCTTATTAATATTCCTTCCATGACATCCTACTCTGATGGCTCATCACTGTAAGGGAATGATTCTGAGTTCTTGAAGTTTATCTTGTGAGGGTCAAATTCTGGCAACCTCTGCTTAGCTGGAAATACTTCCAGTATCAGCCTACTGAGGTTCTATGACCTCAAGTCTCATAACTCCAACTGCCTATTATATATCTCAAAGTGGATGTCCCATAGGCATCTTAAACTAAACATGCCCAAAACTAAATTCATTGTCCTTTCCCCCATATGTTAATCCCTTCCAAACATCCCTATTACTCTCTAGGGCACCACCATCCTCTCAATCAACCAGGACTGAAAACTAGGTGTCGTACTCTCTCTCTGTTGCCAAGATCTGTCGCCTTATAATATTTCTCAAATATGATTCCTCCTGTTTTCTGAGACTGCCACCACCCTGGTGCAAGTCTTCATGTTGGGCTACTGTAATAGTCTGCCAGTTGATCTCCCTATCACAAATCTCTCCCCATTGTAGTCATTCCTCCACTCAGGGATCACAGTGCTTGTCCCAAAGTGCAAATTCCATCATATTTTTCCCCTCTCCCCACTCAACAAACTTCAGTGGATTTCTATCATCTCTGGGATCACATATACAATCCTCTCTTTGGCATTTGAAAACTTTGATAACTTCTACCAACCAGTTACAAGTCTTCCTACACTTCGTACCATGTACCCTGTGATCTAATGGCACTGGTCTTGGTACTATTCCTACACCGTTATTCCATTTCCTGACATTGAGCACTTCCACTGTCTGTCCCTCACACTTGTAATGCTTTCCCTCCTCACCTCTGCCTCCCAGCTTCCTTGCTGGAAGTCTTAATTCTAGTGCCATTTTTCTTCCATTATCTGTATTATATCCAGTATGCAGCTCATTTGTATGTAGTTGTTTGCATGTTGGCTCTTTGAAATCCTGGACTGTCTTTAACTTTTCTTTACATCCCTAGCCTTCAGCCTGGGGCCTGACACATAATAGGTGCTTAATAAATGTTTACTGACTATTGTCAGAGGATCAGCATAGCTTCATTTAAATAGATGTTTTTCAGTTAACAAAAATCTATTCTCTTTTCCTCTTTCCTCGCAGCATTTGAAAAAAGAGAAGAAAAGACCTTGTAACAAATATTCATGATCAAGTAAAACAAATTCTTGCATTGACTTCTTCCAAGTTTCTGTCTGTCTATCTATCTATCTATCTCTGTCTATCCTTTCTTCTTTCCTTCCTTCCTTCTTTCCTTCCTTCCTTCCTTCTTTCCTTCCTTCCTTCTTTCCTTCCTTCTTTCTTTCTTTCCTTCTCTTTCTTTCTTTCTTTCTTTCCTTCTTCCTTCCTTCCTTCCTTCCTTCCTTCCTTCCTTCTTCCTTTCTTTCTTTCTTTCTTCCTTTCTTAATTTCCTGAGTCCATCCCCTCTCTATCAGGAGGTGCTTATTGGTCCATTGTGGTGAGCCATTGGTTGGTCATTGCACTGATCAGACTTGTTAAGTCTTTCAAAGTTGTCTGTTTTTACAATATCATTGTATAAATTGTCCTCCTGGTTCTGCTCACTTCACTTTGCATAATTTCATACAAGTCTTAGGATTCTCTGAAATTGTCCATTTAATTTTTTTAAATTTCATGAGAATATTCTATTTTATTTGTATACTATAATTTGTTCTGTCATTCCCCACATGAAGGGTAACTCACTGTCTTCCAAATCTTTGCCACTGCAAAGAGTTCTATCCATGTTTAATGATGTTCATCCCAAGGCTGGTTACGAGGCCAACTTTTTTGTCACAGCATTTTTGAAGATCCCCTTTTAAGTTGCGGTAGGGTTGACATTTGCATTTGTTGATAGGTGTACCCACACCAATGGAATCACAGATCTATAAAGTATGGGAGTATAATTATTGTATTTATATGACTAAAACTAACTGTTGATCCCATGAGGATTTAGGGAAAGAATATCTGTGAATAGACTTACAGGTTTTCATTAATAACAACACCATATCCCTCTGTATTCAGACATGAGCCATTGTAGAGGTTTCTTAATGCTGTTGCAATGATTCTAGTTATTCAGCTTGAATGACTATTTCAAGGTTCCTTGCTTCACAGAAAGCATTAAACTTTCTGAGGCAAAGAGCAGAGCATTCCACTGGGATTGGTGAGGGATAGAATCTAGAGCAAGAGGCAAATTAGTGCTGATAAGTGGTCTGATTGGTGGCCTGGAAAGTTTGAAATATAAGAGGCTCGTTAGTTGGAAAGCAATGAGATGCAGTGAGCTTTGGAATAAATGGGCTGGAGGAGAAAATACATTTGGGGAGCCTTTTCATCTAGAAATATTAACTAGGCTTAGGATAAATTCAATAAATATTTATTGTCTACATGCCCTATGTTCACATACCTAAATGTACATATACAACATAAATATGTGTCTGAGAATCCAGGCACTAGGGAAACAAAAGTAAAAAAAAGCATTCTCTACCTTCATGGAGCATACATTCCATTGGGAATTTAATTTATACATAAATAAGTAAATACAAAGTGTATAAAGAAATGCAAAGTCAGAGTGAGAGCATGAGAGACAGACAGAGAGCTAGACAGAGACAGAGACACAGAGACAGAGAGAGAGAGAGAGAGAGAGAGAGAGAGAGAGAGAGAGAGAGAGAGAGAGAGAACCAATGACTTCTAACATCAGTAAAGTTTTCCTGTAGAAAGGGGCACATGAGATATGCTCAGAATAAAGTTAGGGTTTGTAGGAGGCAAAAGAGAGGAGAGAGTTCATTCCAGATGCAGAACACCTGTGCAAAGGAGGCAACGAATGGAATGTTGTATACTAGAAGAAAAGTAAAAAGTAAGCCTGGAAAAATAGGTGATAATCAGTTTGTAGAGGGCTTTAAATGTCAGACTGAGAAATTTGGTATTTCATCCCAGAAATAAAAGGTAGTCACTGAAGATTTTTGAGTAGGAGAATAATGGTCATATTTGTGTTTTAGGAATATTAGTTTGGCAGCTATGTAAAAGATGAATTGGAGATAAGTTTGAGTAGCAACAGAGAATGACATTAGAATAATAAAGATGAAAGGTGATAAGGTCCTAAACTTGGGCAGAAGCTATGTAAATGGAGCAAAAGGGACAATGAAGGGTTTGAGACAAATGTAGAGTTGAAAAATGGTGTAACTAATGTCCAGAGAGAATAGTTTCAGAATGGAAGGGGATTAGATCATGCAACAGGAAGGTACCCAACTTCAGCCAGGAGGATGAGTATATGGCTGACTCAGCCTTTTGTTAAGGGATATATCTAAGCAGGTGTTAGATCCTGCAGCTGGGCACCCATACATCTGGACCCCTGGCCTGTTATTTTGTATTTGGCTGGCATTTTAGAAATAGACAGGTTTGTAGCAGGATAAATTGTAACTATTATTTATAGACAAAGGTGGGAGGCAGTTGAACTCCTGTTGATAATTATATTAGTAGTAATTTTTCACAAACAGCTCATAATGGGAGCTGAAGCCATTGCTTTCCCTCCTCCTCTTGCTTGCATAAGACTGAGCTCATGTTGGATTTGTCAAACTTTCTCTACAATTTGGCATGATGGAGAGTGGATTGTTTTGGCTGGAGTTAGACTAGGACAGGTGGTGCCACCTGCTACATGTAATTCAGTTCCAATTGGCTCTAGAACTGCCATTCTTGGTCTTTTAGCAGTTGGGTGGGGGTGGTGGAGAAATGAAGGGAAAAGCAGGAGATGGGGAGGGAATATGGAGGTCCTTGATCTTGTCAGTAATTCACCATAGGCTTCCTGAGGTTGGCACCCCCCTTTTGTACATTGTAGCAGATGTATTGGCATTGGCAGTGCCGCCATGTCAGGCAAATATGCTTATCTATATTTCAAGGTTCCAACAGTGGCCTCCTTCCACTGCAGATGTCTCATCCCTTCCTCTACTTTATCAAGGTGACAAAAAGTATTTCTTCCCTAGTAGACCAATGAATCCAATGGCCAGAATATCAGGGAATGCATAGTCTTCCTGGACAACCTCTACTTTAGGATGTTTTCTTTACTTTAGTGTTTCTTTTGGCTGGACAACTCCCCTAGCTACTTGAATCACACATGGGCAACTAGCCAGAATCAATATCTAGATCTTCCAGAACTTAAATTTCAGCACAACAATTCTATGGCCTAAAGAAATTTCGATCGTATGTAAAACTTGTTTT
Organism: Potorous gilbertii; assembly: GCA_028658325.1. NCBI lineage: Eukaryota > Metazoa > Chordata > Mammalia > Diprotodontia > Potoroidae > Potorous > Potorous gilbertii. The sequence continues at coordinate 149,315,635 of CM053771.1, read as the reverse complement.
TGTATGTGACAATATGATCTTCATCCTCACTGTCTCTAGCAAAGACATGTGGGGTTGTGAGAGCTGGATTGAATAAATGCTCAACATTAATGTTTGGGAACTGTGGATTGAGAATTTGAAGGTGAAAGTGATTAGTGCTGTGGAATTCCCTGGGCAGAGCCTTTCTGTCTGTGAAAATATTTGCTGCAGACCAGTTCTGTGTTCTTTTCCATAGGTGGAAGGGCTGCTTTGTTTGTAAACTTCACACAGGAAAGGCAGGTGCACATTCTACAGATGTGTTTAGCCTGTGTGCAAAGCTATTGGAATGAGAAGACTTGAATATGCAGAATTGATGACTTAGAATCTTGGTCTTGGTTCAGCCTTCAGGGACCATTGCTACACATCTGGGACTAGTGAAGTCTCGTATTTTGCCTACTTCTTACTCAAAATCACAATGTTACTTTTGAAAAAGAGGCATCATCCTGTTCTCAGTCAACACCACCCATGAAATAACAGCAAGGCAAGTCCTACTCTTCAGGTTCGCTAAATTTCGAACTTGCTGTACAGGAGAATAAGGATCCACACTAGCACCTGAGGTAAGGAATAGTCAGACTGCATAATCCTGGAAGTAAAAGTGGGTGGGTGGGAACAGGAGTGACATTTTGTGGCATTTAGAGTTGACTGCTATAAAGATGGAGTCTAGATTGCTTTTTTCTTTCCCTAGGCTAATTGGACACTTGTTCACCATGTATCACCCTCCAATTCCCCTGGGGGCACCTAAGAACAAAGAAGTATGTGGTGTCCAAAGGAGGAAAACAAAACAAAGCCCAGAGCAGTGTAGTGCTATTAATTCAAATTAATGACCCTCACCTACAAATAAAGCTGGTGCCTGACAGATTGCTGGCTGCTTGAGTGCAGCAGATGAGAACAAACGAGGATCTTTGCCTTTCTGGTGAGGTGATCAATGCATGTCCCCGTTTCCCCTCCTATTCGTACCACATCCACACATGCCTCCTTGCATGTATTTTCCTGCAAATTTCTTCTACTGCTTACTCTTCCTTCTCCCCTCTCCCCTTCTCTAATTTGCCTGGGGAAATATGCAATTCAAGAGTATAATCTCTGAGGATTTGATCCAAAAAACTGCCCCAGGCATAGCCCCTCACTTGAAGGCACCTAGGTCTCGGCAATGAGAAGTGGTGCTTGGGCATTTAATAGAGAAAGACCCTTAAATTAGCTTCCCCAGATCTAAAATCCAGGTGGTCTGGTTTCTGCTGAGAATAAAGCTTTTTTTTTCCCATCGGAAAGAAAGCTAAACTATTCTCTTCCTTTCCTTCTAGCACAGTGCTTCATACACAATAGGTGCTTAATAAATGCTTATTGGCCTGTGGGCTAATTGATTTCTTCCTTACTTTTAAGAGACTTCCTATTTTAGTCCCCTTTCTGGCATGCAGGCACAGGAAAATTCATAGGGTTGTAGGATCTTAGATCTACAGCTGTTAGGCACCTTGGAAGCCATATAGATCAACCACTTTAGTTCTACAGACGAGGAAACAGGACCATACAGACGAGGAAACAGGACCATAAAGGTTGTGAGTTGCCTAGCACCTCTTAAGTAACACAAATGATGCTAAGGGGATTTGAACTGAGATACTTTGAGTTCGAATCCAGTATTCCTTCCAGTGTAGCTTAATGCTCTTTCACTATTGTACCTTGCAACAAAGTAGAGAACCTCATAACTATGTAGCCATTCTCCCTTGCCAGCAGTAACATTAAGAGAAATAGAAAAGATAATCTATTTTCACACACATGTGAGCATGCATACATGTGTAGCACTCATGAACACACACCTGTTGTTTATACTACATAAGGTTAGCAAGAGCTATATGAAACTCAGAAATAGTTTGCCTGGAAACCTGGATCCTCTTCTTTCTTTATTTCTACTGGTCTAACCAAATAAGGACTTACTTTTTGGAATGACTGGGAATCAAAAGAATCTTTAACATTTTTCCCTACTTCTAGAAAGGGTCTTGGCTTCCAGTAACTCCAGTTCTCACTTCCCAAGGAAAACTGCCTTCCTAGCTACAGATTTTTTGTGCACTAAACTTTCAATTATAGAGAGTGTTTACTATTTGAATACTGTTTTCTTTTTTGTGAAAAAAGGAATCTCTTTCTTGGAAAACTTTTATATACATTTAACTGAAAACACAGACCATCCAGAAAGTTAGTAGATCTTGGATTTGTCCCATGTTTGCTAATTGCCGGAGACCTTTCTATTTAAACAAGGGCTTCTTTCTTCGTAGGCACTGCACAAATAGAGCTTTAGAGAGAGTTTATATTTTTAGGGAAAAGTAAATAGTTCTCTTGTTCTACAGTGGCAACAGGAAAAGATGGAGTAACCTTGTTGTCAGATTCAGTATTTTTCTGCTTTAGAGCAGTGCCCTGTGGCTTTTCTTCTGGAAGTGTCTTTCCCTCTGGAGTGATACATATAGATCCTACATTAATGAAACCTCATAATAGTACTATGAACAGGCCACACTTATAGCATTTTCCAGTTATAAAAATCACACATTCTATAGATACTGTACTGTTTCAGTATGGCAAAAGGAAAAGAAAAATATACAAGAATTCTAACTCCATCACATACTTACCAGGCAGCTAGGTGAGGAACTGGATAGATTGCTATACTTGGGGATGGGAATTTGAATCTTGTCCCTTACAAAGGGCCCCTACAAGCTGTGTGAACCTGAACAAATCAATTTATTCCTCTCAACTCTAGTTTCTTCATCAATAAGATGGGGATTATTATAAAACCTATTTCACAGGGGTTTTTTGTTACATGAGATCATATGTAAACTGTTCTGCAAATCTTAAAGTACTATATAAATGTTGTTGTTCAGTTTTGTTTGATGCTCCATAACCCCATTTGAGGTTTTCTTGGCAAAGATACTGGAGTGGTTTGCCATTTCCTTTTCTATCTTATTTCACAGATGAGGAAACTGAGGGAAACAGAGTTAAGAGATTTTCTCAAGTGTCTGAGGTTGGATTTGATATCAGGTCTTCCTGACTCCAAGTCTGGAGCTCTATCCACTGTACCAACTAGCTGTCCAAATATAGCTACAGTAAAATAGCTCTATAAATACTAGCTATTATTATTATATGAGTTTAAACAAGTCAACTCTTCTCAGGCTTGGTTTTCTCTAATGAAAATGAAGATGCAACTTGTGCTACTTCATAGAGTTAAAAATGATGAAGTGCTTTGCAAATCTTTGATGTTATTTTCTCATTTGATGCCAGGTTCTTGAAGCCTGTGCAGTAACACAATCTATAGTAGTCTCCTCCTCCTCCTTCTTCTTGTTCTTCATAAAGACTGTGAATATAGATTTAGAAACATACATTATATTTATCATCCAGGGATCAGTCTAAGTTTGAAGAGATTCATCACTAGAGGTTTGGCTACCAGGTGGCTAGTTAGATGCTTTCACATCTATATATATGTGAAATGCATATACATATATATGTGAAATGCATATACATATATATATATATATATATATATATATGTATAAATGTAACTATACATCTTCTTAATCTGGGGCTGGGGCTTGATTTCAGGGGGTTCATGATGTTGAATGGCAAAAAAATTACATCTTTATTTTCACTGTTATTGAACTGAAGTTTAGCATTTCCTTCAATTATGAATATAGGCAACAAAACATCATTCTGAAAAGGTATCATAGGCGTCACCAGAATGCCAAAGAGGACAATGACACACAAAAGGCTAAGAACCTCTAAGTTCAAGTGTTTATGGTTTACTATTTGCATTGTAGTAAGAAGCACACAATGACAAACTCATAAATCCTTGAAGTTGGTCTTCACAACAATCTTGTGAGACAGATAGATAGTGTATATCTTATCAGTTCCACTTTATATATGATGTAAAACTGGATAATAGTGTCCTACTTGGGCATCAGAAGTAGCTTACTATGTTGGTTCTCATATTTCTCTAACTGTTCCTCTTTCACTACCAGAACCAGTGAGAATAGGATGGAAACTGCAGAAGTACATTTAAGCTTGACTTTTGGAAAAACTTCCCAATATGTAGAGCTTTTCATAAGTGGAATGGGCTACCTTGGGTGGTAGTGGGTTTTTCTTAATTGGAAATTTCCAAGCAGAGGCTTGATGATAGCTTATTGTGAATGGTATGGTAGAGATTACTCTTTGGATACAGAATGCACTGCATGGTCTCTTTCAACTTTAAATTCTGTTACTATGATTCTTTGAGATTGATCCTCCTGACTCCCAAATGTATTTTCCCCAGTGGCCTGCCCTTGGTTTTCTAGTCTCTCTACACTCTTTCCTTAGGCAATCTCAAGTCCTTCATTGTAGCTTCAAGTCTTACGTCAAAGTAAATGGCCTCTGAGGTCCCATTCAGATCTTGATTTATATAAATGCCTCTGACTCCAACTCTATGACCTAGCCTGATGACTCTCAGATCTATATCTCTCTTTCCAGCTCTTATTTTGAGCTCAAACCCACATCACCGTCTACCTCTAGGACATTGTCTCATTACTTTCCCCTCCTAAACTTGTTCCTTTTGGATGCACTCTTTCTGTCACTGTATTTATCACTTTGGGGTCATCTTTGATTCTGCTCTTTACCTCTAATAGCCAGTTACCAGATCCTATCATTCTTTTTCTCATTTTTTTCATCCATTCCCTTATCTATATCCCCATCGCCACCACTTTAATGTAGTCCTCCATTATTACTACCCTTGTGGGGTTATTCAAATAGTCTTACTGGCCTTCCTACATCCATGGTATCCCTCTTCATATTGCTGCTAGAATAAGATTCCTTATGCATAGATATGGTCACATTACTATCCTGAACTAAATTTATCACTGATTCCCTATTGCCTGCCAAGGTTGGCAGTACAAATAAGGGTAAAGCAACCTTGCCTAACATTGAAGGACCTCCACAATAGGCTAGCTTCCTGTCTTCCCAGACTTATCTTCTATTACTGTCCCTAATATGATCTGTGCTTCAGTAAAACTGGGCGACTCTCACTCCCTTAATGGACCTTGTGTTCTTGTACTTCGGTAAATTTGCTCACAGTGTTTCCTGTACCTGGGAGTGTTTTCTCTTCCCTTTTTCATCTATTTAATTCCTACCATCCTTTTACCACCAATCCAAATACTGTATTATCCTTCAGGAATTTTTCTTTGATTCTAGTCATGATTGTATTCCTTAGACGTAATATAACATTTTGCTTTGTACCTAATTGTTTTATGATATAGTGGGTAGAAAGTTGGCCATGGAGTCAGGAAGACATAAGGTAGCTATTAGTCCTACATCTGACACATACTAGTGCTGTGACCATGGGCAAATCTCCTAAGCACTCTGTGTCCCCAAGCTTTTGGGGACACAGTGGTAAGCATCAGGCATGGAACTGGAAGGGAAAAGATAAGCAAAAAAACCAAGTTTCTTTTTTTTTTTGAGCGAGGAAGACAAGGTAGTTGGCATTAAGGGATTTGCCCAAGGTCACACAGCTAGTAAGTGTGTCAAATATCTGAGACTGGATTTGAACTCAGGTCCTCCTGGCTCCAGGCTTGGTACTCTACTCACTAGCTGCCACTAGCTGACCCAAAACCAAATTTCTAAAGGGCTAGGTAAGAGAGAAAAAAGGAATAGGAAGTAAAAATGAGACTGACTTGAAATACATCAATTAATAAGATGTGAATTTCCATAGCTGCATATAATATATAGTTAACTTTAGGTGAGTTGCTGATCTTCATTAAGTTGAGTTTTCAAACAAGGAGTTGACAACTCCTAATGAAATCTTAGATCCCCCTCCCTATACATACATACATACACACACATATACATATATACACACACACATATACATATGCATGCATGCATGTATGTCATATCACAAATATGTAGTAGTTTGTTGTAAGGTGTCTTATTTCACTATCAGACTGCTAATGCTCTTGAGGACAGGAATTTTTTCTTATCTGAATTTCATATCTCTTTTTGTACCTTGTACAGTGCTCTATCTATAATAGGTAACTGATAAATGTATATTAGTTGTTTTGTCAATTGATATCTAGAAGCACATAATTAGTATAAGAACCGGAACCTGAATTCAGGTCTCCTGACTCTAAGTTCAGCTTCTCACCCTTCTGTCCTTCTACTGAGGCTTGCTTCGTAGAAACTATGAAATGCTGTATCACACGTAGAACAATTTTTACAAAGATCAGGGAGAGAAAGGAAAGAAATCCAAAAGGCCAACAGGTTTTAGCAGAGCTAAGACAGTGTTCTGAGTAGTATCATCAGTCCAAGGTCAAAGAGAATTTTCAGCTATGGAATTTACACCTTATTTGTTAATGTATTTCAAGTCAGTTCCATTTTTACTTTCTGTTCATATTTTATATTTTTCTCCCAGCCATTTAGAAATTTGTTTTTGCTCATATTTTTCCTTCTAGTGCCATGCCTGATGCTCACCACTGGGAACCTTTTCCAGGCAATGGGAGTAATTGGGAGTAAGATCAACTGGTAACAATTCAGAAAAGCAGCTCTAAGCTGGATCTGATTACAGTTTCATCATGAAGATAATATTTGCATTCCCTTCCTCACAGGGTTGCTTTCCACTATACTACCGTTGTTGCCTCTCCAGAGAGAAGATGAGTGTTGCCTATGATCAACCTCTTATTCTGCGGCATGTGGTATGCACCCCAGAACTATATAATGTGCAATTCTAGAACAAGGAAAATGTTTGTGAATAACTTAATCACTCCATGCATCTCCATATACACACAGAGCTGAGTACAATGGTGACACAAAGGGAGAAATTCCTAACCCCTCATGTACCACTATGATACAACATTTGTTTTTCAGTCATGTCTGACTCTTCATGACCCCATTTGGGGTTTTTCTGGCAAAGATATTGGAGTGGTTTGCCATTTTGTTCTCCAGCTCATTTTACAGATGAAGAAACTGAGGCAAACAGGGTTAAATGATTTGTCCAGGGTTGCATCACTAGTGTCTGAGGCCAGATTTGAACTCAGGTCTTCCTGATTCTGGGCTTAATGTACTATTCTCTGCACTACTACTCAACTGATATTCCTTCCTTCCCTCTAGTCAGTTTACCACTCACTCTTTCTCACTTTCACACACCAACTCAAGCAAAGATATTCTTGTATCTTTCCAACAGTCTTTCTCCCTTTAATACCTCCTCTAACCTCAGCAGAAATACTGATGTAATCAGCCATCATTTGTTTCAACTGTTTGCCACAGAATCATAGAGAACATCCTAGGAGACTCATCCATTCACCTGTACTTTTTTCCAAACATAGGGCCCACTGTGCCTCATTTACCATACTATACTAACTTCTAGGCATGTTCTATGTCCCTATATCCCTAAAGTGTTAAAACTAACTTGACTGAAAAGATTTTAGTAACAGAAGAAAACCTATTATGTTTAACCCTTTAAAAATTAAAGGAAACCAGAGCTGAAATACAGATAATGGTGGAAAGGAAAGGAAAGGAAAGGAAACCTGAATAGTGATTCTTTCCCACCATATTTTATTATTATAATTAGAAAGAGATTCTAGAAGGGATACTAACAAGGAAATTAGCTTACACACAGATGCCTTAGACTTAAAATATTTTTCTCCTAGTTTTAGATCACTTTAGGATCATATAGGCTTGGGATAGGGAAAGGATAGACTAGGAGATCTCTCTACTTCTGGTTTCAAGTGTTTGAAGAGTTCTTTGCCAGAACCAGCAATTTGAAACATTCCTGTTAAGGGTTAGACTAATTTGTCCTATCAGTCTAATATTTGTCTTCTTTCTCTTCTGCTTATAGACACTGATTTTTTGGATCAGAGCATTTTAAGGCCCTTTTACAACTTATGATTCCTGCCTCTGTCTCTTCAGCTCTGAGGGTCACTCAGTGTGGGCAGCCAATTGCCTTTCTTTACTCAGGAGCATTCAGTCAGCTCCCTTTAAGTGGCAGTGGTCTCTTGATCTCATATACTCTTTTCTCTCTGACTTGTCTTCCCTCCTCATTGTCTTCTCCCTCTCCATCCCTTGTCCCTCTCTTTAAATACTTCTCAGGCCCTCGATAATTATCGACATCTTTTCCTCTGTCTCATTCAATCTGTTTTTCTGGAGTACTTCTGTTTATTGTATTTGACTGCTGTGGACAGCTTCCACCTTTCCCTTAATCCCCCCTCTGCCTCCCCAGCTCTGAAAAGAATAGGCAGGTCATCTCAGATATCGACTTATTATTTTCTCAGAGAGTAAAGTTATTAACTTCTTTCAAGAGCATGAGATCCTGTGAGGAAAGTGAAGAGGGAGAGGGAGAGGGGCTGAGGTTGAGAACCTAAGAGAGAATACAGTCTATCAAGGTGAAATGTTCAGGAAGACAATGAGGGACAGGATAATCAGGGCAATGAAAGCGAGACATTAAAAGAACGTCTTAAAATGGTGTGGGTGATTGATACAAGTGGCTTGCAAATAATCCTGCCCTTGTGTATGTATAGGGCCTCTGATAATCTAGGGTTTCCAGGAAATTTGAGTTTAAGAAAGTGCGCACATCTTTTGCAAAGTCAGCAAATGTTTTACTGGCATACTGTATGGGGAGCCAGTGGGGAAGTGACTGTTCCTCTTCTCCTAACCAAAGCACTTCACCTAAGAAAATTTCTTTTGCCCTACTTTTCTATTATGAGGTATCAAATGTACTTGGTCTCATTTTGGTGGTTTAAAGGACGTTTTTTTTTTTTTTAAAGCAGCTTGATTTGGGAGGGTACTGTAATTTGGGAGCCACCATAAATCAGATAAAGTAGGAGCTGGTGGAGTTTGGCAAGAGCCCCCTTTCACAGCTACCAAGTGCTGCTGAGCTGACAAGTTTCCCTTTTCAAAAGGGCAACAGATGCTTCAGGCAGGCTGCATTAAGCCTTCCTTCCTAGGATGAGTGGGGGTAGGGAGGAAAGGAACAAGTATTACAGATTCATAGGAAATTTGGGCCAGAGAAGGCCTTTAGAGGTCATTTAAGTTCACTCTCACCCCTCATCTTCTGACAAGACTGTTTCAATCATCACAGGCAGATGCAAATTTTTCCTGCTTTTAAGATGACTAAAGCAGTAGATGGGTCTCTTTACATGACTATTGAATTAGATCAAAGGAATTTCAAAGCTTTTTCTTGAGGAAGCATATGGAAATGGAAAACTCAGGATTTGAGTTCAAATTCTGTCCCAGTCACTAACTCCCTGTATGACCTTTGGGAAGACATTTAACCTTTTCTCAGGAAGCATCAGTTTCCTCATCTATAGATTAAGGGTTAGATTAGGTAATTCGTAGAGTCCCTTTCAGCTCTAAACCTATAGTATGAAACACAATCACTGTTCAGCAATCTTCACATTCCATTTGTCTGCTAAAGTGACAGTGATGTTTATAACCACTTCAGGACAGCCTTTTGTGAATTTATTTGTTTTCAGTGTTCTACAATCATATCCATATAACTTAGATTTTTTTCCCCTCCCTCCTCTTCCTTCCCCACTACCTCACCCCTCCCTACCTGAGACATCTTACAATTTTATATAGGTTCTACACATACATTCCTATTAAATACATTTTCACCTTAGTCACGTTGCATAGAAGAATTAAAATGAATGGGAGAAATCATAAAAAGACCCAAAACAATACAAAAGAAAATGGTCTGCTACATTCTGTAATAAAAAAAAAATCCTTGCACACTGTGGTTGTTGCTGTATACAAAGTTCTTCTCGTTCTGCTCCTTGCAGTCAGCATCAGTTCATATAAATCTTTCTAGATCTTTCTGAAGTCTTCCTGTTTATCATTGCTTATAGCACAATAGTATTCCATTACATCAATATACCACAATTTATTCAGTCATTCCTTAATTGATGGGCATTCCCTTGATTTCCAGTTTTTGGCCACCACAAAGAGAGCTGCTATAAATATTTTTGTACATGTAGGACCCTTTTCCATTTTTATGATCTCTTGGGGATACAGTCCTAGAAGTGATATTGCTGGGTCAAAGGGTATGTACATTTTTGTAGCCCTTTGGGCATAGTTCCAAATTGCTCTCCAGAATGGCTGGATCAGCTCACAGCTCCACCAACAATGAATTAGTGTTCCAGCTCTCTCTCATCTTCTCCAACGTTTATCATCATCCTGTTTTGTCACATTAGTCAATCTGTGATGTGGTATCTCAGAGTTGTTTTGATTTGCATCTCTCTAATCAATATTGATTTAGAGCATTTTTTCATATGACTATAGATAGCTTTAATTTCTTCCTCTGAAAACTGCCTGTTCATATCCTTTGACCATTTATCAATTGGGGAATGACTTGTATTCTTGTACATTTGACTCAGTTTTCTATATATTTTAGAAATGAGACCTTTATCACAGACACTACTTGCAAAAAATCTTTCCCAGTTTTCTGCTCCCCTCCAAATCTTGGTTGCATTGGGTTTGTTTGTGCAAAAACTTCTCAAAAATCAAAATTACCCATTTTGCACTTCATAATGCTTTCTATCTCATTTAGTCAGAAATTCTTCCAGTCTCCATAAATCTGATAAATACACTAATCCCTGCTCCATTAATTTGTTTATAGTATCAACCTTTATACCTAGATCATGTACCTATTTGGACTTTATTCTTGTGTCAGGCATTGGTCTATGCCTAGTTTCCGCCACACTGTTATCCAGTTTTCCCAGCAATTTTTGTCGAACAGTGAGTTCGTATCCCAGAAGCTGGGATCCTTGGGTTTATCAAATAGCAGATTGCTAAATTCATTGACTACTGAGTCTGGAGTATCTAGCATATTCCACTTGTCTACCTTTCTGTTTGTTAGTACAAGTGGTTTTGATAATTGCTGCTTTATAATACAATTTGAGAACTGGTAGAGCTAGGCCACCTTCTCTAGCATTTCTTTTCTAATCTAATGTTCCATTGATATTCTGGAACTTTTGTTCTTCCAGATGAATTTTGATATTATTTTTTCTAGCTCTAAAAAATAATTATCTGGTAGTTTGATTGGTATGACACTGAACAAGTAAATTAATTTAGGTAGAATTGTCATTTTTATTATATTGGCTCAGTCTATCCATGAGCAAGTAATGTTTTTCCACTTACTTAGCTCTGACTTTATTTGTATGAGAAGTATTTTGTAATTGTGTACAGAGAATTCCTGGGTTTGTTTTGGCAGGTAGACTCCCAGATACTTTATATGTCTACTGTAGCTTTAAATGGGATTTCTCTTTCTATTTCTAGCTGTTGGGTTTTGTTAGTAATATAAAGCAATGCAGAAGATTTGTGTGGGTTTATTTTGTAACCTGCAACTTTGCCAAAGTTGTTTATTATTTCAAGTAGTTTATAACTTGAATCTCTGGGATACTCTAAGTATATCATCATAATCATCTGTAAAGAGTGATAACTTAATTTCTTCTTTGCCTATTCTAATTCCTTCAATTTCTTTTTCTTCTCTAATTGCTACAGCTAACATTTCTAATACCATATTGAATAATAGAGGTGATAATGGACATCCTTGTTTCCTCCCTGATCTTATTGGAAATCTATTGCATATAATGCTTGGTGAGGGTTTTAGATAGATACTGCTTATTATTTTATGGAAATTTCCCTTTATTCCTAGGCTCTGCAGTATTTTTAATAGGAATGGGTGTTATATTTTGTCAAAAGCTTTTCATCTATTGAGATAATCATGTGATTTCTGTTAGGTTTATTGTTGTTATGATCGATAATCTAATAGTTTTTCTAATATTAAACCAACCCTGCATTCTTGGGATGAATCCTACCTGATCATCATGTATTATTCTCATGATAAGTTGATGTATTCTTTTTGCTAAAATCTTATTTAAAATTTTAGCATCTATATTAATTAGAGAAATTGGTCTATAATTTTCTTTCTCTGTTTTGTCTCTTCCTGGTTTAGGTATCAAAACCATATTTGTATCATAAAACAAATTTGGGTGGATTTCTTCTTCCCCAATTTTCCTAAATAGTCTATGTAGTATTGGAATTAACTGATCTTTAAATGTTTGATAGAATTAACTTGTAAATCCATCTAGCCCTCGGAATTTTTTTCCTAGAGAGTTCAATGATGGCTTATTCAGTTTCTTTTTTCTGAGATGGGGTTGTTTAAGTATTCAGCTTCCTCTTCTGTTAATCTGGACAATTTATATATTTTTTAAAATAACCATCCATCTCATTTAGATTGTTGAATTTATGGCCATAAAGATGGGGCAAAGTAATTTCTAATTATTGTTTTAATTTCCTCCTCATTCAGGATGAGTTCAACACTTTCATTTTTGATATTGGTAACTTGGTTTTCTTCTTTTCTTTTTTTAAATCAAATTGACCAAAGGTTTATCAATTTTATTGTGTTTTTTTCATAAAACCCACAGTTACTTTTATTTAATAGTTCAATGGTTTTCTTAATTTCAGTTTTATTAATCTCTCCTTTGGTTTTCAGTACTTCTAATTTGGTATTTACTTGGGGGTTTTCAATTTGTTCTTTTTCAAGCTTTTTCAGCTGCATGGCCAATTCATTGATCTCTTCTTTCTCCATTTCATTCATATAGGCATTCAAAGATATAAAGCTTCCCCTAAGAACTGCTTTTGCAGTATCCCATAAGACTTGGTAGGTTGTCTCATTATTGTCATTCTCTTCAATGAAATTGTTGATGGTTTCTTGTTGTTTAATACACTCATTCTTTAGGAATACATTGTTTAGTTTCCAATTAGTTTTTTTAAATTAATTAATTAATTTAACTTTTAACATTAATTTTCACAAAATTTTGGGTTCCAGATCTTTCTCCCCACTTCTCCCCTCCCCCACCCCAAAATGCCAAGCATTCTAATTACCCCTATCACTGATCTGCCCTCTCTTCTAACATCCCTCCTTTCTCTTGTCCCCATCTTCTCTTTTGTCCTGTAGGGCCAGATAACTTTCTATTCCCCATTACCTATATTTCTTATTTCTTAGTAGTAAGAACAATATTCAACAGTTGTTCCTAAAACTTTGAGTTCCAACTTCTCCCCATCCCTCCCTCCACACCCATTCCCTTTGGGAAGGCAGGCAATTCAATATAGGCCATATCTGTGTAGTTTTGCAAGTGACTTCCATAATAGTCGTGTTGTGTAAGACTAACTATATTTCCCTCCATCCTATCCTGCCCCA
>CM053771.1:149256341-149301928 GCA_028658325.1 Potorous gilbertii | reverse complement strand
AGTCTTACACAACATGGCTATTATGGAAGTCATTTGCAAAACTACACAGATATGGCCTATATTGAATTTCATGCCTTCCCAAAGAGAATGGGTGGGGAGGGAGGGATGGGGAGAAGTTAAAACTCAAAGTTTTAGGAACAACTGTCGAGTATTGTTTTAGCTACTAGGCAATAAGAAATACAGATAATGGGGAATAGGAAGTTATCTGGTCCTACACGACAAAAGAGAAGATGGGGACAAGAGAAGAGAGGGATGATAGAAGAGAGGGCAGATTGGTGATAGGGGAAATTAGAATGCTCAGTGTACTGGGGTGAGGGGAGGGGACAAATGGGAAGAAAATTTTGGAACCCAAAATTTTGTGAAAATGAATGTAAAAAGTTAAATAAATAAATTTATATTAAAAAAAGTATATTCCTTTCTATCCCCATTCAGTTTTCTCCAGAGATCTATCATATCTACCTTATGCAGAGTTCTATTCACCTCCTTTCTTTCTTTCTTGTTTATTTTGAGGTTAGATTTATCAAGTTCAGAGAAGGGGAGGTTGTGATCCCCCACTAGTATAGTTTTGCTATCTATTTCTTCCTGTAACTCCCTTAACTTTTTCTCTAAGAATTTGTATGCTGCACCCCCTGAAGCATATATGTTTAGTGATGAAATTGCTTCGTTGACTATCATACCTTTTAGGAAGATACAGTTTCCCTCCTTATCTATTTTGATTAGCTCTATTTCTGCTTTTGCTTTGTCTGAGATTAAGATGGCTACCCCTTTCTTTTTTACATCAGCTAAAGCACAAAATATTCTGCTCCACCCTTTTACCTTTACCTTTCATGTATGCCGCCCCCCTCACCCCCCATTTCAAATGTGTTTCTTTTAAACAACTATTGCTGGATTGCGGTTTTTAATACATTCTGCTATTCATCTCCCTTTCATGAGAGAGTTCATCCCATTCACATTCACAGCTATGATTAGTATCTGTGTCTTTGCTTCCATCCCCTTTCCCCTTGTTCAAACTTTTAGTTCTCCCTTCCCCTCCACAATAGAATTTTAGGTTTTGACCTCTGCCTCCCTCAGTTTTCCCTCCTTTCTTTCAGCCCCACTGACTTTTAAACCCCTTTTCCCTTACTAGTTCTTTCCTCCCTTTTAGCCTCCCATCCCTTTTCTTTCCCTCTTTCCATCCTACTCTTTATAGAGCTAATGGTATTTCTATACTTAACTGATATTGTTGTACCCTCCTTGAATCCAATCAGATGAAAGTACATCTCAAACAATGCTCATGTCCCTCCCCTCTTTCCCTCTACTGTAATATATTTTTGTGCCTCTTCCTGTGATGGAATTTATTTTTTTCTGTCTCCTCCTTTTCACATCTCCCATTACAATCCCTTTGCACCCTTAAATCACATTTGTTATCATCACATCATTTAATTTATACCCACTCCCTCTATCTATGTATATCCTTTTTACACTTCATAATAAATATATAGTTCTCAAGGTTATCAAGTATCATCTTCCCTTATAGGGATGTAAACAGTTTGTCTATATTGGGTAACAAGCTTCTTTCCCCCTATTTGCCTTTTTATGCCTCTCTTGAAACCTGTGTTGGAAGATCAAATTTTCTATTGATTTCTGGTTTTTTCATCAGGAAAGTCTGGAAATCCTTTATTTCATTGAATGTCCATCTTCTTGCCTGAAATATTATGCTCAACTTTGCTGGGTAATTAATCCTTGCTTCTAGTCCCAGTTCCTTTATGGAATATCATATTCCAATTCCTTCAATCTTTTAATGTAAAAGCTGCAAGGATTTGTGATCCTGACTGTTGCTCCTCAATATTTGAATTGTTTCTTTCTGGCTGCCTGAAGTATTTTCTCCTTCACTTGATAGTTCAGGAATTTGGCAACAATATTCCTTGGTGTTTTTAGTTTGGGGTGCCTTTCAGGAGGTGAATAGTGGGTTCTTTCAATGACTATTTTGCCCTCTGGGTCTAAGACTTCTGGGCAATTTTCTTGATGATTTTTTGGATAATAGTATCCAGGTTCTTTTTTCATCATGGCTTTCTAGTAGACCAATAATTCTTAGATTTTCTCTCCTAGATCTATTTTCCAGATAAGTTGTTTTTCCAATTAGATATTTTACATTTTCTTCTATCTTTTCATTCTTTAGATTCTGTTTGACTGATTCTTGATATCTCATAGATTCATTAGCTTCTACTTTCCTCATTTTATTTTTTATCAAATTGTTTTCTTCAGTTTACTTGTGCATCTTCTTTTCCATCTGTCCTATTGTTCCCTTTAAGCAGTTATTTTCACTAGTTATGTTTTGTACCTAATTTTCCATTTGTCCAATTATCCTTTTAAATTCTTCTGTGATTTCTCTTTTCATATTTTTGAAGTCATTGGTCAGTTTTTCTTCTATTTCTCTAATTTGCATTTTAAAATCCTTCCTGAGCTCTTCCAAGAAGGCTCTTTGTGCTTCAGATCAGTTCATATTCCCTTCTGAAGTTTCATATGGTAGTACAGTCTCAGTGTTGACCTTTGTGTTATTTCTGTTTTGGTTCTTGTCCCCATAAAAAGATTCTATGGTCTTTTCTATTCTGCTTTGCTTCTTACCCATGAAAATAACCCTTTTCATGGCTCTTAAGGTAGATCTCTGCATCTGTGGCACAGGGAGCTCTGTCCCACAGTTCTTGTGCTTAAAACTTGAGGCTTTGTGTGTTGTGGCCTCTGGTTCTTTCAGCTAGAAGCTAAAATGCTACAGCTTACCTGGTGCTGAGTTGGCTGGTGTTGGAAAACAGAGGCCAGGTGAGGTCTTTTTGAGTTTCCCTGCAGTTATCCTGGAGCTAGCTCGTTAAGTGTGGAGGAGGACACTGGACACTGGAAGTCTCCCCTGTTGAGCTAGAGCATAGGTAAGGTCAGCTATCTGTGCTAGTGTCTTCCTGATTCCCCTGGAGTGCTGAGGCATGCCTGGGGTCCTGATATTGGCAGTTTCTGGCTTTACCCCTCTGGGGTTCAGGATCTTCTCCAGATTTGGTGAAGTGGGGCTGTCTGGGTCAGCTCTGATCCTGCACTGGTCACCTTTGGCCACAGCAAGAGGAATCCTCCTTAGAGATCTTTCTAGTCTCATGGGCTAAGAGTCTGTTTAACCCTTCTGCTGCTCCCACTGTTCCAGCATTTTTCCTGGGGAGATATTCTCTGGGTTCCTCAAGGTCAACAAGAGGAGGGAGATAGCAATCACTCCACCATCTTGGCTCCTGGAACTGCTATAAATCTATCTTGCTACTACCCAGGAGTCTGCATCCTTCATAGCTCTAACCTCTCTCAAGGCTCCAGGACATGCTTTGAAACAAGTATTATAGATGAATATATGAGTTTAGGAAAATTCTTTAGAAGAACCACAAAAAGAATAAAAGATTTGGAAAATGGAACTTAAAAAGAGGGACAAAAAACTTTCTGTTTAGCTTGGAGAAAAATAATGGTAATAAAATCTGAGTATAACAACAAAAACTTAAGAAAGCCATCCCATCTCTCATATAATATTTACCATTTCTGAACTGTACCTCAAATTCATTTTGATCTGTCCTTTCATTAGTGGAGTTAGAAAACAAGATATCACATATAAATACATTTGTATATTTATATGCCATTTTTATGTTCTGTCTCCTTTTCTCCACCTCAATCACAGGGCCTTTTGTTTCTTAGGTCCTATTTTCTAAAGATTTAATTATTTTCTCTCTGCAGATGATTCTCAGGTCTATTTACCCAGATCTAACTTCTCTTCTGACCTTCCATCTCACATTGGATTATCCCAAATTAGATGTCCTTTAGACATGTTAAACTCAACATATCATAACTGAATTCACTATCTTTCTCCTCCAAACCCTGCCTCCCCCTTCTTAATTTCCCGTTACTGTTAAAGGGACCAACTTCCTTGCAGTCACCCAGACTTACAACCTAGATATCTTCTTTGATTTATCACTCTCTCCCTCCTTACTCCCTATATTTCACTGGTTGCCATATCTTGTTGATTCTACTTTTCAACTGTTGACCTGAAAGTTTGGTTAAAAAAAGGCAAACAGGCTAAATGCATGTTGTTTATTCCCTTAAAGTGAGTGGTTACATGGCCATGAAGCCAGAAGGAAATCTCTGACTGACTGTTACAGGAATGATCAGGCTTATATCTGTTTTAGGACAATCCAAGGGTATCTGTGTCCCTCAGATTTATGGTCTCTATATGTGTTTTAACTATTGCATGAGAAAGGAGTGTTCTTAACTGAATAGGTTGTAAATATGATAAGATAACGGAGTTGACAAAATTTCAAATTATGACACAGGAAATTTGTGTTTTCTTTACCATTAGCATGCCAAAACATAGTATATGTCCACAAAATATTAAGATATGGAAAAATTTCTATTATTCAAGATAGTGTCTTGGGTTAAAGGTCTCATAAAGAATGCTAAGTCAACCCCATCTGTCCTTGTTGACATAAGAAGGGAGATTCTGCTTCAGAAAACAAAGAGGCTGTTAGGTCCAGGCTTTTCTTCTGATTAATTAATTCAAGCTCTGACCCTTATTAAAGTCCAAAAATGATATTAAATGTTATCACAACACATCTCACATACACTTCTTTCTCTAACACTGTCAGTTATCTGATTCAGACCATTATCACTTAATTTCCGACCTACTGCAATAGTCTTCTGGTTGATCTTCCTGAATCTCTCTCCCAACTCCAGTTCATCCTCCAATCAGCTCCTAAAGTAATGTTCCTAAAGCACAAATAGGTCTTGGTAGGATATAGGCTCTGGGAACCCCTTGAAGTCTCCTTTCCACTTGATGAGGTCTTCCACTGAGGCCATAAGTCTTTCATAACCCTTAACCAAGCCTACCCCTACATTTTCAGTTACCTTCCTATTGTCTTTGACTGCTTCCACCTTTGATCCCATCAAAATCACACTTTCTTGGTTCTTTTAGTTACCCCAGTCCCATCAAGATCTTCCTAAGACTCCTTCCCAAGCTGCTCCCTCAACCCCTCCTCCCATTATCTCAGACTACTAGACCACCCCTAGATCCCTAACACAATTTTTCTGTATATAATCTTCTTGTCCTCATGAATACTCAGGTTCAGTCTAGCTCAGATTCTATCTGGCCCACTTGTCAATACAAGTATCACAAATGGTGAGGCTTCTTAAGAGTCAACCCAAATAAACTTTATTCTGCATTGACAAAAAGAATTTGAGTCTTATTCAATCAGGATCTAAGGTGTTGCTATTTTGGGGTCCCAAGCACCCCAAACCTTAATATATAGTCCCTGACCTCAACTACCTGACCCCCCCACAACAATTCAGTATATTGGTTCCTTATTATGTCCATTGGCAAATGCAAATTTCTCTGTTTGACTTTTAAAACTCTTCATAATCTGATCATTGTCTACCTTTTCAGTCTTATGCCTTATCCTTCTCCACATACTTCATGAACACTAAACTCCTTTTTGCTATTTGAAAGGAAAATTCCATCTTGACTGAGTATTTTTGCATGGTTCTCCATGCCTAGGATTCTCTTCCTTGTCTCTGCATCCTGGCTTCCCTATCTTCCTTCAAATCTGAGCTAAAACTCCACCTCCTGCAATAAAGCTTTTCCAATCCACCTCTCAGAGTATCCTGCATTTATTCTAGATATAGCTTTTTGTATGTAGTTCTTCTGCGTATTGTCTCACCCATTAGTTTCTGAGCTGTCTCAGGTCCAGGACTATTTCTGCCCCTCTTTGTACTCTCAGCATTTAGCAGAAAGCCTGAACATGCTAATAAGATGCTTGTTGATTGGATTTCACTTTGTAGTTCCTCTATGGTCTATTTCTAAAATCATTCACACCAACGTGATTATTGTTGTTGCCATTGCTATTATACCCACAGTCAAATAGAATGTTTAGGGGCTATCCGTTGGCATGGGCAGTTTTTGAGAAACTGAGAAGAGAGAGTGAATGGGGATGATTTCATAGAAACAATAGAAAATATAGAGGATGAGGGACCGTATCTAACGATGGCTATGAAACATCGTTAAAAAAGATAATTTTGTGAGAATAAGTCTGGAAAGAGCGATGGCTTGAGAGATGTTAAAGAGATGTCTTGGCTGAAGATAAACTAGAGAAAAAAAGAGAAGATGGAGTGATATTCTTTCTTTATGGAACTATTCCAAATTTTATCTTCAGAAGAAGATAAAGATAAATCTTTTGAAGAACCTTTTTTCTGACTTAAGTAAACTGAATGATGTGGGACTGTTTTCAAATGTGAAGAGAAGTCATCTTTAATTATGGCAATGATTCTATGATTTTTTTTCCACAGCTAAAATATTATAAATAAATATTCACTTCTGTGTTATTACTGACTTCAATATCAATAATGCCATTCCATACTTGTAATGTTTAATTCACTAGTTAAATATATATGTGTATAAATATATATGTATATTTATATATGTATATAAATATATGTGTGTGCTTCTGTGTGTGTGTGTGTGTGTGTGTGTGTGTGTGTAAATAAGAGCAACACCTCATAAGAATAGGAAGTTTCTCCAGTTTAATAGATAACATTCTATTGGAGTGGGTGCTCCAAGCTTAATTGACTAGTTGAAGGAGATGATAAAATTTTTCTGATTTGTGAGGAAATAACCAAAAATATCTCAGATTTACACTAATACTTCAGGTAATATTGATGGGGATAGGATCTGAACCCCTAAAAGGAAAAGACTATGTCTTTGAAAGCCACCCATTCCCTGAATTTTCCCATCCATTTCAGTAGCCCAGATCACTTGTGCCACTGCCCAAGGCATCTGGCCCTCCCAACTCACCTAGATTACTTAATTAGTTTACTTGACACTCCTTAATCCCACCTGGGCCCTTTCCTGGTTACCTCCAGACCAACCCAGGCAACTTGTCACTCCTAAGTCGCACCCAAATCCTTCCACAGTCTTTCTATATAAAAATGCCAATCTTACCTCTACTGAATTGCTCAAATTCTTGAAATCTGACCCACTGGTATTGGTGATACAGTAAACCTTGTTACTCTGAGTAAAAGAAGGTTTCAGTGGTCAAATTCTTTTAAGGCGGACCCATGTCTTGTATTTTGCACCTCAGGTTTTCCAGCACCCCTAGGCCACAACAATATAATTTGATATGGGAATGAATCAAGTATCAGGCTTTGTTTGTAGAGGACATGTTAAATTTAACATGATACTAACAAAACTGTTCTCCTTCTTCATGTTCCTTCTGAGTTACCTTCCATTTTCTCCTGTTTATTTAATTTTTTAATTGTTAAAATAAAATTTATTTTCAGTTTTCAACATTCACTTCCACAAGATTTTGAATTCCAATTTTTCTTCCCATCTCACCCTTCCTCCCATCCTAGGATAGCATGCACCCCAACCACCCCTTTCCCTGATCTGCCCTCCTTCTATCACCCCACTTCTCCCCTCCCCTTCCCCTCTATTTTCCTGTAGGGCAGGATAGATTTCTGCACCCCATTACTGTACAACTTATTTCCCAGTTGCATACAAAAACAATTTTTAACATTAATTTTTAAAGCTTTGAGTTCCACATTCTCTCCCTATCTCCCTTTCCATCCACCTTCATGGAGAAAGCAAACAATTCAACAAAGGTCATACATGTGTAGCCATGCAAAATACTTGTACAACAGTCATGTTGTGAAAGACTAACCACATTTCCCTCTATCCTGTCCTGCCTTCCATTTATTCCTTTCACCTGTTCCCATACAATAGTGTTTTCTTCTGATTACTCCTTCCCCCAATCTACCATTACCCTTCCTCTCATATCCACTTCCCCCTCTGCCTTCCTGCAGGTTGAGATAGATTTCCATACCAACTGAATGTGTGTTTCTCCCTCCTTAACCCAAATCCCATGAGAGTAAGGCTTACTTATTCCCTCTCATTTCCCCTCTCTTCCCCCTCCATTGTAAAAACTTTTTGTTGTCTCTTTTATGTGAGAAGATTTACTACATTCTACCTCTCCCTTTCTCTAGAACATTCCTTTCAACACTTAATTTTATTTTTTTGGGTATCCTGCCTTCATATTCAGCTCTTGTGCCTGTCCTCTCTTTCTCTCTCTCTCTTGCATATATATATATATATATATATGTATATCTGTATATATGTGTGTGAGTATGTATATACACATATATGTTATATACATGAACACATATGTATACACATACATAATATATACATATATGTGTGTGTATGTATATAGTCCCTCTAACAAGCCTAATAATGAGAAAGGTCTCATAAGTTACAAATATCACCTTTCCATGTAGGAACACAAACAATTCAGTTTTATTGAGTTGCTTATGCTTCTCTTTGCTGTTTGTCTTTTCATGTTTCTCTTGATTCTTATATTTGAAATTCAAATTTTTCTATTCAGCTCTGGTCTTCTCAACAAGAATGCTTAGAAGTCCTCTATTTCATTTAAAGACCATTTTTCCCTCTGAAGTATTATACTCAGCTTTGCTGAGTAGGTGGTTCTTGGTTTTAATAGTAGCTCCTTTGACCTCCGGAATATCATATTCCAAGCCCTCTTATCCCTAGAAATTGCTAAATCCTGTGTTATCCTAATTGGGTTTCCACAATATTTGAATTGTTTTTTTCTGGCTGCTTGTAATATTGTCTCCTTGACCTGGGAATTCTGGAATTTGGCTATAATATTACTAGGAGTTTTTCTTTTGGGAACTCTTTTAGGAGGTAATCAGTGAATTCTTTCTATTTCTATTTTACTCTCTGGTTCTAGAATATCAGGGCAGTTTTCCTTGATAATTTCTTGAAAGATGACATCTAGGCTCTTTTTTTTGATTATGGTTTTCAGGTAGACCAATAATTTTTAAATGATCTCTCCTGGGACTATTTTCCAGGTTAGTTGTTTTTTTCCAATGAGATATTTCACATTGTCTTCTACTTTTTTCATTCTTTTGGTTTTGTTTTTTAATTTTCTGATTTCTCATAAAGTCATTAGCTTCCATTTGCTTCATTCTAACTTTTAAAGAATTATTTTCTTCAGTAAGGTTTTGGATCTCCCCTTTCATTTAACCAGTTCTGCTTTGTAAGGCATTCTTTTCCTCATTGAC
Source organism: Potorous gilbertii (assembly GCA_028658325.1). Classification (NCBI taxonomy): domain Eukaryota; kingdom Metazoa; phylum Chordata; class Mammalia; order Diprotodontia; family Potoroidae; genus Potorous; species Potorous gilbertii. The sequence goes on along the minus strand of CM053771.1, from coordinate 149,292,811 downwards.
TTTTTGGACTTCTTTTGCCATCTGGGTTAGTCTATTTTTAAAGGTATTATTTTTTCAACATTTTTTGGGGTCTTCTTTAGAAAGCTATTGACTTGTTTTTCATGATTTTCTTGCATTGCTCTCATTTTTCTTCCCAATTTTTCCTCTACTTCTCTTACTTGATTTTCAAAATCCTTTTTGAGCTTTTCCCTGGCCTGACACCATTTCATATTTTTCTTGCAGGATTTGGATGTAGGAGCCTTGACATTGCTGTTTTCCTCCAGTTGTATGCTTTTGTTTAACTCTGGTTGTATGCTTTAATCTTTCTCAATGTAATAAAATACCTTTTTACCCTTATATAGTCTTATTTTTCCCCCTTTTTGGTCATTTTCCTAGCAAATTACTTGACTTTTTAGCTCTTTGTTAAGTGGAAGATGTACTGCTCCAAGTTTCAGGAGTTTTGTGCAGCTGTTTTCAGTTATATGTTTAGGGACCTGTAAAGAAGACCTTAGGGACTTCCTCCAAAGTGACATGACCAAAGGAGAAGTGTTTATTCCTCTGCTTGTCTATGCTCTTGTCTGTGAGAAACCACAAGCACTCTTTTCTGTGCTGCAACTGTGAGCAGGATTCCCTCTCCACAGTCACCACCAACTCTGCCATGCCAGTGCTCCTCCTCACCCCAGGACTACCACCCAGGATTGCAACCCAGACCAGCTAGTTGATTCCCCCACCATTTGTAGACTGAGAGCTCCAGAAGCAGCTGCCACTGGAACAGTGGCTGCTATCACCTTGGAGCTGGACCACATTCCTCTTTCACTGGTTGAGAGAGCTTTCCCACTGACCTTTGAAGTTGTCTTTGGCATTTATGGGTTGAGAAGCCTGGAAACCGCTATATCTGTCAATGACTCAGATCCCTGAGGCCTGCTCTAGTCTTGTCTGTGATGGCTCAGTCCACACTAGGTTTCACTCTGCTCTGAGTCCAGTGCAACAGACTCTTCTTGTTGGCCTTCCAGATTGTCTTGGGCTAGAAATTTGTTTCACTTTGTCATTTTGTGGCCTCTGTTGCTCTAGAATTTGTTTACTCATTTTTACATATATTTTGAGGGGCTGGGGGAGACAGCTCAGGCAGATCCCTGCTTCTACCCTGCTATCTTGGCTCCACCCCACCTCCTGTATATTTTAAAATGTACAACTGACTCTATTTTCTAATTTTTTTTTGCAACAAAACCTACAAAATCTCTTCCCTCCTCAAATTCTACCTTCAATAGAAGCTTTTCAGAATATAGTCAAGCAAATTAATGCATTGGTCATGTTTGACAGTATATGTCTTATTCTATACCTCTAATACAGCACCTCTGCCATGGGGCATGCTTCATTCTCAACTTTCCGAAGTTAAGATTGGTCATTGCCTTCATCAGAGTCCTTAAGTCTTTCAAAGTTGTTTTCTATTCTATCTTTGTATTTATTACAGAAATTTTTTGGAATCAGATCATTTCACTCAGTATTTTCAAGTCCTCACAATTTTCTCTGCATTTGTTATTTTCTTAATTTTCTTTTACAATGCATTGTACTCATGTGCCAAAATTTGTTCAGTCATTCCCCTTGGCCCTCACCCCTTCCTCCAACTTCTTTGCTTCTGAAGGGCAATGCCTTCATATTCCTCAAATTATGGCAGTTCTGATCAAGGTGATCTTCATTACCATCTTCAATCGCTGAGCCTTCAACTATAAACAGGTAAAGTGTAATAAGCTGGTACTATATATAATGGATTTGAGAGTCTCTGTATTTCACATTCTTATTTATGAATCTCAGCACCTGGCTATTTTTTGCACCCTTACAAATTCAAACGAAGTCCCTTATGTCCCCCACATAATGTTGGTAGAAATCAAGTCATGCTGTCAAACTCCAAGGCCAATAGCTGAAATTTCTGCTCCCTCAAAGGCTAGCTATTGCTGAATACATACTGTGAATGGTGAGCTTAACCAATACAAAAAAAAGTGAAGCCTGGGCATCTAGGAACTCATAATCAAAAAATGGTATAAAAATGTGGTATAAGAAAGATGATATAAAAAGAATCACCAATTAATGTGTGTTTGGGGTGAGGTGGAGCAAGTTCAGAACAAATGGCTATAGTTTACTTGGAGTTTATCAGGGGAAAGCAATTGGAGAGAGGGAATTTTATTTGGATAGTCTGGGGTCTATTTGATTGGAAAAAAGTTAGAGTGTGAGAAGGTCAGGGTGTGACTTGGTTTAATTCTCTCTCTATGGATGCAGATTGGGAGGGAATACTCTGGCCTGTAATAGAGCTGGTTATATATGTGTGTTAAGAGGACAGAGACCATGATATGTGTATTCCATGGCTGTTTTTCACAAGAAGTGCTTGGTGAGTGGATATGTTTACATTGGGGGCTATTTCATCCCAGGCAGACTGGATAATTAATGAGTTTGTTTTTAAGCTGATGAGTAAGAAATGACACAATGCTGGCAGGTGCCTTTGTCTCAATCCCTTTCCATCCATCTTTATCAGGTTTTCCAGACTTTCTCTCCTTCTTTCTTCTTTTTCTTTCTTTTAACTAGAAGGCAGCTGGTAATGTATCTGAAGGAATGTCTTCCCCTTCAGTAGAAATAGTGGGAGTATCCTTGCATGGATGTTCCCTTTCAAATGATTATTTTCTGTGCCTTCTCCCCTCTCTGTTTCAGTTTCATTTTTTATGTCTCTTGGATAAGACAGAATATATCCCCAAATTCTAATTGTAAGATGTCTTCCTAGTGAAGTCCCTTTGTGGGTGTACATGAATGTAAGATACTTTTGTCATAACTAGCACTCTCTTTCTGATCTGATCTTGCTTCTCCGGGGAGTAGTTTTGGAATGAGAATCCAGAGCTGTTTTGGAGCTCGTATCTAAACCCCGACTTCCTTGTAGCAGTTCTTGATCTTCAACTTTTGGTATGAAATATTGGTTTAGGGAGAGAATATGCAAACTTCTCAACTTGTTCCCAAAAGAGGTTGTTGAAGGATTTAGAATTAGAAGAATATGGAAGGCCAGGACTATATTTTCTAGAATCATAGACTCTTAAGCCTTGGAGTAGATTTAGGGAACCAACTTCTAACTCATTTTGTAGATGAAATGAAGTGACTTTCTCAAGGTCACACAAGTATTCATTGATTGAACCAGAACTGTTAAGATAGCCTATAGGAATTAAGATGACTTGGGTTAAACTAACTAGTTGTGTGACTAAGACATAGTTACTTTAACCTCTCTGAGACTGTTTTCTTATCTGTACATTGGGAGCAATAGCTATAGAGTCTGACTTATGGGTTCTGTGAATCAAATCAGCAAGCATTTATTAAATGCCAACTATATACTAGGCATTTGATAAGCACTGAGGATACAATGAAAGTCCAAAACCAAACTGAAACTAAAACCAAGTCTCTACTCCAGAGGAGTTCATCTAGCATGCAAACAACTGTGTTCAGATAAAATATACATTGGATAATTTGGAGATTATTGCAGAGAGAAAGCACTAGCAATAAGGTGAATCAAGAAAGGTTTATTATAGAAGGTAGGATTTTAGCTGAGATGTCAAGGAAGCCAGGAGGAGAAGGTTAGAGGAAGAAGATTCCAGGCATGGGGACTCAAATGAAGTCATGAATCTAAAATGCTATGTAAAATTCAGGAAGTGGTAACATTGACTTCAAAGCTCTCACTGTCTATAGCTGATTCTGTGAGATATAAAAATAAAATAGAACTACCTGAGTCCCATTCCTTCCCTTTCTTTTGCTTCCTAAAACTGGACAATGGAATTCATAAGATCATAGATTGAAATAGACTTAAAGATCATTTAGTACAACCCCACTCATCTTAAAAAAAAAGATTTGATTTTTTAATGAAAAAATGTTTTTTTTTCCTCCCATCTCCCTCCACCACAGGAAGAAAAAAAGAAAAGGAAAACAAAACCCTTGTAACTTACACAATCAAAAAAAAATCCTGTAATGATCATGGCAAAATAAAACAAAACTTATTTTGCATCCTAAGTCCATCTCCTCTCTGTAAGGAAACAGGTATTATGTTTCATCATCTGTCCTCTGAAATTATGATTGGCCAGAATTCTTAAATCTTTGAAAGCTGTTTGTTATTTTGTTGTTTTGGTTGTTGTTCAGTCATTTCAATCAGACTCGATTCTTTGTGATCCCATTTGGGGTTTTCTTGGCAAAGATGCTGGAGAGATTTACCATTTCCTTCTCTAGTACATTTTACAGATGAGGAAACTTAGGTAAACAAGGTTAAATGACTTGCCCAGGGTCACACAGCTAATAAATGTCTTGAGCAGTACTTGAACTCAAGTTTTCCTGACTCCAGGCCTGGCATGCTATCCATTATGCCACTTAGCTTTTCCTGCTTATCCGTGTTGTTAGTGAAAAATTGTTTTCCTGGTTCAGCTTGCCTTTCTATCACTTCATACAAGTCTTCCTGACCAAGCCCATCATTTGGCAGACAAAAAGTTGAAATCCAGATGGGAGAAATGACTTTCTCAGAATCAACTGGTACTAAGAAGCAGAGACAGTTCCTATGAAACCAAACCATACACTCCACTGTTTTATACCATTTGTCCAGTGGTTATGTGATTTGGGGACAGATAGCCAATTTTTATTAACAATGACAAAGGGAAAAAGTCACTGGTGCGAGGGACCAGGAGCTAATAAACACAGCTTCTCATATAGTCCCAGGTATCTTGTGCTTTTCCCTCAAAAAGTTGCAGTCATCCTTCCAGGGGGAATGTTGCTGCAAATGTGGGGAATGCCTTCTTCTTTTCTAGAGGGGAAGCATGGTATAGTAGAAAAGGCATTGGAATTATAGTCTGGAGGTCTGCGTTCCAAGCCGGCAATGATACTTGACCATGGGCAAGTTGCATAACTTCTAGGAGCCTCAGTTTCCTCCTCCGTAAGATTAGATAATGCTACCTACATTGTTGTCATGGAAAAGAATGTAAAGGACAGTATAAATTTGTTATAATTTTTAGGATGTGATGTCAAATATTTATTAAGTATCTACTGTGCATAGAACATGGTGTTAGGTACTGAGAGAGCCATAAAATTTAAATAAGACATAATAGGGATAGGGAACCCCAATCCCTTCCCTCAAGGAACTCTCATTTTAATGAGGGTACAAAATACCAATGTTGCTATTAAGTCAGTTTCCAATCATGTCCAACGTTTTATGATCCCATTTGAGGTTTTCTTGGCACAGATACTGGAGTGATTTGCCATTTCCTTCTCCATCTCATTGTAAAGGTGAAGAAACTGAGATAAAGAGTTAAGTGACTTGCTCAGGGTCACACAGCTAACATGTCTGAGGCCAGAACTGAACTCAGGAAGATGAATTTTCCTGAGTCTAGGCCCACTGTACCACTGTACCACCTCAGATTGCAGAACTGTAAATAACCAATCTTGGAGTTCAACCTGTTCATCTTACATATGAGGAAACTGAGCCCAGGGAGGTTATTCAGTCAAGGTAATACCAGTAAGAAGTAGCAGAGTCAACATTTGAATTTAGATATCCTGACTGCCAATTCATATCACATGACCAGTCTCTCATTTCCTCATAGTAGTGGGACAAGATGGACTGAATGCCTAAAATTGCTCGCCTCTTAAACGCGACTTCCAAGAATTACAGTGATGATCTTCTCTGAATTGTTCCCTCTCTTCCTGTCATTCCTTGCTAAGTTTCATTTTCAGTATTTACCACTAAATTCCTGTGCTTCTCTGCAGGAATCACATCTGCAGACTCATTTCTCTCACATGCAACACAACTAAGGTAGCCCCCACCTGGAAATTCATTTAAAAAATCAGCCTCTTAACTTAATCTTCAGCTTAGAATTATTTATGTGGCTGATCAAAAAAGTACTCTTTTACCCTTGTAGTGTCTTCTAAATGATGTCAGATGTTACTGATGTCAACTGGAGCTGAGTGGCTGGAATCCAGTTTTTTGCTCTCAAGTTGCTGGCTGCTTAATGCTTTGGAAATGATGTAAGGCTGAGTGCTGAGTGGAGTGCAGTGGTGGGGAAAGCTTATTTCCAGGGTCCTGTATCCTCAACCCATCTGAATTAGGGAGACTCCTGAGTTATGGCCTGTGAGCAGGTCCCAGAATGGATGCATCCCTCAATCACCAGTGGCAGGCCTAGGAAGCTCCATTTACCAAAGTGTCCCTTTGTGGTTTCTCAACAGTTGGGACAAAATGTATGTAATAAGGAAGTTTGGGCAGAATGTCTCTTTGCTGATTGAGGTTAGTAATGAGACTGTGGTATGAGGTGAAGTATTCCTCTTAAAGAAAGAGGATGCACTATGTTTCTGCCCAACCTAGCTAATTGGGGGGAAGCAACCAGTTTTTCTTTGATGTTCAAGAGTTTGGATTTGACTGAGGAGTGTTATGCTTGCCAAGTATCCTTTAGAAGTTAGTGCAAGGTTCACCTTCTCTTGGTTGTTTTCTGTGATTATCCCATAATCACATATTACCGTCACTATAGTATGGTAGTATATCAGCTCTCACAGAAAGTCAAAATGTCACTACGTCAAGTATGTCCCAGTGTGGCAACTTCTTGCACCAATAGAGATCACATTTTATCTATAATTTATAAAGTTGCCTGAAGATCAGAGAGGTCAAGTGGTTACTTGTCATCTGGCTACTAAGTGTCAGAGGTAGATTTGAACTGAAATTTCCTTGATGCCAAGTCTAGCATTCTATCAACCAGACTATAGTGCCTATGTAGAGATAGGCTATATCAAATCTTGATTTACTAAACCTTTGAAAGAGAACAGAGGTTTGAATAGAACAAAGTAGTATAGACCCTCAAATAACCTGTTTTTGGCTCTGGGAAGCATTTTTTTCTCCCTTTCCCACTATGAACAATTTTATAGTTTGAATTTCCTGAGCACTTGCTAAGCATGCTGGATGACAGAGGTAAGCAAGTGTGGAATTAAACATTTCCCATTAATAATCTACAAATTTCATAATTAAGAGGTAATTGTCTTATATTTATGTGGTCTGCATTTGTCTACAAATTGTCCTATTCAATCTGTTCATTTATTTATTTACTAATATTATTTTTGGTCCATCTGGTCTTCCAACTTGATTAAAAGCTCTTGAAGGCAGGGACCATGTCCAAACTAAACTCTATAAACCCTCTAGTGCCCAGTTTCAGAGTCTGTATTCATCATTTGTTGACAAAGCTGATGGTACATGGGGGGCTGCAGTGAAAGAAGGTCATTTGGAGGAGAATAGCTAGCTGGATGTTCATTGACTCATACAATTACTGAGTTTTACAGTAGAATTAGAATGAAATTCAGAAACCATCTCATTCAATCCTCTGCCTGCTGCATGTTTCATTTCTGTAACATTCCTGACAACTGGTCTGGGTTTGATGATCTCCTCTAGACAGGAAGCTCACTATAAGCATCCACATCACTAAGATTCAGAGCATTCTATTTTCAGACAGTTCTCATTTTTTGGGAGAGCTTTCTAATGAGTTGAAATTTGCCCCTATAACTTCCATCTTTTCATTCTATTATGGCTCCCTGAAGACACAATAAGCATGATCCCACTTCCCCATGATAGCCCTTCAACTACTGGAAACATTTTCTAGGTTCAATACTTCTGGTTCTTTCAACTGTAAGATATTTTAAATTTTCCTTCTCTGAACAAGATCCAACTTGTCTTAATACGGGGTAGCTAGAACTTAAAAGTATTCCAGCTGTGGTCTGGTCAGTTACATACAGTGACTATTGCCTTGGGGTAATTTATGTCATAGTGGATAGACTGCCAGGCATGGAGTCAGGAAAATTAGAGGTTATATCTGACCTCAGTTATGAGGTTATATCTGGTCAAGTCATGTCACCCTGGGCAAGTCACTTAACCTCTGTCTGCCTCAGTTTCCTCAGCTGTTAAATGAGGGTGACAAAAGCACCTACCTCCCAGAGTTGTCAGGAAGATCAGATGAGATAATACTTGTAAAGCACTTAGCACAATGCCCAGCATACAGTAAGCATACATATTAGCTGTCATCATCATCATCATCATCATCATCCCTCCCTTACTTTGGATGCCACTTCTATTAATGCAAGCCAAGTAGACTGACAACTCCAAGACAATGGCAAAAAACCAAACTCTCTCCATTCTACATAAAAAATTCCATAGAAGAAAAATTGCCGTGAAAGTAAAGAAAATAAATTTGAAATTTTAGGAAATGACTTGGGATTTGCGTTCAACTCATAAAGTAAATAGAATTGGGGATTCTTGTTATTAGGATCTTTCATCCATTAGGATATACACCTTTTCTCTTCTGTCACTGCTCCGTATCCTTATCTTTTTTCCCCCTTTCATGAGAAACACAATGGTGGTGTGGGATGCCTTCCTGAATGTCAAGGACTATGATCTAGAATTCTAAGCAGAAATTTTTCTTCAGTGGTTGGAGAAACTAAATTCTTTCTCTTCCCTTTCCATTCTCCCCTCCCCTTTTGTTTCTCTTTCCCCTTCTCCCTTCTCCTTTCCTTCTTTTCTTTCTTCTCTCTTCCTCCCTCTCCCTTCTTTCCTTCCTTTCTCTCTTCCTCTCTATTCTTCCTCTCTTTAGGTTCCCCCTGCCCCTGCCAAGGACCCACACCACTCACTTACTGTCTCCTTCGGGAAGATTTGTCTGGATTTTGTGGGTAACTGTCATGCTGACCATGGGATAATTGAGGTAGATTACTGGGCAATTATCTTGAGTGGTTACAGCAGTAATGAGTGCCTGGTAATCTTGAGTTGAGTCAGGATGTTATTCATCCTGCTGCTACTTACTGGAGTAATTGTGGGAAATTTGCCCTGGATTGGCTCTGTCCATAGAGAGTAGATTCTCTGATCCACTCTAGAGATAAGAGATGAGAGAGAACTTAAAGTGAAATTTTAAAGTGAGATGGAAGATTTTGATTCATATCTTGGCTCTGCCACTGGTTATGTGACTGACAGCAGGTCACATTGTGAGCCTCTGTTTCTTCATTTTTAAAAGAAGGATAATACTACTTGTACTGTCTATCTAACAGGGCTTTTGTGAGGAAAATAGTGAATTATTATTGCTATTAAGATGGAACCCAGAACAAAGGCTGGTCTTTTACAACTCTAGCTCCAAACATGGAGGCTTTGATTAACAGGTCCCTGGATATTCCTTGGAATGACCATTCCAATAAGCCCTACAGCTTTGCCACACTCTATGATGTCACATCTCTGTGCAAGCTTACTAGCTGTGTGACCCTGGGCAAGTGATTTAACCCTGTTTGCCTCAGTTTCCTCATCTGTAAAATGATCTGGAGAAGGAAATGAGAAATCATTCTAGTATCTTTGCCAAGAAAACCCCAAATGGAGTCAAGAAGAGTTGGACATGACTGAATAAACTAAACTACAACAAAATATGCAGGAAAGTGGGAGGATGACTTGAAACAGAAGAGCTATGTTCATCTAAAAGCATCATCAACACTTGATAATTTCAACTCATCTTGAGGAAGGAAGAAAAGATCCTATTAGGGAGAGGTGGAAGAAATGTTACCTGGTATAACAGTCTTTTCCAAAGGAGAAAAGGTAAATCATCAGAGCCTTAGAGGCTGTATGGTCAAATACTAGCAGGGGAATATGATGAGATGCAGAAATACATGGTGGTAGAACAGAATGACTGCAGTATTTCTTGGATTGTGAGTATGAAAAAAATAATAAAAGGAACAAAAAGAGACACAGTCATATGCTGAGGAAAAAGAAAATATTGATTGAAATATTCCAAGGCAGTGAGATGAGAGCTTCTGAGATTTCTAGCTAGAAGGTAACCTAGCGGTCAGTTGGTCCAAGTCCTTCATTTTACAGATGAAGAAACTGAAGTCTATTGAGGTTAAATGACTGGCCCAAGCTCATGCAGAAAGTAAGTGATAGAATCAGGGTTACAGTCTAGGTTCAAGGACTCCAAATTTGGTATCTGTCCCACTGTGCCACAGGGAAGGGTAGATATACAAAGGAAAAGGATCAAGAGAAATAAAAGGGAAAGCAAATGAATTGACCATTTTTGCATCTTCAGCCTCTTTGTAATTTTCTTATTTAATTTTTTGTTCCTGTGAATCTCATGCCAAAGAAAGGCATAAATCCAGAAGCCAACCTCACATGCTGTGAAACAGTTCTCTCTCCAGCATCTTGACACTGTTATCAGGAGGTAGATGCATTGAAGAAGACTGAAAGAGAGACATACACATTCATTTCATAAAGAGGCATGGAATGGAATCAGGGAGGAGGAGCTAATGGTAGTCACAATCTTCCAAATATCCTCTTCTGTCTGAATGTGTAGTATCATGTACATGTCCAAAGGAACAGGATAGAGGAGTAGAGACTTAGAGCATCTACTATAAAGCCCTGATGCATTGTTGTCCTTTAAAATGTGACCACAGATTCTATGTATACAAATGTACACATATGCCATGCCACATTCAATGCAGAGATTCATCTTTGGTTTCAAAAGCCACAGTCAAAATGCTGCTAAGTGAGATATTCCTTTTCTTTCCTCCTAGAAAAAGGCTGAAAGACAGAGTGACCTGACTCCTGAATTTACCCCTAACTCCCATGAAAATGTGTTTAAAGAGTGAAAAAAGAGAGCTTTTCCAATACATCCTGGTTGACCTCCCAGTCACTGATCCTCCTTGCTTCACTGAGCTTACCTCAATCACCCTCTAGTTTCCTGGTCTTTTCTGATTTAGTACTGGTGAAAGAACACTCGCTTAGGTGGCTCTAATCACACAGACCTTGGTGAGAAACTCTCTCATTTTACAGAAGAAGAAACTAAGTCTCAGAAAGGGATGTGACCTGCCCAGGTAGTACGTAACAGAACTGGGATTTGAACCCAACTCTCCTAACACCAAATCCCATGTGTTTTCAACTTTTTCTCAGGCTGCTTTTTCAATAGCCTCCTTGTATGTTTCCACCTCATTGGTTCCACATCTTATTTCATACCTAAGCTTGATACATCTTCATTTATCTTCCCTCCTGTTGTTATTTGTCTCTGTTAACAGGGTCATTTATCCCCATAAAGTATCCTGAGAGATGAGGATGGAAAGACGACATTGCAAAGTCATGGTGGTGCTAAAGACAGTCAGAGGTAAGTTTTAGAGTTCAGAGATGGCTCTTCATCTGACACTGTGAAAAGCTCAATCATGATGTAGGACAGGTGCAAAAAAATTGGGGGGAGTCGTAGGGAAAGCTTTATTTTGCCTCTCTCCTGCTGAGAGAAAAGGTTTACCTAAAACTGATAGGGGAACCAGATGGCTATAGTGGAAAGTCCAATGTGTTAATAAGGGGGGACTGACATTGCAAGTCCTAATAGCACATTTACTTTTATCTCGCTTGCATATAGAGAGAAACTGAGGCACAAGAATATAACGATAAAATGTCAATGAAGCCCAGAGAACACCCAAATCCAGATTATTTGGCCTGAAGAATTATTCAACTTTGCATCTTTCCCTCAATCTCAGAGAGAAATTACTTTGGATCTAATACCTGTTCTTTTCTTTACTGTCCTCTCCATACCTGCTTCTCCTACACTTTCTCCAAAATTACACATTCATCTCAGGAGTGTCCCCCCCCCCATTTACCCCAAGTTGATTTCAGATGATCTGGGATCAAATCCTACATCTGTCATTTACTCCCCATGTGACTTTGGGTAAGTCTCTTGATGTCTTGAAGTCTCAGTTCTTTTATCTGTTAAATGAGGGAATTGTGCTAGATGACTCATAAGGCTCCTTGCATCTTTAAATCCATGGTTCTGTGTTCAGAAATTTGTCAGCCTTCATCTTTTTTCTGCTCTTGGTATTGTCACTGGTGAGTTAACTGAGTCTTCTAAATAAAGTGGAGGGTGGTCTCATTGCTTTGAGGGGTTGCCTGATTTCTTGTTTGCTATAACATCTGGAAGAAATAAAGGAACATTCAAGTATCAGTTGTCATAGGGCTTTTATGACAACATTAAATACATTGATATGCTATAAAATGCCCTAAGTATAGTTTTAGGACAAGAGAATAACTGAAAGAAAAAGAAAAGCTATCTTGGTCAAATCTAGTTCACTGGCTAGAGTTTTAAAGCTAGGAGGTGCTTTAGAGATTATCTAGCTCCTATTCCCCAACTTATTTTTTTGTTAGGAACCTAAGCATTGCAACAGTGTAGTGACTTGTCTAAGGTCACACAGAGAGCATTAACTCTGCCAATTTTCTAACCCCTGGGAAAAAGTAAGGTGACATGTGCTTGTGAGTTTGGGAGTTACCTTTTACTATACCTTTGCAGTGCATGTGGGCTCTGAAGACAAAGGGAATCTATAAATGTCATAGACCAAGATAGGTGGAATTATAACTCCTGTAGAGAATTAGTCAGGCATGATGATACATACCTGTAATCCTTCTCCTCAAGGAGGTTAAGGCTGGTAGTGGATCTCTTGAACTCAGGAGCTGCAGCTCAAGTCTCCAGATTAAGTGAGTCCCCAAGAGAAGTGAGGAAAAGGAACACCAGGCTACCTAAGGAGGGACAAACCAGTTCAGGTCAGAAATGGAGCAAGTACATTAGGGTAGAATAAGAGCCTGCAAATGGCGGCTGCACTTCCAGCATGGGTGAGAGAGGGAGAACTGGTATGAGAAAGAGAGAATGAGTGTAGGAAAGGGAGAGGGAGATTTACAGAGTGCCTAACCAAGAGAGGTAACAGGATCCTCATTCTTAGAGTTTTTTTAAATTTTTAAAGAGTCAAATATATTCTACCCTTTCCCCACCTCACACACCTTTTTATAGTTGTGATGGCTGAACTAGTGCCATGGAGAAGAGGAAAATAAGAATAATGGCCCCCATGTTATAGTGCTTTATGGCTTACAAGATGCTTTCTTCACAACATTCCGATGCAATAGAAAGTAAAAGTCTTCTTTATCCCCATTTTACAGATGAGGAAATTGAGGCTCAGAGAGGTGAAAGCCCTTGATCACATAGGCAGGTAGGAGTTGGGGCCACAATGGACTAGTGAGACTTCTTTTTCACTTGCCCTGCTCTCTCCTTCCTTTCTTTCTTCATCATGTCTCTCCACCCTCCTTTTCAAACTGTGCTTGGTGAATTGTTAAAGAGCCATGACAGTACAAGAATCTGACAGCTCAGGCACTGACCCACTTGTCTGGTGTTTTGACAGAAATGGGAATTATGCCCTTTGCCACTTGAGGGCTGTTGAGTTTTCTAGTGTGTCCTAACAGCCTGCTGGCTTCAATAGACTTTTAATTGGATGCAGGAGGTAGGGTAGCAAGGACCCTTGGGGGAAAGGGTTAATTTCTAATGCTCTACAGTGGAAGGAGAGCACTTACCAGAAAGAGGTTCAGTGTTCTCTAAGTCTTTAGGCTGTAAAGCTCTCCAGCCTGGGGTGTTCCTTACACTACCTAATCTCATTGGCTAGAAAATAACCCTAAGCAATAAAAATTGAGAGAGAGTCTTTGCCTCCAAAGTCTCTGTGGGGAACTTGACCTGGGGGAGAATGTGGTAGCTAGAGGCTATAATAGAGCTTTGAGGGTGAGACATGATGCTGGGCCTTAGATGGATCCCTTCACCTCTGGATAACCATCAAAGTTTGATTTCTGCAATCCATGAGATTCACATCCTTTGCCAAGTACTGCAGGCTGCTGGCTTGCATAGAAAATGACTAAAGGGACTCTGTTTCAGTGCTGAAGGGAAACAATGACAGGTGATCACTCTGACATCTGAAAGGGCATAAGTAGGCTATGTTGTCTGACTGATAAGAGAGGTCTAAGGTAAGAAGCCTGAATAATAACTAATAGAGCCATAACCAAGGCTTTTAGAAACTGTGGCAAGGTAAGGGGCAGGGAATGGGCACTGCTAGTGAAAAGATGATCTGGAGTACAATTAATAGGGGTATGGGTAGACTACACCCTAGGAAACCTACATTGCAATGGGGACTGGTGATGTGAAGTGTGAGGGTGAACCAAGGATCATGGCTGTAGTGTCTGGGCATGGAATGACACCCACAAAACTATTTCCAGTACTCTCTCAATTTTGACCCCAGGTGTCCTATCTTAGCTAAGTGGCCTTGAGTAGACAGCGTGAGTTTACCAGAAACTTCTTTGGTGGTCATCAAAGGGGAACTCACTCACTGATGGGATTTTACGTTGCAAGTAAGCAACACATTTGCTGTGCTGTCTAGAGGGGAAAAGGACTGTCCACTCTGAACTATAGGGGTTACAGTACTCAGATCTTGGCATGAAAGAGAAGAGGAGGGAAGGGTTGAATTAGGAGGGTCATGTCAGAGTCTGGGTGAGTGTATGCCAAAGGAAAATGAATGTGGGAATGTCCGTTTCCCTCTTCCAGAATGGATCTACCTCATGGAGGAACAGCAGGCTGGCAGTGGGGGAGTTAATTTTCTTTTTGTTGCCTTGACCAGTAGGGATTTGCGTTTGTGTCTGTTGTGTCTGGCTGGAGGGCTGGCTCTCTTTCATTCCTTGAAGTATTCTGACTTGTGTGAGGGCCACCTTTGATATCCAACATCACAAGGTTCCTTTCCTTTGGGGAGATGAAATAGAGGTTTTTCTCTTTCTCTAAGGCACATTGAGAAGGCAGATTTTGTTCCTAATAGACCTTTGTGGCTTCTTTATGTGTAATTCTGTGTAAGTGTGTTCTTGGGCCAAATGTATATAGGTGTGTATAAATATATGTCTGCATCTCCCAACCTCCTCCCTTGTTATATGCACAAAGTTTTATATATGTCATTTCAGTCTTGCAGAAGCCAGATTTCCTTGCTTTTCTTTTCTAGCTCTTTCACCACTGGGCATTTGTCCCACTGCCCCAGCAAGATCATTGTTCTTTTGTAATAATGTCTCTGGGTCTAGGTCCCCTTGCAACAGGCTTCTCTTCCCTACTCATGTTCTTTCCTGAACCACCTCCTGGAAATCATTGGAAACTTCAATGCTCCTTGACTGTACAATGGGGCTTCACTCCTACTTGTTCTTGGCATTTCCCCATCTGTGATATCAGAAGAATAATACTTCATCATCTCCTCACAGCTCTCTCATCTTTGCCTTTTGATTTATTTTTTAATAAAATGAAATTTTTTCAATGGACACAAATCTCTTATTTTCTTTCTTCTATCTCCCTTTACCCAATGAAAAAATGAAAGAAAAAAAACCTTGTAACAAATAATTATAGTCAAGCAAAGATATTTCTGCTTTTGTCAGGTCCAAAGTAATATGTCTCATTTTGCATTCCAAGTTCATCCCTTCTCTCTCAAGATGTGGGTAGCATGCTTCAGCGTTGGTCCTCTGCAATTTTGATTGGTTATTATATTAATTAGAGCTCTTGAGTCTTTCAAAGTTGTTTGTCTTTACGATATTGATTATTTAAATCATTTTCCTGATTTTTCTCGCTTTACATGGTATCAATTCATGCAAGTCTTCCTAGGAATCTCTGAAAATCTCTCATCATTTCTTATTGACACAATATTATTTCATTCTCCTGACTCAATCCCTGACTTTGTAGACTTCAGAACTCTTTCTATTACTAGCTCATTCTGGAACTTCCCTTAGCACATGGGAGCTTCTTGCCCTGGATTAGCCTTCCACCCTTGTAACCTATTCACCATCATATTCCCTTCCATATGGCTCACTGACCTTCTCCCACTGATGAGTTCTTTCTGGAGCCTCCATTCTGTGGCAGAGACTAGGTTGACCTGCTTTCTATTTTCCTCTCAGCCCTGTACCTAACTTTCTGGACTTCATTGCTATGTATCCATACTGGTAATTTCCTCCTACCCTACCCTCTTTTCAGCTCCCGTTTCATGTTGTCTTTTCCTGTTAGAATGTAAGCTCCTCCAGGAAAGGGAATGTATTTTTGTTTGTATTTGTATATAATGCCTGGCACATAGTAAAGTCCTTAACAAACACTTGTTTCTTTTTTTCTCTTCTGGTGTTTCTCCCTCCTTCTTCCCCTTTCCCTTTTTCTTCCTCTTACCTTCCTCTTACCTTGCCTTTGCCCTTCTCCTTCCTTCCTTCCTTCCTTCTTTCCTTCCTTCCCACTCATATGCTATAATTTGTTCATCCATTCCCCAATTGAAGGGCACAACACTACTTTCTAGTTCTTTACCACTATGAATATTTTTGTACATATGAATAATTTTCCTTTTGTGTATGGATGTGTGTAGTAGTAGTAGTAGTAGTAGTAGTAGTAGTAGCAGTAGCAGTAGAGGCCTAGTAGTGGTTTTGCTGAGTCCACTATATATACAGTTTGACTTTTGTGGCACAGTTCCAAATTGCTTTTCAGAATAGCTAAACCAATTCATTGTTCCACCAAGAGTGAATGGGCGTGTTTTCCTGCAGACTCTCCCAAATTTGCTGTTTTCCTGTTTGTCAGCTTTGCCAGTCAGATGAGCAGACATGTATTAGCTGTGTGAACCTGGATATGTCACATATGCTTTGCCTCGTTTTCCTTATCCAAGGAATGACTATTATAATAGCACCCATCTCTTGGAGTTGTGTTGAGGATCCAATAAGATAGTTGTAAAGTACCTGGAAAACCTTAAAGCCTTATAAAGTTAGCATTACTACTATATATTTCCTATCTACTTACTCCTATAGATATAGCCTCCATGATAGACTACTAACTAGCCCTTTGAAAGCACAGACTGTGTCCCTGCTATCTTTGTCCCTGAACCACATTGCTATAGATATAACAAAAGACCCTTGTGTTCCCCACCCTATTGATCAACTGCGAGCTTAGAAAGTAAAGTCTAGGTTCAGTCTCTACGTGTGTGTATATACACACATGCACATTCACTCATGTGCACACACATGTATGCAACAATGTGTCTGTGTCTCTGTGGATTTATGTCTTGTACCTGTACCCCAGGATAGCCAGATATAGTTCAGTGGAAAGAATACTGAATTCCAGTCCTGGATTCCAGTCCTGACTCTGTCACCTGATTTTTGTGACAATAGACAAATCTTTCCCCTTCCTCAGTTGTAAAATATTGGTTGGTCTAATTTTTGAAATGGTCCCTTCCATCTCTTATCGTTTCTGTGGTTATCCACATTTTTTTTAAAAAGTTAAATTATTTATTGGTAATCTACATTTTTGTGTACTATATGTGTATACGTTTAGTTATAAACAATGAGGCAAAAGCATGTATTAAACATTTACTATATGCCAAGCATTGCACTAAACGCTGGAGATACAAATACAAAATCAACAGTCCCTGCCCTCAAGGATACATATATTCATTGATATATATGTTTATATATGCATGAATTAATGATGACTGACAATAAAATATTGAAGCTGATTTGTAAAAGAGGTTTTGGGACTATCTCATTTCACTGTAGTCTGATCTAACAAATTGAAATACAGAAGTTCATGATTTCTATGATTATTCATACATATGCATATATTTCAAAATAAGTGTTGTGTGTGTGTGTGTTGTGTGTGTAGATGTGTGATATTATATGGCAGAGTATATGATATCAGCTCTCTCTCATTTACATCTTTCTACTATTGTACACATAGGGGGCTTCAGACCCTCTCTCTCAGCTATGATTCTACCCAGTGAGCTGAATAGGTCTAGGCTCACTCTTGAATCCTTCCTGTTTCCAAAGATTCACATGTGGGATAGCCTAATGTCATTAAGGAGTCACTTGAGACAGAAGAAACTTGAGACTCTTCTGAAAGAGTATGCTTAAGAACCAGGAAAAAAGTTGATGCAGAGGCAGACACAGACAGACAACCCTCTCCACCCCCCGTGCAACATACACTCACACACCCTAAAAGAAAAGTAAGTCTAACCACTGGATATTTCAGGGTTGAAGTTGCTTGATAGAAGGAATTAATTATTCATAAGCTCAGTTTGCTACCATGTGCTGCTCTGCAAATTACATAATAAAACTAAGGAATGGTCAGGTCTAGAATAACCAGCATGGCTTCTTTACTAAGTTTTATAGCATCAGGTGGGAAGAGGGGGTGGCTCTGTTATAGATATGGAATGTCCTCATGGTCACAAGGACCACAGCTGTGTCCAGAAGCATGGGGCCCCTGCTGCTACTGCGATGCCCAGCCGTGGCTGATATTTGTAATGGTTCTAAGTTGCTGTCTGTGGGCTGTTCACAGATAAGGCCTGATGCCTCTAATTGCCTTTGTGGAAAGCATTCAGGACAAATGTGAAGGGGGAGGGGGAGAATATAATCAATCAGTTAGCATTTGTCAAGGACTTACCATATGCCAGGCATGCTAGGTGGCAAGGATGTGAAGATGGCAGAGACACAGCTAGTTAGTATGCTATCATGGAGGCTATATCTATAGGAGTAGGTAGATATGAAATATATAGTAATAAGGATAGCTTTATAATGCTTTAAGGTTTTCCAGGTACTTTATAATTTGATCCTCAGAACAACTCCAAGAGATAGATACTATTATTATAGTCACTCCTTGGATAAGGAAAACGAGGCAAAGAATATGTGACATGCCTAGGGTTCACACAACTAACAAACATCTGAGGCAGGCTTTGAACTCGGGTCTTCCTGAATCCAGATCCAGCACTCCATCCACTGTAACACTTAGCTACCTACATGTAATATGAGGTAAAAGTTCCTTTTGGATGAGGTCACTATCAGCTGGGGAAATCAAGAAAAGCGTCTTGTGGAAAGTGGTATTTGAGTAGAGATAGGCTGGCACCAGGTCATGAAGGACTTTAAAACCCAGGGGAGTTTTTTTTGGTCCTGGATACAACAGGAGCTACTGAAGTGTATTGAGAAGGAAAGTGATCTGGATAAACCTGCACTTGATAAGAATCACTCGGGCAGTTGAGTGCAGTCTGAACTGGGGAGGAGAAGTTGAGACAAAAACCAGTTTGAAGATGAGGGTTTCTGCTAGGATGATAGCTACGTGAGTGAAAGAGAGGGATGGTTATGAAAGATGCAATGATATAAAGAGAGTAAACACTGCCTTTTAGTGTCAAAAGGAGAGAAGGGGACAAGCATTTATTAAGTGCCTATATATAATATAATATGCCAGGCACTGATATATCTACATCTACATCTACATTATCAATATCAGCTATATCTATATCTGTATATACATATCCACACATATACATACATATATATGTATGTGTGTATGTATATGTATGTATGTGTGTGGATAACTATCTACATAAAATTTTTTAAAAGCATACTTTACCCTGTCCCTGAGCAAGGGGTGGAGTTGATAGTCCTCTAGCAATGTGGTGTGTGTTTATTTGAGTAGAAAATAATTGTCAGATGGATATTTCTTTTGTTTTGGCATGAACTAGTTGGCACCTGTGATTACTGTTAAGTGGTTAATAACAGCGGAATTTGTGGGGTTGCAGCATGTGAGTTTGTCAGCTGTTATATTTGCTTTATATATGCATTGATTCAATATTTAGGGGGCTAACCCCAGGGATGCTAAGTCATTGTGTGACACTCTTTTAACTGCTCTTGCTTGACCTAGTTATTAGATAATTTAATTCTTTCTGCTCTTCTAAGCAGTCACATTTATTTCATATGCATGTAGAGACAGAGGTACACAAGTGCATGCAAATGCACACACACACATGCACAGACCGCTGTCTATCTCTTTCACACTTTTCCTTTGTCTTGCAAGAAATGAAGCATTTGAGCAGGTTTTGGTGTCCTTGAAGTCAAAGTGCATCATTTTATATGTAACCTGTAAATGAAAGCATGTATATGCATGTATATGTGTGTGATGGGCTAAGGAGAGTGGGCAATCAATTAGTAGACATTTATTAAATATCTGTTATATAACAAGCACCGTCATAAAGATAAAACTGAAATACTTATTTTTTGCAGAGTGCATGGTGCAATGGAAAAAGGTAATTCTGGGTTGCTGAATTCAAAACCTGCTCCCCAACCCACATGTACTCTGTGGTTATTTCATCTCCCTGGTATCCTTGTCCAAAAAGTGAGGACATTGAAGTAGATAGCCTTTGAGGCCTCATTCAGCTTTAAAATGCTGTGCTTTGGGGTGGGGTGGGGTGTAGGAGCCAAAATGGCAGAGTAGAGACAGGAATTCACCTCTCCCAAATTTTCCTCCAAACATTTTTAAATAGCCCTTCAAACTGAATTCTGGAGCAGCAGAGACAATAAAAGGTCAAGGTGAAACAATTTCCAATAGAAGACAACCTGGGAGGTCATCAGGAAAGGTCTATCTTGCTGGGTGATCCATAAGGCTTGGAGAGAAGGCCTTGGTCTGGGGGCTGCATCAGCGGCAGCCAAGGCTTCTGAAACTCTCAGCCCACAGGAGGCAAGCGGTTTGCCCAAAGAAGGGCAAGTCACAAGGAGATTACTGTTTGCTGGCACTGGCTTTAGGACTCTGATGCATTGCCCATATATGGTTCTGGGTCACAGTCCCAGAATGAAAAGGAGCACTGGTGCACTAGCACTTGTGGCCACAGAGGAGTAGGGCCCCTGACCACAGTTCTAGGGCCAAAAGGGAGCCCTAACACTGAAACTTCCACTGCAAGAGAACAGGAACTCGAGTCACAGTTTCAGGATCACAAGGAATAAAAACACTTGTGATTGCAGAGGGAGCATCACTCTGGTCATGATTCCAGGGTAGAGAAGAGTCCTCACAAGGGACTAGGAGCCCTGGTCTCAATTCCAAGGCAGAAAGGAGCATTAACAGTTGCAAGTAGGTGCAGGAGAGCAGGAGACCTGGTCACAGGACCAGAGGAGGGCAGCTAGGGGGGAACAAGGTCAACTAGGTGGCAGAGTGGATAGAGCACCAGCCCTGGAGTTAGGAGGACCTGAGTTATAATTAGTCTTCAGACATTTACTAACTGTGTAAACCCAGGCAAAATACTTAACCCTGATTGACAAAAGAAAAAAAATAAGAAAGAAAAAGAACAAAAGAAAAGAACCTTACTATGAATTACTATAGTGACAGGGAAGATCAATGCACAAACTCCAAAGACATTGATGTCAAAGCAGTTATAAGCAAAGTCTCAAAGAAAAATGTGAATTGAACGTAAGTAGGAACAAGAATTCTTGGAAGAATTCAAAAAAGGATTTTCAAAATCAAATAAAAGAGGTAGAGGAAAAATTGGGAAAATAAATGAGATGCAAGAAAATTATGAAAAGAGAGTCAACAGATTGGTTAAAAAAACACAAAAATCCACTGAAGAGAATACCTTAAAAAGAAAATATTGATCAAATGGAAAAAGAGGTACAAAAGTTCAATGAAGAAAATAATTCCCTAAAAATAAGAATTGAGTAAATGAAAAGTATTAACTACACAAGACAGCAAGAAATGGTAAAACAAAGTCAAAAGAATGAAAAAATAGAAGAAAATGTTAAACATGTCATTGACAAAACAATTGGAAAATAGATCCAGGAGAGATAATTTTAAAAAATTATTGGACTGCCTGATAATATGATTTTTAAAAAAAAGTCTAGTCATCATCTTTCAAGAAAATGATCAAGGAAATTTGCCCTGATATCCTAGAACCAAAGGGTAAAATAGAAATTGAAAAAAATCTACCAAAAATCTCCTGGAAAAGATGTTAAAATTAAAATTCCAAGGAATGTTATAGCCAAATTCCAGAACTTCCAGGTCAAGGAGAAAATATTGCAAGCAGCCAGAAAGAAAAAATTCAAATATAATGGAGCCATAGTCATGATTATACAAGATTTAGGTGCTTCCAATTTAAAAGATTGGAGGGTTTGGAATATAATATTCTGGAAGGCAAGTGAACTAGGATTACAACCAAGAATAACTTACCCAGAAAAACTGAATATAATCCTTTGGGGGAAAAATGGATATTTAATGAAATAGAGAATTTTAAAGCATTCCTGGTTTAAAAAAAAAAACCCAGCACTGAATAGAAAATTTGACTTTCAAATACAAGACTCAAAGGAAACATAAAAAGGTAAACAGGAAAAAGAAATCATAAAGGATTTAATAAGGTCAAACTGTTTACATTCCTATATGGAATGATATTTGCAACTCCTAAGAACTTTATTATAATTAGGGCAGTAGAAGTAGTGTACATAGAGAGTACAGGTGTGAATTGACAATGATGAGATGACTTCAAAAAATAAAATTAAGATTTAAGAAAGAAGGTTGTACTGGGAGAAGGGGGAAGAATGAGGAATAATGGGGAAAACTATCTTGCATAAAAAAGGAATGAAAAGAAGAGATTTTAAAGTGGAGAGGAAAGTGTCAATTGATAGGCAATGCTTGAATCTTAAAGAGGGTATAACATACATACTCAGTTGTATGATAAGTTCCCCTGTCCTACAAGGAAGTAGGAGGGAAAGGGGATAAAAGAAAGTATAGGGCTGATAGAAAGGAGGATGGATTAAGGGAGTCCGAAGAAAAACTGATTTTTGAGGAGAGACAAGGTAAAAAGAGAGAGAAAGATAAACAGGGAAAAATGGGATGGAGAAAAATACCCAATTAGTAATCACAACTGAATGTGGATGGGAGGAATTCACTCATAAAATGGAAGTGGATAGCAGAATACATTAAAAACTAGAATCCAACAATATGTTGTTTAAAAGAAACACACTTGAAAGACACATATATAATAAAAACAAGAAGTTGGAGCAGAATGTTATGCTTTAGCTGAGGTTAAAAAAAAGAGCAAAAGTAGCAATTTTGATCTCAGAGCAAAAGCAAGAATAGTTCTAAGGAAAAGAAGTAAACAGAAAAACTACATTTTGCTAAAAGGTGCCATAGACAATCAAGTATTAACAATACTAAACATATATGCACAAAATGGCACAACATCCAAATTCTTAAAGGAAAAACTAAATGACATAGGAGGATATAAACAGTAAGACTACCCTTGTGGGGGACCTCAACTTTCTCCTCGTAGAACTAGCTAAATCTAACCCAAAAGTAAATTAAAAAGAATTTAAGAAGCTGAATAAAATCTAGAAATGTTAGATATCATTGATCTCTGGAGAAAATTGAATGTGAACAGAAAGGAGTATATTTTTCTCAGCTGTACATGGTACCTACACACACACACACACACACACACACACACACACAAATATTATGTATTAGGGCATAAAAATCTCACAACCAAATTCAGAAAAGCAGAAATATTAAATAAATTAATCCTTTTCAGATAATAATGCAATAAAAATTTTACTCAATAAAGAATCTTGGAAACAATGAATGAGTGGGTCAAATAACAAATCATAGAAACAAAAACTTCATTAAAAAGCATGACAATAATAAGACAACAAAACAAAATTATGGGACACAGCCAAAGCAGTACTTAGGAGAAATTTTATATCTAAATTTATATCTAATTTAAATCTCATCAATAAAATAGATAAAGAACAGATCAATGATTTGGGCATGCAATGAGAAAAACTAAAAAAAAAAAATATTTTAAATCCCCAGTTAAACACCAAATTGGTAATCTTGAAAAATCAAGAGGTTGATAAAATTAAAAATAAGAAAAACATCAAACAAATAAGTAAAACCAGGAGCTGGTTTTATGAAAAAGTAGACAAACCATTGGTTAATTTGATTTTTTTAAAAAAAGAAAGCAGTAAACCACATTATCAATATCAAAAAAGGATAAATTTACCACCAATTAAGATGAAATTAAAGCTATTATTAAAAGGTATTTTGTCTAATTATATGTAAAAAAGTCTGACAATCTAATTGAAATAAATGATTATTTAGAAAAATATAAATCGCTCAGATTAACAAAAGAGGAAATAGGATACCTAAATAATCCTATCTTAGAAAAAGAAATTAAACAGATCTAAATCATCTCCCTAAGAAGAAGAAAAAAAAACCTCAGAACCAGATAGATTTACAAGTGAATTACACCAAACACTCAAACAATTGATTCTAATATTATATACATTATTTGGAAAAATAGGCAAGGAAAGAGTCCTTGATACAAATATCTAATACAAATGATTACAAATGATACAAATATCTAAACCTGGAAAAGCACAGAGAAAGGAAACTATAAACCAATTTCCCTAATGAATATTGATACAAAAATTTAAATAAAATGCTAATAAGGACATTATAGCCATATAGTTTAAAGATTATACCCTCTGTACAGGTGGGATTTATACCAGAAATGCAGGGCTGGTTCAATATTAGAAAGACTATCAGCATAATTGACCTTATCAATAAGAAAAAAGAACAAAAATCAAGTCATATCAATAGATGCAGAAAAATTTTGATAAAATACACACTCATTCCTATTAAAAACAATGGAAAGCATAGGAATGAATGGAGTTCTCTTAAAATGGTAAGTAGTATCTATCTAAAACCGTCAGTATTATCTGTAATGGCTATAAGCTAGAAGCCTTCCCAATAAGACCAGAAGTGAAGCAAGGATGCTCATTATCACCACTTTCATTCAATGTTGTGCTAGAAATGCTAACCTAAGCAAAAAAGAGAAGAAAGAGAAATTGAAGGGATTAGAATAAGCAATGAGGAAACAAAACTTCGCCTCTTCAGATGATATGATGGTATACTTAGAGAATCCACCACAATGACTCATTGAAACAATGAACAACTTCAGTAGATTTGCAGGGTATAAAATAAAACAATAGAAATAATCAGCATTTCTACATATTACCAATAAAGTCCAAAAGGAAGAGATACAAGGGTAAATTCCATTTAAATAACTGTAGATAATGTAAGATACTTGAGAGTCTACTTGCTAAGACAAACCCAGGGATTGTATGAACTCAGTTTCAAAATACTTTTCACACAAATCAAGTCAGATTTAAACAATTAGAGGAGGAACATTAATTGCTTATAGGTAGACCGAGCCAATATAATAAAAATCACAGTTCTACCTAAGTTAATTTACTTATTCAGTGCCATACCAATAAAATTATGAAAAATTATTTTATAGAGTTAGAAAAAAATAATAAAATTTATCTGGAAGAACAAAAGGTCAAGAATTTCAAGAAACTTAATTTAAAAAAATGTGAAGGAAGGTTGCCTAGCAGTACTATGTATCAACCTCTATTACAAAGTGGTAATTATGGAAACAATATAGTATTTACTAAGAAATAGCATGGTGGAGCAGTGGAATAGATTAGGTCTACAATATACTGTATTGACCATAGTAATCTAGTATTTAATTAACCCAGAGATCTAAGATTTTGAGACAAGAATTCATAATTTGGCAAAAATTGCTGAGAATTCTGAAAAAAGCAGTTTGGCAGAAGCTAAGTATAGGTCAACATCTCACATCATATACGAAGATAAGATCAAAATAGGTAGTGATTTGGGCATAAAGAATGTTACCATGGTAAAATTAGAGGAGTGTTGAAAATTTTGCCTGTCAGATCTCTGGATAAGGGAGGAATTTGTGACCAAACAAAAAGTGGAGACCATTATAATATACAAAATGGATAATTTTTAACATAATCGAATTAAAAAGATTTTGCACAAACAAAACCAATGTGGCTAAGATTAAAAGCAGAGCAGGTAATAGGGAATATTTTTTACATTAAGCTTCTCTGATAAAGGCTCATTTCTCAAATATGCAGAGAACTGAATCAAATGTATATGACTGAGTCATTCTCCAGTTTGAGAAATGGTCAAAAGATATGAACAAGTAGTTTTCAGAATAATGAAAGCTATCTATAGTCACATAGATACTCTCCATCACTATTGAGTAGGGAAAAAGCAAATTAAAACAACTCTGAGGTACCATCTCACACCTATCAGATTAGCAATTATGACCAAAAAGACAAATGTTGGAGGGCATGTAGAAAAATTGGGACACTAATGTGCCATTAGGTAGAGCTGTGAATTGACCCAATCTTTCTCAAGAGCAATTTGGATTTATGTCCAAACACCTATCAAACTGTTCACGTCCTTTGGTCCAGCAATCCCACTACTAGTTCTGTATCCCAAAGAGAACAAAGAAAAAGAACCTATATGTATAAAATATTTATAGCAGCTCTTTTTGTGGTGACAAAAAAATTGAAAATTGAGGGGATGCTCATCAATTGGGGAATGATGTAACAAGTTATGATTTATGATTGTGATGGAATCCTATTGTGTAATAAGAAATGACGAGCAGGAAGCTTTCAGAAACACATGAAAAAATTTACAAAAACCGATGCAAAATAAAGTGAGCAGAACCAGGAGAACATTGTACACGGTAACAGCAATATTTTCCGACAATCAACTGTGAGTGACTTTGCTATTCTCTGCAATACAATGATCTAAGACAATTCTGAAGCAATTGTGATGAAAATATGCTATTTTTACTTCAAGAAAGAGCCAATGGAGTCTGAGTGTAGATTTCAGCATACATTTTGCAATTTGTTTTTCTTTCTTTTTTTGGTCTGTTTCCTTTTGCAATGGGGCTAATATAGAAATATGTTTTGCTTAACTTCACATGTATAATCTATATAAAATAGTTCACCTTCTCAAGGTAGGGGAGGGAAGCGAGGGAATTTGGCACTCAAAATAAAAAAAAATGTTTAAAATTTTTTACATGTAATTGAGAAAAAGAAAAGAAAAAAAGAAAAAAAAGATCCTGTTTGTTACTTTAATGACTGAATATGCCAAGGCCAAGAGATTCTAGTCCTGTGCCCTGGGAAGCCCTTTCAAAGCAGATTCTACTTATCATTTAGGGGAGCTCCTGGGATGAACGATCCTGCCTATGCCATGCTGAAAATGTCAGCCCCAGATGGTCTGGTGGTTGCAGTTTCTCAAAACAGTTTGGGAGTCTCTGCCAACTTCTCTGAGGAGTCGAAAAGAGAATTTTTAAAATGCTGATTAACAGAGCAAAATGTACTTGAGCTAGTGACAGATTTCCTCTCTCCCTCCTTCCATTTGTGGCAAAAACAAGCTAGGATGATTTAAGTTATGGGAGGAAGAGCTAAGAACAGTGAAGAGTTATTGCAGAAAAACACCTGGAGAGACAAGGTGTATGACAGTCTGGCTACAGACCTGACTTAAAATCAACCAAAAGAGTCAAAAGTGGAAAAATGAGGGGAAATCAGGACTTTTCCTCTTCTGTCCTCAATAGGTTTCTTCCTTTGTCTTTTGCCCTTGCCATCTATCTTAATTCCTAATCTTTGAACAGGATGAAACTGCTTTTCTGTATTATTTGGCTTCTCTGGGCTAATGATTGGTCAATACTTGCTTTTAGAGGCAGTAGATAGGCTAAAGTGGTATTCATCCCCCAGCTATCTTGTCTTGACCTCATATTAGAATTCCACAACTTGCTCTACAATTTGATTGACATCATAGTCAGTTACTGATTCCTGACCCTGGTTCTGCTATTCATTCCTCATTCTTGCCTTGAAAAAGATACAGTTATAGGAAGAGCAATACAAAATAAAGTAAAATAATTAAATTTTCAGGAAAAAAACTGGAGAATAAGAATGAGAATATATGTCAGAGGCTCAGTGGAAACTATGAAGGCTCATTTCTCAGTCCCTTTTCTAGTTCTAAGAGAAAATGAGGCAGAATAGAATCTTTGATCCCATAAGATACCTAAATAAGTCATCAGAAGGCTTGTCCTCATTCTTCTGTATTTGGCACCCAGGGCAAAGAAAGGGTCCCTGGACCAAATTTTGTATGATTAAGGATATCTACTCCCCTCCATGTGTTTGACTTTTCCCTACTGTGATCTCTTCTCTTTCCCCACGTAGTGATTCTGTCCATCTTCTACACTGAGATATTGAGACATGCTTTCTACAAGGATATCTACTCCCCTCCATGTGTTTGACTTTTCCCTACTGTGATCTCTTCTCTTTCCCCACATAGTGATTCTGTCCATCTTCTACACTGAGATATTGAGACATGCTTTCTACATATTCATATATCTCTTTAGGGGATGGTGGAATCTATCAAGTCTCTTTTGTTCTTGATATATTTTATCCCTGCCCTCAAAGTACATGGTGCAGTGGAAAAGAGGAATTTTGAATCTGTTGACTTGAATAGATTCGTGCTCCTTCTCTTGCTCCTTCTCTTATTAGCAATTGTTCAGGTCTCATACTTTCATTGAGTAGCATTTGGACCATCTGAGGAGGGCTTGTTTTGTTTTCCTGTGTTTATATCCTTAGGGCCTATCATAGTGGTAGGACAAGCACATAATAAGAGCTTCAGAAATACTATTTTAATGACTGATTTTATCATGTTCCCTTACTAGAGTGGTGGGAGATGGATAGAGTTTGAGGTGAAGAGTTTTCTTTCCCTACATCATCATGGCTGAAGATGCCTCTTTGCACAATAGCCTCCAGGAGAGTTCTGGGGGTGCCAGCCTTGTCCTTGACCAACATGTTGCAATTTGACTTTTCTTTCCCATGATGCTTTTCCCTTTCCCTTCATGATAGGTTTGCCTAGCCTTTCTGTTTTTCCTCTCCTATGTGGGGAGTCATTGTTCTTATATTGATTTGTGGTTTGTCAACAGCATGGGGTGAATGAATGCAATTACTGTTGGAATGAAGGGACTCTGGTAGAGCTAAATTAGATTCTCCTGGAGTCTTAGTTGTTCCCTGTTATCAGTGGGAGCCTATGGAAGGAATATTAACTCTTTCAGGGCCCTGGTTCAGAAATTGATGATTTCCAAATATTGAGTCATGACTTGGAAGTTTTCTCTGCTAGATCTCCACACTAGAGGCAGTGCTAAATAGTAGAAAAATAGATTTATTCAAGTCCTAGCAACTAATATCATTTTGATCTTGGGTAGTTTCACCAAACT
Organism: Potorous gilbertii; assembly: GCA_028658325.1. Lineage (NCBI taxonomy): Eukaryota > Metazoa > Chordata > Mammalia > Diprotodontia > Potoroidae > Potorous > Potorous gilbertii. The sequence continues at coordinate 149,264,062 of CM053771.1, read as the reverse complement.
TTGGTAGGCTTCAATTTTTTCATATTGTCAAGAAAAACCTGAGGCAGTGGGAGACATATGGAGTATCCTTAAAACCATGAATAGGGCAGAGACAAAGGTGATCTTTGAAAAAGCCAATGTTCAACGAGTACTATCTTTCCTCAGAAAGTAAAAAGCAAAACAACCCAGCTCCAAGCATACTACATGAAGTCATTGACATCATCTTTTCTAAATCCCTTGTGTTAGATTACACATTTTTTGATTACATAATGGGAGAGTGGAAATCGTGGTGTTCTCCTCTTCCTTTAGCTTCTCAGACCATGGCATAGGTCATCCGCAGTCTTTCGTACTTTGATCTTGTTCAGAGGCTAATGAAGCTAACATCAATGCCCTGATGGTAGGAAATTGGGTGGCCAGGGAACACTGAAGCTAGAGTAAACCTATCTCCTGACATTTTCTCAGATGGATAGAATCTTACTTTTATATATCCAACTAAATGATCTTTTTATCACCAGGTTTCACTGTGCAAAAATAGCATTAATGGCTCTTCCCCTTTCTCCTTTGCCTAGTAAAGTCTTACTACTCCTTAAAAAGTCTATCTTCATTCTACTTTCTCCAGGAAGACTTTTCTTATCCTCCCATTGGTAAGCAACTGCCTTCTTCCTTGGACATCATATCTAATTTTGCGTTGTCTCTCTCAAATGCTCTTATCTTATTTATAGAGGCACAGAATTTCAGAATTGGGAAGGATCTAAAAGGCCATCAATCCTAACTTGTCACTGAAAAAGAATCTCCCCTATAACATATTTATGAAGTGGACATTCAGTGTTTGCTTGTGAAGTGTTAGATTCCTAAAGATAGGGAACACATTGATCTCAAGTCAGTCCATTCTATTTGTTGTTCATTTGTTGCAGTCATGTTTCAGTCTTTGTGACTGGGGTTTTCTTGGCAAAGATACTAAAGTAGTTTGCCATTTTCTTCTCCAGCTCATTTTACACATGAGGAAATGGAGGCAAATAGGGTTAAGTGACTTGTTTGGAGTCACACGATTTGTAACTGAGGTCAGATCTGAGTTTAGGTCTTTCTGCTTCGAGGCTTTGCTCTCTATCACTGTAGCACTCAGGTGTCCCCTTATACTTTGGGCTAACTCTAATGGGAAGGATAAAATTAATAACAACATAACTAGCATTCATATATATATGCATATATATGTTTGTATGTATGTACATTAACTTACAAATATTGTGTTATTTGATTCCCCTAACAGCCTAGAGAGACAGGGGCTATTTTACAAATTGAGGAAACTGAGGTTGGCAGAGTTAAGTGACTTGTCCAGGTCACACAGCAAAGTAAGCATCTGGGGCAAGGTATTTTTTCCTTACATGAAACCTCCAATTCCTTCTTTTGTAACTTTTATTTATTGTTCTTCGATGGGCCCTTTGAAATCAAATGGAACAAGTCTTTGCCATTCTCTACAGGATACCCTTTCACATGTTCGAAGACAGGTATCCTCCTTCCTCCCCCTTCCCCCACTCCTTCACTCTTTTTTCCTCTAAGCTAAATAACTACAGTTCCTTCAACTGATTATTTTCATAGGGTATGAATGTACCAATCCTGGTTGTCCTCTTCTGGATGATGTGGTAGGCCTGGAGACAGTCTCCAGAGCCAAACTGCCCTCTCCTTACTCCTGGAAGCTTTTCCTCTTAACGCAGACCAAGGTCATGATCCCTTCCTTGGCTGCCATAGCATGCTATTAACTCAGATCTCGGTGCACTACCTTTCCTAGTTCTTTTTCTTGCAAACCTGTTGACTAGCCACTCTCCCCCATCTCAAGTTGTAGTTTTGAACCCTGGTGTAAAATCTTATTTTTATTTTGAGTGGCTTTCATCCTAATAGATTTGCCCCTATCCCATACAGCCTGACAAGACTTTTATCCAGCATGTTAGCTCTCTGGCTCAGCTTTGTATACTACGAAAATTGGATAAGTATGCTATCTGTCAAAGATTGGAGTGAAAGAAAGATTAAATAGCAAAGGATCCAGGGGGTATTCACTAGGCAACTCCTTCCAAATTAGCATGGGACAAACCATGGCCACTTTTTGAGTCTAGGCATTTAGCCAGTTTCAGATCCATTTAATTGTATAAGCACCTACCCCATATCTTTCATTCTTTTCCTTAAGAATACCTGAGAGACTTTACTAGCTATTTCACTAAAATCTAGGTGAACTCAAACTAAAGCACTTACCTAACCTACCAGTTTACTAATCCTATCAATAAAGGAAATAATTCTGTCATGACCTGTTCATGATAAAGCCATGCTTTGTGATCACAGTATCCTTTTCCTAGATATTCACTCATCACCTCTTTAATAATATGACTTTTACCCAGATAACTAGATGGTGAAGTGGATAGAGCACTGTGCCTGGAGTCAGGAAGTCTCATCTTCCTGAGTTCAAATTCAGCTTCAGACACTTATTAGCTGTGTGATCCTGGGGCAAGCCATTTCATCCTATTCGCCTCAGTTCCTCATCTGTAAAAATGAGATGGAAAAGGAAATGGTGAACCACTCTAAATCTTTGCCAAGAAAACCCCATATGGGGTTATGAAGTATTGAAGTTAATCTTACTTGCCTATACTTTGAAGGGTCCGTTCTTGTCCTTTTTCAAAAGCTGGAACAACATTTACGTCTCTTCTATTTGGCAGAACCTTTCCTATACCCCATAGCCTTTCATTGATCACTCATTTAGCAACCACATCTACCAGTCCACCCCCAGGATGAATCAGGTGATCCAGATAATCATCAGATAACTCCCATTAACCATTTTTGTTCTGACTTTTCTAAACCAAAGATCATTCTCCAGGAGAGAGTAACTGAAAGAAAATTGGAATTGAATAGCTTCACCATCTCTCTTTTATTAGTTAGCATTATCAGATCTCATAACTCTGAACTGTTCTTCTATACATTCTTTGCTTATCCTCTTTTTCCTGATATAGCTTAAAATTTTTTAAAAATTCTCCTTAGCTTTCCCAACCAGCCTCAGCTTAACCTGAGCTTTAGCATTCTTGACACCATGCTTAAAGACCGTGCCAGGTTTTTGTATTCATTGTCAGTTATGTGCCCTTGCTTCCATCTTCTGTACATGTCTTTTAAAAATCTGTTAGTTGGTGAATTACCTCTACCTCCATACTTGTGTCTTTAGACAACTCCCCTTATACGCCATGTCAAAACTGTTTCTCTTTGTGTGACCTCAGAATTTCATTCTTGAGGGTCTCTTGGCCTGGCTTACCCTACAGAATTCTAGTCCACAGGATTTTTTCAATTCTTTCTCTAAACCCTTTGAAATCAGCTCTCTCCAAATCAAGAGTGTGGGTCAGGCTATGCTTGACTAAATTCTTGTCTATCAGAAATGCTAAGCTGCAACAGTCATTCCCCGACTCCCTCCCCCTCCATCCCTAAAAAGTTCCCATCATTTCCACCTCAGCAAACAGTTCCTCTTTGTTGTGCAGAATCAGATCCAGGCTAGAATTCCCCTTTGTTGGTTTCTTTGACTTTTGAAGGATGAAAGTGGTCCCTTTTATCAACAACAACAACAAATGTTAATAGCTCACATTTCTTTAAAACTATTGCTATCTTTTGACTTCACATTAATTTCCCCAAATTTTCCCCCTTTGCTAGTGAGAGAAATGACAGAGAGAGAGAGAGAGAGAGAGAGAGAGAGAGAGAGACAGAGACAGAGAGACAGAGACAAAGACACACACACACATAGAGCAACATGCACACAGAGATACAGAGAAAGAATATGATATGGAGACACACATAGAAACACACATAGACATACACACACAGAAGTTACACAAAAATAACCAGCATATCGATGACATCCAATATTAATTTAGTGTTCCACATTCTTGGACCCTCAACTAGCTAACTCTTCGTTCACATTCTGAAGTTTGTAGGCACTTGTGTGTATTTATCTTCCCTGCTTTCCCCTCTTTACCTACACAAATTGTAAAGCTTCATTAAGGGCAGAAACTATGTCTTATTTAAGTCCTGTTTGCCCCTTTACTCAGTTTACTGCACATAGTAGGTATTCATTAATTGGTCATTGAATTGAATTGAATCAGTGTTACAGCATTGCCAATTCTCTTGCTGCAGAATGTGTGTGTGTGTGTGTGTGCGTGTGTGAGCTTATGTAAGGGAGAGACAGGAATAATATGTTAAGATTGTAGTGGAGAATGGGAAGAAGAGGGAAAAGGGAGAATCGTAAGATTCTGAATTCAGAGGAATTTTAGAGATCATTCCATCCTCATTTTCCAAATGAGTAAATGGAAACATTAAATAACCTAATTCCAGGTCATACAAATAATACGGGAGCAAGACTAGGATTTGAATGTAGGGATTAAGATTATTGAACTTGGAGAGTTAGAAAGTCATGGTATCATATATTTAAGTTTTGAAGTAACTTTTTAGGTCACCTATGACAACACTTTCATTTTGCAGATCAGAAAACTGAGGCCCAGAGAGAACTGAGTTTCCACTGGGATTTGAATTACACTTACTCTGACTCCAAAACCAGCATTCTTTCTGCTGTGTTATAGCTGCCACAAAAACCAAGGAGTCAAGTCCACATCAGCTCCTTAGCCTTTTGAGAATCAGTCCCTCACCAAACTTGATGAACCAAGCTTTGATGGTGAGAAGCAAGTTCTGTTAAAGCAAATATAGAAGAGCTATGAAAAGGTAGAAGCTACCAGGGTCAAGGAGAGGAACCAGAGGAATCTCAGTTTTGCCAAATACATTCTGGAAATGTCAAGCTACCTGCAAGAGCAAGATCTTCTGGAGAAGAGAGGGAGGTTGGGGAAAGCAGACTTCAACTGATCCTGTCACTCATAAAGAAGTCCTTTGAGTTTAATTGGATTGGGAGTCAGAGTCTGCTGTCAAGGAGTATGGCACTGGAAAGTACATTGTTATCACCACGAGGAAGCTGCTGTTTCCTGCTAGTTCTTCTTCATAGCATAACATCTGTGCCTTCCGCAGACATCTCCTTTGGGACCCATGGTGTGGAAGGAGAATGGGATACCCTGGTCCACCAAATGCCTTCAACTCTGGCCTTCTCTACTATGGTAAGAGAAGCTGATTTTTAATGGCAGAGGATCCATGTAGTGTATATCCCTTCTTCTAGGAAGGCAAACCCAGATGATCCATATAGATGAGTATTTGCTTTGGCCTTAAAGACTCCTAAGAAAGGCAATCACTCCATCTTCTCCTAAAATCCCTTAGAAACATTTGTGTCCTTACTAAATTGTTACCCTTTTATGGTAAGTCTATTTTCTACCACTCTACTGGAATTGTTCTACTATTTGGGTTGAGGCAGTTATCTTGTTTGGTTAGACTGTTGTTACCGGGGCCAAAGCTCCAGAGAGAATCTTTGTCACATTCATAGGATATATTGCTATCTTTGTCTGACTCTTATGCAAATAGATTGGTTGGCCTAAGAAGGACAAACCCATTCCTATGAACTGGAAAAGTAGCTGAAAGTACATATTCCATTAGGATCAATAATGACATCTTTGTTTATGAAAGCTACTGTACAAAATATTTTTCCATATTATTTCTGTAATAGGCCATCAGAGGGCCTTCTTCTTTTCTGTTGGGGGAAAGGGAAAGAAGGGCACATATCTGGACCTGTGATTTCATTAATCTAAGGAGTACTGGTCATATGGGTAATTTATCTAGAATTTAAAGTTGCCTGAGGAATTGAGAAGTTAAAGGTCTTTTCCATGATCATGAAGCTAATAATTTGTATCAGAGAGAGGACTTGAACTTAGATCTTTTGGTCTCTAAGGTTAGCCTTCCATGTGCTATGCCATGCTGCTTCTTGTCTTGTATATAGTAGCTACTAAAGATCTATTGCATCAGATTGATTATATTTGAAGGCATAGGGATGGGTTCTGAACTTGTGATGCTCTTACTGTACAAAACTTCCAGGTGAGAAAATTCCTGTTCTCAATGCAAGCAATCATCTTCTCTATATCTTACATTTTTAGGGTGTTATTAAGTGACTTGACTAAAGTCATATATCCAGTATGGGTCAAAGGCAGGGCTTATATCCATGTTTTCTTTGATTTGAGAACAGATTTTTATCCATTATATCAATATATTTCCAATATATTTATATATTATATAGGTTACTACTACTTTGAAGAATGCAATTAATTATGCCTTGGCCTTCTCCATTTCCTTTAACTATTAGTATTTCTCACTTCCTTCATCATCAAGCATAGTAAGTGCTCAGTGAATATGTTGCAATGAATTGAATCTTCACTCTTCTCCTCTGACAACATAATCTAAGATGATTCTTTTAACTAGGATCTATGCATCTTGGTAGGGAATCCTAGTTAAAAGGATATTGCCTTCTACCCAGCTTCTAAGACTTAAGGTATTCCAACAGAGAACGCTTTAAAAACTATAAATCATGAGATGACTTAAGGTCCATGAAGGATGATAAATCTACATTTGAAGAAAGGGAAGCTTCCGTGGTCAGGTGTGGCTAAGGGAAGGATGTTTAGTGGCTGGCATCCATTCAAGACATTTTATTCACGCCAGCAGTCAACCAGTTCCGGCCAAGTGGCACCTTTAATATGATCCATGGAGAGATTTTTCATTTTGTAAAACAGGTTTATTATAAAATTATTACAATTATTAATACCTAGAATGCTATTTTCTTGCTAATGATGCCATAATGGGTTGCATTGGGATAGTATAACTGCTATGAGTGCATAACTTAGCAAAGCTGCCTCCCTCCCAAATGAATTACAGATGTTAGCCCTCATTAGTTTCAGAGACACATTAGCTGCTGTTTGGAGCAACGGTAAGTAAGAGATGATGGTAAATTTGGGAAAGAAACAGTTGAGCCTTTTAAAAGATTTAATTTGGGGGGGAGGAACCAAGATGGTGGAGTAGAAAGACACACATATGCTAGCTCCAAAACCACAGCCTATAAAATATCTGTAAAGAAGAACTCCTAACAAATTCTGGAGCAGTGGAAGCCACAGAACAACGGAGTGGAGGAGATTTCTGTTCCAGAAAGACCTGAAAAACCCTCACCAAAGGTCCATCATGCAGGGGACCAGAGTGGAGCCCAGCCCTGCCTGGGCCACACGGCACCAAGAAGAGCAGATCCTTACAGACTTCAGGGATGGAATCTCCGGCAGCCGCAAAGGTCCCTCAACCCACAGGCACACAGGTCAGTGAGAGAGACTGTTTGGTGGGCTGAGAGGGGAGCGGGGTGTCTCCATAACTCAGGCCCACTTGGGAGGCAGCAGCAGAGGCAGCAGGTGGCCAGAGTCTCCCGGAGCAGGCAGGACCTCGGGTCCATTACTAAAGGTCTCCACATAAACCCCCTGAGGGAACTGAGCCTGGGAGGCAGCCTTGTCCCCACCAGAACTTAAGCTCCCATTGAATATCAGCCATACCCCTGCTGAAAGCCCTGAGGCTGGGGAGCAGCATTTGAATCTCAGACCCCAAGTAGTAGCTGGGCAGATCTAGTCAAGGGTGGACAGGAATCTGAGAAGTCAAGTAACTGGCTGGGAAAATGCCCAGAAAAGGGAAAAAAAATAAGACCATAGAAGGTTACTTTCTTGGGGACCAGATGATTCTGCCATTCCTCTCTGACAAAGAAGACCAATGCTTACCATCAGGTAAAGACATAGGAGTCAAGGCCTCTGTATCCCAAACATCTGAAA
>CM053771.1:149036579-149255841 GCA_028658325.1 Potorous gilbertii | reverse complement strand
GAATCCACTGATCACTGCCTGAAAGAGATCCAAAAAGAGAAACTCCTAGGAACATTGTGGCCAAATTCCAGAATTTCCAGGTCAAGGAGAAAATATTTCAAGCAGCTAGAAAGAAACAATTCCAATATTGTGGATATACAATCAGGATAACACAAGATCTGGCAGCTTCTACATTAAGGAATCGAAGGGCATGGAATAGGATATTCCAGAAGTCAAAGGAACTAGGACTAAAACCAAGAATCACCTACCCAGCAAAACTGAGTATAATACTTCAAGGGAAAAAATGGTCTTTTAATGAAATTGCGGACTTTCAAGTATTCTTGATGAAAAGACCAGAGCTGAAAAGCAAATTAGACTTTCAAACACAAGAATGAGAAGAAGCATGAAAAAGTAAACAGCAAAGAGAAGTCGTAAGAGACTTACCAAAGTTGAACTGTTTACATTCCTACATGGAAAGACAATATTTGTAACTCTTGAAACTTTTCAGTATCTGAGTAATTGGTGGGATCACACACACACACACACGCATGCACATACTCACGCATACATGCACACACATGTACGTGCACACACACACATACACACATGCATGCATACACCGAGATAGAGAGCACAGAATGAATTGAATAGGTGGGGATCATATCTTAAAAAAATAAAAGTAAACAGTGAGAGAGAAATGTATTGGGAGGAGAGAGGGTGAAATGGAATGGGGAAATTATCTCTTATAGAAGAGGCAGGCAGGAGACTTTTTAGTGGAGGGAAAAAGAGGGGAGCTGAGAGAAAAACATGGCGTTTACTCTCATCATATTCTACTAAAGGAAGGAATAAAATACACACTCATTTTGGTATGAAAACCTATCTTACAATACAGGAAAGTGGGGGAGAAGGAGATAAGCTGGGCGGGGAGGGGATGATGGAAGGGAGGGCAATGGGAGGAGGTAGCAATTTGAAGTCAACACTCTTGGGGAGGGACAGGATCCAAAGAGAGAATTGAAGCAATGGGGGCCAGGATAGGATGGAGGGAAATATAGTTAGTCTTATACAGCACGAGTATTATGGAAGTCATTTGCAAAACTACACAGGTATGGCCTATATTGAATTGGCTGCCTTTCCAAAGGGAATGGGTGGGGAGGGAGGAATGGGGAGAAGTTGGAACTCAAAGTTTTAGGACCAACTGTTGAGTATTGTTCTTGCTACTAGGAAATAAGAAATACAGGTAATGGGGAATAGAAAGTTATCTGGCCCTACAGGACAAAAGAGAAGATGGGGACAAGGGAAGGGAGGAATGATAGAAGAGAGGGCAGATTGGTGATAGGGGAAATTAGATTGCTCCATGTATTGGGGTGGGCGTAGGGGACAAATGGGGAGAAAATTTGAAACCGAAAATTTTGTGAAAATGAATGTAAAAAGTTAAATAAAGTTATTAAAAAAATTAAAAAATACAATTTTATGTGTTTTATTTCATTTTGTACATTCCCAAACATTATTCTGAGAGGAGATCCATTGCTTTCACCAGACTGTCAAAAGAATCCATGACACAAAAAATTTGAGAGTGATTTCTCACGTTCCTCCCAACTCTAAGGCCTGTCTTTCTAACATTATTCCTGTCCCTGAATTACCCTATGTCTCTGTCAGCAGTTTCTGGATCTAATCCCCTGGGCCTGCCTTCTCCCCTTCTCTTCTCCCCCCAGCCAATTCCTCGACCTTCGATAGGAGCTGGCAGTGACAGGCCCAATTCTGTTGGGCTATCCCAAGTTCAAAGCTTAGTGAAGCTAGAGCTCTCATCATGGGAGACTCTTGAGTCTGGCAGTGTCTGCTGACTCTGAGCTACTGAACTGCCTGCTCTACACAAAGCTTCCAAATTAGGAACAGAAGGAAGATGGGAAAGGGAAAAGGAGGGGGGTGGGGCCAAGAGAATTAGCTGACTCACCTGCTCTTAGACTTTATCATTCCTCGTCTATTCCTCCTGTGATCCTTGTATTCCCCAGAGCTATGGGCTATAATGACAAACAAGATGGGAGACCAGATAAGACTGTTGGAGTTAAGCCCAGAGGGGGAGAGTGTCAGCTCCCCAGATTTATGTCCTCATCCTCTTTCTCTTTGACCTCTCTCTTACTTTAGATTAACTGGAGGCTTAGGCAAAATTGGGGTGACAAGGCCATATTCGGCCTCGCCTGAACAACCTTTTGCATGGTAAGGATGTTGTTGGTAATGAAGACAAAGAATAGATACCCGAGATGATCAATTCCCTGTCCAGTCTGGAAACCCTCCCCCTTCTTGAAGGGCACTCTTTTAGGAGACCTGGGGCCCTCCTGCATTCACACGAGTGCATGAAATGTATAAAGGGAGCAGGCAGGGTAAGAAGCTATGCCTATGGGAAATCTTGGCTTATCAAGCAGTTTCCCCAAAGCACTAAGGCTTCCTAGCTGACTGATGGTCTGGACTAGTCAAAAGCCATTTTTGAGCCCTGGACTATGGGTCTTGGAGGTATAAGGATATGCAGCTAGGTGCTGGATAGAGAGCTGGGCCTGGAGTCAGGAAGACCCATTTCCTAGAGTTCAAACCCAGCTTCAGATACTTATTAGTTACATGGGCAAGTCACTTAACCCTATCTGTTTCAGTTTCCTCATCTGCAAATGGGGTCATAGAGTCTGACACAACTGAAAACAACTGAACAAACCACAACAAGGCATAGGAAAAGTCCCACCCCCAGCCCCAGGGATCTTTCAGTCACATGGAGTAAATGATACAAGTCACACTTATAAAACATTTAAGTATCTTTTATGGAGCAATAATCAAGCAAAAGACAACTAAGGATAAAGGTGAAATCTGTGTGATTTCACTGATTATTCAATCTCTGATGAACAAACTTCCTCACTTGAGCTTGGCACCTTCTTTGAAACTTATAGTCTTAAGAGAGTTGCCTAGAGCAACAAGCTATTAAAGGACTTTTTAAGGGTCATATATGTTATATCTATATCTATAGATATAGATATATATATCTATATATATATGTGTTAGAGGCAGGATTTGGGGCTCTGAGGCCATCGCACTCTCCACCGCTCCATGCTGTGCCTGGACATATCATGCAAGTACAAACCAAATGCAGAAATGGGAGATCCTCCCTGTGAGAGGAACAGTCAGGCAAAGGAAAATTAATTTTGAGGATAAATTCAGAGAAACAACCAATATGGACCAACAGAAAGGAAGAAGGAAAGACTAGTCAGGTAGAGGCAAAGCAGCTGGGTGCATAAAAACAGGAAGGCTCAAGAGTAGTGCTGGGGATGGTGGAATTGGACGAATGAGTTCAAATATTATAGCTAGCACTTTATATATGGTATCTGATTTGAACCTCACAAGGACCCTGAGATAGGAGCCATTATTAACTTTTGTTTTCCAAGTGGAGAAAGGGAAGCTGTAAGAGATTGAATGATTTATCCAGGGTCATAATCTGTTAGTAAAATAATAGTTATTTATAAAGCACTTATGTGTCAGGTACTTTGCTAAGGGCTTTATAGTTATTATCTCATTTTATCTTCATATCAACTCTGGGAGGTAAGTTTCCATTTTATAAAGAAGGAAACTGAGTCACATATAGGTTAAGTGACTTCCCCAGGAACACACAGCTGTTAAATGCCTGAGGCAAGATTTGAACTCAAGTCTTCTGGACCCCAGGTCTATTACTCTATCCACTGTGCCATATATTACCTTAGTGATCTTAGTTAAGTCTCTTAGAATTCCTGGGCCCCAGCTAGCTCTTCCCATCTAAAATGATAAGATTGGATGTGTTGAGCCCTGATGTTATTTTCCTGTTCTAAATCTATGTCCTGGTATATCCGTAGGAGAGAGATGGTCTTCCCCCCACCCTTTCAACTCCTCCTCCCTTGCCATTAATGCAGAACTCTTAAGGTCTGCAGGACAGCACACTCCAGAAATGAGAGATAGGTTTAGGAAGCAGGCCCCAAACCACCATAGACTATTCTCCCAGCTCCTTTCTATCTGCCCTCTCCCCCTGCCTCTGATGCACGGAGGTTTGGGTGATCATTCCTTTTGCCTTCCACATGCCCTCCCCTTCCCCTCTCCTTCAGGCTTGAGGACTTCTCCCTGGAGGATTCCAGGTGGAAGCAGAGATCACTGAGCAGTGAAAGAGAAAATAATGAGTCCCCTTGTCTGTGACTGTTCCTGTCACATCCGAGAGAGATACCACAAGCCTCCAGAGGGGGAACATGCTGAGCCCGCCGCTCTGCCTGCTCAGTGCCTTGCACTCAGAGGGCCTCTGGCAGCATGCAGCCTTGGCTGTGTGTGGGGGATGGGGGAGGAGCGGTGGTGGAGAGGTCTGGAGGGGAGGAGAAGGATGGGATCTGGGGCAGGAGCAGGAGAAGAGGTGTCATCTCACCATATGCAAGACAATTAATGAGAGAGTTTGCATCTGTTATACAGCTCCCAGCCTGTGGAGAGCTGCCAGCTCTCCTTAGGAGTGGGTGTAATAGCCTGGACTATATGGGACTTAACTCTCTACTTAACACAGAGTGAGCCAGTGGGAATGTCCACAGGCAGGGGAAACCACCAAGGAATGTGTTCATGTGGGCAGTGCCCCAGATGAAATGATTTGCCCCTTGGGACGTCCCCTGTTCCCAAGTGACCCTGCTTCCAGAATTATCTTTTTCCTTCTCAGCATTTCCATTCTCTTCTTCTCCATTGGCTGCTTCACCTTTGACCTTCACATAGGCATAGGTCTCTCCTGCCTTGAAAAGTCTTCAGTTTAACCCTGTTTATCTTCTCTACGTACTGTCCTATTTCCCTCTTCCATTTCACTGCCAGACTTTTGGAATGAATGATGGAAACTACTGTATCTCTCTCAGGCCCCAGCCCTGCTGCTTCTTCCCTCCTCATTCTATCTTTAACATGACATCTCTCTTTCAGCTTGATCACTCTTTTGAAACTACTTTTTTGAAGGTCTCTGATGACCTGCTTTTGAGCAGTGGATAGAGTGTTGGGCCTGGAGTCAGGAAGACCTGAGTTCAAGCCCAGCCTCAGATACTTACTAGATATATGATGCTGGGGTAAGTCAAGACATCTTGTTTGCCTCAGTTTCTTCATCTGTAAAGTGAATTGGAGAAGAAAATGGCAAATCACTGCAGTATCTTTGACAAAAAAACCCCAAAAGAGATCACAAAGAGTTGGACAGGATTGGTACAACTGGAAAACAACAAAATGACATCCTTGGGTCAAATTCATTGTCCTTTCTCAGTTTTTATTTTCCTTGAATTCTCTTTGGCACTTTATATGATTGATCACCCATTCCTGGAAACTTTCTTTCCTGACTTTCTGTGATTTCATTTTCTACCTGTTTGACTAAATCTTCTCTTTCATCTTCTTGGATTTCTTTTTTTTTCTCCTTCCTCTGAACTGTGGATATTCCCCCAAACCCAAACCTTTGTGCTCTATTCCTGTGTTCTTCCTGTTATCAATATAATGTTATTAGAAGTCTTTACTGTCTACTCTAGGATGATGATTAAGAAATCAAGATTTCTACTGTTGTCTCTCATTGAAGTTCAGGATCTTTATAGCCATTTCCTCAATGGACATAATAGCTACTTATATATCATCTCAACATGTCTATAATTGAATCTCTCTTCTTTCCCTAAAACTTGGTGACATGGCACAGTACAGAGAATGCGAGAAGTGTTACCAGACGATGTGGACTTGAATAATGGTTATGCCACTTGCTACCTTTGTGAAACTCTAGTCCTCAGTTTCTTCATCTATAAAATGACTAAATGGCCTCTAAAGTTATTTCTGGCTCTAAATCTATTACCTATGAGCTTTCTTATCTCCTTCAACTGTCATTCAGGCTTAGGGGATATGTTTGCTTTCCCTCTCTTTTTGTCTTTTTGTCATATAATTTGCCATCATATTCTGTCAAGAAGACTAATATCTATTTATTTCTTTTTATTCCCACTGCCACCATACTAATTTAGACCCTTATCACCTTAAATATGTGTTTGGTCATTTTCAGTTGTGTCTGACTCTTTTGTGACCCCATTTGTTGTTTTCAGAGTGGTTTGCCATTTTCTTCTCCAGATCACTTTACAGATGAAGAAACTGAGGTAAACAGGGTTAAGTGACTTAATTCAGGGTCATGCAGCTGATATGTGTCTGAGGCCAGAATTGAACTCACGAAGATGAATCTTCCTGACTTCAAGTCCACTGCTCTATCCACTGTGCCATATAGCTACCCCTAAATGTGGATCCTCCTAGTTGCCTCCAGTGTTATGCTTATCTAAGGTGAAATATGTAGAATCATTATCACAATCATGTCTGTCTCAAGGCTTGTTGTATCAAATGAGGTGATATCTGCAAAGTAATTCTCAAGATTTAAAGCAGAAGACAAATATGGCTCACATCCTTATTTCCCAAAGTACTACAGATAAGAAGTAGGGGTGACTTCTAAATTGAAGGCTAGTGTTCCTTGTACTTCCTCACATTTCTTTACCAAATGTGACTTAGATAATTCTTGCCAAGTGTTTTAAGAATGTCAGAAGCACGATTATAACTGGGGTAGGGCAATAAACACTTTGCTTCAGGGCATAAAAATTTAGAGGACACATTTAAAATAATTATTTTAGAAGATTGTGCTGCTTAAAATGGGTTACATTTACATTTTGACAGCATGTGCAATCTTTCAGATGTATTGAAACAATTACATTTAATACCTAGTTAGCAAGAATGATTAGTCAATGTAGGAAGCTCTATTGTTTTCCCTCAAGTGGCTGTACCCTAAGTCATTTCCTCCATAGGCCCACCTGCTAAGGGCAGGTGCCTTGCCAGCATCAATTTCCAGGTATCTCAGTGTCTCCCTTCCCTTTCAAATGTACTTATCTTTATTTCTTATATGAGTTTCATATCATGAATTACACAGTTGATTTGAGAGCTTATTTCGTACTGCTTGCCAGAATTGTTAGTTCCAACCCTGCTTGGAATGAGGCTGCCATCTTCATTATAGATTTATGCCTTTGTCCCTGGGCCTAAGTTTTATAACTTCTTCCCATTCTTTTCTGGACGAGGGGCATGACGGTTACATACTCAAGTCTAAAAGAAGCAGAAAGACCTGGCAGGCTAGTTGGTTGCTCTTCTATGGCCTCTGCCTTTTCTTCAGCCTTAGCTGCCCTTTCCTTCTGAATTCATCCATGAAACTACCATGAACATTGGTGCTAATTTTAATCCTAGGATGTGGTGGACACCAGGGTAAACGTGGTTTTTTTGAAATTGTTATTTCTGCACATTCTACCTACTGAGCAACCATCTAAACTCCTAGGAGATGTGGTGGCTTTAGCCATGGAAATAAATGGTGATAGACAGTAAATCATCTGCTCAGTGGAGGAGAAAGAGGCCTGTGAGAGACATTGAACTTTTCAAGTTTTTTTTCTCTAAGTAAGTGGTGAGTCTCACTTAATTGAATAGCAGAGGGATGATAGATGAGAGAATGACCTTTATTCTAGACCTCCTCCCCCTTCCTACATTCTCATGCGTTGAATTGTAGGTTTATAACAAATAGTGAGCATTTTTATTTAGCATCCGCTGTGTTCAAGGCACTTTTCTAATTACTGGAGATACATAGGCAAAGAATGAAACAATTCCTACTTTCAATAAGCTTACTTTCTATTGGGAAGAAGAGATATCTTAAAATCTCAGCTACAGAATCTCAGAGGAAGTGATCAGGCATGTTCTGATGAAGACATGCTTCTTCCCCTTGCCCTTCTCCTTCCCATTCTATTTTCCATTTTCCCATATCCCTTCCCCTTCCTCTTCCCTTCTTATTCCTCCTTCTTTTTCTTCTCCTTTTTTATCTTCTTGGTTTCTAAGCACTAGAGAGAGTTCATTTGATAGAGTGATAAGGAATGAAGGGGAGTATCTATAATCACTGGGAGATTCTTATGACCCTAGAAAGTGAGATGGGTTTGAATGATACCTTGAGAAAGATTACAGAATGCCAACCCTGTTCTCCGTGGTGTTGTGGGAGAAATTGTGGAGTAGAGTCCGAGGTCCTGGGTTTGAATCCTTCCTCTGTCCATTATTATTAGACCTGTGTAATCTTTGAAAGGTTATAAAATGAGAGACTGGACTAAATGATCTCTAAGGTGTCTTCAAGCTTGAAATCTATCATTATCTTATGAAATCTGGAGAACACGCATAGCAGAGGAGGTGTTTCAAAAGTAGAAACATTCTGAAGGTTAGAATCATCCTCTTATTCCCCATATTCCTGAAAGAGGTCTAAAGGGTGATGTGACTATCATATCCTCAACTTATCACCCCAAGAAGAACTATTCCTCCCCTATTATTTTTTACAACTGATTCATGTAGCTTCATTTGTGTTTTAATTATCTAAACTCTTCAGGACACTTTGGGAAAGTAGAGAGAATAGTAATTCACTGATTAACTTGGGAACCGAAGGACAGCTGAAGCTGGAAGTTGGATGAAACATGCATGGACAGCCCATATGTTGGACTACAATAGTCCCACAATAGAATGATTACATGACCCAGGGATTAAGGTCTTTAGGTATTGTCTTCTATCCTGATGATATAGGATCCTACTCCAGTCTAAGTAGAGTTGATTTCTTTCTAGTTCTCTGTATCTAACCTCTTATATTCTTGACCTTAGCAGGGCAATGTGATTTAGACCAATGCTACTCCTGGCATTGTTGAATGTCCTTCCTTCCAGATCTTGACCTCCTATTCAAGCCTGTGAACCTGACCTAGTTCCCAGTTTTTCTCTAGGCTGATTGATTGATTATGATGTTCTCAAACTCAGAGTATCTCCTGGCCCAGATTAAGTGAGCCACAGCATCTCAGAGGAATTGATCAAGCCTGTTCTCCTGATGAAGCCATGAGTATTATTGGTTCCTAAGCACTAGCAAGAGATGGTTTGATAGAGTGACAAGTACTGAAAGGAAAATCAACCAAGGGAAAGAGGAACAGTTGCAGAGACATATAAGGTTCCATCTGCTGTTCCAAAACTTTGATTCAATCACAACTTGTGTAGGATGGAAGGTCCCCAGGTAGACAGTGGTAATGGCAGCTCATCTGATGGCTAATGGATTCCAGGTGTCTCCTACATGCCTCATTAGTGGGATGCTTTACTGTTCCCAAGCCTGTGATCCCAGGAGGAATCCTAATCAGAAGTATCAGCTGGAATCTGAAATTGGGATGGGGTTTAAGATATTGACAACCTTATAATGTAATAGGGATACCTGTGAAGACTTGTTGATGGCCAAAAGCAGGTCTGCGGAAAAGTATCTAGTGTCTTAAAGTCATATTACCTCTGTGTCTCCTCACATATTGAAATTCTCCTCCTTCAAGGACCAGCTGTGGTGCTAGTTCTTCCAGGAAGCCTCTCTGATCACCCAGTTGATGATGATCTCTCCCTCCTTGTATTCATCAAAACATTTTATCTGAACCCCTCCTTTACCTATATAACATATTATACTGGCCTATATCATATATATTTGCATATACTTCATATCCCCCCTTCTATATTGTAAACTGCAAGGGAGGAGGCAGAGAATTTGTCTCATTAATCTTTGTATCTCTAATACCTAATACAGAACATTGTAGAGAGTAGATACTTAATTAACATCTCTTTCATGAAATTGAAATGGTGGCCATAAAGGAAGACAGTCCAAGTTGGGCCTTAAGGCACCTGGAAACCATATAAGTATTACCAATACCCACCTATGAACATTGCAGCTTCAGGACTGCTGTGGATGTAGACTCATTGTCAACTTTCAGTAAGTCATGACTTTAAACTTGAGAGGTCTAATGCTTAAGAACATGAGGGTAATGAAAAGAGTGTTCCAGGAGTCAAAGGACATGTTTCCAAGATTTTGCTCTGCCCCTTTATAGTATCAGTACAACCCTCTCCATCTTTCTGGACCTCTTTTTTCTCATCTCTGAAATGGAAATATTAAGATTTATATCTACTTTACAAAAGAATTGTGAGGATAGTTTACATATATGAAACTACTCTGTAAAGTAAAAGTAATAGATCTGGTCTAACTGTTATCCTTCATTTTCAAAAAGGACCAAAATGACATTTCCATGATAAAATGAAGTTTCAGTGTGTCCACCTGTGGCTGATCCGACCAACACGAGTTCGGAATGCCCTACCACAGATTGGGCATAGATAGTCTATGTGAATATTGGGATGGATACTTCAAATTTGTACATCCCATGTTTACTTCGTGCTGTCTCAATTCTGCTTTGCTCATAGAGCACAGCACCCTTTTTGATGTGGAAAGTAATACATACATGTTAGCTGTTATTATTATTGTGAGGGGGGGGAGATTTTGGGTTCTAGTCCCATTTTTACATTAGATAGTTATGTGATCTTGGGCTAGTTAATGTCTTTATCTTGCTAGGCTTCAGTCCCCTCATCTATAAAATGAAGGTATCAGAGCACATATTTTGAAAGTCCCTTCCAACTCAATGATCTATGACAACTCAATGAAATAATAACAGGTCAGTGGGAATTAACATGTTTTTCTGCAATAAAATAAAATATACTAAACTGCGGGCCTTTCTCTGTCTTTACCATGATTATGAACTTTTGCTCTGATATTGCTCTGGGCTAATAGATAACAGCATGAGGGCAGGAGTAGGGGAAGGAAGTGGGAGAGGTAAGATGGTCAGAGTGAGTTTTGCCAATTAGCAACTGCTCAGACAACAAGCTCAAGAATGGTCTGCTGTCCATGGTCTAAAGTTATCAAGTGAGTGGAGTGTGGAAATAAAGGTTGGCCTCTTTGAGAACTTGTCAGATCAGTTTCTGTGTTAAATCAACACATCTCATGGTATGTTTACTTCTTTCTTTTAATAGTGTGACTTGATCTTAAATATCTTACCCATAGCCTTCTTGTAATTTCTTGGCTATTGGATGATGATATTGCTTAGTGAAATGAGAGCTAGCCTTGAAGCCAGAAACACCTGTCTTCAAGTCCCGCCTTTGACACATAACGTAGAGTATAGACAAGTTACTTAATCCTTTAAAACTTCATGCAACTATATGGCTCTAAATCTCAGAGAATGTGCTGATTGCCTTGGTAGAATAAGTTCCCTCTACCCAATGAAATCACAGGTATAGTACCTACTCCCATCCAAATCCTACGGTATAGTAAACTTGGTGTTTTGGGAACTTTGATTACTTTATCGGCAATGTTATTCAGTTAAATTATGGATAAGACACTGGGGATGCAAAACTCAAAATAAAACAACTCCTGCCATCAAGGAGCTTACTAGGTAGATACAGTATATACTTAAGTAAGTAGACATAAAGTATACACAAAATAGTACAAATTAACTTCAAGAAGGAGAGAATGCTAATAAATGGGTGAATCATAAAAAGTTCCATGCATAAACCTCCTGAGCTCTACCTTGAAAGAGAATAAGGATTCAGTGAGGTTGAGGTGAAATGTAATGACCATTGATGCAAAGGCTGATGCAAATGGAATGTCATGAGTTTGGAAAAGCTACAAGACTGTTCTTACCGGCATGGAGAGTATATGTAGGGAAACAGTATGAAATAAGACTGGCAAAGTTGGTAAGGGGTATAGTGGGGGACTGTAAATGCCAGACTGGAGACTTTGTATTTCATTTAAAGGCAATGGGGAGCAAGTGAAGATTTTTGAGTAGGGAGTGATATGACTACACCTATTTAAGGAGTATCATTTTGAAAGCTATGCGGAAATAGGGAGATCAATTAGGAAACTCTTGCAATGTAGGTGTTTGGCAATATAAATTCTTCATTTTGCCATGGAAACAGAAACAGATATTAAAGGTTAGTTTCCAGGAAGAATTCTTTCTTTTCTTTTATGGAAAATTCAATGTACTGTAGCCAGGAATGGAGAGAGTTACAGATGTTTCCACATGATTGCAGTGAATAATCATATAAAATAGTTTTCATAGAGTAATGGTATGTGGCTTCATCTAGTTGCCCTCCTCAGTTGGCCAATTCATTAGGTGCTGAAGACAAATGACAAAAAATGTCAATGCTTGTTTCAGTTATTCTCTCTCCAATACGTATTTTTCTTTATATAAGATTAACATGTAAAGGGCACATAATTACAATGCCCATGAATGAAAAGTATGAAGACCACCTTGTGTAGCCTAGAGATCCTAGTCATCCCTCTGTGCCTAAAACACCTTTATTTTGTTGGTCTATATTCTAGGTATGACATCTTCTGCCATTAGACATTCATACATGCCTATGTTCTACTTCTGATCTCGGAGTCAGAAAACTTGAGTTCAATTTGGCTCCAATACTTCCTAACTATTTTACTTTGGGCAAGTTAATGTCATCTTTCTAAGCCTTTCTAAGCCTCATCAGTAAAATGGGTACAACACTTGCACTATTTATTTCTAAGGATTGTTGTAAAAAAGGTGTTTTGTTAATCAAAAATGCTGTATATACAGTTAGTGTGAATTATGACTGATCAATAAGAAACAGGTCTCAGTTAAAGTAGGAGATATTCAAGGTATACATCAAGGAGAACATCCTGATTTCATTGAGTTAAACATGTGATCAGCACCTGCTCTGTACAAGGCACCATGCTAGTCATTGAGGGAATTAAGAATTGATGCACTCATGGAGCTCACAAGAAGAAGACAAGTCCAGAAATTACTAAAACTATGGGTAGAGTGTGGCAAGCACTATAGGACAAATACCAAGAAAAGTCTATCAAATGGTGGGACACCCACCACCTACTGTTGTGGGGAAGGGTGGTGCAAGTTCAGGAAGAGTTCTTTGAGGAGATGACAGCCGAGCTGATACTTTGAAGGGTTTGGTCTATCTCATGACAAATGTCTCAGTGCATTTTCCTTTTGCTTGGCACACCCTCCTTTTCTGGATTCTTCCATGCCATGACTTTGATCTCCCAGGAAACCTTGCTAATTAGCACCTCCCTACTTATTGCATCAGAGCAACAAACTAATTGGGCAAGCCTGAGTGAAACTCTGCTCCTTCCTGTGAAGCATCATTCCACTCTCAAGCATATCACTCACTATCTGGACTTAGCTATCTCCTCCCTGGAAACCTTCTCACCTTTGAAAAAGTTGGCATAGGGAGCTCCAAGTGAGAATTCTGTCTTCTAATTCAGATCAATGCCTTCTGCAGTTTAGAAAATTGTCTTAGATAATTGCTTGAGGCCCTGAGAGGTTAAATGAATTGTTCATCAAACAGCAGGTATGTATCAGAGATGGGACTTGAATTCAAGTCTTCCTGATTCTAGAGTCAGATCCCTATCCACATTTTCTCTCAACTCATCAAATAAAGGTCTATGCTTTTGCATTGAATGTCTGCTCCCATTCTTCTTGGAAGTTCCATTCAAATCTCAGAGCAGAAACCAGTGCATACAAAATGAGTAAAATTCTAATAGATGGAGATGTGAAGGGAGGACTTTCCAAGGAAGGAGGGACTTACCAAGTCAAAGTGCAGAGATATAAAAACCTGGGGTATATTTGGGGCACAGTGAATAAAATAGTTTAGTGGGAGTGGAAGGACTCAGGGTTAGAAAGGAAGGTTTAGCCATGTACTAAAGATTCTTTAAGACCAAATTAAAAATAAAGCTTTTTTATTTAACTTGACAGACAGTGAAACACTTCCAAGATTTTAGCAAGAATTTGATGTGATTAGATCTTTGATAAGACTGATATGGGAGTTGACTGGAGAGGAGAAAGACAAGGAGGCTTTTGCAGTTGTCCAGGCAAAAGGTAAGGAGGGATTGGATAAGAATGGAGAGGAATGTAAATGTGCAAGAGAGATTTTGGAGGTAAAATCAATTGGAACAGACACTTGGTGGGATGTGAGTTGTGATGGAAGAGACATAGAACTCTGAAATTTTAACTTTGGGTGACTGGGAGAATAATAGGTGAAAGACCAGATTTGGTATAAATATAAATTTGGTTTTAGCCATGGATGTAAGATGTGAGGTACTATCAGGTGTCTAGGAAGAAATCTAATCTAATTGGCCAAACACTTTTTCATTATTTCCTTTGCAAAACCTTCTTCTAGACCCTGAGGATTCATTTCAATAGAACTGAGAATCAAATATTCACAGCTGGAAGACACCTTTGTGATAGTCTATCAAGTCCAAACCCCATTCATTTTTAAATAATAGGAAAGTGGATTACGGAAAGTTTAAATGACTTTTCTGAGGTCACTTAATCAGCTAGCAATACCTTGAGCAGGGACATAAAGCCAGCTCCTCCTGACTCCAAGTTCAGCACCCTGTGTAGTGACCTTGTGGGACAAAGGTTCAGAAGTAAGTTTAGAGATAGAGTGATTGGGAGTCATCTATAAAGAGGTGACAATTGAAGTTACGGGTGTGAATGAGATGTAAGCTATCAAGTTAGGGGCTTAAAAAAGAAGTCAGGGGTAGGATCTTGAGGAATACCTGCATTTAAGAGGTAAAAAAAGAAGAGGGAATAAATTAAAAACGGTTAAAGAGGCAGGAGGAGTACAAACATAATGCAGTATCATGGAAGTCAAACAAAAAAGTTTCAGGGATGCTAAAAGGTGCAAAGATCAAGGAGGATGGGTAATGAGTTACACCAGCTACCGATGGCTTTGAAAGAGCATGTCAGTAGAAGAGTGGGAGCAGAAGAGAGAGCTTGAAGCAAGAAGAGGAAACCAATCACTTTAGAAATGGTAAAATCCAAATTAAATTGTATTGGCTGGAGACAGAGGATTGAATGAAATGACTTTGAAATTCCATGCCTAAGTTCATGGTTTTGGTTTTCTCCTCATGTACATACCTCCATATGGAAGGACTCAGATCTTGAAACTGTTTATTATGGAAGATGGATTGTGGTGGGCATATTGTTCACCCACCATGGCACATTATTTCCCATCACCTCCTTATTTTTTATTTAAGGAAAGAAATGTTTCTCCTATCTTGACATGTTTATCATTGTGTGCCTGAGCTAATTATCTCTATAGGCTCCCTCTATAGCTCAGAGAACTGATAGGTTATTATCATGTCCTCAGCAAGTGATGTGTGCCACACACGTGCAGCTGTGTGCCACAAGGAAAGCAATGATTGAGGACTTCACCTCAAGAGTTAACTGCCTGTGGGGTGATGTTTTCAAAAGACCTCTTGCAAGTATTGCAAAATGCACCAAGTTTTTTTTTTTTTTTCTTACCACATTGTTGGTTGTTTCTGGGTGTCTTGTGATGACTTCTCTTACCATCTTGATCTATTGGCTAAGATCGACATGGTCTATTTCTCATCTGTTTATCAAAAGTTCCTCCCCTACTCCTAATGTCAGGTCTAGAATTTAATAACTTTTCTCTCTTTCCATGTGTTTGTCCTCTAATCTAAACCCTTAAGGCATCTTAGCTGTTAACAGGAGAGATAAGCAGCATTCTTGCGATAATTGGCAAAGTTAGGGTACTCCATTTTCATTACAGTTTTCAATCCTCCAAAGCTACCCTGCTGGTACAGCATCTCTGGAAGGAAATTGTGTGTGTGTGTGTGTGTGTGTGTGTGTGTGTGTGTGTATGTGTGTGTGTTAGGGTTTTTCATCTTTACAACTAACTTCACTGCTTTATCTCTTTTCAATGATGAAGCAAAACTGACTGGAGCAACTAATCTGATTTAGGAAACAGCATTAAATTTTTATATTTATACATGTTTATATGGTCACATGACCCCTAGCGCTTTATACTTTCCTTCCCCCATCTCCCATATCCACTGCATATGAAATCTATCTATTTTGACATCATGTGTGATGCATGGTCATGTCAGTACTCAGGTTGGGGTTGGAAGAAAATTGACAGGACCAGGACCTGTTCACATCATGAGTAGAATCACTTCAGTCTCTCACTCAATTTTAAACATATGCCCTGGCTCTAGAAACTCAGGACTCTTCATGCTAAATCTTGCATGAGATAGTCAAATCGAGTATCGGTTGGTGGCAATGTGCAAACAAGTAACTAAGCAGGGGCCCCATGGGCCTCCTGCAACTACGGACTTAATGTCCTTGATCTGAGAGGCCAATTTCTCCCCAGCGTTTTTTGAGTTGGAGACCTTTACATCCCTTTGCTTCCTAGCCCCTTGAACTCAGATGGGCTGTTTATGTTCCCATCATCTCCTTGGCAGGAATTTTCTTTCGCATTTGGAGGTTAAGGGAAAAAAAAAGCCCGAACTAAAAATCCTAAGTAGGAAATATTAAAGCTGGGAACCCAGTTACCATGGAAACTGGGCTTGCCAAGTTCCCTTTCCTGAGAGACCAACCATAATATGGAATTGTGGCTTCCAGGATAGGCCTTTACCACTAGATAGGTGTCTACAGCCAATTGCCTAGAAGTGAAAAGCTGGGGCTGGCATAGCTCTGTCTCCTGGGAGAATCATCCCCATTGTGAGCTGTTGATTGTTTGGTCAGAATCCACACTCTCAACTCACACCCATTCATGCCTAGGGAGGCAGGATGCATTGTGGCTTCTGTAGCCTAGACAACTCATAGGTTGAGATAAAGAATCATTGAATGATCCCAAACTCCGTAAAGACTTTATAGGGCTTGAGCAAATTATTTATTTATTTATTTACTGGTGGGATGGGGGGGTGGAGGGAGAGACTTGACCTATAATTTTATTAGTATAGGGAAGTACCAACATGGAAATCTCTATCACCATTATATATTATACCTATATCTGTAACTTATGGGTTTAAAAAATTGCTTGGGATCCCCAAAAGATTAAATAGCTTGCCCATGGTCATATAGCTAGAGTATATTGGAAAGAGAATTTGAATCTAGACCATTTGAAATCCAAGGCCAGCCTTCTATCAAAATAGTATTATCCTTATTAGAATTTCACTATATATATCAACAGTAAACATTTGCTGAGTATTTATTCTGCACCTTGCCTCAGTTTCCTCATCTGTCAGATGAGTTAGAGAGGTAAATGGGAAACCACTGCAGTATCTTTGCCAAGAAAATTCCAAATGAGGTCATGAAGAGTTGGACATGACTGAAACAACTGAACAACCACAAAAAACAATGATTGTGTCCCCAGCCAACTGTTGTACAATCTGTGGAGGGCAAAAAAGATTAGAATTTTCCCCCTTAAAGAACATAGTTGGGGAGATTGTTCCAGTATGAGGCTTCTCGTGTCTCTTTCCATCAAAGCACAGCTCTTTCCATATATTAAGGATTAAATAAATGCTTTTTCATTCATTCACCATTTCCCTCCCCACCAATGTCCTTTTTTTATTTGTATTATTTCACCAACATTCACATAATCATCATTTAGTATCACAAAAAGTACATATTTTGTACATGGAAGCAGCTATGAGTAGTATAGTGGTTAAGAGCTCTGGACTTTGATCAGGAAGCTCTGAGTTCGAGTATCTCCTCGGACTATTTACTAGCCACATATCAGTTAATCTTTGTAAGGCTTATCTATAAAATGGAGATAGTAGTAGCACCCACCTAACAGAGTTTTTGTGAGAATCAAACGAGATCACATATGTGAAAGTGAGTCACTGACTTTAAGCAGTCTATAATATGGTTATTGCCATTATTTTATTTTTATTATTATTTATTATTATTAATTCTCTATATGCTATGTATTGAATGTACTGACTTCCCCTGCAGAACCTAAGCTCTTTAAGATCAGAGATTATTTTATTTTTGTATTATGTCCCTTGTGCCTAGCAGTGTTTGGCATTGAGTAAGCATATAATAAATTATATTTACTGATGTATTGATATGCAAAATGGACAGAATGGAAAATCAATGCTATTTGAATTCGGAAGAGGCAGAGGAATACTTCTGAGTACTGGTCAGGAAAACTTCAGGAGGAAAGTGAAATTTCATCTAGACCTCAGTCAAGTGGAAGAGTGAGGATGGAGAGGAGAGAGGACATTATATTCAGGGAACAATGGGCAAACAGATTTTGCTGGAATAGAAATTCACTAAGGTGCTCATGAAGGAGAAGTTTGGAAAAGTAAACAGGGATCAGATTGACCAGGATTTTGAATTCCGCATAGGAATTTTATTTTATTCTGTAGGTGATAGGGAACCATTGTAAGGTATGTTTAAGCAGGACAGTCAGGAGATGAAAAGTAGTGTTTTAAGATTAATTTGGCAGTGGTGTGTGAGATAGTTTGGAAAGACAAGAGGCTAGAAGCAGGAAGAACAGTTAGAAGATCTCATACAATGATCCACCAATGAAATTTGATTTATTTTTTCTTACATATCTACCATAATCTGGAGGCAGTACAAAGACGATGGAGCCATTTCCTGGTTAAAATTACTCCAAGTTTTTTCAGAAATATTGGTTCTTTCCTTAGCAAACTAAAGTAGACTGGATTATGTCCTTGGTTGGCATATCTCAAAGTCCATCATCTACCTGTCAAAAATGCATTTCTACCCTTGCATAAATATTTTTCTTTTCAGAAAAATGAAATCTAGTGTCTTTCTCTAGTAGATATTTACATTATTAACTCCTAAAAGTCATTTTTTCCTACAACATGCTTCTTTTTCTGATATAAAAATCTCATGTCAGAGTTTCCGTGAGAATTGTCTTTCAAAAACAAGCCTTGTTCTTACCATGCTTTGTGGGTAATTTGCTTCAACTTCTCAGCCTCAGTTTCATCATCATTTCACAAGAGTTGTGATATGGATCAAATGAGACCATACACACACACACGTATGTGTGTGTGTTTGTATGTGTATACATATATGTATATATATATATATATATATATATGCTATTGGAATTCTTATAATCAAATGCTGATTTCCAACTGTACGTAATTTCTAGTCTTTAGGGAGTGACTTAGTGCAATGGCAATTTAAGTCATTTGTCAGGGTTGGGAAGCCCGTATGTATCAGATGCAGCACTTGAATCCAAGTCATCTTCCCAGATCAGCTCTCTACACTACTTCACTGAAGGTCTAATACAGAGGAAACAATTATATTACTGTTCTACCACTATTTTTTAGAAGCACCATGACCAATTAGGAGACAAAACTTGAGTTGGAGCCAGGAGATCTGGGTTTAAATTCTATTTCTTCCATATATTATCTATGCGACTATAGAAAATCACTTAAACACTCTGAGTCTATTTTCTCACCTATAAAAAAGGGAACAATAAAAATATACTTCCAACCTCAAAGGGTTGTTGTAAGAAAAAACTTCACAAGCCTTAAGGCAGTCTGTAAAAGTGAAATCATAATTATTATAAATATGTTGTTAAAATGATTAAACTTATAAATTAAAATTATTATAACTATTTCTTAAAAAATAAAACAACCCATGAATCAATTAGTATAGGGAATCCTTGGTATGCTACTCTTTCTGTCAATCAAAATCAAAGTGGTATATGCTCTTCAACTTAAGCTCTTAGAGATTTGTCTACGTCCCTGGGTACCCAGGGCACTGGACAGGACTTGAACTCATTTCTTTCCAAATTATTAGGCTAACTCTGCCTCTCATTACTACTCCTAATGCAATAATGAATGATACATTGCAATGATAAGAGTGCTTAACGCACCCTCCCATTGACATCAATGTAAATTAAGGAAAGGTCTGAATTGTGGAATACTAAGTAAATAAAAGACAAACTGGTATTGTAGAAAGGAGGATGAGTTGGGGAGATGGAGGACTTGGGCTCAAATATGGTTGTTATTTACTAGTTGTGTGATTTTAGTTAAATTAATTATTCCCTCTAGACCTAAGTTTTCTTATCTATTAAGTGAAAGAGTGGGACCAGATAATTTTTAAGGTCACTTCCATCTATGAGAATTATGACTTAAGATACAGTTCATCCTTTATAACATTATATGGTCATTGTACCTACCCTTTAAATGTACTTAGGGAACATCCGTTGAGGAATATAGCAATGCAAGGGAATATGCAGTCCAAAATCAAGAGGTAAGAAAAAAAGGCTCATGTAGTAGAATTGGATCACAATAACATATGCATGTTTGAGGAATCTAAGATCTAGAGAGGAGAAGCATAGTGAAAATTTCTGATTGTGAGAAGTAGAGAAGTGAGAAACAGAAACTATGCTATGGTGTGAGTACTCTAGAGACCATTCAGCCAGAAAGAAGAAATGGAAAATGAGTTTGGGAAATAGATGAAGAATGTGGGCATTGAGGCAGAGTATAGTTGTGATGGGGGGCATCAACTATTTGGATATTTGCTGGAGCTCTCTCTGCTAGTAGAAAAGGAACCTACACATTCTTATTTTGCCTGAACGATAATTTTATTCTTTGAAAGGTAGAGCAACAAAAGGAACTGCTTTTCTGGATATGATTTTAGCCAATAATGGATAATTATTTGTTGACAGGAAGACCTAAAGGCAGGAACTTTGGAAGGAAATGACCGCTATGGCCCTAGAATGTATGATAAAGTGAGGAGAGCCAGAGACAATGGAGTGGATGCCTTAGATTTGAGGAATATGGATTTCAGAATTCAGATAAGTGATCACTAGGATAACATGGCCTGAAATTCTCCTGCTGAAGTTGGCTCAAGAGGGATAGATTGCTTTCAACTACAAAAATCTGACGGTAAAGAAAATGCAGGTACGAAATGGAAGAGATTGATGTTGATGCTCAGGGAATGTTTTGACCAACACAATGTTTAAAAAGACAGATACAAAAGACAGGAGTGAGGAGAGTTAACTGGGTATAAATGTCAAAGAAAGGCATGAAACTAAAAGAATAGTGTCAGGAATATTAAAATTAAGCAACAACTGAACTAGTGATAAACATCAGCGATGCGTACATTGCTTTTTATCCCTTCAGTAAAATGTAGGTTCCTTTAGGCTAGATACTGTTGCTTTTTTTGGGTTTCTGTCACTAGTAGCTAGAAAATACTTTGATAGTCAAAATCTCTCTTGTCTAGTACAGATCATAAACAATACACACCTTTTCCCCTTGTTCATGTCTTACATAAGTCCTTCACAGGAGATTTTAATCAACATTTTTGGGGCCTTGCTCTAGACTCCGTGGAATTTCATGATTAGGAGCAGCACAAGCCCATTATCCTCTACATTTACTACATGATGGGTCTGCCTTCTTTCTTGGTTACACATATCTTTCACAACTTTTTTGTTGTTTCTCATAGATATTTCTTCATTGGTAATATATTTCAGGCCCCTTAAACCTCTCATGTGCCTCTCTATTGCCTTTTGGGTGACTTACAACTTGAATTTCTGGAGACGATGGCATCCCATGACTTGCAATCACGTAACACAACCAGAAGAATATTGATGTTGAAAAGACAGGCCCTTGTTTCAGTGAGAAAGTTAGAGCTGAGAAGTAGCATGCAGAGTAGACTTGTCAGTTAAAAAAACAGAGGTGAGTGCAACTGGTGCCCTAGACTAAGTAGAGATGGGCTCATGCTGTGCATCACACAATTCGGATGATCTTAAGGGACTGATTTTTAAGAGAGTTGAAAGAGGGTGAGGATACTAAATGCTTGGAGAAATGAAACAGCAACTTATATCTTATTCTTACTCTCCCCCCCTTGCCTACCAAGACATCCAAGAAAGTATCAGTAATGCTGTATCCTTAGGTCTTTTCTAACTCCACACATTTTTAAGAGTTTTATCTACACATAAACTGAACAGTAAGCCTCATGTTTAGTCTACTAAGTGAAATAGTTGATAGAATGTTGTTAGAGTCAGGAAGCTGACTCTCAAGAGTAGAGCTCAAATCCCACTTCAGACACTTAGCTTTGGGATCAAGAACAAATCACTGAGCCTCAGTTTTCTCTTTTGTAAGACAGGGATATGAATAATGTCTATTCTATACAGTTAAATGAAGATCGGACGAGGCAACACATGTAAAATGCTTTACATAGCTTAAAGTTCCATAGAAATGCTATTTATTGTATTTTTTGTTGCATATAATTATCAGGTTTCAATTATAACACACACACACACACATACACACACACACATATATATATATATAAATTTAGTTTATAACATTTTTATTGTAATATATTATAGCTCCCACCTTCACACAATTGACTTAAAGGGTATAGAATATAAGATCTCACTGAGCTCATTGTTTGCTGACTATATAAATAAATTTGATTTGGCAGAAAAAAAGTTTCTTCAAGTCTCTTCTAATAACATATCTCCCATGAATAAGCCAACAGCATACACAATTCACTGATAAATTCAACCTTGACATAAATATTCAATGACCCTTTGATTATTAGCATTAAACAAGACTTAAAAGAAGGAGATATATACTCACAAAAGTTCTTTGTCACTGTCATAGAGAGTATCTAGTCCAGTATCCAAATGGAAAAGGGATTCCCTTTGTGTGGAGAGTTCCTTCAAATGTTGCTGCTTGCATTTGGCATTGTGCTGATTGCATTGAGCCCTGGAACATTACAGAGTCTCCTAAATGAGATTCATTATCACTCGAAAGGTTCAATCTAACTATCCATGTAAGAAAAATCAATTGGATGAAGAATGTTTCTTGTCCAGACTATGATATGCAGTTAGTTGGAAAACCCATATTGCTGGTTGATCAGTGCATATATCTTGGAAAAACACTTTGAATAGACACCAAACAGGGCCCAGAATTAACTCTGAAGAGAAAATCTGGATTGCCTTTGGTAAATCATGCAATACTTTAAATGTTCCCAAGACTTGAACTTAGTAGGTACTTAGCAAATATTTGTTGAATTTAGTGAATTGGATTATTATTATTTATTTACCCATTTTGGAAAAACCAAGCTCAAAGGAGGAATAGGATTACTACATGAGATGGAGGGGGAAGAGGACAGGATAATAGATGACAGAAAGCAGGCCAAAATTCTCAGCTCTAATTTTGCTTATGTTTTCTCTACCAGAGAGAACCATAGTCTGTCTGATAATGACAAAACAAAAACTGATAACAGAAAATTGAAAACCACAAAACAGGAATATGATAAATATTGGAGAAGATGTGGGAAAATTGGCACACTAATGCATTGTTGGTGGAGTTGTGAACTTATCCAAACATTCTGGAGAGCAATTTGGAGCAATGCCCCAAGGACTATAAAATTGGGCATACCCTTTGATCTAGCAATATCACTTGTAGGTCTATATTCCAGAGACATCATTAAAAATGGGGAAAAGACCCATATGTACAAAAATATTTATAGCAGCCCTTTTTTAGTAGCAAAGAATTGGAAATTGAAGGAATACCCATCAATTGGGGAATGGACAAACAAGTTGTGGTATATGAATATAAAGGAATACTATTGCTCTTTAAGAAATGAAGAGCATATGAATTTCAGAAAAGCCTGGAAAGACTGACATGACCTGATGCTGAGTAAAATGAGTAGAACCAGGAGAACATTGTGTGATGACCAACTTTGATAGACTTGTCTCCACTCAACAATGTAATGATCTAAGACAATTCCAAAAAACTAAAGGTGGGAAATGCTATCCACACCCAGAGAAGGAACCATGGAGTCTGAATGCAGATCAAAGATATTTTTCTCTTTTTTTCCCTTTCCCATGGTTATTCCCTTTGGTTCTGATTCTTCTTTATGACATGACTAAGAGCATGACTGTACATGTATTGACTATATCAGATAACATGCCATCTTGGGAGAGGTAAGGGGAGGAAGGAAGGAAAATTTTGAACTCAAAATCTTATAAAAGTGGATATTGAAAACTAAAAATAAATAAATAAATTTAAAAAAATTGAAAACCAAGATGAATGAGGAGAGTTGTTTGAGTTACCAAGCTTGGAGGAAATATGTCCTAATCTAGGAGCAAAAGTTAGGGACATGATTGCTAACTTAATGATCAGTTATCTTTATAAGTATGTGGAGAAAAGGAGAGATTTGTAAGACTTGGAAGGCATGTCTCAATTTTTAAAGAAGGATCGAAGTGGATTAAAAAAACTATAAGCTTTATTTTTTCAATTCCTGGAAATATTTTAAAATGGATTACTGAAAGTATGGTTTGCAGGCACCTAAAGAGAAGAGTAATAACTTTTAAGACTATCAGGAATAAATCATATTGGATTAGCCTCACTTCCCTCCTTCCTAACCTCCTTTCTTGGAAAGGGTAACTAGGCTGGTAGATTAGAATACAACAGAAACAATAAAATGGATTTTAGTAAGGTATTTGACACAGTGTTTTATAATATCCTTATGGAAAAGATGATGAGAAGATAGCGGAATGATAGTGAAAAAGCACAGTTAAATGGTTTTAGAACTCATTGAATGATGGGACACTAAGAGTAGTCTTTAAAAAAATTGATGTCAACCTTGAGGTAAGTCTGTAAATGTAGTAGCTTAGGAAAATTTCTTGATCCTGTTTTAGTCAACTTCTTAAATCACTTATTTGGTTAAAAGGTAGGTAGCACAGAGCACTAGTATTGGAATCAGGAAGACTCATCTTCCTGAGTTCAAATATGGCTTCAGAAACTTAGTAGCTGTGTGACCAGCTTTGCCTCAGTTTCCTCATCTGTAAAATGAGCAGGAAGGAAATGGCAAACCACTTCAGAGTCTTTGGGATTATGAAGAGTCAGACATGATTGAATAAAATCCCAACAACACCACCAATGATATATGGCATATGTAGGAAATAAGAAGATATCACAAATCTGGAAAGAGTATTTAGCACACTAAATAAACAGAACAGACCAGGAGCCAAGATGGCAGAGTGATACGTAAGACCTCTCCTCCTCCCCTTTTTGACCTTGAAAAACCCAGAGAATATTTCCCTAGGAAAAATCCTGGAGTAGTGGAATGAGCTGAAGGGGTAAATAATCCCTTAGCTCGAGAGGCTAGGAAAATTTCAAAGGGGTGTCCCTCTTTCTATGGCTGAAGGGGGACCAGTGCAGGACTTGAGCTGTCCCAGACAGCACCTCCTCAGCAAATCAGGAGGAGATCCTGAGCCCCAGAGGGATGGAGCCCATAAGCACCCACACTGGGACCCCAGGTGTACTTATCACAACCAGGGGAATTGGGCAGACACCATGGCAGATAGGGGTTCACCAACCACTGGCTCTGCCTGTGCTCTAGCTCCAGAGAGGAGACATCCTGCGGCTAGACCACCCCTCTCCCACACATCATACAGCAAGCTCCAGGATAATTCCAGTGAAACTCAGAAAGACTTCACCTTACTTTGGCTTTGGCACATCAGCCAGCTCAGCCTCAGGTAAGTTGCAGCATTCTAGCTTCTAGACAAAAGAACCAGAGGCCCCAATACACAAAACCTCAAGTTCTAAGCACACAAACCATGAGATAGAGGCTCCTGTGTCCTAGAAGCAGAAATCCACTCTAAAAGCCAGGAGAAAGGAAATCATAATGAGCAAGAAGCAAATCAAAAAAGAAAAGACCATAGAATCTTAATGTGGGGACAAGGACCAAAACACAAATACCAAAGAGGTCAGCATTGAGACTGTACTCCCATCTGAAACCTCAGAAGATAATATGAACTGGTCTCAAGCCCAAAGAGTATTCTTGGAAGAGCTCAAGAAGGATTTTAAAAGTCAAATTATGGAAGTAGGAGAAAAACTGACCAATGATTTTAAAAATATGAAAGAAGAATCCATGGAAGAATTTAAAAAGAAAATTGGACAAATGGATCAAAAAGATATAAAACCTAACTGAAAAAAATGGACAAATGGAAATGGAGATATAAAAGTTAACTGAAGAAAGCAATCTGTTAAAATTGGAATTGGGAAAGTAGAAGTTAATGACTCTATGAGACATGAAGAATCAGTCAAACAGAATCTAAAGGATGAAAAAATTGAGGAAAATATAAAATATCTCACTGAAAAAACAACTGACCTTGAAAATAGATCCAGAAGAGAAAAATCTAAGAATTATTGGTCTACCAGAAAGTCATGATGAAAAAAAGAGCTTGGATAATATCTTCCAAGAAATCATCAAGGAAAACTGCCCTCAGGTCCTGGATGCAGAGGGCAAAATAGTCATTGAAAGAATCCACTGTTAACCAACTGAAAGAGTTCCCAAACTGAAAACACCAAGGAATATTGTTGCCAAATTCCAAAACTATCAAGTGAAGGAGAAAAGAGTGAAAGTAATCAGAAAGAAACAATTCAAATATTGAGATACTATAGTCAGGATCACAAAGGACCTTGCAGCTTTTACATTAAAAGATTGGAGGAACCGGAATATGAGATTTCGTAAGGCAAAGAAGCTTGCATTACAACCAAAAATAAATTACCCAGAAAAATTAAGCATAATATTTCAGGCAAGGAGATGGACATACAATGAAATAAGGGATTTCCAGACCTTCCTGATGAAAAGGCCAGAGGTCAATAGAAAATTTGATCTTCAAATGCAAGTCTCAAAAGAGGCATAGAAGGTAAATAGGGGAAAAATTGTTATTTATATGGGCAAACTGTTTACATCACTATAAGGGAAGATGATACTTATTAATCTTGAGAATTGTGTATTTATTAGGATATTAAAAGGGAACTATATAGACAGAGGGAGTGGGTATATATTAAGTGATGTGATGATAAAAATGTGGTTTAAGGTAGGAAGGGACTGTAACTAGAGATGTGAAAAGGAAGAGGTAGAAAAAAAGGTAAATGACATCACAGAAAGAAGCACAAGATCCTATTACAGTGGAGTGAGAGAGGGGAAGGAAATGAGCACTTTTTGAGATTTACTCTCATCTGATTTGGTTCAAGGAGAGAACAACAAAATCATTTAAGTATAAAAATCTAATTTGCCCTATAGGCAGTAGGAGGGGAAAAGGGAAAGGAAAGGAGGGGGAGGCTAAAAGGGAGGGAAGAAGTAGTAAGGGAAAAGGGGAAATAAAGGGAGGGGGACTGAAAGAAGGGAGGGAAGATTGAGGGAGGCAGTGGTCAAAAATTAGAACTCTATTGTGGAGGGGAAGGGAAAATTAAAAGTGTTAAGGGGGAAATAGGGTGGAGGGAAAGACACAGATAGTAATCATAACTGTGAATGTGAATTGGATGAACTCTCCCATAAAATGGAGGCAGATAGCAGAATGCATTAAACACCATAATCCAACAATATGTTATTTACAAGAAACACATGTGAAATAGGGGGATACACACAGGGTAAAGGTTTGAGCAAAATATATTATGCTTCAACTGATGTAAAAAAAAGCAGGGGTAGCAATCTTAATCTCAGACAAAGCAAAAGCAGAAATAGAGCTAATCATAAGAGATAATGAAGGAAACTATATCCTGCTAAAAGGCACCATACACAATGAAGCAATGTCATTACTAAATATATATGCACCAACTGGTATAGCATCCAAATTCTTAGAGGAGAAATTAAGGGAGTTACAGGAAGAAGTAGACAGCAAAACTATACTGGTGGGGTACCTTAACCTTCCCTTCTCCAAACTTGATAAATCTAACCTCAAAATAAACAAGAAAGAAGTTAAGGAGGTGAATAGAACTCTGGATAAGGTAGATATGATAGATTCTGGAGAAAATTAAAGGGGATAGAAAGGAATATACCTTTTTCTCAGTGTTATATGGCACATACACAAAAATTGACCATGTACTAGACCATAAAAATCTCACAATCCAGTGCAGAAAGGCAGAGATAATCCATGCATCCTTCTCAGATCATAATGCAATAAAAACTATATGTATATATATATATATATATATATGTAAATGGTCATGGAAAGATAGGCCAAAAATTAAATGGAAACTAATCTAATCCCAGAGAATGAGTGGGTTAAACAACAAATTATAAAAACAATTGACAACTTCATTCAAGAGAATGGCAATAATGAGACAACCTATCAATCTTATGAGATATGGCAAAAGCAGTTCTTAGGGGAAGTTTTATATCTTTAAGTGCCTACATGAATAAAATAGAGGAAGAGGAGATCAATGAGTTGGGCATGCAGCAGAAAAAGCTAGAAAAAGAACAAATGGAATATCCCCAAGTAAATACCCAATTAGAAATACTGAAAACCAAAGGAGAGATTAATAAAATTGAAATCAAGAAAACTATTGAGCTAATAGATAAAACTAAGAGTTGTTTTTATGAAAAAACCAATAAAATTGATAAACATTTGGTCAATTTGTTTAAAAAAAAGAAAGAAAACCAAATTACTAATATCAAAACTGAAAAGGGTGAATTCACCTCCAACATGGAAGAAATTAAAACAGTAATTAGAAATTACTTTGCCTAACTGTATGCCCAGAAATTTGACAATCTAATTGAGATGGATGAATATTTAAAAAATATAAATTGCCCAGATTAACAGAAGAGGAAGTTGAATACTTAAATGAACTCATCTCAGTAAAAGTAATTGAAGAAGACATCAATTAATTCCCTAGGAAAAAATCTCCAGGGTCAGATGGATTTATAAATGAATCCAATCTAACATTTAAAGAACAATTAATTGCAATACTATATAGACTATTTGGGAAAATTTGGGAAGGAGTCCTACCAAGTTCTTTTTATGATACAAATATGGTTTTGATACCTAAATCAGGAAGAGTCAAAACACAGAAAGAAAATTATAGACCAATTTCTCTAATGAATATAGATGCAAAAAATTTAAATAAGATATTAGCAAAAGGAACACAGCAGTTTATCACGTGAATAATACATTATGATCAGGTAGGATTTATACCAGGAACGTGGGACTGGTTCAATATTAGGAAAACTATCAGCATTATTGATCAAATCAACAACAAAACTAACAGAAACCATGATTATATCAATAGGTGCAGAAAAAGCCTTTAACAAAACACAACACCCATTCCTATTGAAACCACTGGAGAGCATAGGAATAAATGGAGTTTTCCATAAAATAATAAGCAGTATCTACCTAAAGCCATCAGCAAGCATTATGTGCAATGAGGATAAGCTAGATCCATTTCCAATAAGATCAGGGTTGTAAAAAGGATGTCCATTATCACCAGTGCTATTCAATACGGTGCTCAAAATGTTAGTTTTAGCAGTAAGAGAAGAAAAAGAAATAGAAGAAATGTGAATAGGCAAAGAAGAAACTAAGTTATCACTCCTTGCAGATGATATGATGATGTACTTAGAGAATCAAGTGAAAAACACTAGTTGAAATAATAAACTACTTTGGCTGAGTTGAAGATTTCAAAATAAACCCACATAAATTATCTGCATTTCTATACATTACTAATAAAGCCCAACAGTAAGAGATGGAAAGAGAAATTCCATTTAAACCTATGGTAGACACTATAAAGCATCTAGGGGTCTACCTGCCAAAACAAACCCGGGGACTCTCTCCATACAATTACAAAACACTTTTCACACAAATGAATTCATATCTAAGTAAGTGAAACAACTTTAGTTGCTTTTGGGTAGGCTGAGCTTATATAATAAAAATGACAATTCTATCCTAGTTAGTTTACTTTCTCAGTGCCATACCAATGGAACTACCAGAAAAATATTTTCTAGAGTTAGAAAAAATATCAAAATTCATCTGGAAGACAAAAAGTCCAAAATATCAAGAGGATTAATGAAAATAATGCTAGGGAAGGTGACCTAGCCTTACCACATCACAAATTGTATTATAAAGCAGCAATCATCAAAACCCCTTGGTACTGCCTAAGAAATAGAGGGGTAGACCAGTGGAATAGGTTAGGTACTCAAGACACAGTTGTCAATGAATATAGCAATCTACTGTGTGATAAACCCAAGGACCCCAGCTTCTGGGATAAGAGCTCACTGTTTGACAATAACTGCTAGGAAAATTGGATACAGAGTAGTGGAAACTAGGGATGGACCAATGCTTGACCCTGTATACAAGAATAAAGTCTAAGTGGATACATAATCTAGGTATAAAGATTGATACTATAACAAATTAGAAGAGCAAGGAACAGTGTACTTGTCAGATTTATGGAGAAGGGAGAAATTTATGACTAAAACAAGAGGTAGAGAACAGTATGAAATAAAAATGAATAATTTTGATTACATTAAATTGTAAAGCAAAAATAAACCCAATGCATTCAAGATTAGGAGGGAAGCAGAAAACTGGGAAAGAATTTTTGCAACCAGTATCTGTGATAAAGGCCTCATTTCTCAAATACATAGAGAACTGAGTCAAATGTACAAGAATAGAAGTCCTTCCCCAGTTGATAAATGGTCAAAGGATATGAACATGCAGTTTTCAGAGGAAGAAATTAAAGCTATCTATAGTCATATGAAAAAAATGCTCTAATTCACTATTGATTAGAGAGATAGAAATCAAACCAACTCTGAGATACCACATCACACCTATCATATTGGCTAACATGACAAAAACAGGAAGATGATAAATGTTGGAAATGTGGGAGAGTATGAACAGTAATGCATCATTGGTGCAGCTGTGAGCTGATCCAACCATTCTGGAGAGCAATTTGGAACTATGCCTAAAGGGCTGCAAAAATGTGCATACCCTTTGACCCAGCAATATCATTTCTATGACTATATGCCAAAGAGATCATAAAAATGGGAAAGGACTCTATATCTACAAAAGTATTTATAGCAGCTCTCTTTGTGGTGGCCAAGAATTGGAAATCAAAGGGATGCTCATCAATCTGGGAATGGCTGAACAAGTTGTGGTATATGAATGTCATGGAATACTATTATGTTTTGAGAAACGATGAACAGGAAGACTTCAGAGAGGCCTGGAAGGACATATATGAACTGATGCTGAGTGAAAGGGGCAGAACCCGGTGATCATTGTACAAGTAACAACCACAGAGTGAGAGGAATTTTTCTGGTAGGCTTAGCCCTTCACAGCAATGCAAGTATTTAAAACATTCCCCAAAGTCCCGAGGCAAAATACTATCAACATCCAGAGAAACAGCTATGTAATTGGAATGCAGAATGAAGCAGAATATTTTCTCTTGTGTTATGTTTTCTTTTGTTTTTCTCATGGTTTCTCCCATTCATTTTAATTCCTTTATGTAACATGACTAATGTCAAAATGTGTTTAATAAGAATATATGTGTAGAAGCCATATAAGATTGCATCCTGTCTCAGGGATAGAGGGGGAGGGAAGGGGAGAAAATCTTATACTTATGGAAGTGATTGTAGAAAACCGAAAACCAGTAAATTAATTTAAAATTATAAGCAGAACAGGATGCACAAAAAGTCTCAACAGGCTAGCATATTTTGATTGACTAATAAGTTGAAGTTTAACAGGAATAAATATAAATCTTTGATTTCATAAATTGTTACAAAAGTTTAGGTTAGGAGAGACATGGTTAGACAGAAGTTCATATGAAATAGATTTGGAACGTTTTGTGAGTTAATGGTACCATGCCTCAGGAGAGTCACAAAAGTTGAAGTACTCTTAAACTGCATTGATACAAGTGTTGTCAGAGTAAGAGAGATGATACACCATTATAATTTACCCTGATCAGACCATGCTTAGTCCTCTCTGTTCGGTTTTGGACATCTCATTTTAAGAAGTACACTGATAAGCTAGAATAGATTTAGAGGGTGTCAACCAGGATGGTGAGGGTGTAAGGAACTTTAACATATGAGAACTAATTGAAAGAAATGGGAAGGATTACTTTAGAAAGGAAAAGACTTAGAGGTGAGGAAATATATGTCTCTACATATTTAAAGGGCTGTCATATGGAGAAGGGATCAAATTTGTTTTGTCTGGCTCCAGAAGTCAATTCTTGAACATTGTATGGGAATTGTTAGCCTTATATGAGGAAAACTTCCCCAATAATTAGAGATGTCCCAAAGTAGAATTTTCTGCCTTTTCAACACTGGAGGCTTCTAAGTGGGGGCTGCCTAAGCACTTTGTCAGAGATAATTAAGAAAGGTTTTTTGTTCGGTCTCTTCCAATTCTGAGACTCTAATCACCTAAATTTCAGAGACGCCCCCTGAAATATCATAAATTTCAATCAAATAGTTTCTAAATCATCCTTGCCTCATCATCATTTTCCACATCAACCATTTGAAAGAAATTGTGAGGGTATTATGACCTCCACTTTTTTGATGGGCAAGCTGAGGTTCTGAGAATTTGATCAACTTACTATGTCAGGTTACACAGCTAGTTAGTCATCAGGCCCAGGCAAGGCCACTAAATTGATGATTGCCAGGTTGCTGTTGGCAACCTTCAAATTTGGCCCAGTGACTGAGCCAAGGCTCCTGCCTGACTAGAAGGGAGGAAAGCCTGAGTGGATCTGGCAATTATAACAGGACACAATGGACCATCCTTTTGAAGGCAAAGAAGATTGGCTTATATTTATTGTGCATAATAGAAAGGAATCTATTTTTTTAAGCCTTTGATAGATTTATAGAAAACAAATATGCCTCTCAGGAATTTGGAGGAATTATCTAAGGGGTTATCAATACCTTTGTACCTTGAGAAACAGAGTCAGTTTCTTTTGGTCCTTGGCTCACTCTAATCTACCTCTGAAGATGCTGGTACCATGTCAGGAAAGTTTATGGTGCCAATTGATTATGATAATGGCTAGTACTTGGGTGGCACCTTTCTTTCAAGAATGTCAAAGCTGTTTGCAAACACTAATTAGGCTTCCCAATTTCTCTGGCAGATTGGTAAACATTGTTTCACCTCCAAGAAAAGCAATGAAGTGGGAATTACTCAGTTCAAGGCCACTCTAGAGATCCCTGCAGAGGTGCTGATGGTCCAAGTTCATCCAGTGCCCTTTCTCTCTTTGACCACTTGGGAGGGAAAATGGTGGAGTTTTACTCCAAAACCCACTTTAGTTTAGTTGTTATCTCCAAAATTCTTAGATTGTCTACCACTTCTCATTTTTATGTGTGTTCTTTAGTAGACACCAGGCTAGGAAGAAGAAACTTGAAATCTTTGTGTCATTAGACTAGAATTCCGTACATATTATTGTTTTCCTATTTTTATGGTGGAAGAAGCATCATAGACATCACCGAATATATGAAATCAAGTTAAGTCAAGTCATAAGCATTTAGGAAACACTTAGGAGCATTATTTGACCTGAAATATAACTGCGTGTATGTGTGTGAATGTGTACATTTTTGTATTTAGTATATTTAGAGTTTTCCTGTTTTGGGAAAGTCCTCACTGCCGTGGCTGGAGAGTCCAGCAAAGTATAACACAGGATTCGAGAAAGTATGATCTGAACTATCCTGTCATGATTCCAGTAATGACCATTGATCTTGATAATAAATATGTTATTAATCATAGCAAGTGATGATATAGTCTTTGAAGCTCTAATATACTTAACGTATTTTATTTCACAACAGCCCTCTGAAGGAGGTAATGGTGATATTAGTATCTGTATTTTACAGACGAAGAAACCAACATTTCCAGAGGCTAAGTAATT
The DNA here is from genome assembly GCA_028658325.1 of Potorous gilbertii. NCBI lineage: Eukaryota > Metazoa > Chordata > Mammalia > Diprotodontia > Potoroidae > Potorous > Potorous gilbertii. The sequence continues at coordinate 149,222,540 of CM053771.1, read as the reverse complement.
TATCCAAAGTCATATGCTAGTAATTTTGAGAAACAGGATTTGAACACAAGTTTTTCTGAGTCAGATTTGCACTCCATTTACTCTCCTTTTAGAATTTTTCTCCTTGTGTTTGAAAGAAAAAACTAGAAGCAATTGGTAGAAATTATGAGGAATCACATTTCTGTACCTACAAGGAAAAAAAATTCATAATAAAGCTAAAAAAAAGTAGAATGTGAAGCCCGAAAAGGAGTGAGTCTCTTCTCACGGAGGTCTTCAAATGAATGTTGTTAGGAATGTTGTAGAGAGGACACTGCTCAAGGTAAGAGTTGAGCCAGATGAACTCTAGTCCTTTGTCTGTGAGTTTATTATTTCTGTGTAATTTTTTGGGAGAGGTGGGTGGGTGGTAGATTATAGTGGCATTCATTAATTCCACTGTTATTGTTGCTTCATACCTGAGGCAATGCATGACAAGCTTCCATTAGGCCAGTTCTTAGTAGCCCTCTCCCCTTTTGGAATCAGTGGTATTTCAATCAAAGCCCTGCTGGTGTCCACCAAAATTGTGGCTGGAACAAGCTTTGGCAACGATTGGCTGATGCTTAATGGTCCAGCTCATGCAGAAGAAGCAGCAGCCTCTGAGCTTTGTGTCAACAAAGTAATACAAGGCCTGGGATTTGGAGCATCAGAGCAGAATCCCACCCACGGTCTTAATGTCCCCTCACTTTGCCAATCACAGTAAGAAATCTGCTAAACAAATGAGAAAAAAGAGAGGACTAGGGTCATTTGTGTACATTGTTTACCCTTTATGGGACACCTATGGTGTGAGTATCAAAAAAGAAGGACCTTTACAGAAGAAACAGGCTCTGTATTTTAATAGGTTCAATCTAAAATTTTGGAATATTGGACCAAGCAGGAAGCAACCTAAACTTTCTCAGAAATATTTCCCATAAAGTGTTGTCTGGAGGTTTCTGGCATAATCTGCTAAATGTGTAATAAACAATATTTTAAGAACAACAACTTTCTGAGCATCTAGAGTCATTGAATCCCTTTTTTTGGAAGGACTGAAAAAGATTATTCAATTTAATTCAATCCAACAAACATTTATTAAATGCCTAAAATGTGCAAGATGTGCTAGATTCTAGAGAAAAAAAAGATGAAGAATGACCCACTCCCTTTTAATTGAATAGAGGAGATACAATATGCACACTTACGAGCATGATACAAGGCAGAATATGATAGGGCAAAGGAGAGATCCAGGCAGAGTGTTCTAGATAAATTGGAAAAGGAAGAAATTACTTTCATCTGACAAGATCAGATTCTGAACTGGACCTTGAAGGAACTGAGGATTTCAACAGGCATATGTAAGAGTGGGAGTCCAATGAATCAATCAATCAATCACCCAACCCACTTAAAGTAATTACCTTTGTCAGGTGAGAACACCTCAATTGAGTCTATCAGTCAGAAGTATGAACTAGGTGTGAACAAGTCCCAGACATCTCTATTAAATCAATCAGTCAAAGGTATTAGACTAGGTATGATATGTCCTTGAAAGCCTTTGGATAAAATGGAATGATGTTTGCAATGAGAGTATTTGGACTGGCTGAAGGAACTTGGTTATGTCCTGCAGGGTCTATACAAAACCCAGTAAACTAGTTTTCATTTGAACATACCATAACTTAGAGAAAAAGAGCAGTTGCCCCTAAAGCCCTGAGAATAAAGTCGTGGTAGAGAAATGATAAGATCTAGTTTCATCCCTCTTTCCCTGTAGCCAGAAGAGAATCTTTTAAACTTAAGAAGGCTGGAGGATTTGGACTTCTCCTCAGCATCCTAGTTATGTCCCTGAAATAGCAACAATATGGCAGTGTCAATACAAGGAACTGAGGAAAAGCCAGACTAATCAAAGTCATCTTCTAGACTCTACAAAAAGCCCAACAGAAAAGTATACTATATTGAACTTAATGGGGACTCCAATAAAAGGAGAAAAGTACTTTCCAGAAACCAAAATCCTTGTTACTCCTCTGCCACATTTGCTCTCTAAGTTTGAGCCTATTTCTCTTGGACTCTAAAGGGAGAGTATGACACTGGTTTGGTGAGAAATTTGTGCCAATCATTCCTGCTCTGTAAACTTAGTAAATAATTTTTTTTTCCTGAAAGTTAATTAAGACTGACTGATTCATCAATATGAAATGAGAGTCATGGGGGAAAACACACTGGTGGGGGCTTATTAGCTAGAGTAAAAAAAAAACCCATTTCTCAACCCCTCACAGTTCCCTAGAATCCTGAAGGGAGAAATAACTGCCACCCTCTAGGGATTTGGGTCGCTGGTTCTAGGAGAGGTTGTTAGAGTAGCTCTAAAGCCTTTGTTTCCTAGAGATAAATAGGGAATACATTTCAGCAACGGCGGGGGGCGGGGGGCGGGGGGGGGGGCGGTGACCTGTGCAAATGTATGGAAAATAGAAAATGAATGATGAACAACTGATAGCTTAATTTGGCTGAATTGTAGAGAGCAGCTAAATGGTGCCGTCAATAGAGCATTGATCCAGGAAGACCAAGTTAAAATTCATTCTCAGAGATTTATGGGCCGTGTGACCCTGGGCAAGTCACTTTACCCTGTTTGCCTCAATTTTCTCATCTATAAAATGAACTGGAGAAGGAAATGGCAGACCACTCCAGTGTCTTTACCAAGAAAAGCCCAAGTAGGGTCACAAAGAATCAGATATGACTCAGCAACAACAGAAAGTAGGAAAAGAAATAATATGAAATAAGGTATATTACAACAAAATTGTGTAAGTACATAAATTGCAGGCTAAGGAGTTCCTATTGAAAAAAGATAATTATTAGTTTATTTATATAGCACTTGAATGTTTCCAAAGTGCTTTCCCAAATATCTCATTTGATTCTCACAACAACTCTAGGAGGTAGGTGCCTTTATTCTCATTTTATAGAAGAAAAAACTGAGGCAAAAACAAGTTCCATATTTTACCCAAAGTCACATAGCTAGCATCTGAGACAGGATTTGAACTCAGGCTTCCCTGATTCTAAAGTACTCTACCTATAGAAAAGAAGGAGCCATTGAAGTTCTATGAGTAGAGGAGTGACATACTTAATTCTGTGCCTTGGGAATGCTTTTGTCAGTTATTTGAAAGAAATATTTGGTGAGAGGACAGACTGAAGTCAAGGAAACCAGTCAAAAGCTATTACAAGGGTCTAGATGAGAGATCATGAGCTTCTAAATGACTATGATGGCAATATGAGAAAAAGGGAAAAGACATATTTTGTCTCTATTGTGGAGGTAAAATTGACAGAACCTGACAACTGATGGATTGGGAAGACAAGAGAAGAAAGAGTCAGAGATGACACAGAAGTTTCAAGCCTCAGTGACTTGGAGGATTAGGATACCATGAAGAGAACAAGGAAACTGACAGAAAAGTAGGTTCAGGCAAAATGATGATGAGTTCAGTTGTGGAAATTTTGAAAGTGAGGTGCTGACGGGGATGTTCAAGGAGAGATGATCATCAAGCAGTTGACCTTAGGGCTGAGATTAGAACTGCATCGACAGATCTGGGAGTTGCATGTATAGAGATGATTTTAGAACCCAGGGGAGTATATGAATTTATCAAGGAAAGGAAAGTAACGAAGAAGGTCAAAGATGGATACCCTTGGAGAGCACCCATGTTTAGGAGCTTGCAGGAGGACAAGGGGGAGGAGATCAAGAAGTAAATGAATATGAAGATTTTGCAGGATAAAGTTACACCACAAGCTAACATTATAGCCTACTTAGACCCCTCCCCCTCCCATACCTACACAATTCTAGGACCTCTTGCCCCTTCTCATTTGAATTGCTGCTTAGAGACTCAGTCTCTAGCTTGAGCCACCATACAGTGTATTCTTTCACATACTCAACCATCTACAGTCATCCTGATGTATGTCTGGCCTCTGGACCCAGATGGCTCCAGAGGAGAAAGTGAGGCTGGTATCTTTGCACGGTCCTGCCTCCCTTAAATCCAGTTCTCTTGCATGTCATGGCATCACGTTCCTGATGTTGTGGTCTTCTTTAAGAATGAAGAGCAAACACAGAAACAACAACCAGTTTGACATACAGGTCACCAATGAAAGGCATTTAATTAAAGCAAGGAACAAAGAGACTCAAACACATTGAATTAAATATCCACCCTCCTCCCTCAGCCTCCACTGTATCTCCCAAGAGATGTGGGATAGTCTCAGCTCCTTATTAACTATTCCATTTCTGCCACACAGAAGGAACATCATCCATCAAATCATTCATGACAGGGGGTAGCACAGGAAATGGGAGCATTGTAGATAGTGTTGTTTCTTTCTCTTGGCAGAGGGATTGAGAAATAACCAGAGCTGAGAACACAGCTTCCATTTTACTTCTCATCTTAACCCAGCTAACCCCCTGCCTTCTCCAATCCCATATTTTGTCCTTCACTAGACTTTTCACAGGGCCTTTTAAAACAAATGGCTTTTTAGGGGATGTCGATCCCAAAGAGCATGGGAGCTGTACCTTCAGACATGTCTCCTCACACAATTGTTTCTTTAACTGAAAATGAAATCTTTTCACTGAGTGTACAGATTTGATAACTTTTGAAGGTCTGAATACCTTGATGAACAGTTATCTTTGGAACTAGACCAAAAAAACTGATGAGGACTTTTATCATTAAATAAAAGAAGAGGGAGATTTGAGCAGAGAACAAAGGTGAGGCATGCATTATGTGGTTTAATTTGCCTCCCAAACAGCCCAGGACGCATTACTTATCACCTGGAGTCAGTAGAGCCACATTGTCTGCTTGTATCTTTGAGTCTTTGACTTTAGGGGCTAGGGATGTTGTTTTCCTTCCTGTCATGTTTTTTCTCTTTAGCTGAGATGATTTAAAGAACAGCTGTAGTGAAGGTGCTGCTTCAGGAATGAACCTTTTCCCTAGAACTCCCATGGCTCAGAGTGCACCACAAGATGTGTTTGTCTCTGGCAACTACAGTGTAGGGAAGGGTCAGGGTCGAACACTGGATCCCTCACAATAGTCAATTTCAATCACCATTGGTAGGTGGGAGTAGAAGTTGGCCAATGACAACATGGAGGTTTCTTAGGCCCTCCCTGGTGGGATGATGATATGCGTGATGTTCAAGGGCTCTTAGTGGAGTATGGGCGCTACTCCTTCACTAGATGTTTCTTCCCAGGCACTCCAAAGATGCCAGCTGCCCTTTTGCTTTTCACCAGCCAATGGCTATAAATACAGTCACATTTTCTCCATACTGTATTTATGTTTCAGAAAATGTCTGCATTGCATACGTAATGTAAGAGAGATAATTATAAAATTTCTAAACAGGCCAAATTTCATGAAATATGAAATAACAGATGGCACCACACAATATTGGTGCAGTGAACTTCATTTAAATCATAACTGGGGTCTCAAAATGTTCCAATTTGGTATAGACTAGTGTGTGTGTATGAGTGTGTGTGTGTGTGTGTGTGTGTGTGTGTGTGTGTATGTGTGTATGTGTGGGGGGGTTGGGAGAGTGGTTCCCTTCCCTACCCTTTTCTATATTTCTCTTGCTAGAGAAGGCGGGGCTATAGAAGGCTTCCTGATTACGGAAAAATGAAGCTCATTATGGTTTCCTTACAACACGCAAATTTCCTTGCATTCTCCTTTCAGAGAACTGGTCATTGTGACTCCTGGGTTCTTGAAGTGATGTGATCACTGGTTTCCTGTCACATGGTAGAAATTGGCTCATAGTCAATGGTGGATTGTTGTCATGAACAAGGTGGGTCTCTTGTCACACCATGAATCATAATGGAACGATGGCTGAAAGCAGGTTATGAATTTTGTTTACTATCTTCAGAATCAATGATGTTAGAATTTCATTTGTCATGGACATTCATGCCAAAGATTCTACCTTTTATTCTTTAGAATCCAACTGTTCTCCAATTCCCTCTCTTCATGCCAAGCAAGACAAGACAGTCTGAAAGCTCAATGATTCTCTCAAGGCCCATGATATACTGAAATTTTCTCAGTAGCCACCAATGCACACTGCTTCAAGAGTAACAGCAAGAATTTGTATTTGTTTTTCCATAAAGCTTTACAAATTACTCTATAAACATCTCTTTGCTCCATGTAATAATTCTCTGAGGCAGATAGTACAAATATTATCTTTATTTAACAGATGAGGAAACTGAGGCTGTGAGAGGTTAACTGATTTGTCCATGGTAAAAAAAATGGCAGAAATGGAATTTGAGATAAAACACTATCATTTCATACCCAAACCTTTCACCATACCATGTTGCCTCTCTCACTACACAGTTTTTAATCATACAATATCCACCAAATTCTCTAGTTTCTGCTTGGATCTCCTGCTTGTTTTATTGAATGAAAACACTGAACCAATCAGTACTTTTTGTTTAGGTATTAGGCTGTAGTGATAAAGGTGTACCAATCCAGTCAGAGCTCTCAATTTGTACATTCTGTGGTTTCATCCATTCCTAACCTTTCTTATTCTTCTCCTCTCACTATACAAACTATATAAATTCTCAAACCACTCAGTGTCTCTGAGCATTTGGGTAGGTGAGCAGCAGGGTTTATCTCTCCCTAGTTTTTCCCAGACTCAAGGCGCCTGTTTTAAATTTTACCAGCTAAATCTTGGTGCATCGGCAGTAGTATAGTACTGAGTACAGAAAGCTGGGCTTGGATCGAGGGATACCTGGGCCCAAGTCTCCCTTCTGATACCTGTAGGTTTTATAATCCTGGACTGTGGTGTGGCTGTGATCTTGGTTTCATAATGGCTATGTCAGTAGAACATATATTCTAGTAAGCCTCACTGATCCAGAAAGGTTTGGCGATGGACATTTCGATGGATTGTATTCAATGACTTAATTTGGAAAGAGAAAAAAGGAGGCAAGGTAGTACACAAACAAGTTAACCACTTAGTGCTTTGGGCAATTCTAATGTGGAAGTTGTGGAGAAGGTGCTGAGGTAGGGAGCATTTCCTCATTTTTTTTCTTTTACTTATGTCTGAGAAATCACAGGTCAGATAAAAAAAAAACTCCATCCTCACTGAGTTGGTGGACCCCAGCTCTGGCCCAGGTCCCAGATTCTATTGCCTTTCCTCTGCCTGCCTTCTTGTTCTTTTAGTTCATCTCACCTCATTCATGTTTGTCCTTTCTTTGGTTCGTACCTAAGAATTAGCTTCCTATCAGAGTGTTGGAGAAGAGATTAACTCTTACAAGGCTGCCCCCAAAGGGGAAGCAAAACAAAAGTTAGAAAAGTCGTTTTCTTCTTCTTTTTACTGGGAAGAACTTCCCAGGCAGTAAATGATGCCCGAATTAGCTTTGAACTGTCTTCCAGTTATGGATTGGGACACATCATTCCTGCCCTGCATTTTTTCCCCACCTGACAGTCATTCTAATCAAAGCTAGAGAAATGAGAATGTCTCCTCTCACCCTATCATCATGTGAAGGAAAATGGAAATTCTTCCATCAGTAACAGTGATAGAATGTTTACATTGGAATAGATAGGGGGAGAAAGGAGAGATCGGCGTGATGCTCTGAGGGGCCTTGGGAAAGGGCAGGCTGATTTCTGCTTAAAGATAAAGTGTTTGGCACACTTCAGCAGAAGATAATGACTGTGATCAAAGATTTGCATGAGGCTATCTGACATTTAATCATCTACCGGAGCAGTAAGTTCCTGCCGATAGTGGAAAAATAACTGTGCCTGGTGTGATTTGGGTTTCTTCTTCCACCTTTCATAAATGAATTAACTTCTGCAGCCCCTACTCCCAATGAGATATATGGGGGATATATATCTGTGTGTCTATAAGCCCTTACTCATTCATATCTGAGAAGCTGTGCCCTTAGACCTAACATGGTGCAAATTTTCCTATGGAAACATGCTACATATATGAAGTATAAACATATGCATCTGTATGAAGTGTACCTGTAGGTACAAGATATATGGGAGTTACTATATCTATGGTATTATTGGAGACGCCCCAGAAATCCCCCTTATATCTCTGCTTAATTTTTTTTATTTGAACATGGAGATTGCATGATCATGTACAAATATTTGACATCATGTTCATGAGTATACTTGTTAAGTAATTAAAATATGTATTTGCACATAACCACATAAAGTCATGATTCAACTATTGATAAAATTCCAACCCTACTAAATCCTACTTTGAGTCCTCATTTCGAATCAGTGGTGTGGCTGTGATCCTCATTTCATAATGGTTATGTCAGTAGAACATATGTTCTGGTAGACCTCGCTGATCCAGAAAGGTTTTGTTGATGGACATTATGATGGACTGTATTCAGTTGGAAAGACTCATGAGAAAACAGGAGGCAAGGTAGTATGATACAAACATCATGGGACTTGGAATCACAAGATATGGGTTTAAATCCCTGCTTGACTACTCATTGCTTACTAGGACCGTGGGTAAGTCTTTTCTGCCCTTTAGGCCTCAGTTTCTTCATGTATTAAATTAGAGAGCCAGATCTGATGACCTTTATATTTCCTTACAATTCTTTGAAAACAAAACAACACTATGAACTCTGGGTTGCAGAGTTAACTAGCTTAATATAATTAGATGATGTAACATGGAAGTGAAAGGATTTTTAATGACAGGGTGCCATGACTATTAGTAAAAAGTGTGCCTAGGGAAATAGGGAAGGACTCAGAATGTGTCAAGAAAGGATATGGTTATTGCTGACTTTGTGACAGTCATTATTGCCCAGTCTCCATTGTCCAGAACTGCATTCCACCAGTACTATAAAATGTGCCAGCCCTAAAGCCTGGGTGTTTCTAGTTTTTATCTGCTGCCTGCAGACAGCCTCAGAGCAAGAGAAAGGTTGATGCCCTTAGTATGTCAATTGGCAACATTTTGTACTTTCCTGCCCCAGAGATTATTTTATTGCCTTTTAAAAAATTATTGTGGTAACATTTGGGATACATTAAGTGAAACAGCATACAGAATGGGAAAGTTGATGATTCTGTTGTACCATCTGCCCTGGTCAGATCACAGCTGTAATACTATGCTTAGTTCTAAGCACTATTTTCAGAAAGAACTTTGACATGCAGCTAGAGTGTGTCTAGAGGAGGATGATCAGGGTACTGAAGGAACTTAAAAACATGTCACATAAGAATGAATTGAAGGCAAAAGGGTTATGGTTAGCCTGGAGATGAGAATAAATGGGGAGGGGGCTGTTGAAACATATTCTGTTCATGTTTCTTTTAACTTGAAGCATTTTGAAAGATTTTCATGTCAGAGAGATTAAACTACTTATAGCTATATCCAGAGAGTAGAGCTAGGAGAAATGGGTGGAAGTTTAAGATACTCAGATTTTAACTGAATATCAGGAAAATCATAGAAGCTTGTGAGTTCCTCATCACCAAAGTTCTTTGACTGGAGGTTAGACACCTACTTTTTCATTCAACCACATTTAACAAACATATGTTAGGTAGCCAGGTGCTGAGAATACAAAGTGCAGCTCTGTGTGCTGAGAATACAAAGACAAAATTCCCTCAGTGTGTTTACATTCTCCTGGGCAAGGAAGGTAATGCAATATATACATTCTTAAGTAAATACAAAGTCATTTGAGGAAGTAGAAAATGCCAATGAATAAGAGAATCTAGAAAAGATTCCTAGAGGAGGCTGAAATCTGAACTGACTCTTGGAGAGAAGGATTCTGAAAAGTAGAGATAAGGGAGTACATTCCCAGTATGGTTTATGAAGAAGCCATGGGAAAAAAATGAGAAGTAGAAAAATAGTGTATTAGGGTGGAATTCAGGCTACAAAATTAGGTTGAAGCCAAGATGGTGAAGGACTGAGTACTTGATGTTTTATCCTAGCTGCAAGAAGGAAGGTACTTTTGAGTAGGGAAAATTAGGAGGCAGTTACTATAGTTTAGGTGACATATGATGAAGGCTTGAACTAGGACAGTAAGTAGAGGGAAAGGAATAGATAAAAGTGAAATTTGGGAAGTAGAATAACAAGATTTGGAAACTAATTATGGGGAGAGAGAATAGTAAAGCATGACTCCAAAATTATATAACTGGATAGCTGGATGGGTAGCAGTGTCACTGATAGATGAAAGGAAGTTGAGGGATGGGGTACATTGAAGGGGAAAGATAATATGTCCCATTTTGAACATGTTGAGCTAGCAATGTCCAGCAAATAGTTAATGATGTGGAACTTGTTATCAGGAGAGAAATTAAATATATAAATTTGCAAGTCATTCATGTAAAGATGACAACTAAATTTATGGAAGCCAATGAAATTACAAAGTGATAACAGAAAGTAAAAAGAGGGCCCAGGTCAGAACCTTGGAGAGCACCCATGTAGAAAATGGTTGATGTAAAAAGGAATGAAAAGGAGAGATTGTAGAAGTAGAAGAATTAGGAGGGAGAAGGAGAGATTGTAGAAGTAGAAAAATTAGAAGAGAGAAGTATCATAGCAGCAAAGGAAGGAGAGAGTATCCAGGATGAAAGAATGGTCAACAATGTTAAAAATTACAATGAAGCCAAGGTGGGTGATGACTGACAGAAACAAAACAAAACAAAACAAAACATTGGATTAAGGTACCAAACAATCATAGAATTTCTGAGTTGGAAGGAACATTAGCAGCCAATCCCACCCTTCTATTGAACTTGTTCTCTCCAAGGTTGCCAGTTATATGCATGCATGAATGAATGGTAAAGGACTGAATGAAAAAAAATATTAATTGCTCATTATGTGCTAAGCACTATGTTAATCACCAAGCATACCCTGGGGGATAACTAGGAATTTAGAATAATGTCAGAGGATTATCTTGCTAGCAATTATAAGTTTCTTTTAAGGGGGTCTACTCTGAGTGTTTTTTTTTCTGGTGTGTGTGTTTTATATATCTGTTTATAGGCTCTTATAAGTCCTTTGCATATTGTATATTTTCTTTGTGGTGAAAAAAAGGCTGTCCTGTATCCAGTGTGTGCTTTTTACCTTGAGTGCTTGTATAGAATTTGAATAAAGTGTCTTTTTTTAACTCATATCTGTTGAAACCTATACATGAGCTGTGCCAAAAAGCTTTGAGTATTTCCCACATCAAAGTCTGAATGGGAGCATAATAAATGAATGAGAATAATCACGTTTTTGGGTCAGTTCTACAACCGAACCTGGTTGAGGTAGCCCTAGTATATCCAGGGTTAGGAAGAGTAATACCTGTGTTATAGATTATATCTTGTGTGTATGAACTGGGAGACTAGAGAACAAAGGAACTAGAGTTTAGTATAAAAATGAACTGGATTTAGAATGCTTGATTTTCTTGCCAAGCAGAGAGAAATGGCATCCAAGGGCAGCACTAGTTTAGAATATAAACTCATTTATAAACTGTTATAAAGATTCAATATCAATTCACAAAACAGTGAAGAACAGTCAGTGGAAACAATTCTGCAGAAAATTTGGCATGAGATTCAATTAAACCAGATCATCTCAAGATTATTTACAGATAAAAATGGAATGAGGATAACACATAGACAGAAAATGGAACAGATATGTGAATATTTCTATAATTATCTGTTTTCATCATAGATGACAATGGAACCACCACATTTGGTGTCTACTACCTCAATACCTGTGGTGCCAAATTAAGACATACTCTCAAACATGTGGACCCAGGGAACATAGCAAAAATCTGTGCCGGAGGTGACAGAGCTTGGAAAACACTGTGGGATGAATCCTTGAGGTATCTGAAAGAGGACTGACAGCATTATTATCTAGACTGGGCAACCTGATCCATTCAGGTGGATGTAGGAGTGAAATAAAATATGATGCAATTGTCTGGCAGGGACAAGGACAAGCAAGTACATCAACATGGTTCCTAAAGAAGTTATGAATTCAGAAGACTCAGACTTGCAAATAGGCTTAACAAAGAAACTATTAAAGACATAACTGAAAGACACAGGCAGCCCTCAAGAAATTGTGTTCTAGAGAATTCTTGTAGCCATGCCAATTTGGGATACAGATAAACTAACCCCAGCTCAATAACATCTGGTCCACACCATCTTGAAATGACTTTCCAGTTGTTAGAAATGCAGAAAGATCCAAGAAAGCCTCTAATATTCAAAATGAATTTTTTTTAAAAGAAAAAAAATGACACCAATAACTACTGACCAATAAGGCCATTTTCTCATCTATCAAAACCTTGTGACAATGCTGCTTGCATGTATGCAGAGTATCCCAGATGAAAATATCAGAAAGGGTTAGGTGGGTTTCTGCAAACACTTTGTACAGCAGACCACATCTTTAGAGTCGTGTAATTGCCTGAGAAGTATAGTGAATACAAGATCCTGCTGTGTTCATTATTTGATGATTGCAAAAAATAGAAAAAAGTATTCAAATTACTAGAGCAAAACATAATCTTAAGGATTCTTCTTTAACAGGACCATACAATTTCCTTTGATAGATACAAACATAGAGATAATCTTATTCACCTATCCTTTCATCATCAACATTAAGTGAGGCATGAAATAGGGAGAGGCATTCTTTTTGAAGGTTTTCATTTTTCTCATAGAGGATGCCCTGCATAAATTCCAGATAGAAGTGGGTTTCTCTATAGGTAGTGAAATACTCTAGTTATCCTTGTCCATGGATAGCATTGAGCTGACTTCTTCAAGGACCATAGTGTTACAATCCCTCCCTAATGAGTTGCACATCTCAAAATGTTTGAGTGTAACAGTCCACATAGGAAAAACTGAGTGGATGAATTATGTTTATTGTTCAGATCACATTCACTGCAGAGGGAAGACAAGTTAGGTTCAGAATAGAATAGGAGGAAGAGAACAGGTTGGATGGCATGTAGGGAATTATACTATGCTTTCATTAATCCCAAGAATTACCCCAGCACACGCATACTATGCTTTCATTAATCCCAAGCATTACCCCAGCACATGCATAAACACACCTTGGGCACACACAAGCTTTTTTTTTTTAACACCAATATTCTCCTGGTGATGTTATCTGGCTAAGGATCATGGCATATCACAATCTCCAAAGAATTAAAATTTCATGTTGCCTAAAATATAACAGAAAGTCATGGAGTAGATTTCATTCAACTTCAGAATCATTCTAGGGAAGACTATCATGAAGGAAGGCAGTGAATAAGTCACGTAGCAAGGTGGAGGGATGACAGGTAGATTATTTGAGAGTGGTATTAATGACCACAGAATATTAAAATACACAGAGAGATTTTCAATATGATGAGTATATCTTCTATGGAAGCTTTATGGGTGTACATGGACAAAACCTGCACAAAATAAGGTGTGGACCAGTTGCAGACAGCAAATTTAACATACTATATTCTATGTCAAAAGTGTCAGCCACTTGGTTCCCTGGACTTGAAATACTCCTAAATTCAGAGGAGCCAGATTAAAATATAACTGGGAAATATTTAACAAAATAAATAAAAATAGAGTAGAATATAGATAATGCTAATATGTGTTTTTTCCTGAATAGTATTTTTTCTAATTATATGTAAAGATAGTTTTCAGCATTCACTTTTGAAAACTTTGAGTTCCAGATTTCTCTTCCTCCCTCCCTCCCTCCCCTAGACAGCAAGCAATCTGCTATAGATTGCACATGTATAATCATGTTAAACCTATTTCCACATTAATCATATTGTGAAAGAAGAATCAAAACAAAAGGAAAAAAACATAAGAAAGAAAAAAAGTAAAAATAATATGCTTCTATCTGCATTCAGACTCCATGTCTCTTTCTCTGGATATGGATATCATTTTCCATCATGAGTCTTCTTGAATTGTGTTAGATCATTGTGTTGCTGAGAGAGGTAAGTCTGTCATAGTTAATATTGCACAATATTGCTGTTACTGTACGCAATGTTCTCTTGGTTGTGCACACTTAACTCAGCATCAGTTCATGTAAGTCTTTCTAGGTTTTTCTGAAGTCTGCCTTCTCATCATTTCTTATAGCACGATAGTATTCTGTTACATTCATACAACTTGTTCAGACATTTCCCAATTGACAGACATCCCCTCAATTTCCAGTTCTTTGCCACCATAATATGTGGTTTTCTAACATAATATGCTGCCTGCAGGCATGCTTATGTGCGTGAGTTTTTTGTTCTGTTTTGTTTTGTTTTGTTTTGTTCAGTTGTATCTGACTCTCTGTAACCTCATTTGGTTTTCTTGACAAAAATATTAGAATAATTTTCCATTTCCTTCTCCAGTTCATTTTACAGATGAGGAACTGAGGCAAATAGGGTTAAGTGACTTTGCTCAGGGTCACACAGTTAGTAAGCATCTGAGACTGAATTTGAACTCAAGTCTTTCTGACTCTGGGCCCAATGCTCTACTGACTGCATAACCTAGATGCCCTCTATATATGGTTTAGTAGCCCCCCATTTCTATTTGAGTCACTGCTCTAAGCCATACTGCACCCAAAGTTGATAAAACACTTCTCTCACAGCAGCTCTGTGAGGTAGTGAAAGTATTCAGAAATTAAGAAACTGAGATTCAGAAATTTTCAATGACTTGTATATATATTTGCAGATGTACTATCTTTTAACATATTGTTGATCCATAGGCCTAAATTCAGTGGTCAGTCACTACTTTAGTAAATATGGAGAAATCATTGAATTAATCAACAATCAGGTCAGTTTTCAAGATTTTTCAAAATCTGTAGTAAATTATGTATGCATACACATATGTGTGTGTGTATATATATATATATATATATATATATATATATATACACACACACACATACGTGTGTGTATACACAGCTAGGCAAGCTATTATATACAAATGGGATGGATACTATTATATTTTTAAAAGGGATAAAGAGGATGATATCAGAGAAACCTGGGAAAATTTGCACAAACTGATTCAGAGTGCAGTGAGCAGAACCAGGAGAAAAATTTATACAAACATTAGGTACTGATTTATCACAAAGACCATGATTCCAGAGAACTCATTTTGAAACAAGCTGACCACCTCCTGATAAAGAGGCAATGTACTCAGAGTGCAGATTGAGATATAGTTTATCTGTTAGTTTTGGACATGGACAATACAGGAATTTGTTTTTCTTGACTATTAATGTTCATAACAGAGGTTTTGTTTTTTTTGCTTTCTCAATTGGTGGGAAGGAGAGAAGACAGATCTTTGAAAAAAAGTTAATGTTTAAAAAATCACTAGTAGAATAAACAAGACAAGATCAGGGGCTGGGTAGCAGACTTGGCAAGTAACAGCCTTGAATGCATTCAGAGCCTTGTTACTTGGTTAGGGTTATTAAACAGGCCCTCTGGGTGGTCTGAATTTTGAGGTTTGGCCAGCCCCCATGCATATCCCATGTACAGATCTAGGGCCATGTATCCACATTATACTCCACTAGGAAAGGAAATATAATTTTCTTGTGAAGAGAGAAAATGACTGAGGTTGGACCCCTCCCACATCCCTCTCCTGTCTCTCTTTAGTTATGTCTCTGTCTCTCTTTCCCACATACATTCACACACACATTTTCTCATATAAAAGGATCAACTGACTATAATATATGAAAATTATGAGGGCTTCCTTACATTCTAAAGTGTTCTTGTTCTGGACTCTTGGAAGAATTGTACTCTGTCTCTGTCCTGCCTCAAATACACATGTAAAATAAATGAGTGTTTTGTGGACATGTGCCTTAAATCATTTTCTTCTACTGCCCCAACAGGTTCAGAAATAGGCCCAGTAGGGAAAAAATGCAGGACAGAGTTGAATACTAGGAAGTCCAAGTTGCATGCTGGTCCAAGGTCAAGTAGCAGTAGAACAAGGAAACAAGCTATTGTAGAGGCCAAGGTCAGGTATCAGGACAGCAAGAAGCAAGGTGTACAATAGAAAGCAAGGAAGCAAGAGCTAGGTGGAGAGCTGTTATCCCCTTGAGGTATAGCAGGTTATTGCTAATGATGGCGAGGGAGCAAGTGGGATAGTTGCTTCATTGCCCAGGTCAATCCTCCAGTTGTTGGTTAAATGGTCTTGGCTTCAGCATATTTCTGTGACTTGTGGCCTGGCTCTAAGTGTGTCACCTGATATATGTCTGTGCATGTATATGTATATGGGTGTGTGTGTATATATATATATATATACATATATATATATATATATGTATATATATATATGTGTGTGTGTGTGTGTGTGTGTGTGTGTGTGTGTGTGTGTGTATACATGATTTTAAATTTTCATCATTTTTAAAGTGGGTGTATGGAAAAATGTTTGCCGGCAGTCTTCCAAAGCATACTTCTCCCTGTCCCATTCCCCTTTCCTAGTTTGCATTTTTGGGGGTCCCAGGGACTGGAAATAGGCTCCAAAGGGGTTTACTTTTATGCCTATTGATCTGTAATTAGAGGGTTAAGCACTTAGCTATATAATGAATTACTTCTATCCTTGATGATATGTGAATTCTAAGTGTGTCTCCATTTGGCTGAGATAAAATTATTTTGTGGATGTGTTATATAAATACAAATTTGGGGGATTCTAATTTTATAAAGCTTGAAACTGAACAATGAGAATGCCAAACATCTTGAGACCAGGGAGACAGGGCAGGAAGTGTGAAGCAAGATGGGATGTGACTGATGGGGCAGGGATGGAGGAAAGATCTTACCTAACAGAAATAGTGTTTGGGAGAATCAAGGATAGGGCAAAAGAGGCCATAAGACCACCTTTCGTGAATTGTAGTCGATGCTAGAAAGTGGATGGTGAAATGGACCTGAGTATTGAGGAAATTATTGAAGAATTTCTTCTGTGTCCTCCAGAGGATCAAGGAGCTGGAAGTGAGGTTGGGATATGATGGAAGCCAAGAACTTGGAGTCCCTAAGGCCAAGGCTTAGCATGATAATTATCCCTAAAGTAACATAAAAGAAAAAAGCCAGATTTATAAATTAAGTCAAAGATAGACATAGCCACCAAGATCTGTTTTTTTTTTACATTTATATAATAACTCACACTTACATAGCTGTTTAGGATTTACAACAAGCTTTCCTCGCAGCAGTTCTAGATAGATGGTTGCATGGATTATTCTCCTCATTTTGCAGATGAGATGACAAAGGCATAGAGAAAACCAAATGGCCAGGATCACACTCCTTGGGTCAGAATAGGGATTTAAATACAGGTTGTTTGATTTCAGTGCTTTTCCATACCACCATACTGAGTATAGGTGGTTCCACATAATCCTTCACGTAGTATCAAAGTGGATTTTATACAGTAAACTGTTTAAGCATATAGTGCTCTAATGACCTATCTCTGAGGAACTAGGGGTGGAAGAAACATGGGATTGTCAACCCAGGCAGTGGCCCAAAGGATACAGTCTAAATTTAAGGCACCTATTCCATCATTGCACCGGTGGCAGTAGAAGTGACTAGTGGTCAGTTGGGGAGTCTTCTTCTTGAAGGTTCCTGAAGTCATTTCATCATAAATTGGCTATGGTATTGCCTTCAGATGTGCAGTGAGACAAGGAAAATTCTGGGGCTTCCTCTGAGTTCTCAGATGACTGAGGAAGCCAGAGATACTGAAACAAGCAAATGCACCAGATGACACTGGATAAGTCCTCATTTAACTGGAAATTAACAATAACTCTTGACTTCAATTAGTTCTTTTTCCACCTAGCCCTACTCTGGCCTCTGTGAAGAGGAGACGAGTGTACTTTTCAGTATGCCTGCTTGCCTCCAAATACCTTGCTCTCTCAAAGCCAAAATCAATTGCAGGTCTCACTGGCTTTTAGCAAAGTGGAACCAGCTGCTTCACTACCCTTCTCTCCTCCTCTCCTCTTTCATTTTTTTCTCTCTTTGTGGGTGGCTGGGAATATATATATATATATGTCTGTGTGTGTGTTTATGTATATATTCTATAACTTTATTCTGCCAAAATCCCTCCTCCAAGATTGCTTGAGAGGCAGAAGACAAGGAATCTTGGAAAATAACGGAAGGAAATTTTATGACTCCTCTGCATGAATACGTAGCTTGCTCTCTCTTTTCCACTAGGCTCTCTGTGTTCTGGAAAACAGACTAAGCCCCGCTAACCTGTCTCCTCCAGGGGATTTTCTCCATCCCTTAGCTATTATCAAATCCTTGTTGACTTGGACTGGATAAGAATGAAAGCTGTTCTCTTCATTAGCCACCATTTCATTTAACTCTCCGTGCCTGTCAAGGACACACAGGACTTTTTACCCAGACCATCTTGTTTTCCAAGTTTCCTTGAACATGAAAGTCCCTCTTGGGAGGACGGTGGTTTCTGCAACATATCAGGGAACTCTAATGAAAGTTCCTTGATCAGCACACTATGGTTTCCAGATGTTTGACTATAGGCCCTTTCAAAATATGCTCATTACCGTTTATCTTATTTGGGGAGTGACCTAGTCATTTTTTCTAGCCTCTGGGGGAGGTTTTCCAGTGTCAGGATAAAGGCAGGCTTTGCCATTCTTACTTACAAGTTTTAATAGAAAGGGAAAAAAGAAAGAGATGCAGCCTTGCACACAATAACGTATTCAGAGCTGCTAAATTATAAAAGAAAAATGTTGGCAGCTGTAGTCTTGAGCTATTTTTCTCCTTTCTTCCATTGGTGACTGGAGGGTTCTCTGGACCCCCTACCTAGATGCTTCTTTGCCTATCATCACTGGGATAGAGGTGAAAGAACTTAGGTCTTAGAGAATAAAAAAGATCTGAGTAGGAAACCCGTTTCTACTACTGATCAGTTTGTATGACTATTGACAGTTAATTCACTCTCTTGTGGCCTTAGTTTTCTCATCTGTATGATGGAAATAATGATACTCCTATGGCCCAATTCACAGGTTCTTATGTGACTCAGTGAGACAATGTATAATTGAAATAGTTGTTAATCCTAATATGTTATAGAAATGTATATTGTTATTATTGTTTTAAATGTCTGGTACAGAGTAGTTTTGATAGCTCAGGGCACCAGATCACTGATGATAGAATGATGAAAATAGTACCCAAATTTTTTGGTTAAAATAATATGAAAATTTCTATTATTCTTTTTGAGCAACATTAATTTCTATAACATTTAACCCAATTCTGAATTCAATATTCAGTTGTTTAACCAAAGGTTTATTTATTTATTTTAAAACATTTTTATTTTATGAAATAGAACAAGCTTTTCCATAACAGGAGAATTTAAAAAAAGATGACTACATACAAAACTGCAGATCTTTCCCATACAACAAATAATAAAAGTTTTGTTGTGCACCTACTATATTCTAGGTACTGTACGAGGCCCAGTGGAGCAATGTGAATCTGAACAAGGAAGGAAACAAACATTTATTTATTAAGCACCTACTGTGCGTCAGACATTGTGCTAAGAAATTTATTTGATCCTCACACCATCCCTGGAAAGTTTTATTATGTTTTTATCCCTATTTTACATTTGAGGAAACAGAAGCAGACAGAGATTAAGGGATCACACAGCTAGGTAAGTGTCCGAATGGAAATTTGAAGTCAGGTCTTCCTGCCTTGGGACTCAGGGCTCTCTCTACTGCTCAGACATCCAGCTGCCTCTGAATAAGACTCAGCCTTCCCTCAGAGGGGCTTACAACCAAGACAATAATATATAGGGACCAATAGTTATATTTAAAGTTAGAAATAGAGGTGTTCAAGAAATGTCTAAAGCTCATGAGAGATCAGAGAAGAAAAGTACTTCTAGATGGAAGAAATTGTCCTGGAGGAGGCAGCATTTAGGCTGAGACTTGTTGGAGGGATAGGATTTCACCTAATTCATATGTAAGAGGAGGGGATGCCAGGCATGAAAAAAATGGGATGAATGAAAACACTGGGCAGCAAGGGTGACACTGCTCCTGACAATGTTATTTCCTGATAACTTCTCTAGGAAAGCATCCTCAAATGCTATCACATTGCTGGGTTGGAGGCAGGGAGGGAGGTTGTTGTGCTGCATTAACCCCACGTTCCATCTCCTCCTCTGGCTCTGTCGCCGTCAGTTTTGGAGCGTATGGCACGTATCAATGACTGGTGTCAGCTCTAGGGCTCTGGGAGCTGAGCAGTAATGGCAGATGGTTCCCAAGGACATTAATCACAGTGACAGATGGTGAATCCCTAAGTGATCTTGAGTTGTCCTGGGGCCCTTTCTTTGCGTTGGGCAAATCTCCTAGAGAGACCATTTTGGCGGGTTCAGCTAAAGCGCCTCTCCAACTGACCTCCCATTTCAGGTTTTTCTGAAATGTTAATGAAATTATTTTCTCCACCTTCATTTTTTTTTAAACCAGGCTCCTTAATCACTCCTAATAAGAATATATGCATTTAAGTTGGCTTCAGAAATATGAATGTCAGTCAACAACAGATACATGCAGGAAGTAGCCCAAGGATCATTGAAATTTGGTGAGTTCAATTGCCCTTGTTACTCCAGAACTGCCATAATGATAAGCAGGGAGAATTGTGAACCTCTCTTGGGGGTAGAAGTAACTAATTAAAGCAGACACCAGAAAGAAGAACTCACTTTAAACTCTATCTGAAGCTCAGACTAAAACTGATCCAGGAACACAGTCTTGTTGACTTGTGGACTCGAACCTGCTTCGCAGAACTTTGGCTTTCATTTTTCTGAGTTGCAGGCAGAGCAGAGAGAACAGTTCATTCCAGGGGGTTCCTGAGGATCTTTTTCTTTAGCACAAGAACCAAAGGCTTTCTCTAGAACTTCCCATTATGAGCATTCTAGAACCCTTGGGGTCTTTAATTGAACTGAACTTGAGATGAACTGGAGGGTCTTGCATACTTAAAAGAAATATTCAAGGCAAGAGCAAATGTCTCAGAATATGGCACCTAGAGAATCTTGAAGCATCTAATTTTGCAGGAAGGCATCCTTGTATAAGTGACACACTTTGACAAGGAGAAAAATTGGAATCATTCCAATTTTGAACTTCCTACCTGTTCCTTTAGCAAACTTTCATATGTCATTAATACTCAATCCAGTATTGATATTTATGTATCTCTCCTGCAACCTCTCATGGCAATTTTTAAAAAATCTGTCAAAAATCTGATTAATAGAAGGATGCATAGAATGATTTTACACACATACATATATAATACATAAACATATTTGTGTCTAATAATAGCTATCTCTAGAGTAGGGGGAGGGAAAAAAGGAAAAAGAAAGAAATATACATGATCACTTTATAGTATATTTAAAAGGAATGGCAAGTTGTCCATAATAGATTTGCAGTTTCATGTGCAATCATCTTTTTTTTATTCTACTATGTTATGGAAATGCTTTCTTTATTCCATAAATTAAAAGTGAGTAAAAAATTTAAAAACTATGTCATGTACTTCTGCAGACTACTTAATGCTATGGTTAAATTTTTCTGATATTAGTTCTCTCCCCTTCCCACTCCTGAGTCACCAAAAACTGGATTCAAACGCAGCTTTACACCAATATTTGCTGTGTGACCATGGGCAAATCACTTAGCCTCTCTGTGTCTCAGGCAACTCTTTAAGACTATAAGTTATACATAAGCTGCTGGTATTTATTACTGGAGTGAGTTTTTACATCAAGAGTTGGCCTCTTGGGGAAAATCCACATGGATTAAGGACACACACATGTATATACATACATATATAAGCATCCATCCGTAAACACTAAATATAGTGTGTGTGTATATGTGTGTATGGGGTGGTGTATGTATGTGTATGTAATAGAATATGTGCCAATGTGCATTGGTAGAATGAGTTTCTTCACTGGGACTTTTCTAAATCAATTAATCCACAGATTTTATATAAAAATTTATACATTTAAAATATACAAATATAGTTATATAATGCATTTGCATATACATTGGTGTATAAATAATCTATACATGTGGATAAGGATTGGACCTGTGATTTCATTAATCTAGGGATCTCTTGGATGAGGAAACTCTTTCTACCAATGTAAACTGGCACCTTTTTTGAAATATAGTTTTAGAGTGTTGGGTCTTGACCAGGGTGACATAACCAAAACGTCTTAGGATTCTAAATTTAGAGCCAGAATGTTAACTTCCTCATTTTATAGATGAAGAAAGTAAAGAATAGACAGATTAACTGACTTTAATCAGGTCACATAAGTAAGTATCTAAAGTAGCTTTGAATTCAGGTCTTCCTGATTCAAAGGCAAGATGAGTCCAGTTCTTCCTGGTTCTAATTCTATATCTCCATCTATCACACTTTCTGCCTCTGTTCATGTATATGTACACATATACAGGAGTATGTATGTATATACATGTGTATGTGATATATGTGCATATATTATGTATACATATGTACGTGTGTATGTGTGTGTGTGTATATGTCTATGCATGTGTGTTTAGTACCTCAATTCAGGACCTTTATCAGAACTGTATTAAAAGATGCATTGGTTGTGTTGGACTGTGCTCATCTCTAAATCACCTAGTCTAGTTTCAAGTTCACCATTCAAAATTCAACAAAGATCAGAGTACTATGATACTGAATGTATGGTTGTCTCCTCTACATTGAGACTTTCCTCATTGTGATTTTGATATATAAGAAATTAAATGGGAATTTTTGGAGAGTTTTGCAGAAGCTGCCGATGAAGGCCAGCAGAAGACATAGAAAACGTATAGAAACTCAGAAATGCATTATATATATAATTGTAAAATATCAATGTATTTTATCTTTTAGTACAATGACAATTCTGACTTTCTGGTACAAAGGGAAGACCAAAAAGTTTTATGTGGACTTTCCAGATCAAGTGCATTGTACATTGTGGAAGGGATAAATGTGTGTATGTGTGTGTGTGTGTGTGTGTGTGTGTGTGTGTATAACCTTGAATGTAGGGGCTATTGTACTTTTACTCATCTTTGTATTTCCCTATCTTCTGCTGTGGCTGATACAGTAATCTAAAGTTGTCAAGTCAACAAGCCTTTGTAAGTGCTTACTATGCTCCAGACACTGTGCTAAGGGCTGAGGATACAAAGAAAGGAAAAGACTATGACTGCTCTCAAGGAACTCACAATAATGACGTAATAGGTGTTTAGTGAACCTTGTTCATTTGTTGAAAGATGGAGTTAGAGTTGATCTAGGTGAAACAGAGATGGATGTAACCCAGAAGAAATAATGGTACTTTATAATACAGTTCCAGTGGAGGGGCTCCACTGCCTTTACCTTCTGCCTTTTGGTACCTCCGTGTGCCATCCTAGTGCTTTATGGTGCTAATGTTCTGGTCTCTAATGATGCCCTTGCTTTTGAAGTTAATAATAGTGATGATGATAGCAACAATAGCACTTTAAATTTACATAATACATTATGATTACCAACCATTTTCAAAGGGGTTTATGTAGACAGGCAAGTGAAGAGCTTTGTGAAAATAATATATTGTATGATGCAATTTGAATGATCTTGATTGATCTCTTCAGTCCATATGTACTCTATTTTCCTCATGGATTTTAATTACCTAAATAGTTATGTTGTAACCTTGGGCAATTCACTCTATCTTTCTGAACTTCACTTTTCTTGATTCTAAAATGAAAGGATTGGATTAGATAATTTCAAAGGTCCTTTCTAGTTCTAAATTTCTCTTTATGAGCCAGTGAATTTAACCTAATCTGTCCTTCCCTCTTCCCCCTCCTTATACAGTATCCTCACCCTTAGGAGATATGAAAACTGGTTGACTGGTAGCAAAAGGACCCGTCACTGTCTGCTGTCATATAAGCCAAGAGACTGAGACACCAAGCCTTCTGTATGGTGAAGTCTACTTAGAATTAAGTACAGTGTTCTTTAGGCACAGTGGGTGCTCATTAAGTGTTGCTGATTAACTACTCAGCACATATTATTTGAAAATGAATTCAATTGGCCTTTTGATTTTGGGTGGTGACTTCATTTCCTCTAGGTAAAGGTGCATAGGGAGTCAGGAATCCTGTAGCCAGAAGGTTTGGGGTCACTGTTTCTCAGATAGAGGATAATATCTGCAGATGCTTTTCATCTTTACCACTCTTAGAATAATGCTAAGACCTGAACTGGATCTCTGTGATTACCTGAAATGGATTCTGCATATAGACTTTGGGTGAGACAGAGGCAAAGCAGGACTATATTGTCTGCTAAGTAATCTATATTCCTAGGAAAGAGTAGAATTATATGCCTTATGAATAATAATGAAAAATAATAGTGATGAAAATAATGCTAATGCTTCACAATTACCTAACACTTTATAACATGTTGTAATGGGTAGTGGAGTTGTACTTGAAATAAAGAAGGCTTGGGTTCAAATTCTGCCATGGATAATTGG
Source organism: Potorous gilbertii (assembly GCA_028658325.1). Taxonomy (NCBI): domain Eukaryota; kingdom Metazoa; phylum Chordata; class Mammalia; order Diprotodontia; family Potoroidae; genus Potorous; species Potorous gilbertii. The sequence continues at coordinate 149,198,298 of CM053771.1, read as the reverse complement.
ACTGGGGTCCTAGGTAAATCATTAAGCTTCTCTGAACCTCAGTTTCCTGAAATATAACAATAGCTATTGTCACTTTCAGGGTGATTATGAGATTCGACCAAGCAGATATGTGTGAAAGTTTGGGAACTCTAAAGCATTCATGTGAACTTTTTTTTCTTTTGTTTTTGTCATGTCTTTTGTGATCTCATATTATCCTTGCAGCAGTTCTGAAAGGAGGACAAGTATAGAGTTAAACTCATTTTGCAGATGGGTTAAGTAGGTCCAAAGACCTACTTTGCCAAATATCATATGACTAGTAAGCAGTAAAGCCAAGACTAGATGTTAGACCTCCTTCCCTGTAGTTGAATGCTCTCTAAGTGTCTCTCTGGGCTTTGTTTCAGGTATGGAAAAAATATATGTTAATATAACTACTGTATCCATTGCTCCTAAGGCAACCTCTGGTAACTAGCATCCTTTCTCACTCAGGGTTCCTACATTGCAGGAAAGAAATTATGTTGTTCTCTGGACTGTTTAGGCAAGCACTGCGAGTAGTTGGTTGGCTTGGGGTGCACAGAGAAGGGGACAAAGGGAGTGGAGAGACGAAGATGTTTTTCAAGATTCAGGCAGGGCTGCTTCTCCTCATGATAGGTGCCTCCAGCCAAGTGGGTGTGTTGATGCCTGGAGTTCAGAAGCAGCTGTTGTGATGAGGAAGCAGGAAGATTTGGGGGAGCTCAAAAGCAGCTGAGAAGTTAAAATTCTCTGCCACTGCCTGCATGGACTGCTTTGGTAGCCATGAGGTCAGAGAATGTGTGTGCTTGTGTGTGATTTTCTTTTTTTTTTTCTTTTCCTTTTTCTTCACCAAATGCAAATCAATAGATGCCGTATTCACAGTCTAACAAGATGTCAAGGAGAGAAGAGTAGCCTTTTCATTCAGAGAATGCTACGGGGAGAGAGAGTCTCCACTTAGAAGGAGGAAGGGAAAACAGGAAATGGGAGGGGGAGTGAAAGGGTAGGAGACACAAGGAAGAGAAAAGGGGAGAGAGTGAAAGCTGTTGAGGAGATGACAGGGCTACATAGCGAGAGTCTAGGGCTAATTCTTTCTCCATTTACTGACACGTGGCAGGACCATCTTGTTTTAATCTCCCTATATCATCTGTGAACAGGGGACGTTTGGGGTATCTTTTGTGATTGTCAGGTTTTAATGTTTGCACAGGATGCTGGCTGAAAAACCATTCAAAATAAAAGGCATGAAGAGAGCCTAAAAACTGTTTTTCTATTCCACAGTGCTTCTCCCAGGTCTGATCAGGTGCAGAAGCCCTAAGGATGTTCCAAGGTTGGATGATAATTTAATGGGCCAAGAAAATTCAACCATATTTTAGGGGATAGGAACTGGTGCACACCTAGTCTGATCTGTAAACTATCTTGTGGAAATGTCTATGGAAAGAGTGCCGGATGGGCAATTAAGATTTAGGAGACTTGGTCTCTAGACTAATATAGACAGTGGAAAAGAAAGCATCAGTCTTGCAAGTCAGGAGAACAGGGTTCTAGTCCCAGTAACTCTACTTTTTAGCTTGTCATCCTTGAGGAAGTTACTCAAACAGTTTCAGTTTCCTCATCTACTAGAGGTCTAGATCAGATTGCTCTCTCAGGTCTCTCCCAGACTTATGGCATGATTTTTGACATGTGACTTTAACCTCTATGTTCTTCAGTTTCTCCCTGGAAGGTAGACCTAGTGTTTCCTTTACTGACTTAATATATGGAGATGCAAGATTTGTTAAGGAGGCAACAAATATGAGCATCCCTGAATAATTTAGAACAGGGGTGGGGAAACTTCAGCCTTGAGGTTCTTAAGTGTGGCCTTTTGACTGAATCCAAACTTCACAGAACAAACCCCTTTAATAAAAGGATTTGTTCTATAAAACTTGGACTCAGTCAAAAGGTCATACCCAAGGACCTAGAAGGCCACACGTGGCTAATTAATGATCATCAGGATATCCAAAGTGTTAGTTAAGAATATATCTTACCTCTTGATTTTCTTAGTGGGGTCCCCATATCATCTGCTATCCTGATTGGTCTTAATGTTCCAGGCATTCTGACAATGATACTGAGATTATTGCTATCTCTATTTTGTATCCATAAAGTTCAAGAACCTCTTGACCCAATTGTGACCACCTAGGTTATAATGGCCTCTTTGCAAATGATCTTCAGAGCATGATCATGGAAGCTACAGAGAATATTTCCCAGATCATTCTGAGAAATAGGAGCAGTATTCAAGCAGCACCAAGTTTGGATTGCCATATATATGTATCCTTTGGAGAAACATGGAACCCATTTTCCAAGTATGGAAGGGACTACTTTGGACTTTGGAAAGTGTATTTCTTCTTCCAGCTGTGAGACTGCCATTTAGTCAATTATTGCTCCATTGCCCTAAATGGCACCTTTGTGGCTTAAAAGAGTTAATGTACTTTCCACAACGCTAAACTGAGTCTGAGAAAATTACACTTTGGGAGAATCTGACTCATTACAGGATATTTAGAGCTGAACAATGAATGGAGTCAAATTATTAATCTGTAGCAGTTTGTTCTAAGGTGATGGTTTTTTTATCTCCTGTTTCTGCTAAAAGGTGTCATAGGCTCCCAGATTTAGAGTTGGAGATTTAGACCTTGGAGAAAATCTTGACCACCCCTGCTTATTTACACCTGTGGAAAATAAGCCCTAGAGAAGTCAAATAAGTTTTTTAAAGAAGCTGAGACAGAATTGAAACTCAGATCCCGAGTCTATATTCAGTAATCTTTCCACCACATTGTGTTTCTTGTTAAGCACTTTAACCATATATCAATATTCTTTGCCTTTCTCCAAAGATTAGTAACCCAATGTATTGCTAATAAACATGTTGCATCAAAGACTAGAATTAAGTATAAGTCCACCTTGACCAACAGGATATAGCTACTGTTATACTAGAACATTGAATGTAAGAAGATTTCCCCATGGGGTGGTCCACACCAAGAATCCTCAGGACAAGATTATACTGAAGTTCAAAAATAAGAACAAGCACCGGTACCTGGCTTTCCCTCTCCTTTGTCTTTTGAGAAGTAAGATCTGATGGCAATCTAGTCCATATTGGAGAAGAGGCTTAACTGGTGTTCCTGCCCCAAATGAAAGATGGAGGCTGAAGTAAAACAGTATGAGAATAAGCCTTATCTCTGAATTGCCTGGTTTCAGTTGGTTTGTTTCCCTATCTCATTGCTATTTAAATACAGTTTTGATGATTTTGTTTGCTTTAAAAAAAGAAAAAAAATCATAGAAGGTATAAAATTGCATATTATTTACCCCAGAGAAGAGCACAGTCCCCCTTGTAAATATGCATTGAGGCAGTTTTATTTTTATTTTTATTTTTTTAAGATGTTTAAATGTACCCAGTAGACCGTAATGTCTCTTTCAGAGCTGGTGCCATCTATCGATTAAATATGCATTTATACATTTTTCTTCTTTAAAAAAAGAGAGAGAGAAACATACGTTTTAATCATACAATAGGCTTGGGAAGACAACTCATAAAAATACATATTTATGTGTTTTTTAAAATTATTTTTAACAGGTTCAAGTTTTTTTCTAAAAATAAATGATCTTTGGATATACATTCTGATATAAATGTGGTGCATGTGAATTTTGGAAGGTTTTTCTGTTAGAGGGAGGATAATATAGTGAGTTTTTTAAAGGCCCTCTATGAAAGTAAAGATGCCCAATAGGTTAGTCTTTTAAAGATTTGTGATTTGTCATTTGGGAACAGAAAGGAAGGCAGGAAACCTGTGTCTTCCCTTTCCCCACTCCATACAATTTCCATGTCCCGAGAAATTTGCTTGAATATCTGTCACACCCTAGACCATACCCATATCATTTCATGTAACTGCCATGACAATTATTTTTTCCCTACTCCAAACCATCCTATGCATCTCTGTGAAATTAATTTTTCTAAAATATCACTTTGAACAGCCATCTACTTTTCTAAAACTTTCTCTGGCTCCCCATTGCCTTTGGAACAAACTTTAACATCCTTAGGTTGGTGTTCAAGGCTCTCTACAATGTTTCCAGCTTGTGTCTCCAACCTTATCTTCCAACACTAATCTGCATAAAACTTTTCCATCAGCCAAACTGCTTTAATTAATCCATCAACAAGAATTTATTAAGCACATACTATGTGTTGGACAACTATGCTGAGCACTGGAAATGCAAAGAGAGGCAAAACAACAGTTCTCACTCTCAAGGAAGTCACAGCCCAATGGCAAAGGGAATATGTAAATAACTATGTGCAAATAAGACGAATACAGGATTTACTGAGGGTTATTTCATAGAGAAGGCCCTAAGATTACCTAGTGATCCAAAGCCCATTCCCACCTCCCACTCCAGTGTTCTCTTAATCTGAGTCCCGCCATTTTTTAAAGGCTCAACTCAAATCTCATCTTCACCAGTAGACTTTTTTTAACCACTCATCCTGCAGGTAATGATGCCCTACTGTAACAACCTCTAGCACATAGGATGGGTACAGCTCATTTGGCATTGACAGTCTTACTTGATACTACTCTTTCTCTTTTTATGTACATTCCCTGGCTCTCCAATCAGATTGCAGGTACTATCCTATGATAATGATAGCTAATATTTATATGGTGCTTTAAGGCTTGCAAGTAATTTACATACATTACATCCTTGGATCCTGGAAAGACTTGTACAAAATGAGAAATTGTAAAGTAGGAAGAATTAGTTAAACATTATAAACAATGACTGCAACGATGTAAGTGAAAAGAACATGGAAGCAAAGCCAAACTTTGAATAATCATAGTAACCAGTCTTGGCCCCACAGAAGTGATGATGACAAGCATTTTCCTCTTTTTAATAGAAAAGGTAGGGAATAACAGGTCTGGGTTATCACATATGCTGTCAGAATTAGTCACTGTATTGGTTGGTTTCACTACAAGTTTTTCTTTGTTCAAAGAAGGACATATGGAGTCATGGTTGTAGGGTTTGTGGAGGATGTGCCTAAAAATGACTGGGATGTAAAAAAAAAGTAAAATAAAAGTAAATACTCAACACTTTTGTGGTGATGATAAGGGGGAGGGAGAGGAAGACAAGAAGAACCTTTCTCATTTTTGATTACCCAAGTCTCCAGATTGCTGAGAACTATTTATGACTGAATCTATCTTCTTTATCCTAGAGAAAATAGGAATAATTTTGTAAAAAGAAGACACAAAGAAAAACTTGAGGGACACTGGGATTGACAACCAAAGAAAGTTTCAGAATCACTTCCTCACTCCTAGACATCACTGCTTTGGTAGGACTTCACACTTGGGATGGTTATTACAGACTTTGAGTTTTCTGAATATCTGAGGTCACATACAGCACATATTTGGATTTTCCTGGCCACCACACAGCTATTAAATTTGAGCTATCAGAAAGAGTGTCTGTTTTTATCTATGTCCAGTTCTTTTCTTAACTTATAATTTTCCTTTATACTCAAATTCTTGTATGTCAGAGTACTCATTTGGACATCTAGGTGACACACTCCGCAAAGTGAAGCTTAGTGCCAATAAGTGAGCTAGCTATAGAGGGGCAGTTGCAGGCTTTGTCAGCAAAACTTTTTGGTGGGGGAAAAATCCTAACTACATAGCAGCAGTTGAAGTGGGACACAGGAGAGATGAACTAATCTGCAGAGAGAGGGGCGTGAAGTGGCAAGGAGTGCCACAGGTGTGCTTTTGAGTGATCCTCTCATCTTAAAGGTTTCAGAGTACTTCAGCAAGTTCCAGGCTCCCAAAAATCTGATCTGAATCCATCCCTACTCATTCTGTAATCATAGCAATTGTTTGTGCTTCTATAGCATCTTGTGTTGGTAGAATCTGAAAACGTTTTAATTGTGGAAACTGGCCATTCTCACCCTCTCATTGATAAAGGAGTTTTAACACACCCCTGTGCCTGCTTGAAGAAAGGTGTGCTCTAAGAGAGAGGGAACTCTGTCAGATGTTCATAAGAGTAATCCTGGGAAGGGGATGATTCAGGGCAGGAGAGATTTCAAGTTTCAAAACATCATAGCTCCACATGGAGTCACCAGATCTTGATGTCTCTTTGTCTAGAGAGCCAGGAAGTAGGAACAAAGCAAGGGAAATGCCACTACTCCAGGTATATTTCTGCTAACGTTCAACTTTACCTTCTCATGCTCTCAGCTCCATGGGAGAGTAGAGTTTATGCCAACCCTGCCAAATATCTTCCCATTCTTATATGTGTCCACATCTGTCCACTTGCACACTCACACACATACTCACACATGTACACACTTGCACATTCATACCAATACACTGTGCCAGATTCTCCAGCACACTGTTAGGAGCTGGGTGAGGGGGTGGATTGGGGACAGGCTTCAAGTCTTCTTGTAGTCAAACCTGCATGAGATGCAAGTATCTATGTGTCACTCAGGAGACTAGAACCAATGAGTGCCTTGTAGGAGGTCTGCTGTGAGCCCCGTGCAGATTGGTGGTGGTGATTTTTACCAGTTGTGTGTATGTGCAAGAAAAAAAAAATAGAGAGACGCTGGCTGCCTGCTCCTATCTCTCTCTCTCTCTTTTTCTTGCTCTCTCTCTCTCCCTCCCTTTGCAAACATTGGATTTAAACCTGCTCAGAATTCAGCACAGAGGAAGGCAGCAGCAGCAGCAGCAGCAGTAGTAACAGCAGCAGCAGCCCAGCAGCTGAGAGCACCGCAGCTCCAAGATGTACCATCCTGCCTGCTGGATCATCTTTTCAGCAACAACTGCCCTGCTCTTCATTCCAGGTACAGTGGGAAGGGTTCTTTCTTTCCCTGGGGGATTTGAAGATGTTAAAGGAGAAGGGAAAGGGAAAAAGAAGGAGAGGGAGGGATGTGGCCAGAGAGTGAATGTGAGATGCATGTGAGTGAGTGAGAGGGAGGTAGCTCTGATATACGCACACACACACATATGCATAGACACACACGCACTCACTCATGCACACAGACTCACAGCTGCTTGCCGTAGACTCTATGTTTTGCTTAGAGCTGTCCCGGTGAGCTGGGTTCAAATTCTGCCCCTTACTGTGAGACACTGCTTCTACTGTGTTGGGTGCCAAACTGATATTAACCAGCTCCAACCCAAGGGGAATGAGAAAGGGAGCTGAAACTCTCAGGGGCCATTTGGGCAGAATTCCTGCATAAATGGGTTATGCTAGGACCTGCAGAATGGATCAGAAATCTTTATTGCTCTTTCTCTTGCTTTTTCCCTTTTCTGCTCTCCTCACTTTGGTCCCTTCCCCTCCTTTCAACTTCTCTATTACTCATGTCATTCTCTCTCTCTCTCTCTCTCTCTCTCTCTCTCTCTCTCTCTCTCTCTCTCTCCCTTTCTCTCTGTCCGTCCTTCTGCTGAATGGAAAGATTTTGCCTTTGAAGTTCAAAACCATGTCATCATTCTTCCTCCTCCATCATTTCAGAAAAGTAGAATTACCCCGGGAAGGTCTGGGGGAAACTTACACTGTAGGTCTGGAATGGTCCAATGTTTCTCCCCTTACCTCTTACCCCTTCCCCAGTTTTTTTTAAAGGAAATCCTATCACAGCAGGTGCCTGTTTGGGGAGAATTCTGCAGTGACACAGGCAAGATGCTGCAATCTTTATAAGAAAAGCTTAGCAAAATTGTTGCAAAATTCAGCATGTTGAGATATATTCAGTAATTGTACCTTTGCCATTGCCGAGCAGAAGAATGGATCTGTGCATCCTCCCAGCAGTGCTGATTTGCTTAAGTTGGGGTTGGTCTTAATCAAGATGCTGGCCAGGATGGCAGGGGATTTTTACTCTGAACCCCAGTGAGATGGTTTATTTACTGATTGGTTTATTTAAAAAAACACAGATGGAAATAAACAGGGGAACTCAGGACTGAACATCGGCTCTCTCAATTGAAAAATGAAGCACAGACACATACTTACACACATATATCCACTTGTGTGCTTAGATGCACACACGTGTGGCTACCCACTCAAATACACGATTCATACAGCCTCACACACAATGAAGCAATGTTGTATGGGATTCTTTGCAAATTGATGCAGTTGGGTATTCCTTCAAAGTGAAATAATAAATATGAGAGTTTGGCAGGGAAAAAGAGAAAGAGAGGTTTGATCAAGAAAAGAGGAAAAGCCATCCTAGTTTTTGACATTTTAGAGGCTTCTTGGTGCTTTGGCTTTTCCAAACTATAGCTGGGCTCTGTGTAACCATTTCCAGGGTGAAATCCCTCACTTTCAATAGAAATAGTCTCAGAAGGTCAGAGCAGGGTGGAGCATCCGTCTATGTGATACATAAGATAAATTAGGATCCCCAGCCAAGGGTAGGTGAATGGGGGGTTTGGTCAGGACAGTGTTTTGGAGTACAGAAGACAAGGACACACAGGGAATACACAGTACCTGTTATGGCCTGATAGAGGGAGCCAGGTTAGTCTGTTGGGTCAATAGTAGGAGAACAGAAAACTTTGCTGCATATGTAAGTCTCCTACTCTGGAGGTCAAACACTGACCCCATAACCAAACTTCCTTAGTGAGAGAAAAACCATCCCCCTTCCCCTTTCTCTGGGTCTGGAGCATGCTAGATTTCTAGTAGCATCATCCAGGTGATTCAGGCCCTGCTAGAGAAGGGAAGCCTGTCCTGTGTTTTTCCATTTGCAGGCAAAGATCAAGAAAGTCCACTTATGGGGTGCAAAAATAAATACCAAACTCTCTAAACTGCATTGTAACCCAGAAAAAAGCAGAAAATAGGAAATCAGAGTGAGGGGTGTCCCCCTAGTACCTAGGAAACCCAAAGCAAGGAGTATTTAAGATCCCTCAGAGGATTGAGGTCAATCTACCAAATACACCAATGGAAGTTGAAAGGGCATATCAGTTAATGTCACGTCCTTCTTACCCCAGAATCATGTCCAGGGTAAAGGATTGAATGACACGCCAAGTGACCCCGAGATACTTCTTAAACTCAGGAAGGACATGAAAGCTGCTTGGGTTTTAATTTTCCTTTGACATTCATTTCTGGTCCAGTCTGTTGCATGCCTCTGGGGAACTGCTCTTTATGCTAATTGTGCCTGGAGCATGGTATGTGATGGTTCAATCAAGGAGGAGGGAAAGTTGCTTTTAGAAGGTGTAATTGAAGTGAAGGAAAATATCACAACTTGAAAGGTTCCTGCAGAAAATAGAACCTAGCTTTCTCCAAAAGTTATTATTAGCTACAATGGTTTATTTGTGGTTTCACCCTCCTCACTTCTTTTCTTTTTCCTTTTTTTGGGATTTTTCCCCCCTTTCTTTAGAAGATGCTTTTCTCCCATAGGGGCTAATACTAGCTTGTTAGTAATTTACTCTCCATGAGTTTAAAGACGAAAGGTTAATGTAATAATGAAACCCTGACCTGACTGGGCCCTGATGCCATTTCATTTTGCAGCTTTTTATTTCTTGGTAAAACACGTTTCCATCCCAGAATAATTTTAAGGCTAATGTTGTTGTCATCTAATGCCTTTAGGGGGGAGACCGCTGGCCATAAATTGCTTTTCTAGGCAGAATCTCTCTGATGGGAGGGACAGTAACAAGTGGAGATTGTAATGAGCCTGCAGTCATGACAGTGGTGAGGGCGATGGGTTGACAATTTAATTGTTACACCAGTGGTACACACCTTGCACAAAGATTGCGATTCTTGGCATCCAGGGGTGAGGGATTGTTTGATGTGGTAGGTAGAAGGGAAGACAGAATTAAGAAGGCAGGGATCTCTCATTGATTGACCTTGTATTTGGGAGATTGTATAAAAAGGTGAATAGGATAAGCAGGCCAACCCTAAGAGATGTCAGTGTTGTTTGGGCCAAAGTTTCTTCTTTCTCCTTTTTCTTCTTGCTCCTCTAAGAATAACCTGCCTATCAAGCTTGTGATATTACAATGAAGTCAGTTGAAAATCACCTCTGAAGAGTTCTTTGTGGCTGGCTCTCAGTTGCTTCGCTGTGGGCCAGTTCTGAACCTTGGATTGTTACCCCAGTAACTTCCCTAAGTCTCAAACAGATGTCTGCCCTATATGTTTCAGTAACTTCTGGGTCCAGATGGAGGGCTTGCTTTGACTTGAGAGACTTTCATCTCCAACCCTTACTTTACCCCATTTCCCTTTAAGGAAGATATCTCCTGAGCATGGAGGGAGACTTTCTGAGGCAGGAGCCAGGTAGAACCTGTTTAGTGCCAGGTGGAGCATGGCGCTTTTGGAATATGCAAAGTCGTTTGTTAGCTATATTCAGATGGGGTCTACCCACCTTGAGTCCATATGCATTCCCATGAGCTTGTCTGGCTTAAGGAAGCTTCAGAGAATGAGATAAATAAGTTGATGCAGGCTTGGAGACCTAGACTCTCCTGCAAAGCCTTCTGAGCAAGGCCCGAGTGTTAGTTTGATTGATAACGAAAGCCACTGCCCCCCGGGGTCACATAGCCAGCAGTTTCAAAGGCAGGACCTGAAACTAAGTCTTCCTGATTTTTCTCTATTATGACAGACTGCCTGTCATCATCATCATCATCATCATCAATCAAAATAATAATAAATAATAATATAGTTATCTCCTTCCTCTCATCTGAGTTCCACTGTTTCTTTGATCCCAGCATTCCCATGATTCTACATTTCTTTAAAAAAAATTGGCTTAATAAGGATGATAAGGTACAGCCTGTTTTCATTCAGCAAGAAATACAGTAAGATTCGAGAAGGAAGATGAGTCCAAGCAGCCTAGTTGAGGCTACTTATTCATCTCTGACTGGAGAAATGGTTACTTGTTCCACAGCTTTGAGGACTGAGTCATCTAGAGATTGTTTGTTGACTTCTTTTTTCCTTTTCTCCTTTGTTTTCTTTTTCTCAGGACCTATCCCTTTACCCCATACCACATTACCTTCACTCTCTTCAACATCCTTTGAAATAAAAAAGTTGTCTAAGGACAGCGCTTATCTAATTGGCCTGGCTTCCAGCTCTAGGCCAAAGATTGTAGAGCTAGCATCTTTCTCAAAGGTCTGGTCGTCTGATGTCCACAGGCTCAACCTGCAGATCAAGTTGAATATTTAGAAGGGGAGTTAAAATTCTGAACTGACTTTTGCTTCTTTTAAGTAATTCAAGTAATTGGAGACAGCTTGGGATAGTGAGCATTCAGCCTCAAAGTCAGAAAGACTTGGGTTCAACTCCTTCTTCAGACCTTATTAACTATATGAACCTTAAGAAATCACTTAGCCACAGCTTGCAGTCTCAGCTTTCTCTTCTGTACAAGGGTGAAAATAATAGTATCTATCTCACAGGGTCATAAGGCTCAAATGATAAGATATATGTAAAATAATTTGTAAGCCTTAGAGCAATATATAGTACATCCCAAAAGTGATAGTGTAGATTTAAGCTTTAATAACTTAAAATAGTTTAATACTTTTAAACATTAAACTTTAAGCTTAAAACAGTGTTAAGACTTTTAGGACACCCTGTATAAAGACAAACTGTTTCCATATGGCTCACTTCTCCCTTCTCTTCAAAGGGCCTTCTGTTCAATATTAAAACCCTGGAGGATGGAAAACCATGAGGAATACTTTAGAATATTTATCAGAGGACCTCCAACTTAGAATAATGGTGTTAGTGCAAATAAGGGGAAGGCTGAGAATTTCTAGGGGAATGTGACCTGTTCTACTGCTGAAGAAGCAGTCTTGGCTGAGTTAAGGTTTATACTGTTCTGCACCATGTCAAGGGAAACAAAAATGACCAAACACTGTCTTACACTCAAGTAAAAATGGAAAAATCTTTGCCCTCTTCTTCCCTTTTTGTTCCCTCTGCCTGAACCTTACCCTAGAATCTCAATATTGTGTATGATCGATGCTGTTACAACCCTTCTACAAGGATTAGTAGACAGTTACATGAGTTTTTGAGACCAAGATATTTTTCTCAGTAGCCAAACCTTCCAGGGAGGAGCTTCTTTCAACTTAGAGAGGCTGGTCCTTGGACAGAGATAGAGCATCTGTTGCCAGGCCTAAACCTGAAGTATTTGCCGCATTTATGTTCCCCACGCATAGTTTTTAAGACACCAGGATTGTATCTGTGCTATGTGAAGGCACTCGAAGAACACTTCAGCATAAATGAATAGGCTGACCTTATCCATTAAGATTTCCTGAACCTCAGGTTTGTTACGGATACAATAAAGGGAATGAAGGTGGGGGTAAAAGATGCTCCCTTTGGCTAAGAGCTCCAGGTGTGATGACTTAGAAATCTTTTGCATAGGTGGGTAAAGAAGCCTTGTGACTTAGCTTTGGGGAAGTTGGGAGGCATCATGGTACAGTAGAGAGAACACTGATTCTGGAGTCCTAGGTTCAAAACTCTCCTCTGATACTATCTGTGTGACCTTGGAAAGTCCCTTAACCTCTGTGGGCTTCATTTTCCTCATCTGTAAGCCCATGAGGTCCCTTTCAGCTCTATAATTTGAGTTTGGCCACTGGTCTTTATACCTTCCAGTACTATGCAGCTCAAGGACTGTGACTTTCCTCTTCATTCCCTGACTCAATGAGGGCCCATGAGCCTTTGGGCCCTGCCTGCGGATGGGTCTCAGCCAGCTCATTGAAGCTGCCTGGGGCTGGAAGTAGGGGAAGGCTTGAAAGAAAACCTCAGGTAGCTCATGTGGATAGACTCAAGTGTCAGAATACAGATGGCCTCTGGCTGCTGACAACCTAGCTTGTCAGTAGCCATGGATGTTAGCATGTTGGGATGCTGAGTGGCACCTTCCAGGAATCAGGGAGAGCCAGGGCAAGCACATAGGGGAACAAGACAGGTTGGCATCGCCTCAGGGCATCTCTGCTCTGCTCTCTCACCCCTTCCAACCTTGCTAAAGATGCGTAATCAGATCATTCAATGCAGCTCTCAGCTCCAGGGCTGTCCTCCTTAGGTTTCCCTGCTGTTTCCGGGGTCTGTCAGAGATGGGAGTCAGTAGCAGGTTTCCAGTTCTACCTAAAAAACTCTATCATCCAAAGACTGTTATTTTGGGAGTCAGGGCAGGAGTGAATGTACTTCTATGAAAAGAAAAGGATAAATTTGATAGCCAGAAGTCACAAACACAATCACTCATAACTCTTATAAGGATATAAGTACAAGCCTCTGTTTTCCTATTTTTCACATATACTTGTCAGCTTACAAATGGGCAGCCCCCAGAAATGTACTCACAGACCCCCAGAGAGAGAGTAAGCATCCTTGCTCCAAGTTGTCCTTTAGCCCCACAAAGCTCCCAGGTTACCACAGTCTCTGCAGCCTTGAGATCATCTCCCCTGAAAGCACAGATGGAGAAATTCCCGCACTCTCTCTGTGCCAGGCACCCCCATGCACGTGTGAATTCTCCCTCCTAGCAACACAGCACCTGCAGCCTCCCCTTACCCTGAGCTTTCCCCCCTCCACCCTGACACCCACACACCCACGTGTTCATACAGTACTATAGGCAGAGGACAGTACTTATTCTATTCTCCCATACCCATCTTCACTTGCCCACCCAGAACCCCTTGGTGATGAGTGGCCAGGGAGTCTCTGACAGTCTTGGGGCTTAATTAAATGTTTGCAAAACGCTTGGAGATACCCCTGGGCAATGTGCTGGATAAGTGCAAAGCATTATCGTTATGATGCCACACATTCCCTTTAATGAGCAGGGAGATGCTCTGCGGAGAGGCCCTTGGAAAGGCCAAGATGAATCGATACATTAGGACACAGGCCATTGATTGGAATTGCTGCTTGCATGCTCATAGGATATGATATGTGACTGTCATATTGCATGCTGAAGTACTATAGAGTGGAGCAGTTTTGCTCATTCCACTTTTCAAGGGATGGAGACGTGGGCACAGTATTAGTCAAGAAGAACAAAGGAGAGATGGGCAACTCCCATTCCCTAGACTTGTTGAAACATTGTACATGTCAATGCCTAAATGTGGCATTGCCCTGGAGATATTTTCTTACTGTGTATAATAATAGGTTACATAGATTTAGGTCCAGAAAGAAACTTAGAAGCCAACTTGGCCAACTCCCTAATTTCACAGATGAAAAAGCTAAGACACAGAGAGTAATGCCTAGGTATTTACCCAGGTAGTACCCACAATTTTAACCCAGGTATTCTGACTCCAAGTCTTCACTTTTCCTACTATAGAATATGCCTCCCTTAAGGAAGAAGGGATTACTGTAGGTAGGGACTTTGAGTTCAGTTGTTGGTTCTCCTATGAATCCCAAATCTCTCACTATGTACCTTTTTTCATATCTGTAAAGTGGAGCTAGCGAGGACACCTTCCCTTTGCTCTGGGGCATGGAGGTTGGCATAGCAATTTTTATGATCTTGGTGATTTGGTGATGGAGGCATGCAAAAGATATTTACTATTATTATTTATTTCTGTTTCATGCTTGTTAATAAACACAGAGCGTGCCTAAGAAGTACACGGGCCCAGGCGTGAAGAACTGGTGCTGCATAAGTTGGAGTCGCACATCACATGTTGAGACAACACACTTGGGAGTGTGATTCTTTCAGTAAACACAGATGCATGCCCTAACACACGGCTATCAATCTAGGCTGTTCATGGACCACAGTCACTTAACAAATCCCATAAGGGTAGTGCATGGTTGAACTTCCCCCAAGTTTGTAAACTCAATTGCATTCACTCAGGCAAGTCCAAGGGGGAAGAGTGGTTATTGCATCATGGTGTAGAAATAGGCTACATATGACGTAGTGTATAACTGGAGTTCTAACCTGATTCTCTAGAAGGAAAGAACAATGCTATGCTTGGGAGAAATGAAATTTTAATTTTGAGAATAAATGGAAGAGAGAGGAATTCTTCAGGTGCAATTGAGACTGAAGTAAATTAAAGAGGGGAGAAATGTATGGGGGGGGGAAATTCAGAGGGCAGTCTCTGACATTCCATCTGAGATCATGTGGTATTATAGAAAGCTTAGTGGCTTTTAAGTGAAAGACTCTGGATTCAAATTCTGCCTATACCACTTGTTACCTATAAGACTTTGGGGAAGTTACCTCTCCTCTCTGGTCCTCAGTTTTCTTATCTGTAAAATGAAGGTGGACCTTTTATTTCCAGATCCTAATCTAAAGTAGTGGAATAGAAAAGCTTTTATTAAGTGTTATATTCCAAGAAGCATGCTAAATGATACAGATACAAATAGAAAAGCAAGACAGCCCCTGTTCTCAAAAAAAGTAGAATCTATTTTAAGGAGATAGTAGGTATAGGAGAGTTCAGTTATTGTTGTTGTGTTCATCCTTCATTGTCGAAGAAAACCATGCCTTCAGAGAAATGATGACATGACTTGCACTTGACTTTGTTTTGAGTGAGGGAAGGCTGTGCAGGTCACCATTCTCACATCTCCTCCAGAGTCATCTGAATCCAGTGACCAGATATTCATCAGGATGACTGGAGATGACCCAGGATGCACTGGGAGACCTTGGCCCCTTCAGGTCAAGGTCTTTGCAGGTACTCACTTAGGGTGAGGTAAAGCTCATTCATTGAATAGACCTGTTTAAGAAGTAGCCAAGGCATGGCCCCTTTAATGACACCATTAATCAGACTGGGTGGGAACAGCAGCAGTTACTATTGATAATCACTCTAAAGCTATGAGGGTCCAGAGGAGTTCTTAGGCAGGGCCTCATTGCTGTATCAGCTTCTGAGTGAAGGAAATTTAAGGTTTTGGGAAAGGGTAGGACAGGACAAGACAGGGAAGGAAAGGGCAGGGCAGGGAAGGGAAGGGAAGGGAAGGGAAGGAAAAGGAAAGGAAGGAAAGGTAAGGGAGGGAAATGGAAAGGAAGGAAAGGGAAGGGAAGGGAAAGGAGACTAGCCAGTAAAACCCAAGTGAACTGGGCGTCTTTTGGACATCCAAATTTACCTTCCTTTGGAAAGGAAGAAGGAAGGGAAGGGGGAGGCAGACAGGAGAGGAGGAGTTGAGTTACCCAGTTAGTTGGGTCCCCATCCAGCCAGCTGCATCTACTCACAGGGTTGTGTTGGTCTTTTGTTGCTGAAGAAGACCATGCCATAAGAGAAATGATGACTTGACTTGCATTTGACTTTGTTTTGAGTGAGGGAAGGCTGTGCAAGGTCACCAGCTTCACTTCTCCTCCTGGGTTCAGTTATAGGGGAGATGGAAAGACCCAATGGTCTTTAGGGTTCAGTGTTAGTGGTGATGGGAGGGCCAAGGAGTTCTTAGGGTACATTGTTGGGAAGGGTATATTGTAGTGGGGTCTAGGTGAGTAGGATCAGGGATGAGGTATTTGGGGGAAGGTCTCAGCTGTCTTTACCCTCAAGCATCTCACTGATCCTCAGGGCATTTGAAGAGAACTTTTAAGATTTGTAGCACACTTGGCTTTATTTGACTTTTATAACAACCCTGTGAGAGGAGTGCTATAGAAGGTATATCACCATTTTCATTTGAGGAGGAAGTCACATACACATATATGTTGTATATATATATATGTATATTTGTATACACACACACATGTATATAAGAGATAGAGTCTGCTCAACCCTTTATTCCCACTAAAATGGCTGAGCAATTTTTCAACAGAAGTTGAACTAGAGTCAATTGGCCATTCACCTCCCCATTTCACAGGAGTTAGGGTTTTTGTTCAGACCTGACATTTCATAGATGGTATAAGGAACTCCTTAAATGGAAACTACATTCACTGATACAGATCGGTAACTTGTAGTCTTAGTTGACTAGGGACACTGAGAGGGGAAGTCACTTGCTTTTGCATCTGGTCATATAACTTAGTCTATATCAGAGACATGACTCGAATTCAGATCTTTCTGAGTCCAAGGATGGACCTCTATTCTTCCACACTGTCTCTCACTGTACTTGGGTTATCTGAGCTTTAGTTTCCTCTATAAAGAAATTGAATGACTTTTAAGATCACATCCATCTTTCAATCTATGATGCCATATGCCTATGTTAAAAAAAAATCAATCCTTCCCCATTGCCTATTCTTACCAGCATATTTTTGTTCTGTGGCTATTTCTTTCTTGTACATCTTGCTTGACTGTCTGTGGTTCTTTAGGATTATCTGTATTTTCATTTTCTTGCTTCTTTGTTTACCTATCTCTGATTCTGCATCTATCTTAACCTCTGTCTTTCTCTTTCCCTCTCTCTTTCTGCCCCTATCTCTGTCTTTCTTCTCCTCAGCTTGTGATGGGTGTGATTATAATTACCAGTATAGCAACTGCACATACCAAAGTAGCTGTGACATTTGCTTTGGAGTAGGTGGGATATTTAAGGGAACTCCTTGCTATTCTCCCCTGTGGGAGTGGAGCAAGGCTTGATTTTTTGCTTCTTACTTTGAGGGAAAGTGGGGTAAAGGAATTCTATTTCTCCAGTCCAATGTGACAGACCCTGGAATATTGTGAAAAGAGAAATCAGAAAGGACATGAGAAGGACCTTCAGGACTGACTTGAGGATCAGGCTAAAAGTATTGTGTTCACTCCTTTACTCTGGGAATGGTAGGCCACAAATATCTTGGATAAAGGTTTTCAGTTAGCAATTGGGAAGGGTTGTACTTAGCACCCACCAGAGAGTTCAGAGTGCTTTTATATTTTTTCTCTATTTTATATTTTTAGTATTGCAAGGGAAGGGCGAGGATTGTTTTTTTTTATGATACATGGGGAAACTGAGGTAAGAAACTCGGTGTCAAAGGTGGACTTAAAATCCAAGTTTCCTAAATTCTAGCTAAGTTTAGTTATGCACTAAATTTATTCCTTATAAAGGTAGTTAATCATTTAATCAATTCTTAAGCATTTATTAAGCACTTAACCTCTCCCAGACATTGTGCTAAGCCTGGGGATAAAGTACAACAAATGAAAGTCCCTACTTCCAATGATCTTACATTCTAATGAGGGAATCAAGTCCATATAAAAATATGTAAGCATAAATCTAAAGTCAATATATATGCATGCATGTACATATACACATACATACATGTATAAATATGCACACTTACAAAGTAATTAAAGCTAAAGTAGTTTGGCAGGGAGGGCACAAGCAGTTGAAAGATTGGGAAGGGTTTCATCCAGAGGACAGTAGTACCTGAGCTCTGTCTTAAAGGAAGAAAGAGATTCCATGAGGAGGAGATACAGAGAGATTGCATCCAGTTATAGGGGATGCCTAGTCCAAAGACATTAAGAAGAGAGATCTAGTGACATGTGTGACCAACTAAGGGAAGGTCATTTTGGCTGGATTGAATAGTGTAGGACAGAGAGTAGTGTGACTGAAATGGGAGCTGGGGCTGGAGTGTATAGGGCTTTAAAAAGTGGAGTGTATATTTTATCCTAGAGGTTGAGGGGGGGTCATATGGTCATATCTGCACTTACTTATTTTGGCAGCAGTTTGTGAGATTGACTAGAGTAGAGAGAGGCTTGAGACTGGGGGAGCCATTAGGTAGTTGTTGCAATAATTTATGTGAAAAAAGATAAGGACCTGAGTTAAGATGGGAGATGTGTAACTAGAGAAAAGTGATTGGATTGGAGAGATATTGTGAATATAGAAACTGTAAGATTTTGCAGTTGATTGATAGGTTAAATAGGTGAATATGTGGGTATATGGGGTGAGAGAGTATACAGAATCCAGGATAATTCTAAGATTGTGAACTTGAAACATCTGAAGTTAAACATCCCATGGAAGAAGGAGTAAGGATGGAAGTTTTCAGATGGATTCTAAGAAACTATCAACCAGGAAAAGGACTCCTACTCTTTCATGTTTTGGCAAAGAACTAGAAACTGAGGGTTTGGATGCCCATCGACTGGGAAAATGCTGAGCAGGTTATAGTAGGGGAATGTTCTATAAGAAGTGGTCAAAGGCATGGTTTCAGGGAAACCTGGGCAGACTTGTATGAATTGGTGCAGAGTGAAGAAAGCTGAACCAGAAGAATCATTTATCCAATAACAACAAAGTTGTATGAAAAGCCTTAGAAACTCTAATCAACACAATGGCCAACCACAGTGAATTTCAGAGGATTTGTGATGAAACTTGCTTTCTACTTCCTTATAGAGAGTTGATGGGCTCAGAGTACAGATTAGAACATAAATTGTTTTTTTGGGGGGGTTGGAATGTGACCATTTTGGGAATATTTTGCTCAACTATGCAAGTTTGTAATACGTTTATTTTTCTTGTTTTCTCTATGTGTGTATGTGTGTGTGGGGAAGGGTAGGCAAGTAGAGAGAGAAGGAGGATCTTAAAATAAGATTATCTTATAAATAAAATTTTTAATTTCTGTTAGTCCAGTCTTACAAATAGCAGTGCTTTATCCAAGCCCTCAAACAACAGTCTGCTCATGTAGCTGGGAAAAGGGAAAGAGCTTGGATGCCCAAGTAGTCTGACCAGTGGCTGCCAGCAAATCTAACTGCACTGATTAGAAAAATCAAGAAGACATATTCCTCCTAGAACTATGCCTTTGCAGGCAAATGCATCTTCCTTTTTTTCACATGCCATATTCTTTTTAAAAAATATTTATTCTTTGTTAAATATTTCCCAATTATATATAAAAATTTTTTTAACATTCATTTAAAACATTTTGAGTTCCAAATCTTTCCCTTTCTCACCTTTTCTCCTTCTTGATAAGGCAAAGTAATATGATACTGATTACACATGTTAAGTCATATAAAACATATTTCCATGTTGCAAAAGAAAACACATACAAAAACCCCAAGAAAAATAAAACAAAAGAAAAGCGCATTCACCTTTATTGGGAAAAAAGGGAGTTTTCATACTAGTTAGATTAAACCCAAAGTGCCCATGGAGCATTTCTAAGATTTTCTTGGAAGAAAATCTGATCATCCTCTATCTTTGACTTCTGTGTCACTTTCAGTCCTATCCCAACACTGTGGCAGGGTATTGGGGGACAAGAAGACAAAGAGTTTCTGTTTCTGGCAATGAAAGAGCTTTCTATAATCACCTTTTTTTTAAAATCACTGTTTTAATGCATAAAATGAGACTTAGATTCAGAAGACTTGGGTTTGAGCCTTGGCTCATACATTTTTATTATTTGGGATAAGTTATTTCACTTTCTTAAATCTCAGCTTTCTCATTCTCCCAAAGTCCAGGATGTCAATGCTCTCTCTGCACTCTCCATCTTTCTTGTCTTATACTGTGTGTGTGAATACATATCGTATCTTTCAGGAGACTTTATGTTTCTTGAAGACTAAATGTGTTTCAGTTTTGTCTTGTCTTTGCATTCCTGGTACCTGGCACATAGTAGGTGTTTGTGAATATATTTTTTGAAAAAATTTGAATGATTGAACCAGAAGATTAGTAGAGGTTGAGTTTTAGAAAGATCAAGTAAAATTGAATTTGCTTCCATGTTAATTACCAACTAAAATGGTTCCTGCCCTCAAGGAATTTACATACTTTTGGAAAGATTTAGCATTCATCAGTAAATGCAAAGTGATTTTTTTTTGTCCCTATTGGTAACTATTAACTGGAGAGATCAGGAAAGATTTGTGTGGGAGATAGCACATGAACTGAGTCTTAAAGGGAGTGAGGGATTCTGGGAAGTGGCGGCAAAGAGTGGTGCCATCCTAGGTATTGGGACAGACTGTGCAAAGGGATGCCACTGAGGGAGAAAAGCAAATAGGAGACTGTGGCTGGAGCAGACATTGTGTTAGTTGGAATGAAGAAAATAAGTCTAGAAAGAGAGGCTGTAACCAGACTGTGAAAGGCTTTAATATCAAGCAGAAGGGTTTGTATTTAATCTTGGAGGCACAGGGAATCAGTGAGGCTCCCAAGCAGAGGAATGAAGTGGTCAGACTTTTGCTTTAGGAATACCAATTTGGCATGAATTGACTTCATGGAGAATAATCAGGAAGCTATGATAATATTCCAGATGAGAGGTGATGAGAATTAAAAGTTGACTCATAGATATATTTAGGGCAGAAAGGGACCTCAAAGGTCATTGAGTCCAACTGTCATTTTTATATAATACTAATAATAGCATCTATAAAGCACCTACTATGTGCCAGGCTAAGCACATAGTATTTATTATTTCTTTTACAACTATGATTTTATTTTTGTCTTCATAATAGTCATGAGAGGTGGGTGCTGTTAGTATCCCTATCTTATAGCTGTAGAAACTGAGGCAAACAGAAGTTAACGTGACTTGCTCAAGGTCATGCAGCTGAGCAAGATTTGAACTCAGCTGAGTTCTTCACCAATGCTCTATATCCAGTATGCAACTTAGTTACTTAGAAACAGGCTCAGAAAGCCAAAGCAACTTGCCCAAAGGTTTTTCAGCTAGTTAGTATTAGAGGTGAGATCTGAACTTACTTACATCTTCCTGACTCCAAGTACATCATATTAGGTATTTGGCCACGCTGACTCAGATAGGATAGTTGTGGCATGAGAAGGGGACATATGTGAGATGTGTTATGGAAGAAGAATTGGTAAGACTTGGCAACTGATTGGGCAGAGCTGGTGAGAGAGAGTGGAAGATGAAGATGACGGTAAGATTGGAAGAACGTTCATGCCCTCAATAGAAACAGGGAAGTTAGGAGAGGTGGATTTAGATAAGTCAATCAGTAAGCACTTATGAAGTACGTACTGTGCGCCAGACATTGTGCTAAGTGTTCAGGAAAGGTAAAAGGCAGACCCTGCCCTCAAGGAGCTCACAATCTAAGGGAATATAATAACTATGTATAAACAAAAGATATGCAAATATATTTGCATACATGCAAGCTACATTTAGGATAAACTGGAGATAATCAATAAAGGGAAGACCTCTGTTGACTTTTTAGAAGCCAGTCCATCAATCAGCAAGTCTTTATTAAGTTTTTCCTATATTGTGATTATGAGGTAGCTAGGTAGAGTAATGGATAGAGAACTGGACTTGGAGTCAGGACAACCTGAGTTCAAACTCAGCCTCAGAAACTTTTTAGCTGTGTGACCTTGAGCAAGTGACAATCTCTACCTCAGGAGAACAAAATGGCAAATCACTCCAAGATCTTTGCAAAGAAAACCTCAAGAACAGAGGTCCATGGAATGATAAAGAGTCAGATATTGAGATGACTGAATAACAAATACTGTCATTATACCAGGTGGTGGGTAAACAAGGACAAAAGTAAAACCATATCTGCCCTCAAGGAGCCTACGTTGTAACGAGGGACATATACAGCTAAACATATACAAAAGAGATACATCTCGACTTTAGGGGAAAGATATTAGTAACTAGTGAAGACAATCAGGAAAGGCTTCATGCAGAATAGCATTGGAATTGAATCTTGAAAGAAACCTGGGTTTCTAAGAGGCAGAGGGGCAGAGGCGATATATTCCAGGTATCTGGAATAGGCACTGTAAAAGCAAAGAGATGGGAGATGTATTATTCAAGGGCAGAGTGTTAGATACATTTAGGCTGGAAATGTAAAAAGGGGCCAGATTATCACAAGGTTTAAATGCCAAACAGAGGAATTTACATTTGATTGAGGATGTCACAGGGAGCCCCAGGAATTTGGTGAATGGGATAGTGCTTTAAGAAAGTCACTTTGGGGGCTGTATGGAAGATGAATTGGAGTGGACAGCAAAGACAATCAGAACTGCTTCAGTAGTGCAGGCAAGAGATGATGAGATTCTAAACCAGAAAGATGGCTTCATGGGCAGAGAGAAGAGGACAGATGTTGGGGAGGTAGAAATGATAAGATTTGACAACTGATTTGACATGTATGTTGAATGAAAGTGGAGACCAGAGAATAACACTGAGATTTCAAACCTGAGTGATTAAACAAATGGAGGTGTCCTTGACAAAAGTTGCGAAGGTAACAAGGTTAGGTTTTGAAGAAAAGATGATGAGTTCTATTTCGGACATATTGGTTTGAGATTATTATGGGATATGCAGGTAGAGATGCCCAGAAAAAAGCTAATGGTACAAGGCTTAAGGTCAAGAAAAATATGTATTCAGAAGGTTGGGTATATAGCTTTTGGAATTATTCCTAGAGATGATAAGTGAAATAAGTAATAAGTGTTTAGATATCTAAGAGACTGAAATTACATATATAAATATGTATATATTTGTATACATATATTATATAATGTTGTATGTGTGACTATACATACACACATAGGGACAGAGAGAGACAGAGCGAGAGAGAAACAGAGACAGAGACAAAGAGGCAGAGAGCCATAGTCAGGGAGACAGGGATAGAGAGGTAGAGTCAGAGACAGTCACAGAGAGAGACAGAAACAGATAGAGATAGAGACAAAGAAAGACAGAGAGAGAGAAGAGGGCCCAGGACAGAACTTTGAGGAAAGGAAGAATGGATAGTGATTCATAAAGCAAGTATCTCTCCCTGACTCTTAGTATCTGGGTGAATGCGAGCAAGCTACTTCACCTGTCTGAACTTAGTTTCATTATCAATAAAGTGAATGATTTAGATGAGGAGACTTCTAAACTTCCTTCTAGCCCTAAAAAAAAAAAAAAAAAAAAAAAAAGGTGGTCCTTACCCTTTTTCTTTGTCATGCATCCCTTTAGCATTCTTGTGAAGTCTATAGCCCCCTTTTCAGAATAATATTTTTAAATGCATAAGATAAAATACATAAGAATACAAGGGAACCAACTATATTAAAATATAATCTATCCATATGTCTATCTATCTCTTTAAAAGAAATTCATAAATTACAGGTTATGAACCCCTGCCCTAAATCTACCCTCTTCTTATCCTAAGAAGCACAGCCAATATTGCATTCCATATCCCCTGACTCCAAATCCAGCATTCTTTGCCTAGGGCCTCTAATCGCATTATCTACCAGGAATAGGGAACTTCAGTTCAGTAGGATAGCTATGGCTAAGCGTTAAGAATAAGGGGAGATACTATAAGGTGGAACAACCAGGTCTATCTTCCTGCCATTTTCACTACTTGTTGACCTTTGGCGGATCATTATCCCTCCCAGTGACCCAGTTTCTCTTCCTTTAAAAGGAAAAGTTGCATAGTTGAGAGTTCTGTACATGTCCAGAGGTCTCTAAGTGTTGGGCAGCTTGTCAGCAAAGTGAACAAGTAGATACTCTTGATCTCAAAGAACAGTTGTTAGGAGGTATCATCTCTCTGCTCCTTGGGCAGAGAAGGTAAGAGGTGAAATTGTTCTAAGAAAATATTTTAAAAAATGTAGTTGGATTCAGAGAGATATGTTCCATTCATTTTCATCTTCTTCCTCTTTAAAATAATAAAAACACCAACGGATACATGACACTGTGCTACAAATTCTATGCTTGAGGAAGATATAATCTCTTAAAAGATTATATGGTTTTGAGAGATTATATTCTGAAAGGAATGGTTCAGTTAAAAGCTTTTGGGAGACCTTATATAGTGCTTTAAGGTTTTTAAGATGATTTGCAAGTGTCTCATCTCACAACAACCCTGAAAGATAGGTGATTTTGTCACACCACACCCGATTTACAGATGAGTGAACTGAGCCTGAGAGAGGTTAAGTGATTTGCCCAGGGTCACACTGGTAAGGAACTGTCTGAGGCTCTAACTTGATGAGTGTCTAAGAAGGACTGGTACTGAGGCACTTCAAATTCTGAAGGGAGCCTACAGAGCCAAAGCAAGGACAGGAAAACCAAGCTACAGTAAAGCTTTACACACAAAGTATGCCTAGATTTCAGGAAGAGCTTTAACAAAATTTGTCATAATTTTGTGGACAAGATGGATAAACAGATCATTTAGTCATTTTTCAGTTGTGTCTGACTCTTTGTGACCCCATTTGGGATTTTCCTGGTACAGATACTGGAGTAGTTTTGCCATTTTCTTCTCCAGATCATTTTACAGATGAGGAAACTGAGGCAACAGAGACAAGTGACTTACTCGGGTTCACACAGCTAGTAAGTGTCTAATGCCACATTTGAACTCTGTAAGAGCAGTCTTGCTGACTCCAGGCTCAGCTCTCTATCCACTGTGCCCCCTAACTGCCCTTTTATGTGGAAGTTCAATTGGGGTAAAACTGGACAGATTCAGACCTGGTTGATAGATCCAAGAACAGTGATATGTGAATTGATAACAACTTAGTGGAAGGTCTTTGGTGGATTGCTCCAGCGCTCTGCTCTTAGAGTTACTGTGTTAAATATTTTTGTCAATTACTTGGATAAAGGCAGAGGTGATATGAATATCTAATTTGTGGATAGCATCAACCAGGGAGAGACAATTAGTAATAGCATTTGTCACAATTAATAATAGCTAGCATTTTATAGCATTGTGCACACTGGTGCCAAGAAAATCCCATAAACATATGGTTCATGGTGTCATGAAGAGTCAGACAGGACTGGATGACTGAACAACAATAAGCTATTATGCGGCTCCTTAAGATTTGCAAAGTACAGGGTAGCTAGGTGGTAGAGGGGATAGAGCTCTGGCCCAGGAGGCAGGAGGGCCTGAATTCAAATCTGCCTCAAACCCTCATTAGCTATGAGATTCTAGGAAAGTCATTTAAGCCTGATGTTTCAAAAAATAGTAGTAAAAAATTGCAAAGCATCTTGCAAATATCTCATTTTTATCACCACAGCAATCCTAGCAGGCAGGTGCTAGTTTTTTCCCTGATCTTATAGATGAGGAAACAGAGACAGAGAGAAATTAAGTGATTTGTCCAGAGTCCCACAGCAAGTAAACATCATAGATTTGAACTCAGATCTTCTTGACTTGCATCTGGCGTTCTGTCCTCTGTGCCACATGGGAGCCTTGGAATCCTGGCATTCTCTAAGTTTGACAAAGCACTTTCCTTACTATGCTCCTGTGAGGTACAGAGTGCAAGTATTACCCCTCTTTAGGAATGAGTGAACTAGGCAAAGAAGACCAAAAAAAAAAAATATGCCCCTGGTCCCAAAGCTAGAAACTGCTGAAGTTGCTAATCAAACTAAAATCTTTTGACTTTTACTCCTATTCTCTTTACTGAATACTAGCTCACATATGGAAGTGAAATCCTTCAGATTGAAAATGACCTTGACAGGCTAGAATAATGAGATAAATGTAATAAGCTGAAATTTAACATAAAAATATAAGATCTCATACTATAATTCAATTGTGTGGGGGTGGAGGAGATGTATCTACACAATAGTTCATGTTCAATGTGCTCATGTTAACGAGACCTAGATATTTTACAAGTTCAACCAATATTCTCTGACATTGTAACATTCTGGCAAACAAAGGGAATGGGACCCTGATTAGCAAGTACTCCCTATACAAGTGTACTGGCCCAGAAGGAGGATGGTGAGTTCTCCTGCCTGTATTCTACTCCAAATAGAACATGCTGCAAGGTATTTTTCTACCAAACATGACTATGACTGTTCTAGGTACCCCTTTTAGGAAGGACATTGGCAATCAGAATATGTCAGAGGAGGGCAATTTAATTGGTAACAGAACTTGAATCGAGGCCATGATAGCAGTTGAAGGATCTAGGGGATAGTTAACCCAGAAAGGTGGAAATTGGTGGGGTGAGAGCTGAGGATGGTGACTATGTATTCGAAGGATTTTCATATGGAAGAAGAATTAAATTTGTTCATTTTAGTCCCAAAAGGGAGAACTAGAATTGATGGATGAAAAGTTGCAGAAGCAAGTTTATGTTCAGTGTTGGGAAAAAATTCCCTAATGATTCATTTCAAAAGGACAGTGTTCTGCTTGAAGAAGGAGTGAATTTCCCTCACTGATGATCTGGAAGAAAAATTTGGAAGACCACTTGTTGGGAAAGCTAAAGGGGGAAGCTTCTTTTTTAGGCTGCTAGGTAGTGCAGTGGTTAGAGCACCAGTGCAGGAGTCAGGAGAACCTGAGTTTAAATCTCACCTCAGACACTTGACACTCACTAGCTGTGTGACCTTGGGCAAGTCTTTTAACTCCAATTGCCTCATCTTGGATCATCTCCAGTCATCCTGATGAATATCTGATCTCTGAATTCAGATGATTCTGGAGGAGAAGTGAGGCTGGTGACCTACACAGCCCTCCCTCACTGAAAACAAAGTCAAGTGCAAGTCATGTCATTATTTCTCCGATGGCATGGTCTTTTTTGGCAATGAAGGATGAACACACACACACACACACACACACACACACACACACGTAGTGTAGTAGGTAGAGTGCTGTCCTGGAGTCAGGAAGACCCAAGTTCCAGTTTGGCCTCAGATACTTCTCAGCTTTGTGACTCTGGACAAATCAGTTTTAGTATGCTTTTCTGTAAAAGGGGGTTAATAATAGCACCTACTTCAAGGAGTTATTTTGAGTATGAAATGAGTTAATATTTATAAAGTTCTTTGCAAATAGTTTAAAGAACTATATAATAAATACAATATGCATAAATATATTGTCTAATGTATTACATAATATATATGTAACAGTACATAATGCATATAATAATATACATTTGGTACTTCTGTGATTATATGGTGGCATCCTAAGAAAGAACAGACACTAATTGGCAGGAAAAGACTCTAGAGCCCCTGGCTTGATGTGATGCAAGTGTATAAGGGGTAGAGTCAGGTCAATCAATACATTTTCATCGATTGCAATTGGTCAGTTCTTTTATTCAAGGCTTCATCTACTGATGATCATAGACAGGTCTTATTTAAGTGAATGTGAAGAAATGGAAAGGTGATTTCAACAAGCATTTATTAAGTACCTCCTATGTATCAGGCACTGTTCTAAGTGCTGGGCATAAAAAGAAAGGCAAATGACCATCCCTGATCTCAATATGAAGATGACTATGTATGAATAAGATACCTAGGAGATAAATTGGAGATAATCCCCAGAAGAAGGCATGGTTTCTTGCAGAAAGTGAGACTTTAGCTGATACTTGAATGAAGTCAAGGAAGCCAGGAGACAAAGATGTGGGTATGGGGGGCACTCAGTGAAAATTCAAGGAGCTGAGAGTTAGAATGTCTTGTGTGAATGACAACAAGTATATCATTGTCACTGGATTGTAGAAAATGTGCCTACATGTGGCATAGGGAGAAAGAGTCCTAGGGCAAAGTGTTACCCAGCGATAATACTTGAGCTGGCCCTGAGCGAGATACTTGTACAAGGCATCCATTGTTTATGGTGCACACTGTGCCTATGAGGCCTTCCTTTCACTTCTTCATTGACTGAAGAAGTCATTCTTTACTGAAGAAACATCCTTTCAAGTCCAAGTCAGACACTACCTCCTCCATCAAACTTTCCCTGCTCTTGTCACTTGTTAATAGTGTTCCCCATCAGTTTTCCCATAGAACTTTATTTGCTGTTGAATAATTTTCAATTGTGCCCAACTCTCCATGACCCTACTTGGGGTTTTCTTGGCAACGATATTAGAATGGTTTGCTATTTCCTTCTCTAGTCATTTTGACAGGTGAGAAAATTGAGGCAAGCAGGGTTAATTGACTTGCCTAGGGTCTCATAGTTAATAAGTGTCTAAGGCCAGATTTGAACTCAGGAAGATGAAACTTTCTGACTCCAGGGTTGGCACCTATCTAGTCTGCCACCTAGATGCCCAGAACTTCAATAACTCTTACTTGCTGGGAAATACTGTGCAATATTGCTCTATGCTACTGCCTTATTCCTCCCTTAGACTTAAGCCTTTTGACATCAGGGATCATGTCTTAATTAAACTTTCTTTATTCCCCTGGTATAGGTACTTAATAATGACTTGTTTTTATTACTAAGCAGTTTGTCTTGGCCACTAGGAATTTCCTTTTCTTCTACATTTTCCCCTCTCAGTGACATTCCATCACCTCGCTCAGGCATGCTCACTTTAACCATCTTTCTGTCAAAGCCTGCTCCCAGGAATGAATCTAATTAAGTCATTCACAATAAAGTATAACTGAGTGATAAGACTTAATCTTACCACTCTTAGGGAAATTTACATTTTAATAGATGACAAGCCTTCTTCAAGCAAAAAGAAAGAAGTTTTAATTATGGTATTCCAGGCATTAGCAAGTAGAAGTGGATAGAAGTGGGATGCTAGAATTGGGGACCTTCTGGGCAACCTTGAAAGTACATGATGTAGGTGATCACCTATTCTACCTATCAGTGAGTCTCATTCTAGATAGCTTGACCCTATAAATTCAATTTCATTTTACTCCCTCTAAGCCCAAAGGGATTTGGATCCTACCAGGATGACTTTAATCAATAAACCTTTTTAAGTGCTTACTATGTGCCTAGGTACAATGCCAGGCACTGAGAATGCAAGGACAAAAATAAGAATCCTTGACCCATTGGACATTACATTTTAAAGGTGAAGATACATTTAAGCATATACAGTCAGTAAGTCAAAAATGTATTTATTAAGTGCTTATGATATAGCAGAAACTACCTAGGGCAGGAGATTCAAAGGAAGAGAAAAAACTATTTCTCCCCTCAAGGAGCTCATATTACAATGGGAAAGGGGGCATCATATAGATAACTATGTACTTATATAAACAGCATAGAAGAGAAATCTCAGAGGGAAGCAACTAGCAGAGGATGGAGCTGGGGTGGGGCAAGATGAAGTCTCCCGTAGAAGGTGGAATTTGAACTGAGTGTTAATGGAAGTAAAGGAAGTTAAGAGATAAAAGTCTAAAGGGAAAGCCTTCCAGGACTGAGAGATGTCAGTGCAAAGGCATGGAGTGTTGTGTTTGGAACAATCTTCTTCAAAACACAGGGAGACAATCCAAGCTACATGTAAAAGGGTTTACCTTGGCAAGAAGGGCCAATTCATTGGCAATAGGAATGAATCAGGGCATAGTGGGAGTAGAAAGAAGATATTTGAATCATGTGAAATAAAGAGGGAAGAAAGAGAGCTCTCAGAAGACTGCCTCCTTTTTTTGGTGAAATAGGAACTCAGGTCCTTGATGTGAGCATTTGGGGAGGGAGTACAATGGAAGTCTTTCATTGATATTCAGTCATGTGACCTCATTTGGAGTTTTCTTGGCTAAAATACAGGAGTGGTTTGCCATTTCCTTCTTTGGCTCATTTTACAAATAAGAAAACTGAGGTAAATGAGGCTAAGTAACTTGCCCAGGGTCACGTAACTAGTAAGTGTCTGAGACCAGATTTGAATTCAAGAAGATGAGTCTTCTTGAATCCACTGTGCCACCTTCCTTCCCTTTGGGAGAGACAGAAGGGCATATGAGAGTCGTTCTGATGAGTGGAAGGAGAGGCACTAGCATTCGGAAGATCAGGAAAGGTTTCACATAGAAAATTGTAACTGAACTAAGATTTGAGGAGGAGGACATGAGGAAGGACTATATTCTAAGCATGGGGATCATCATTTCAAGGTACTAAGTTAAGAGATGGAGTATACAGTATGAAGAATGACAAGAAGGTCCATCTGAGTAGACCCTACAATCCATGAAGGGGAAGAGCGTATGAGAAGCACAGAAAGGAATGTTGTGAAGGGTTTTAAATGTCAAAGCAGGCTGTATTTGATCCTAAAGGCAATAGGAAACTACTGGAGTTTATTGAGCAGAGGAATGATAATCAGTCCCATTCTTTAGGGAAATAACTTTGGCCACTGTGGAAAAGACTTAAGGCTTATCTGGCTCATTATAACCATGTCAGGACAATGCTGGTGGATGGTCCAAGAACTGTAACATTTTGTCCAGTGCTCTGACTATATGTTTGAAAGAAAAAACTTTTGCTTGACTCTAAAGCCTAAGGTATTCTAATGGTGCTACCATTAGAATCCTAGAAGATGGTGTGGTCTTGAATCATGGGAATGAGATAGCCTCATGGTCACCTAGTTTGGGACTGGCAGGTGTAAGCCCTCAGGGTCCTAAGAGTAAACATTCCTTTCCCTTAAGGTTCTCAGCCTTGGGTCTTTCATGTATACTCACTCTCTATGCTATACTAACCTGGTCAGGGCTACAGGGAGGCAGTGGGTGCTTCTTTGAAAGCCAGTCAGATGGAAAAGAAAGCGGGAGTCATGCTTGGCTGACAGGCACACGAGGCCTTATAGATTACAGGCACTGAGAAACTGCTGACATTTCCACTGGGTTAATCTCCTAGAAACACTTCTTGGAGGCTGTGTACTTGAGCATCGTGTGGAGTCTATGCCGAAGGCAAGAGTCAGTCTTTCTTCATGGTCAGTAAGAATGAGGACTGTAGGATTTAGAGCTCAAAAAGAACTTAGAGGTCACCTAGGTTACCCTTCCACATTTTGCACATGAGAAAATGGAAACCTCAGAGAGCAGAAGTGAGTCTCGTAAGATCACCCAGAGAATAAATAGCAGAGCTTCAAAATCAGACTCCAAATCTAATTCTTCTCCTACCATACTGGGGCATGAAAATGGAATTCAGTTGTGATGGTGGTGGGAGGGTTGGCAATGGAATAATTCAAAGAAGGTATTAGCCTTACTTTTCTTCCTTTTAAAATATATTTAAATCAAAGATGCCTTTAAGTTTTCTTAAAATTACATTTTCTTTCTCAATTGAGTATCACTTATTTTCTATTTTATCTCCTAGGGAGGGAAGGAGTGGGGGGAAATTCTTGTAGCAAATGTACATAGTATAGCGAAAGTTCCCCATATTGCTCATATCCAAAAATGTATCACGCTGCATATTTATCACATCTGTGTCAGGAGGTGATTACCTTCATCAATGGTCCTCTGAAAATATGGCTGAATATGAATGTAATAGAATACAAATATGTCATGAGAAATAATGAAGGGATGATTTCAGAGACACTTGGGAAGACTTGTCTGAACTAATGTAGAGTAAAGTGAGTGGAACCAGAGCATATTATACACTAACAACAATATTGTAAAGAAAACCAACTCCAGAAGACTTAAGAATGCTGATCAACCTCACTTCTTGCTTGTTCAAATATATCCTTGATCACTGTTACTCTTCTTTGGTGTTTCAAGGTTATCCCTTCCTCTGTTCCTTGACTGTGACATTCTGGGAGGAAATAGCATGCACTCTTGCCTCAGTCTCTTGTTGTGTTGAAAAATGCTACATTTTGACCAAAGGTCATCTAGTACTGATTGCCTTTCCCCATTTTCTTGATTTCTACTGTTTGTTTATCACACTTGACTGATTACCCACATGTTTCTCTCTGATCTGACCTGTGACTTTCTCCCAAGAGGAAAAAAGGTCCATGGAATAAAAAGGGAGTTACTCCCTGCTCCCCAAAAGTGTTCTTGCTAGATTTAACTTTGATTTCCCTTTACTACATTGGGGGCACGCGAGTGGTAAATTGTGGAGACAGAGTGATAAGCCAACATCTGAAGAAGTGGGGAAGTAATGAGAACCATGAGGATAGTACTGGTGGGAGTTCTGAACTCAGGAGGTTCAGGAACCAGGGAAACAGGAGATGGAACAGGATTAAATTTGAAGTCAAAAGTTTCCAAGGATCTATTGATTTTTATATGGGTACTGACTGTAATGCTACAGATCAAAGACCCTTCCATGCTGTAGGGTGATTTTCTTTGTAAGTAGCTGTGGTCAAACATCTTTTTTTTTTCATTTTCTAGTTATCTTTTTGGTCATGAAACTTCTCACATTCACCTTTTAGGGTATAAGGTAGCCTGGGGTAGTTGAATTTTGAGTCAGAGGAATTGGGTCCATATCTGTATAACCTAAGGAATATCACTTGGGATTTATTGCTGGAAGAGAACTAGTGGTCTTCTGGACCAATCTTCTTATTTTCTAGTTAAAGAAACCAAGGCAAAGAGAAGGTAAGCTTCTATGTTCATGGAAAGCAAACAGCAGAATTAGCACTGGAAACCAGGTCATTTGTTTGCAGAGCAAATCCTCTTTTCTTTTGTACTATTTCAGAGCTCATTCTTTTTTTTTTTTTTGTAAGGTTTGTCAGTTCAACTAAACAAATATTTATTAAGAACTTATTGTATGCAAAGCACTCTGTTGAGTGACTCAAGGAGTTTTGTTCATCAGACTTCCTTTTTTTCTGTTTTTTTCTTTTTTAACTTGTATTTGTTTTTTTAAATTTATTTATTTTTAGATTTCGACATTAATTTCCACAAAATTTTGAGTTTCAATTTTTCTCCCCATCTCTCCCCTCCCCCACCCCCAATATCTTGCATTCTGATTACCCTTTCCCTCAATGTATCCTCCCTTCTATCACACCCCATCCTTCGCTTATCCCCATCTTCTCTCTTTTCTTGTATGGTAAGATAAATTTCTATACCCCATTACCTATATTTCTTATTTCCCAGTTATAAGCAATACTATTTCTCAACATTCGTTCCTAATACTTTGAATTCCAACTTCTCTCTCTCCCTCCCCCTTCCCACTGAGAAGGCAAACAATTCAATACAGGTTATATATGTGTTGTTTTGCAAAAGACTTCCATAATAGTCATGTTGTGTAAGGCTAACTATTTTGCCCTCCATCCTACCCTGTCCCCCCTTTTTTTCTATCCTCTCATTTGACCTAGTCCCTTCCCAAAAGTATTTGATTCTAGTTTTTCCCTTCTCCCATTTGCCCTCCCTTCTATCATCCCCCTCACCCTACTTGTCCCCTTGTCCCCTACTTTCCTGTAGTGTAAGATATTCATAACAAATTGAGTGAGCATGTTATTCCCTCCTTAAGCCATATGGGAAGACAGTAAGTTTCACTTTTCCCCTCTCATCTCCTCCCTTTTCTCCTCCATTGAACATGATTTTTCTTATTTCTTTTATGAGTGATAGCTTGTCCCATTCCATTTCTCCCTTTCTCCTCCCAATATTTTCCTCTCTCACCCCTTAATTTAATTTAATTTTTTTATGGATATCATCTCTTCTGATTCAACTCAACCTGTACTCTCTCTCTCTCTCTGTGTGTATGTGTGTGTGTATGTAATCCCTCCACCTACCCAAATACTGATAAAAACCTCAAGAGTTACAAATGTTACCTTTCCTTGTAAGAATGTAAACAGTTTAGCTTTAGAAAGTCCTTTATGTTTTCACTTTCCTATTTACCTTTTCATGCTTCTCTTGATTCTTATGTTTGAAAGTAAAATTTTCTATTCAATTCTGGTTTTTCATCATGAATTCTTGAAAGTCCTCTATATCATTGAATGATCATTTATTCCCTTCAAATATTATATTCAGTTTTGCTGGGTAGGTGATTCTTGGTTTTAATCCTAGTTCCTTTGACTTCTGAAATATCCTGTTCCAAGCTCTTCAGTCCCTTAATGTAGAAGCTGCCAGATCCTGTGTTATCCTGATTGTATTTCCACAGTACTCAAATTGTTTCTTTCTGGCTGCTTGCAATATTTTCTCCTTGACCTGGGAACTCTGAAATCTGACCATGATATTCCTAGGAGTTTCTCTTTTTTAGGTCTCTTTTAGGAGGTGATCGGTGGATTCTTTCATATTTATTTTGCCCTTTGGTTCTAGAATGTCAGGGCAGTTTTCCTTGATAATTTCAGGAAAAATAATGTCTAGGCTCTTTTTTAGATCATGACTTTCAGGTCCCATATTTTTTCAGTCCCATAATTTTAAAATTGTCTCTCCTGGATCTATTTTCCAGGTCAGTTGTTTTTCCAATGAGATGTTTCACATTATCTTCTGTTTTTTCAATCTTTAGGTTTTGTTTTTTAACTTCTTGGTTTATTTCATAGTCATTAGCTTCCCTGAATTCCAGTCTCTCTTTTAAAGAATGATTTTGTTCAGTGAGCTTTTGAACCTTCTCCTCCATTTGACTAATTCTGCTTTTGAAAGCATTCTTCTCCTCATTGGCTTTTTGGACCTATTTTTCCAATTGAGTTAGCCTCTTTTTAAAGGTATTATTTTCCTCAGCATTTTTTTGGTTCTCCTTTAGCAAGCTGCTCACTCACTTTTGAAGCTCTTCTATGGCTTGAACTCATTTCATATTCACTTTGGAGGTACTGGAGTCAGAAACCTTGACTTTCTCTGACAGTATGCCTTATTCTTCCTCATCTGAAAGGATGGAAGGAGAGACCCATTCACCAAGAAAGTAACCTTCTATGGTCTTAATTTTTTCCCCTTTTTTGGGCATTTTCCCAGCTAGTTGCTTGACTTCTGAATCCTTTGTCAAGAGGAGGGTCCTAGTGCTCCATCTCCTCCCAGTACCATGTTCAAGGCTGAGATTAAATCACCTGCTCAATTTCCCCAGGGGCCTTGGGTAGGAGCAGACCACCACTGAGGGCTGAGGTTCAGATCAGTTGCTCAGTTCCTCCAGAGGCTTTGCCAATGGACTCATTGCTGCTGCTGCCACCACAACCTCTGCGGGGGGACTATGCTCCCCTCTTGCCCAGCTGGGAAAGCCCTCCCACACTGATCTTTGGAGCTTTCTTTGTTACTTGTGGGTTGAGGGATCTGGGACCCTCCCTGCTGGGAATTCTGCCCCAGAGGTCTGTTCAGGTCCTGTTCTTCCCAGTGCCACGCAGCCAGGGCTGGGCTCTGCTCCACATCCTGGGAGATAGATCTTTCCTGTTGGCCTTCCAAGTTACCCATGGCTGGAAACCTCTTTCACTCTGTCATTCTGTGGCTTCTGCTGCTTTAGAATTTGTTGAAAGTCATTTTTTACAGGTATTTTGTGGGCTGTGGGGGAAGCACTAGAGTACATGTGTCTTTCCACTCTGCCATCTTGGCTCTGCCCCCAGGAGCTCATTCTTTATCTCTCTGGGTCTCAGTTTTCTCAACTAGAAAATGAAGAACCTCAGTTAGATGATACTTTATTTACAATTCTAAGTCTTTTGCATCTTTGACAATGCAGATGTACAATTGAGGTCAGGTGACTGAGGTACAATGTCAGGAACTGGGCATACAGTTAGGAAGGACATAGAGATTGCAAGACGAAGAAAGCTTTGGAGATCATCTAGCCCAGGGGTTCTTAATTTTTCCTGTGTTGTGGACTCTTTTGTCAGTTTGTTAAAGACTGTAGACCAAAATATTTTTGTTTTTTTTAAAATAATGTTTGATGGAATTGTTAAAGTTATACTAAAGTTTAGTGAAAGTAAAGATATATTTTTTTCCCACTGAAGAACCTCCCAAGAGTCTCTGAAAAAGTATGATCATCTTATTTTATAGATGAGAAAACTGAGGCCCAGAGAGGTAAAGGCAGCTAGTTACTATTAAAGCTGAAATTAAATCTCCAATCTCATTGCTGGCTTCCATGCCAGTGTTCTTTCCATTACTACACTGCCTCAAGACAACAGTCAAGGAGACCTTCTCCCTGACTTATCTCCCACCTTAACATACTTCCTTCTAAAGAAGGAACCAAATTCATGGTGTAACCAGTTCAAGGCATGCAGGTAGCGTCAGGGCAAGGATTTCAAAGACACAGTAAGTTAATAAATCTGGTTGGAATGAGGAGGGAGGTATTAAGAGACAGTGACAAAACACCTTCCAGTCAAACAGTGTTTGCTGAATGAAGGCTCCCCATGAAAGATTTTACTTGATAATGTTGAAGTGGATTGGATATAGGAGTATGCTGGGGTAAATATGAATTAGTTGGTTTTCTAAAAAAATATACACAGACACATTTTAAGTTTAATCTTCACTATTAACATTTTTTTCATCACTTTCTAAAGTCTAGATCATCAACAAAATAATAAATCAAGTCTTCTTGTGCACTGTTTGGCTTTTTCTGAGGTTTAAATGTTTGTGCTGACAATTTAACAATCAGCTCTTAAGAGCCTGTTAGAACTAATTCTAGACCACCCCTAATTGGATAGGACTTTAAGACCAAGGTAGCATTCTTAGGACAAGTTACTGTTCCTTTCTGGAGTTTATTCTGATTAATTAAGAAATGGGATCTATTGGTCTTGACTTCAATTTAGCTTCCTGGGGTGAAGGACAGGACTTGGGACTAGAGTAATCCATAAACTCATAGGTTGTATAGTTAGAAGGGACTTTAGAGGACATCTAGTTCAGGGCTTTCATTTGTTAATCAAGGCCCAGAAGAGTATAAATGACTTGCTCTTAATTCACATAGCTACTAAGGGTCCTTGGTGACCTTTGACTTGAATCTTACTGGCTCAGGGATCAGCTTCTCATTCACTAAGTGATTCTGTGGAAGTTATCTATTCTAACCAAATTCATTTTATAAGTGAAAATGCCTTAGGAACAGGGAGAAGAATGGAGTTGTCCATAGTTAGACAGGTAGGAGCTTCCCAGTACTGACTTGAGCCCCAGGGCCCTTTTTCCTTTTCTTTATAGAGTCTTCTCCTTTATCTGGGGTTGATTTGCAATGTTGGTAACTGAGTGGTATTCTCTCATAAAACTTCCCTGAGAACATTATTGTCAAATAGGATAAGGGAATATAATATGATCCTTGCAGGAGAGAAGAGGTGGAACATGTCGGGTCCTGGTGAATCCCTGTTAGTCCAATCTGCAGGAAAGGCTTAGAGAGGGAGAGATGTGGGGAAACCTTCCTTCAGCACTTTTCTAACTCTTGGGTGTGTGCCCAGTTCTATCAGGCTTGGAGGAATGAGGCTGCTGACACAGGCAGATGAGAGCCATGGTGTGGTGCCACTGGAGAGATGACATTTGACAGATCGCTCCACAATTACTTCCCTTCCGCCTTCTCCTCCAGATGATTAGGGGCTGGGGCCAACTCTTGATTAGGTTAGGGAGGGAGGAAGCAACCTGGAGCAACCTCAAACTCATTCCTACTTGGAGAGAGGGAGCTTTGGACTTAGGTAGGCTGCACTTTTTCTAGAGAAACTTGGCAAGTGGGCAGGAGTATCTGTGACTGAAGTAGTCAACCCAATATAGTGGAAAAAGAGTTGATCTTGGAGTCAGGAAGACCTGTATTCAATTGCAGCCTGGTGTCATCCTTAGCAAGTTACTTAACCCCTAAGGTCCCTTAAGCAGTCATCTTTTCTCCCCCTGCTTTTTGGGAGATAAGTGACTTGCCCAGGGTCTCACAGCTAGTAAGTGTCTGAGACTAGATTTGACTCCAGGGCTGGTGCTCTATTCTCTGCACTGCCTAGATGCCCTGAGCAGCCATCTTATTACTCATAACTGACATGTTGCTGATTTGCATTAGTGAATTGAGTTTACACACTGGGATTTCCAACATACTGATGTAATTGCTGATCTGGACAAAAAATGAAACAAAACAAAAACCTCACATAGGGTGCTTTAAAACTGATGAAACCCCTTATATACATTATCCACTGGATGCTCACATTAACCAGGGCATCTGTGACTTTCCCCAAGGTCACACAGATAAGTACATGCTGAGGGTTGGGATCTGAACTGAAGTTTCCTAAGATTTCCATTATACTATTCAACATATGTGTCATATTAAGTGGATGATAGTTTAAAATTCTCTTCAAATGTTTTCTCAGTCATTCCCATGAAAAAAGATTAGGAACAGAATTTATACAGTCCCATTATACAAAACGGGAAATTGTATTTAGGGGAGGAGGGTAAGGAGTGTCAGAGGATTATATATGGGGTGGCTAAGAGGCACACTGGATTCAGCACTGGATCTGGGTTCAGGAAGACCTGAGTTCCAATCCTGCTTCATATACTTAATAATTATGTGGCCCTGAGCAATTACTTCTGCCCCAGTTTCCTCAAGTATAAAATAGGGGTGATTCTAGCACTTCCCTGTGTTGTGAGTATAAAATGAGATATCTGTAACACACTGTACAAAATTTTAGATGCTTTATAAATGCTTTCTATCTTCATCATCATCATTATCATCATCATCATCATCTCAGTGTAGAATTAATGGTATACATTGCTTAAAGGAAAAAAATAAGTCTAAACTACTTAGCCTACCTTTCAAGGCTCTCTACTTGCCACTACCTGCCTTTCTATTTTTATTTCCCTCTCTTCCTCCACCTGAGCTCTTCAAAACAGTCTGATAGATTTCCTGAGGTAAGCAGGGAGCAAGACTAATGGAGGGAGGGTCAGACTTAGAGTTCCAATATTGCCTTGTATATTTAAAATCTATGGGACCATGGAGAGTTCCAATATTGCCTTGTATATTTAAAATCTATGGGACCATGGATGAGTTACTTAACCACTCTGAGGTTGAGTTTTCTCTTTTATAAAAGAGAGATAATGAGTTATTGGAAGAATCAAGTAAGATAGTGCAACATAAAATATTGTCAATGTAGGATGTTGGCATTATTCTCAGTGCACCTTGGTTCCTAATGTGCTCTCCTCCTCCTCTTCTTCTCCCCCAATTTGAATTCTTACTTTTCCTTCAAGGCCCAGCTCAAGTTGATCTTTTCTTGTAGGTCCCTTCCTGATCATTCCAGCCCTTTCTGAAGGATCTCTTTTTCCTTTGATCTCTTATTACTAATGATGCTCATTGACTGCCTTGTATTTTGGGGCATCATTTTAAGCATGTGTTTTCTTCTCCTTGGCAATACTTTAAGTCCATTGGAGAGAGACAATATAACCTTTTGCCTTATTATGCTTCCCACAATTATATAGGCAACTATGGGATGGGGAAAGGACATAACAGGGAGTCAGGAAATCTGAGTTCCTGTCACTGGCCCTGGTCCCATCACAAACTAGCTGTGTGACATCAGTAAGTCCCTTCTCATCTCTGGGAATCTCTGATTTATTTCCTCATCTGTGAAGTGTGTGGTGGCAGGGGTGGACCGCTACTAGATATCTCTAATATGTCAGACACTGTTCACATTCTGTTAATTTAAAAGATGTTCAATAGACATTTGTTGATTGATTTCATCAAGCCCTTTGACTTCCAGCCATTGATATCAAATTCAAATGGAAATGGAGGTCAGTAAGCCATACAGAAGGATCCCCACCAGCTGCATATTGACTTCTTGTTGTTCAGTCATTTCAGAGCCACACAGCTCTTTGTGACCTTGTTTGAGGTTTTCTTGCCAAAGATACTGCAGTGGTTTGCTGTTTCCTTCTCCAGAAAGCCACATATTAACATCATCTATGTTCTGGCATATTTTTATTTATTTTGTTAACTATTTATCAATGACATTTTAATCTGCTTTGGATTCCCCTCAGTAGTGTTATGGGCTGAGTTTAATACTTCTTCTTTAATGGACAAAAATCTGGACTTGAAGTCAAAGAGACCTGGACTCTGACATTAGTCAGAACCTGTACAAGTCACTTGCCTCCTCCGAGTCTGGTTTGTAATCTATAAAATGGGGATAATACTAGCAGCTCAGAGTGTTGTAATGAACCACCAAGGAAACATAGTATAAAGCTCTATGCCAATCTTAAAGCACTAAATACATAAATTTCAGAATTGTTCTCTTTTGATCTGGACTTACGATGTCACTGGTGAGTGGAACTCCTACTGCGCTCTTTGAGTTCTTTCAGTCTGTCGCTCTCTCACTTTCCGTTGCCCTTCCTCTCCCTCCCTCTACTCTTTTCTCTTCTGTTTCCCCATCTGTCTTCCCACCCCTCCCCTCCCCTCCCCTCCTTTCCCTTTCCTCTCTCCCCTCGCCTTCCCTCCCCTTCCCTCTTCTCCCCTCTCCTTCCTTTACCTCCCTTCCCCTTCCTTCCCCACCCCTCCCCTCCCCTCTCCTCACCTCTACAATTTTACAATAAATTATTAAATTTACTACAGTGACAGATGAATAATTGTGGTTATTATCATTGCCTGTTATTTTCACTTAGCAGGGACACCTCTTTCCACCAAGTTGGTGGGCATTATGACATTTTGCATTTTTTGTTCCTGAAGACACAGCGTCTAAACTTAAATGCTTTACAAATCTTAAAGCATGACAGAGTCATCAGCTATTACTATTAGTTATAGGTTTCTGTTCAATTTAATTCCAACGCTTATTAAGTACCTACTATATGCAAGGTGCTGTGTTAGATGTTGGAGCCTCCTGCTCCTTCCCACAGCTATGAATGAAATCTCTCAGGTTACTGCCATGAGGGAGAAGAGGAAAGATTCCACAAAGAGAAAAGTGGGTGCAATTTTTAGACTGGTGATTGTTGTAGAAAATGGGAAGGGGAAGGAGGCCATGTACAGCACGGTGATTGAATAAGGATTGAGTGGAGCCAGACTAAACTAGATTGGGGAAGACATAGGTGGAAAAAATGGGAAAGGAAAAAAAAACAACTGGGGGAACTACAGACAAGAAGTGAGGAGTGAGCTGGACACCTTAGCAAGCCAATGATTTCAATACCAGGCACCAAAGCCATCTTCAGATTCACGCAGGTACACACACAGCCCTACACACCCCTGTTTGACCTCTCAAGAAGCTGGATCACAAAGCACCTGGATTCCTGCAAGCTGTGCAGTCAATGGTTGGCATCAGAGAGGAGAAGAAGCTCTATTCTCAAAATTCCAGGAAAAGGGCTTTCCTCCCTGAATTCTTTGGGTAACAACACAGAGCATAGAATTGTAGAGCCTAAGATTACAAGAACTAGAAGAGACCTGGGAGCTCCTCCAATCCCACCCCCTCATACTAAAAAAGAGGCAACTCTGCATGTGTAGCTGCTGTCTCCTGCTGCTGAAGACTCTCCCCGCCTCCATAAGAGATGCAAAGAACCAGCTCAGGGTTTCTTTCTCGTTTCTCTGCTTAGTTGCCTTTTTCTTTTGTTTCCTACTGTCCCCCTCCCCCCACCCCACAGACAATAATGAAAACTGACATTTAGCTATCACTCCCCACCACCTGTTCTTTGATTTTTGTGAGATACATTTTTCTCCATATTTTACATATGATCAAACCTTAGGTGGCAAAGGTGAATTGTGAAATGAGCTAACAACTAGCACACTTAGTAAGTGACATAGCCCTGTTGAACCTAGGTCTCCAAACTCTAATATCATAAAGGAAGGGCAGCTAGGTGGTACAGTGGGTAGAGTGCTGGGCCTGGAGGCAGGAATCAAGGAACTCATCTTCCTGAGTTCAAATCTGACCTCAGACACTTATTAGCTGTGTAACCCTGAGCAAGTCATTTCCCCATTTGCCTCAGTTTCCTTATCTGTAAAATGAGCTGGAAAAGGCAAACCACTCCAGTGTTTTTGCCAAGAAAACCCCATATTGGGTCACAACGAATCAGATGTGACTGAAATGACTGAGCAATTCATAAAGACAAATGTACTGAGGCATAGGAAGAAATGCAATCTGCAGCAGGAGAGGGGACGCTACAGCCCCTCCACCCCCACCCCCTGTCATTCCAGTGTCCCCCAGGGGGAGGTATCACCCACTTTGGGAACCTCTGATAGTCGGTAGCAGCACAGACACTAGAACACATTTACAGCCCTTAAAAAATTCCAAGTCCAACTTTCTCCAAATAGATTGCAAAGAGTCCTGGATCCCTGCTTGTTTTGGGGAAGCATTTTTAGAGTGCTTTAAGATTTGTAAATTACCTTAAAATATGATCTCATTTTATCCTCACAACAACCCTGCGAAGTAGGTGCTATCATTATACC
Organism: Potorous gilbertii; assembly: GCA_028658325.1. Taxonomy (NCBI): domain Eukaryota; kingdom Metazoa; phylum Chordata; class Mammalia; order Diprotodontia; family Potoroidae; genus Potorous; species Potorous gilbertii. The sequence continues at coordinate 149,156,035 of CM053771.1, read as the reverse complement.
CATTATACAGATGAGGAGACAAGCTGGAGGAGGTTCAGTGACCTGTACGTCTAGTAAGTATTTGAGGCAGGATTCGAACTCAGGTCTTCCAAGGCCAAGTCCAATGCCCTATCCATTGTGCCACCTACATGGCTCAGATGTAACGTTCTATTCATTTCCACTGCCTTGCAGTCCTGACCCATCCATTCTCTTTATTATAGCTCTCCTCAACCTCACTCCTAATTTAGGTCTTGAGGTTTTAAGGAATTGCACCTGGGATTTTCTTGGTCCAAGGAACTCCTAAGTGAGGAAACTTTTTCTCAATGCAGGTCAGCATCTTTTCTGCAACTGAGAGTCTCAGAGAGTTGTCTGGAATGCTAAGAAGTTATGACTTAGCCAGAGTCATACAAAAAGCACCTCTCAGGGGCAGGACTTGAATCCAGGAAAATCCACAGGATCATAGAGAGCTGGGAAGGGCTTCTGTTCCATTCAATCCCAGCACTTAATGTGCATCTTCTAAATGCAAGGTACTGTGTCACATCATGGTGCCCACTGCCATGAATCAACCTCTCAGGTTGGGGTGAGAAGAAAATAGAAGAGGAGTTCTGGAGAAGTAGAAGAAAGTGGTCATAACTAGGGACCATCTAGTGCTTTTTGCATAGGAAGACACTGAGACCTAGGGGAGGGGTTAACTTGCCCAAGGTTACATAGGTGTAAAGCATCCCAGCCAACATTTGAGCCCTGATCTTTTGCATCAGTCAGCACTCTTTCAATAACACACTCCCTTTCCAACTTTGGGTTACCCTAAAGAAATATCTCCAATAACCAGCCATATCCCTTAACTGGGACTCAGAAAAAGGGAAGCTGATGTGAGAGAGAGAGAGAGAGAGAGAGAGAGAGAGAGAGAGAGAGAGAGAGAGAGAGAGAGAGCAGGGCTAAGGAAGTACATAATAACGATAATTTATAAATCTCTTTAAATTTTATAAAACACTTTACATATTTTCTCATATAATCTCACAACCCCCCTGTGAGGCAGGGCTAATAATTATTCCCATTCCACAGTGAGGAAACTGAGGCTGAAAGAACTTTCCCAGGGTACGCAGCTAAGTTAGTATTGAAGCTAAGAAAAAAAGCACAAATCCTGGCTCCTGCCACTGCTAGCCAGGACTAGAGGCTTGTGAGGTTCTACCGGTTTATGTCAGGAGAGCCGTTGACCCTGGCTTGCTCATGACGTTGGAGTATCTGAAGGGCCCTTGTCATGCACTAAACACTCATAATCACTGGAGAGTTAACCCTTTCATTGCTCCCCTCAAATGAACAGGTATCCAGGACTCTCTTCAATCTACTTAGAGAAACTTGGACATGGGATTTTTCAAGGGCTTTAAATGTGCTCAGATGTCTGTGCTGCTACTGACTTGATATCTGATCTTGGATCAAAAAGTCAATAGATTTCTATTGCTTTGGTTTTCCCATATGTGAAACTGGGAAGATAATCCTTATATATTTCAAATATATTCAGACCTCTTGTGTGTGGGTGTTCCCTCTCCTGTTGTAGGTTGCGGTTTCTCCCATACCTCAGTAGATTTATCTTTATGAGTCATTCAGTCATTTTCTGTCATGTCTCACTTTTTGTGACCTCATAGGGGGCTTTCTTGCCAAAGATACTGGAGCGGTTTGCCATTTCCTTCTCCAGTTGGTCTTACAGATGAGGAAACTGAGGCAAACAGGGTTAACTGACTTGCCTAAAGTCACATAGTAAGTGTCTGAGGTTAGATTTGAAGTCCAGAAGATGAGTCTTCCTGACTCAAAGTCTATTTCTCTATCCACTGTGCCATCTAGTTGACCAGGACAGGTATAATTATTCTTAACTTAAAGATGAGGAAACTGAAATGCAAGCAAGATTAATTTTCTTGGCTAAGGTTACCTCGGTAGCTAATGGTGCATTCAGGTTGTTGGCCAAGGTCTTTAGACTCCATTCCTGTACTCTTATAAGTACTCTACAACCACAAGTCTTCTAAGGGTTGCTGTGAAGATCCAATCAGTCAATAAACATTTATTAAGTGCCCACTATATGCCAGACATTGTGCTAAGTGCTAGTGATATAAAGAAAGGTAAAAGGTAGCCCCTGCTCTTCTCAAGCATTCCACAGTCTAATAGAGGAGACAATTTACAAATAATGCTTTGCAAAGAAGCTATATACAGGATCAATTGGAAATAACCAAGAAAGGGATGGCACCAGAATAAAGAGGGATTTAATAAAGCTTCCTGTAGAAGGTGGAATTTCTGCTGGGACTTGAAGGAAGCTAGGGAAGCCAGGACATGGAGATGAGGAGAGAGGGTGTTCCAAGCATGGGGGATAGTCAGAGAAAATGCCCAGAGCCAAGAGATAGAGTTTCTTGTTCAAATTCACAGGTAGCTGATAACATGCAGGGGGTGATGCAGCCTAGTGGAAAGAGTGGTGCAAAACTGACCATGCGATTCTCCTCACCCAACTCCTGTGCTTTCCTATTATCTCTAGGATCAAATATAAACTACTCTGATTAGTTTTTAAAATCCTATGCAAGCTAGCTCCAATTTATCTTTCTGGTCAATTATATCAACTACATATCTGACCTTGGTCAAGTTGGTTAACTTTGTTGACCTTGGTTTTTCTATCTGTAAAAAAGGCACCTTGGACTGGGCACTTTGTTTTCAGATCTGTTTCAGAACCAGAGCTATGATCCTATTTCATTTTTTGCACAATAGAGTTAACAAAGATGGTTTGGTAGGCATAGTCATTCTTGTGCCTCAGAAAAGATATTTTTGAAGCTGTGTGAAATGTGAAGACTAAATTAGAGAGTGTATAACAAAGTTGAAGGCAGGGAGAGCAAGCTATTGCATAACCTGGTCAATTAGTAAGGAGGGAGTAAGATAAGTCACTTGCCCAATGTTCAACAGGTAGATGGTAGTGAATTGTAGATAGGTTTCTGTGCCTGTATTTAAAATGTGGAAGAAGAGATATGTGGGAGAAGGCAACAGAATAGCCAAAGGTATATAGATGGAGGAGGCTGAAAGCAAATGAGGGGTTTTATCCCCAAGAGGTGATCTTTGGTGGAATAGTGAGGTGTATCCAGGGAAAATAATTTAGATTTGAGGCAGGGAAAGCTGATGATGCTGAGTCAGGATTGTGGTACAGGTCTCCACACTCCCATAACCCTGTGGGATTTTTCCATGTTGTGTCTGTAACAGACCAACAGATTTTATTCAGGGACCCTCAGTTAGCAATAATCCCCCTGCCCAGCTCTTCTCTCTTGCCTGATTTTCTCCTTTGAAGAGAACACTTGTATTTCCTTGGTGACACTATCTAGCTTGATGATTTTAAAAACTGCTTCCCACTAAATGCTATGCCTTTAATAGTTTCAGGGAAAGGATGATCTCCTTTCCTCCACTTCTCAGAGAGGGAATTTGGGGGCACAAAGAGGTCAGACACATTCTCTGTGATCACACAGTAAAATAGTTGCAGAGGGCAGAATATCTTCAGTTTCAATATTCCTGCTAACACTAGAAGCCCATACATTTTTGTTTTGCTTTTTTGCTGTTACATTCATCTTCCCCCTCTCCTTAGAGGGTATCTGGAACTGTTCACAGTGTCTGTCACATGTAAGGTCCCTGTTGGCCATTTTCCTCTCTGTATTTTAATGGTTTGGACTAATTTCCACTTTATTTTTGTATTTATTTTAACACAATCACTTATAATGAGGCTAATGACATTTTGTCTCCATGGTGGCGCATTTTAATTTGGTCATGGAAATGTCAAAGCGATCCGGCAATTTGGTATCTCAGAAACACAAAATGTAGAAGGGACAATAGATTCCTCTCCCGTCTCTCCATCTCCCTTGTTATCTCCTAGCTCATTGGGGCCACCCTGTCCCATTTGGCAGCTTCTCAAAGCCAATAGGGATGGAGATCAGCAGTAAAACATTGCCAAGACAAAAGAGGACGGCTTCTGAAAACAGAATCTTTCCAACAAGTGCATTTAACACAATTAATCAGATTTCAGCACTGTTAAGGTAAGTTATAGAAGAAGGGGAAATCCCCTAACAGGGTTATACGTTTTTGGATGACCCGCTTATATTTTCCCAGGTCCTTTCTTCTACCTAGCAATATCTCATTCAGCCCCTTCATCTTCTCTCTCTCAGGTTCCCAAATTGTTTCTTTATCCAGAGGGATGATACTATTTCCTGAGCTATTTAACTGAAACCTTTTGTTGAGAATTTGGCCTGTGGAGTTTGAGGCTGTGGAATTTTGTCCTGTTTTCTCTCCTTTTTGAATATTGAGTTTCCATGCTTCCACTCTTTTCTCTCTGCAATCCATCCTCTATGCAACTCCCCATATGAGGGGTCTGACTTCATTACTGCCCTGCTTAGGAAGCAGCACAGACCACCTCTTGCCTTTAGGATAAAACACAAACTTCTTTGTGTGGATTTTAAATCTCTTTATAATCTGGCACCAGCCTACACCTCCAAGCTTATACAGTATTTTACCTTTCTTCCCAATCTCTGTTCTAGCTAAAATTGTCCTCTTGCTGATCTATACACATGACATCTTATGTCTAACTTTCAGGCTTCTGTGCAGGCTGTCCCCATGCCTAGAATATACTCTCTCTTCACTCATCTTTGCCTTATCTTTGGCTTCTCCAAAGTTTGGTTCAAGTAGCCCCTTCTTCTGGAAGTCTCTCCTGAATCTACCTAGTTACTCAATAACCTCCTTTCAGAAATCACTCAGTATATATCTTATATTTATAGTTTATTTGTATTTACATTAAATTCATTTTTTATAAATATATATTTAGTATTGTATTTGTATTAATTTATTTGAATTTATATTTACTTGTACTAATGATTTAGATGTAAATTATTATTTTACCTCAATATAGCAATGCCTCCTTGAGAACAAGGTCACTTTCACTTTCTTCTTTGTATCCTACAGTGTCTGGTATGTAGTAGGCCCTTAATAGATACTGAAATAATGAAATTGAATTTGAGTATCTGCTTTGGACACTACATTAATACCTGAGTTTCCCACATGGAACTAATGTCCATAGGTGTTAATGAGTTTGACTTAGGTTGGGAATTGGTCCTTTGGGTTTGGTCAAGATTAAGAGAAAAAATTAATAAGCATGTATTAAGGATCTAGTATATGCCAAGCAGGGCATTCAGATGGTACAGAGAACTGGGACTAGGGTCTGGAAGACTAATCTTCCTGAGTTCAAATCTTACCTTAGATACTTTCTAGCTGTGTGACTCTGGGCAAGTCACTTCACCTTGTTTGACTCAGCTTTCTCATCTGTCAGAGGAGCTAACCAAGGAAATGGCAAACTATTCCAGCATCTTTGCCAAATGGGGTCACAGAGAGTTGGACATGACTGAAAAATGACTGCATAAATATTCCAGGTTTTATAGTAGACACTAAGGATACATAGGAAAAACAAACCAAAACAATCCTTGCCCTTCAATGAATTTATATTCTACTGTTCTTTTTGGTCTGGATGGACCTGTGATTTCTTAAAGGCAGAATCTGGTCCAGATTGGAAGTTTATCTATTTGTAATAGTCTTAGAGAGATGCCTAGGTCACTTGCTCATGGCTACACAACTCTTAGGTGCTAAAGGCAGGATTTGAACTCAATTGGCTTTCTATCCACCATGCAGCTTTGCTTGCTCTTGGCCCAGGCTACCCTATTCACTGCAAATACCATGATGATCTCAGATTTGGGTTTGAATTCCTCTCTATTTTCCATCTTCGTCCTCCCTCTTTCTCATATGGAACCCCTGCCTTGCCCTTGTTCTGTGCTTGGAAGGAAGAAAAGAGATGAACAGTTTTGGTCATGATCATTGGAAAGCACTTTCTCAGGGCTAAGAAGAATCACATGCATTTCCGTCTTCTCAGCATTAGAACTTGCTTCTTTGGGGGCTGATCTTGGAGGTTGAAATAAATAGGGAGTGGGGGACAAAGGGCAGGGTAGTGGTAGTGGTGGAGAATTCACCTGTGTCAGACTTCAGCCCAATAAGGAAATGGGGTATAAATTGAGACAGCGCCCAGATCCCTGGGATTGCCCTAAAGCACTCTGCCTGCTCAGAATCCTCTGCTTCAGTTCATTTGCCAGTTTTTTCCATGTAGTTTGGATACTTTATCTCTATAAAGTAGCAATAAATGGACAGTATAATATATTTCACTTTTAATAAGGTGTTGCCAGTTGCTCACACTCTACAGAGCAATTAGTGTCAAAAAAAAAAAAAAGACAGCTCAGCAATGGAAGGGACTGAAATCCGTATGTTTACCAAGACAGAGGATTTATGACTGGTTTATGGTAGGGAGCTGTGGCAGCAACTTGGGGGAGGTGGAGGAGACATTGGGTTTAAAGCCACAGACCTCGGAAATGTCTGTAGCCAGAGAACCCAAAATGGCATCTTAGGAGCCAGTGGGTAGTGTGTTATGTCAGAATAATTGTTGAGGGAGAGAAGGAGGGAGGAAAAGAGGTGAGAGGAAATAAAGAAGAGAACAAAAAAGAGGGGAGAAGAGAGAAAGGGAGAAAAAGAAAAATGAAAGAGAGAAAAGAGTGAAGAGGCAAGAAACAGGAAGGAGGAAAGTAGAGGACAGAGGGGAGAGACAAGGTAAGTAGGCGGAATTGAGTCCTTCCTTTCAGGTCAAATGACCTTCATAGAGTGGGGTGGCTGTTCTCCAAATCCTGCTGCTTCCTCACAAGCTTCTTCCCTTGGGCACTAGGCACTTGAAGTAGAAACAGGATTCTCCAATGAGAAAACCACAAGTAAACTGAGGGGGCTTGTGGCCCAGACAGGAACTATGCCACCACATGATGAGTCCTGGATGTAGAAGGAAGGATGGGACCCAGGAAGGGCCATATATGCCAGTCTATCCACTCGTAATCATGGGAACCAGCAAAAGCATTGGCATCAGCAATGCCTTTTCCTATGAAGGACAGTAACAGAGATCTGGAAATGTTTAGGAAATCTAACCCAGCACCATGGGCAACTGGGTGGTGGTTAGGGGGACAGAGCATCTACCTTAAAGGTCTGCAGACTTGTTGAGGTATCCTTTTGTGTTCTCTCCCCCACCAGCAGGAAACTTTTTTAAAGGATTCTTAAAGTAGAGGGAGGAACACTTGCCATAGATTCAGAGTGATAAAGCGTATGTATACTTTTAGTTATTATGTGTATGTGCATATATGTTATGTATATATGAATGTATATTGTGTGCACACTCTTGAGTACTTTCAAATGCTTGGAAGGTTGCCTCCTGCAAGGAGAAAGACTCTGAGTTCACAAGGACCCTGGTTCATCACGTGGACCTTGACCCCTAAGAAGGTCAGATTTTTATTTCTTTTTCCTATTTTGTCCCAACCTTAAAATGAAACTCCAAGGAAATCCCTAAAAAGCTTATGTACTACTGTTCTAGAGTCTCTCCAAAATGTAGGTAACAGGGTTTTCTAGAAAAGGTACTTAGTGTATAATCTGATTATCAGATATGATAGCCTTTATAGAAAAAACCACAGAAAATATTTATAGTGCAGATGAACTCAAATGTACACACAAGGCTGTATAGAAAACAGAGAAATAAAAGACCGAGTCTATGATTTCATTGATAAAGGAAATCCTTGGATGAGGAAACATTCTTTCTACCAAAGCAGGTCAATACTGTTCCTGTAACTTGGGGTCTTAGAGAATTGTCTTAGAGCAGAGGTATCAAATACACCATCCATAATACTCCCTAGTGTAGGCCAAACCAGATCAAAATATAATTGGGAAATGAAATAAAAAAAAGCCAGAGTGGAACATAGCTATTAATGTTAATATATGGTTTTCTAGGTCAATATGCAGCCTTAGGGATCCTTATATACTGTTTAGTATTTGAGTTTGATGCTATTGGCTTAACCCAGAGTACTGGAATATTTAGAGATTTACCAGGGGTCAAACAGCCAGTATGGGTGAGAGGGGGTAGTTGAACCCAGAACTTCCTGGCTCTAGGACCAGCAACTTTTCTACTATAACATACGTCAGGAACCAAAAACCCCCAGCCCCTCCATCCCTCTTGATCATATTGTAGCATTCAAAGTCTTTTACCATGTGGTCCCAGATCATTGCTTTTTTTTGTGGTTGTTTATTTGTTTGTTCTATCCACTGTACAAACACATCATGTTTGTTTATAGAGGCTCATCTCGTAAGCTCATTATCCTATTCCCTTACTTCAACCTTCTTGGTGTTTATTGGAGCCCAAAATATCTTTTTAAGTTCTAGCTTAAAGCTTTCATCCTCTGAGAAATCTTTACTGGATAACCCAACTCTCCAAGGAACTTTCCAGGCACTGTATTCCCAAAACATGGCACTCCCTTGGCAGCTAATGTGTGCAGCACTGGACTGGGCTAATTTTTCATGGACATAACTATCTCCTCATCTGAACTGTAAAGTCCTTGAAGTTAGGGACCTCATTTTGACCCTCTTTTGTAACTTTAATGGCATCTACCACAGAAGTGCTCCAAAAATTTTGTTGATCTACCTATAACTCATGAAACAGTGAGATATCAGGTCTTACTCCAGTGTCTCAGCATGCTGGATGGCAGAAAGTTATATCTATAGAGAGAAAGCTATAGAAATTCTTACCAAGGTGAAAATTTGGTTTATAGGCCCAGGGCCAAGTTTTGAGTCTTAGTCTGAGAACTACCGTTCCTAAATTCTCTGAGAAGCTGAACAGGTGATGAATGTTGTCAGCCATGTAAAAGCATAAAGACAACTAAGAAAATTATGGGGAAGAGAATTCTGGGTTTGTACTCAGAAGGTTTGCACTAAAATCCCAGCTCTGCCATTGTATGACCTGGGGAAAATCTTTTCACCTGTGTTTTTTCCTCTATACAAATAAAGTGAACTTATAAGATTTCTTCCCATTCCCAAGTAACCATCCTCCCCACCAGTTGTGCTCACCAAATATTTGTTGAAGGGATCTTGAATAAATTATTGTCACAATGTGCCCTGACTTCCTAAAAATGTAGACTTCAAGAGTAAATGAAAATGTTTAAAATGCATACATAGGTTCATAGTCTTGCATTTTATAACAGAAGTGAGGCTTAACCCATTGCACTTTCCCAAACTGATACCAGTATACACCTAAGTATAGAATCTTTTATGTAAAACCTCACTGGATCCAGATGGCTCAGGAGGAGAAAGTGAGGCTGGTGACCTCGCACAACCCTCCCTCACTCACAGCAAAGTCAAGTGCAAGTCATGTCATCATTTCTTTGATGACATGGTCTTCTTTGGCAACGAAGGATGAACACAACAACAACTTCCCCCATTGAACAAAAACAACCAAAATATATATATAATAAAATTTTATCATAACAATAATAAGAAATTCCCAGTTTGGCCAAGTGAGAGTATATATGTCTTTCTCTATATTTTAAGTTCATCAGTTCTCTTGAAGGAGGTGACTAGCATGTTTCAGTTTAAGTCTTCTGGACCACATTCATCAGATTTCTAAATTCTTTCAAAAGTGCTTTTTCTTCATGGTGTTATTATTATATAAATTATTCTCCCATATTTGCTCACCACTCTGTGTCAGTTGAGAGAAGTCTTCCCAGTTTACTCTGAAACTGTTCATTTTGTCATTTTTTATGACTCAATAATATTCCATCACATCCTTATACAGTCACTTCCTCTATAACATGAGTTTCCAAAATGAGAGTTTGTTTGTTCCATTTCTACTGATGTATTAGGGAAGATTTTGACCATAACTCGAATTTGTTTCTTTAAGAAACATCAAAAATACAGAAAAATTCAACACTTCACAATAATTCACAAGCTCTAATCCATCTTACACCAACTTCTACAAGCAAACCTCAGGTCTTTGTTAAGATAAAGTACCATGTTTGTCATATATATATTCTGGTGCAGTAGGAACAGTGATTGGAGGAGATCTAGTCTACTCCTTCTTCCCTCCTCAGCCAGTGCTTACTCCTTGGTCTTTCCTCCATGGCCTAGAGCCTAATGCCCAGAGTTGTAGCCTGCCCAACTTGCTCCAGCAGGTACCTCCAGGGAATGAGGCCTAGCAGTAGCTGGAGGTTTAGGACATGGCCACTATTTGTTATGGTATTCATGTATTTCTTAACATATTACCATTTTAAAATGAGATTCTTTTAAAAACAATTTTTATGTTTACATTTATTTTTATATATTTTTATTTTTCTGTATTTTTATATTTATACTAGTTTTTAAACACTATACTCCTAACCCCCATATTCCCCATAAACTCTATGGTTTTTATTGCCTGCTTTTGCATGGTGGGATATTTTGGGGGAATGCATACAGAAATGTCCATATCATAATTTGTTTAGCCATTCTCCAAAAGAAGGGCAGCAAGATGTAAAACCACAAAACTACTTTAATTTGCAAGTCTCTAGTTATTACTGATTTAAACATTTTTTTTCATATGGTGGTAGAAAACTTGGATTTCTTTCTTTGAAAATTTCCTAATCATATATTTTAATCATCTATCTATTGGAGAATGCTCTAAGTATAGTGACTTGCACAAACTATTATCTTTCCCAATAGAAGTATAAGTAGTATAAGGATTCATCAATTAGCTAATTGTTCCTTCCTGTGTTTCAGTTTTTAGTGGAATTCGCTCATCATAGGGAACTCTTTGTAACATTCAGAGACCCATTTATCTGGCTGTGATGCAGTAGGGAACAACTGGCTATCCCAAAGGATTTCAGCCTCACTCACCAGAGTGGCTCAGAGCCAGAACACTTAATAATGCTAATGATGAGACCTAATAGCTTACATTTGTGCATTAAAAAGGAACCTTTACATACATTATCTTATTTGACCCAATTAAATTGATATTTATTAAACCCCTACTATGTTTTGAATGTAAAACTTTGCATATGATTTTACCTCTCTTTGTTGTGCCCTCCCTGAAGGTAAAGTTCTGAAGGACGAAGAGTATTTTATTTTTGCCCTTTTGTATCCTCAGCTCCTAGCCCAGTGCCTTGTACACAGTACTTCCTAAATAAATCAACAAGACTTATATTCATCACCTTCTCTGTGCCACTGTGCTAAAAACTGGGACAGCAACAGAACAAAACATGGCAATTACTACTTGGGATTTTCTGGCAAATGTTTGACAACTGGTTTTCTGGGGAAGGGAGGAAATATATGTATAACACACTTAAGTTTAATCTTTAAATTAGCTTTCTCCATGACTTTCTTAAGTTTAGAAATTTTAACAAAACAATAAATCAATCCCTGATGTGTAGCATTTGCCAAGACACAGGTTCAAGCCTTGTTTATGATACATACAAGTATGTCACAAAGATCATAATCCACTTAGCTGCCAAAATGATTTTCCTAAAGTGCAGGTACAAACATGTCATCACCACCATCACTACCACCACCACCAAACCTACTCAATAAACTCCAGTGGCTCCCTATTACCTCCAGCATCAAATATAAAATCCCATCTCCTTGAAAGCCCTTCAAAGCCTATTCCCCCTCCCCAACGTCTTATGTCTTACCCACATCTTATCCCTTTCCTCATGGCCATGTGCTCTTTGATCTAGTGACACCGTCTCCTTGCTGTTCTTAGAACAAGACCCTCCATATGTCAGCTTCAGGCATTTTTTCTTCCTGTCCCCCACACCTGGAATACGCTCTCCCCTCACCTCTGCCTCATTCCTTGGATTCCTTCAGTTTCCAACTAAAATTTGACCTTCTGCAGGAAGCCCTTCCCAATCCCTCTTCTCTTTTAATCACATCCTATATAGCTTGTATGTCTATATTTGTTTGCTTGCTGTCTCCTCCATTAGATGGTGAACTTCTGGAGGTCAGTAGTTGGTTTTTTAACCTTTTGTTTTATCCCCAAGGCTTAGCACAGTACCTGAAAAATGTCAGGTTCTTAATGAATGGTCACTGAATGACTGACTCTTTAAGGCTCCAGATAATCAAAGACTAAGTTACCTGCTAGTTGCTGATGTGTTGATCTGTATCAGGGAAGAACGTGTGAGATCACAGATCTGGAGCAAGATATTGAGTGAGAAGGACAAAGGAGAGATCTGGTGGTAACTGAAGTTTACATAGGGCTGCAAGGTTTACAAAGTGACTTGCAATTATCATAGCATTTGAGCTTTACAAAATCCCTGTGAAATAAAGGCCATAGATGTGAGTATCTTCTTGATACTTGACAGGTGAGTGGAAAGTTTATGACTACTTGCCTATGGTCACACAATTAGTGTCCAATGAAGAAGCCAAACCTACTTCTCTCCTGACTACAAGTCCAGCATTTTGTACCATTATAACATTGTACCTCTATGGTAGGGCACCTAAGGTAGTGCAGTGGATAAAGTGCTAAACTTGGGTTCAGGAAGATGTGACTTTAAATCCTGCCTCAGATACTTCCAGAGCTGTGCGATCCTGGGCAACCTCTCTCAGCAAGGAAGTAATACAGATCATGGAATCATCAGGATAAAGGTGATCGTTGAACTTATGGGAGTAGATGAGACAACCGAAGCAGAGAGGATGAAGAGAAAAGGGGGCTGAGGACAGTGTCTTATGGAACAGTTACATTTCGGGTGTGGAAAGAAAAGAAAGGCACTAGACAAGGAGAGAGAAGGAAGGTGTAAACATACAAGGAAGATAAGTGAGGAGAAAGTAGTATTTTTGAATGAAAGCAAAAGGAACATTCAGAATATGAGAACAATCGATATTATAATATAGTGAAGAAGGTCACAGAGAATAAGGATTGAGAAAAGGTGACAGGATTTAGCAATTTGGGGACGTTAGAGAGTGCCTTTGAATGGAGATGGCAAGGTGAAGTGGGTGGTAAGAGAGTATGACAAAATCACCAAATTTTAGAGTTAGAAGGGGGCTAACTGGTCTATTTTTCCTAAAAGTTCAGAAGTGGAGAAAGAGAAAGAATGATAGCTTGAATAAATGTCAAGAAAAATGGAGTTTTTTTTTCTTTTTAGAATGCGGTGTCATAGGAATGTTTTAAAGAGTAGGGAAAGAAATGGAGGCTACTGAAGATGAGAGAAAAAGGCGTTACTGGAGTCAGAACCCAGGGGACATGGGATCAAAGATATGTGTAACTGGAGGGGTTACATTGAAGAGGATCTGGGCTGGGTAATTAATAGATTATGAGGTATGGAAGACTAAATTCAATAAATGCTTATTAAGTAATTTCTTTGTTCTAGGCATCCTGCTAGGATACACATGTACACACAGATGTATGCTATATATAGTATGGTACATCATATATGCATATATATGTCATCATTTATATATATATATATAATATATGCATCTATATCTATCAATTGATCAATTCCACCTGTCCTTAAGGACTTTTCATTGGGGAAAATGAGGGAGACTATATTAGATAAAGTATGAGAAGAAAGGTAGATTTGAGGGCTTGCAAAAGTTTGTGTGAATGGTTGTGGAAGGAATTATAGGAAATCAATTTGGAAGCATAAGAATTTGTAGTGGACCCAAACAGCAGTTTCTTGACTTTCAGCAGGGCTTGGAGGTTTAGGAAGGAGGGTAGAGAACTAAAAGATGAGATAGAGAAGGGAACCAGAGACAATCTGGTCCAACACTCTCATTTTGCAGATGAGGAGACTGAGGTCAAAGTGACTTGCCCAAGGTTACATGAGTAGTAAGTATCTGAGGCAAGAATTCGAGCCAGGTTTTCTGCTCTTTCCACTTTACTCCATGGTCTCATATAGGGCAAGGGTGACCCATAGTTGGGGATTATGATGGCAGCTAGTAAACATTTATTGTGTCTACTATGTGCCAGCACTGTACTAACCACCAAGGATACAAAGAAAAGTAAAAGCTCTCAATCACCACAATAATTCTGTGATATATGTGTTATAATTCCCATTTTACTGAAGAAAAATTTCATACATCTAAGTAGGTGAAGTTAGCACTTGACACAGCTCTTTTGAAAAAGATCTCTCCTCCTTTTCCCCACTGAGGTTAGTGCCCTTTGCTCTTTTTGACATAGTCCACTTAATTCCAAGTCCTAGTTTCCTTGGGATACTCCCATCTTCTGTGTATTAGGGCCATAATCAAGAGTCCTCCTTTGAAACCTGTGGATAGAGTTCCCTCCTGCTGGAGAATTAGTTCCTAACAGACATCCTTTCTGATTGCGCAGCTGAGGCAGAGATACCCAAGGAAAGAGCTGGTTAGCCAACTCCTCCCCTTGCCTACTCCTCCCAACCTTCTTTCTCAGTTCAGTAAGGTTCCCCATCTCCGGATTTGCTCTCAGAATTCCAAGTCTTCTATTTTCACACCTTGGTAATTGGTGCTATCTGTTGAAAGTAACTGAAACTCCAGCCTGCTGAGGTCAGGAGGAGCTGAATTGAATTAAAGGGCGTCGAAATTGACTCGAAGCAGGCAGGTGGACTTGGAGAGAGATGTGTAATTTCTCCCCTCCCGGTTGCAACAGACTTGCCCTACGTGCCTGCAAACTAGGGCCTGACATCATTCCACCACCGACTTAATGAAAGCCCCCTGGGGATTTTCCCGTTCCCGGAGAAACGGTGGTATTCCCTGGATACTTCTCTCTCTAGCCCACTGAATGAGATGGGGACCCAGGTGCTTCATCTCAAGGAACCACAGCCATGCTGGAAGAGTAAGCCATTGTGTCAGGGGAATGACATTGCAATGATTAAATATGCAAAAACCTATCTCCCCCCCTCCCCTTTTTAATAGCAGAACAGCTGGGAAAGAAGCTGACAGAAGCCAGGAGACTCTCGCTGACAGCAGATAATCCATCCACAATTCACGGGGATGTGGCAAATACAATCCCCTTGGACTGGGTCAGAACGAGGCATGTCCGAATTTGGATTAAGGTTTCCGGGCTGTGTCTGCTGGTGCGAAGAAAGAAAGGAGACTATTTATATTTCTCCTTTGATTTGTGTAGTGGAAATATCTTTTGTGGGGTTCTTCTCTCCCCCATCCCCTCCTGAAAGATCGCAAAATTATCTGGAAAAGTGGTATTCCATTTTCACACAGTAGGAGGCAGGGAATAATATGACCTCAGTGTGGGAGGCATCCTTCATTTATAACTAAATCGACTTTCCAGCTTCTAGGGCAGGGATACAAGATCCTGTCTTTGTCTAGAAAGTAGCCATAAGTCCAAGGAAGGAGAGAAGTGGGAACAAAGAGCTTTTGACTCTGAGATTTGGACAATGTCCCCCTATGGAGATGGTATGAGGTGTCAGTGAAGAGAGCACAGGGCATGCAATAAGATCTGGGTACCAATCCTGCCTTAGAAACTTAGTAGCTATGTGACTTCTAGACAAGTCTCTAGATATCTCAACCTAAGCTTACTCATCTATAAAATTTAAAAATAAATCCCCACTAAGTTCCCTTCCAGTTCTAAATATAGAACTCTGATTTTTTTTTCTCAGAACAATAGAGGGGTGGGGTAGGGGAATAGGACAAAGAGTGTATAATTGGGGCAGTTCTGTGGCCCATGTTTTTTTGGACCAGTTCAGGTTTCAAATTTCCCATCCATTTGCAAGTTAGGAGGAAAAAAATTCTTTATCATGTTCTGATTTTTGTTTGGAGAAAAAAATATGGTCATTGGCTATGATAACAGTTTCCTATTTTCTCTCATTTCTCTTTAATTATCAAAATGCAGACCCCAATTTCCAGGAGTGTGACCTTCCTTCAGTGTGAGCTTTCTATTCCTTCTCTCTACCCCCTAAAAAGAAATCTCACTGTGTCCATGCTCTGAGAAACCACTCTTCATTTTCCATATCCCCAAAGATAGTTGCATCCCAAGGGAGTCTCAGGGTTGCAAGTTCGAGTGGGGACATGGATTACCCTTCCCCTTGCTAATAACTCAGTAGGGACAAAAGAAGAAAGATGGCAAACACATGGCACCATCCTCCTTGGGAATGTCTTTTTCCCACAATTGTTCTAAAGTTGCCCTTTTGCCTTGCCTTCTCCAGGGTAAAGCATTCCTTTTCTTAGTCTATTTCCAAAGTTCTAATCATTTTTTCACAGCTCTTGTCTAAATTTTCTCCAGTTCCCTGCACGCTTCACCCCACCCCCCCAAATCCTTCAGGTGAAGTGGAGTCTAAAAGTAGATACCACTGCTATTCAAATTCTAATAAATGCTCCAACCAAAACAAAACATCCTGAACATTACTAGTTCTATTTTTTCATTTCAAGCTTATGTTAATACAACCCTGGAATGAACTCCAGGCATATTTATATGAATGGATGAGGCAGGATCCCAGACCTCTCACTTTCCAGATTAGGAAATTAAATAAGGTAGTTCGTAAAATTTAGAGGTAAAAGGGATCTTTGACATACCTCATCTAAACTCTTCATTTTACAGATGATGAAACTGGGTCCCAGGAAAGTTAAATGGCTTGTCTAAGATCACCCAATCAGAAGGCAGAAGAGCTGGAATTCTAATGGACACAAAGCCCATTTGTTTTTTTTTGGCCGGGTGGGGGTGGGGGTGGGGTTGGTATGTCTGGGGAGGAAGCATAACTTCCAAAGAAAGAGGCAAAGCAAATGAGAAGTTGCTGGTTGGATTTAAAGCTAAGTTTACCTTTTCTATACCTCATATAGGTGTTTGTTCCATTTAGTTACTGCTCTGTGCCCTTAGTCAAACAAAGGGGAATTCAGATCCACATCTTGAAGACTGTGGAAAAGTAGTCATTAATCCTTCTTCCTGAGGGCAGCTATTAGACAAAAAGGGCGCAGAGGGCAGACCAGTGTGTACCCACAACTCAGGAGTCTCCTTGACTCTGAACTGCAGCTGGCTCCCTGACTTTAGCCACATCTCCTAGGAATCATCAGAGCAGCAGAGTGGTTTGCAGCCTACCGGCTGCCTGCCCTGCCCTTCTGCCTGGAACAGAGATGCTGCAGCTGCCAGGGTCTCCCAACAGCCTTGCCCGTAATTTATACAAGTGTGGCTGATGTTCCCTTTTAAATTGACAAAAGCAGAAACTAGAGCCTGGGAAGGCCTCTGACCCCAGAGTCCTGGTCCATGAAAATTACAGGCGGTGTACAGTGCGTTTCCTCTTGGTGCACTTGCAGTGGGGAGATGCTGGTTAATTTGCCAAGACTCAGAGGTGACCCAGGTTTAATAAAGAGGATTAATGCATTTGAGCTAAAGGTCTTGGCTGTTTCCTGCAGATAGCCTCCTCCTTCCAAGACAGTCACGGACTCTCGCTCAGCTCCTTCTCTTTGGGGAAAGCTGTTCAAGCTGCCTGTTTAAAGGGGCATCACCAGCCTTTTACCTCTTCTTTCTTCCTCTTCCAAGATCTGAGTTAAGGACCATGGTGTGCATTACCCAGACCTGAGACCAGGGGAAGGTTGAGATGACCCATCCAAAGGAGCTTGGGTAGAGCTTTCTGTTGGCTGCCCAGGAGGTACACTCTCTAGGGCCTCAGACCATAGATGCTTACTGCTCCCCTTTTTTCACTTTCAATGGAAAAATACACAAAGAAATTGACTGGGGCCTACAGTCTACTAGACAAGTACCACCATAGGCAATCAAAATATCCATTTGTCATTGCAGAGGGTAATGTGGCATTAGAAGCAAGCTGACCATTCTGATCCATAGAGCCAATATTGGGGAGAGGACTGAGTACCATTCATTCTAATGATCTCTTTTAGCTGGAACTAGACTGTATCTCATGGCATCTCCTTTAATGTGTGTGTGCGTGCGTGCGTGTGTGTGTGTGTGTGTATGTGTGTCCAGTTTTAAATGACTCTAGCATAGTAGATCTGACCATTTCCCTGAAGAGGTTCTTCCAGAGTCTAATAGACCATTTCCCAGCCTAATAGGCCTCACTGTTAGGACATTTTCCCTGGAGTTTCCATTACCCACTAAGTGCTTACATATTTTTTTCTTAATATTTATTCCAAATTTTAGTAGGCATTGAATTAGACCCACTGGACAGTAATTGCTAGTTTAGCTTTCTCCCCCTCTCTGATATTAAACTCAAGATTACCTTCCCATCCTCCCCATAACTCCCCACCTTCCTAATGTTTTGGTATTATAAACTCCAGTCAATTCTTTTGAGACCTTGAAATGGGAATCAGGCCCTGACTGCTTCTCTACATTCATATATTCACATATCCCAGTCTTTTAAGAACTGTTGTAGTCACAAGGGTTTTTAACCTTCCTGATGGCTCTTCACAAGGGAAGAAGATGGTTTCAGAAAGGTCTGGAAAGACTTGCATGAAATGAGGCAGAGTGAAATCAAGAGAACCGGAACAATTTATGCCTAAATCAATATTGTAAAAACAATTTTGAAAGCCTTAAGAACTGTGATCAGGTGATCAGCCATGTTTCCAGAGGACTGTCCACCTCATGACGGAGAGATGACAGACTAATAGGCAAAATGGGAAAAGCATTTTTAGACATGAAGGATGTGAGAAGTTGTTTTGATTGACTGTGCTTAGATGATAAAGGTTTGATAATTCTATCATTTTCCCCCAATGGATAGAAGTGAAAGGAAGCAAAAAAATGATTGCTTGATAATTGTTGGTTTTCTTGTATTGCTTTTTTCTTTTTAAATATTTTTTTTATAAAATTTGTTTTACTGAGTAGAAGGGGGAGTGATATATATTTTCTAAAAATGAATGATGTGAAAGTAAAAGGTATCAATCAGATTATTAAGAACAAATAAAAATATAAATGGAAAAACCCTCACTGGCAGAAAAATAGAAAGTTATTCTAGAATGGGGTGTTATCTATAAGGATTTAGCAGTGAAGGGGCAATGTGTTAAGCCCCTACTTTCTGAGACAATGAGTTAAGCTTCTACTATGTGAGGCGAACATTTGTTAAGGTCCTACTATGTGCCAGGCATGCTATAAGGCTCTGTGAATATACAAACAAAAATAAAATAATCCCTGCCCTCAAAGAGCTGTCATTTTATCTGAGGGAAGATAAACACATAAATAAGTATATGCAAAATAGGTACAAAATGATTTAATTGAAGGATAGTAGAAAGAACTGAGAAAGAAGCATTTATTGTTTATTATGTGCCAAATGCTTTACAGTGATCTCGCTGAGCCTTAGAGCAGCCCTGGGAGATAGATGCTATTATACTTTTCATTTTATTGTGGAGGAAACTGAGGCAAACAGAGGTTGAGTGACTTGCATAGAGTTGCACAGCTAGTAAATGTCTAAGGCCATATTTGTACTCAGGTTTTCCTGATCAGGTCTAGAACTTTGTTCACTGGAAGGAGAACATAGAATACTGCCAGGTATAAAGGCATAGAGATGGGGAATGAATTGCTGTTTTCAAGGAACATTAAAGAAGGTCAGATTCACAGGATGCCAAAAGAGGGTAATGTAAAATAGGGTTGGAAAGGTAGGCTGGGGGCATCTTGTAAAATGCTTTAAATGCCAAACAGAAGAGTTTATTTTATCCTAGAATTAATAGGAAGCCACTGGAGTTTTTTGAACGATGGTTAAGTTCCTCCAGTATGCATACCAAATCTTTCTGGCCTGGCTCTCTGTCCTCAAAACACCCCATAGAAATCAACCAGACTAGAAAGCCACACCAGAGCTAATAGAAATTATACTACAAATTCTTTTCTTGTCACATACAACCATATCTAGGAGACCCCTGGGTACAGGGACAAGTGGAGAAGAGTCATGCCAGTAGGAATTAATCTGTTATCAACTAGGACTTATTTTTCCCAACCTCCTCTGTAACCAGGACATCCACAAAATATATATATATATATATATATATATATATATATATATATATATATATGTATATAAACTGAATCCAGTGAGGCATTTGTGCCTGCTCATCAGGAATGTGATGATGCCTGGCTAACATGAATGAGTCACTCTTCAAGGTTAGATGTTGCTGGGTATGCAATGGTAAAAAGTATTTGAGGGTGCAGGTGCCATTATATTAAAAAAAAAACAGGAGAGAATCTAATAGACCAAAGCAATAGCAAAGAAATCTACTTGTACTTAGAAATGCCATACAAAGAAGGCCAAGATGTTTGCTTTTAGCTTTAATGTAGCTGATAATCGGCCTTGATGTTGTGCTTTCTTACTAATTCAGTTATCTATCCTCTTCAGGTAAATCATATCCCCTATTTCAGGAGAATCTCAATCATATGAAAGACTGTCATAGTTCTCCTGATGACCTCTGCATGTTTAGACTTCACTGGACTCCCATCCATGATCCCAGGGGCTTCCCCTTTAATTTCTAGTTCTCCTTCGGGGTCATGGAGCTCTCTCTGCCTTATAGAACTAACCAAATGTCATTGGGCTGTGGGGTGCTGGGACTGTTGGGTGTCAATGGCCCTTAGCGATGTAGGTTAGCCTTTGAAGCTTTCACCATGTTAAAGTAAAATTACTTATTCAGATCTGCTGGATCAGGATTTATTAACAGTACAAAGGTATGTGTTGAGTCCCCACTGTGATACAAAGCCTGTGTTAAGTGCTGGGGTTTTGGTGGAAGGAGGGTGAACCTGGTAATTAAAAAAAAAAGAAAAGCCATTTCTTTACTCTCAAGAAGCTTGTAATCTCAGGGAATAAAGACATGTGCACATGAACAGGCGGGGAGTAAGGGAAGGGAAACCAACATTTATTAAATTGTCTACTGTGTGCCAGGCTAGGCCCCGCTTCATAAATACTGCGCTAAGCACTTTATACATTGTGTCTCATTAGATGTTCACAACACCCTTTCAGGATAAGTGCTATTTTTGTCATTCCCTTTTTACAGATGAGGAAACCGAGGCAGAAAGGGTTAAGGGACTTGCCCAGGGTCACACGCGCAGTCAATGTCTGAGGCTGAATTTGAAGTCAGATCTTCCTGACTCCAGTCCCAGTTCCTTCCCTGCTGTGCCACCTACCTGCCTCTACAATATGATAATGATGGCTAAAATTTCATAGCATTCCATATATGCCGGTTGTATTTGAATTCAGGTCTTTCTGACTCCTAACCCAACTCATCCACTGGGCCATCTAGATGCACCTGAGGGG
Organism: Potorous gilbertii; assembly: GCA_028658325.1. Taxonomy (NCBI): domain Eukaryota; kingdom Metazoa; phylum Chordata; class Mammalia; order Diprotodontia; family Potoroidae; genus Potorous; species Potorous gilbertii. The sequence goes on along the minus strand of CM053771.1, from coordinate 149,135,018 downwards.
GATAGGTAAGTGTGTCTAAAGAATGAAAGGCTGCAGTAATTCAGAGGACAGAGTGATCGCTGCACTCTAGGTGTGAAGAGACAAAAACTCAATTGATCAAGGTTGTTTTCTGAAAGGAAGAGATTTGAGCTGAACCTTGAAGTCTGGGAAGCATTAGGGTTTGAAGAAGGGGAGGAGGAAATTTCAGGCAAGGAGACTACCAAGAGCAAGAGTACTAAAGCTTCTTAGATGACAGAGAAAAAGAATAATTTTGTTTGGACTAATATTTTTGGAGTAAGTACAGTCTAAGTGGTTATACTGGAAATATTATTATAGAACAATTTAAAGATTTGGATACCCATGTAGTATAGAAAGAGCCAAAGAAACATCCTGACTTTGGGGCTGTGGTCACCAAGATTTTTTTGATTTTACACCTCATTTATTAAAAATTTTCCAGACATTCAAGCCTAATATGTGTACTTTTACTTATAAGTACTATTGTACGAATAATTACGTCCATGATAAAGCATACATACACAAAAAGATTTTTATAAATGAACTAAAGATGAAATAATATTTTATACCAGTCAGTAGGAGCCAGTGGAGTTTATTGAGTAGGAGAGTGATATGATCAGATAGGTGAGTGTTGCAAATTAAATTTGCAGTGTGAACGTTCACACCTTAGAAATTAGCAAACACTACAAATCAAGGCTTGATTTATTGTTTTGTAGATTGTCTAGACATCAGAATACGGATACAGAAAAATCTTAACAACGCAGATTAAATGTAAGAGTGTGTCAGGAGTATGTTTATTTTTGGAGAGCCCATTAAACATTTACCATCATAACTGAATACTGATATGGTGCCTATATAAGTAGAGAGAAGGGGCAGGATGTAAAAGACAAGATCTAGCAATTAAATTGATATATATGAGGTGAAGGAAAACTTTGAACCTGGGTGACTGAAGAATGGTAGTGCCCTAGGAAGTAATAGGGAAGTTTAGAAAAGGAGTGGATATTGGGAAAAGGATTGAGTAATGAGCTCTATAACCTATCAAAGTCATCCATGCCTGCTGACTCTTTGTAATTCAACCTATCTCACTCAGCAACATAAAAAGGGAAGGGGGCAGAGGAGAGACTCTTACAAGAAGCTTCCTTGATATGTAGAGTCTATTGTCCAGAGGTTACCTTTTAAAGTTGCCATGTGATCTGAGGTTCTAGAGGTACTCATGTTGGGGGTGAGGGAAATTTTCCCAGTGGTGCTTATGTAATTGCCATTGTGGGTGCCGGAGTATTATGCAATCTATACCTGTAGTGAGAGGTATATCCCTAGCCCAGAAAGATGAAGGTTAGGAACTCAAAGAACAGAGAGAGGAGGACCTGGTGGGGTAGCACTGGAGGATAAGGATGGATGTGTTTGTGGTTGAGGCAAGGAGCAGGACTGGCTATTGTGAGAGAGTAGGCTGTGTCTTCTGATGGCTTGATGATACACCCTTGGGACCCGGCAACTGACTCCCCTTTGGAAACCATTGACTTAGTGGTCAGCCTTGGGGTCAGGAAGACTTGGATTTAAGTCATGCCCCTGAGACCAAAGAGATCGCACCTGGGCAGATCATTTAACCTTTCCAGTATGTCACTGCTGTTACTCTTCAGATCTTTCAGCTGTGTCAGACTCCCATTGTCTGGGGCCCCATGGGGGATTTGCTTGGCAAAGATGCTGGAATGCTTTGCCGTTGCCTTCTCCAGCTCATCTGACAGCTGAGGAACTGAAGCAAACAAGGTGAAGTGACTTACCCACAGTCACACAGCTAATAGGTATCAGAGGTCACATTTGAACCCAGGAAGAGGACTCTTCCTGATTCCAGGCCCAGTGCTCTATCCACTGAGCTACCTAAGCACCCAAGATGGTAAATTACTGACATTCTCAGTTTCCTACATTGATGAAAAAATCGTAGGTGTAGATCCTCCCCTTCCTTTTCTGCGCCTCCTTCAGGAATCTTGCACAAAAGAGAAGTCCTAGAAGATTTTTTTTTTTTAATTTTAAATGGGAGTGACCTGATAAAAAATTTTTTTTTCTTAGAAAATTCATTTGGAAGATGACTTGCATCACTTGCCAGCAGTAGGACTTGGACAAATGACTTAACCTTTCCCAGTCTCAGTTTCTTTTTCTATGAAATGGGGATGGCAATCAAGTGAGATAAAGTGCATAAAATGCTTTGTAGCCATGACTTTCTATTTCAAAGGCAGATGTTGTTGTTATTATTTTATCTTCAATGGACGAAGGAGATAAAAGGTCCTGTCTTGTTAAAATGGTCCACAAAGGGAATGTGTTCAACAGTGGGAGACCATGCTGGCTGCTCTTGCTTGGGCTCTGTGGTGACTGAGCTGATTCAGTGACACTTGGTTTCATTCCCTATATAATATCTTTACAAGGCTGCTTTCTGTAGTTGATCTCACCTACTGCAGGGTCTTCAGAAACCTCTGTAAAGTGCTTTGGGGTATGATCTGTAGGAAAGGCACTGTGCAAACCAAAGAGGAGTATTATGTTATTCTATATAGCCAGAGAGCTCAGCTGGGTTGCTGTTCATAATGATGACAAATAGATCATAGCATTTGCCAGGAGGCTTCAAAAAGCTAGCCCACCTCTTCACAAGACCTAGCTTCTAGCCCTGCTAATCACTTGCTTTGCAAGGGTAGGGGGCGAGGCACTATGCCTAAAATTTCCTGGAGTCCTTTACTGCTCCCACATGAATAGTAGTACCAGTAGCAGTAGTTGTAATTAATACTAATGATAATAGTTTATATAATACTACGTGCTAGACACTGAGCTAAATACTTTACCATCTTTATCTCATTGGATCCCTATTTTATAGGAAACTGAGGCAGAGAGAAATTAAGTAACTTTCCCATAGTCACACAGCTACTATCTGAGGCTGGATTCAAACGCAGTTCTTTCTGACTTTAGAGCTAGTACTGTTATCTACTATACCACCTGATTGTATGTTTAAAAAAAGCTAAAAGAAAAGATAGGAGATTTTCCCACTCACTTTGATGTTTGTGTCCTATGTGGTGTGATGATAGACATTTGTTTTACAACATCTCTTATTTTGTATTTATTAAACAATGGGTACATAGGTGTCAGTTTTAGTTATGTTCTGGGCAAGAAGAGGAGCAAGACTAGGTAGGGTAGACTTGTTACAAGGAACAGGTTGGGGGTGGGGGCAATGATGACAAAACACAAAGAAAAGGCAGACCTGCTCAGTCATTATTTTGCTTCTATCTTCTCTGTTGAAAATGATCTCCAGACTGGTAAGGATGGAATAAATATGCTTCAAAAGGATTTGGAGCCAGAGATAGGTGGGGAGATAGGAGGAGAGCAAGGAGGGAATTTAAATGAGTTCAAATCTCTTGGCCCAGACAAATTACACCCTGGGGTACTGACAGGATTCACAGATGTGATCACTTAAACTGTAGTCAGTAAGCTTTGAGGAATTATGGGGATGTGTCAGGAAACTGGAGACAAGGAAATGTCATCCTGATATTTAAAAAGACAAAGAAGGCAGATTCAGCAAACCATAGATTAGTGAACTTGACATCCAACCTTGGAAAAATTCTGGTTTGTGTTCTTAGACAGTTCATCAATACTTTAGAAAAGGAAGCAGTGATCACTAAAAGCCAACAGGGGTTCACAAAGATGAGGTCATGCCCAATAACCTAATCTGAGGAATGCTGAATGCATCTGTGTTTCATCAAGCTGCTTGATGGACTCTTTTCTGGACAAGAAGAATGAATGTGGGCTGAATGCTGATACAGTTAAGTGAATCCATAACCAGTTTAATAACTGTAGGCAAAGTGTGGAAGGGATGATCTCTAATGACCTGTGGAAGGACCCTCTTCTTGGATCTGGACTCTTCCAGATGACTTGAATGAAGAAGACACATGCTTATAAAATTTGCAGGTATATGAGGTCTTGGAGGGACAGCTAACACACAGAATGATGGTATCAGGATCCAGAAAGTTCCCAAGAGGCTGAAGCAATGGGCTGAAGCTAATGAGACGAAATGATAGAAGGATAAAGAGAAGTCCTATGCTCATGTTTCCAAAAATTCAAATGCAGAAAGGTAGGATAGGGAGATAGGATTAAGAAAGCAGTTCATGTGAAAAAGATTTGGGAATTTTAGTTGGCTCTAAGTTTAATAGGATTTGGCACTATGGTGTGGCTACCAAAAGAGTGAATTCTATCATAATCTACACGTGTCCAGAATGAGAAAGAGGAGGGTCCACCATACCCTACCCTGATCAGACCATATCTAGGGAGTTCCATTCCAATCTAAATACCATATCTTAGGAAAACCACTAGCCAACTAGTGGAATGAACTCTGGAATGAAGTGATTCCCTATGATGTACGAGGAATAGTTTTAAGGCACTGAGGAGGTTTAGTCTGGAGAAGAAAAGAGGAAACGTTATCTGGCTTTGAATTATTGAAATGTGCCATCTCCTATATGAAAACTATCCTGATCCCTTTAGCAGCTGGTACTGATCAGTCATTTCAGTGATGTCTCACTCTTTGTGACCCCATTTTGGATTTTCTTGGCAAAGATACTGGAGTGGTTGGCCATTTCTCTCTCTAGCTCATTTTACAGATGAGGAAGTGAGGCAAACTGGGTCAAGAGACTTGCCCAGAATCACACAGCTAATGAGTATCAGAGGCTGGATTTGAACTCAGGATGAGTCTTCCAGATTCCAAGCCATGCCACCTATCTGTGAGTATTTCTTAAAGTACCTTGTATTTATTTTTATATACTTCTATGTGCATATGCTGTTCCGCCCAATAGAATATAAGCTTCTTGAGGACAAGAATTGTTTTATTTTTGTCTTTGTTTCCCCAGTGCCTTGCACACAGCAGGCATTTAGTAAATGCTTGTTGATGGAATGATGTGGAAGAAGGATTAAATTTGTTCTATGAAATTCTAACAGGTTCAAATTAAGAGCAATGGACAAATATTACAGGAGGCAGATTCCAACTCAATAGAAGGGAAACCATCCTAACAGCTGGAGCTACCCCCAAATCAAATGCATAGGTTGTAGTATGTTCCCTGTTATTGGAAGTAATCAGGCAAAGCTGCCTGTTGAGGCAACTACCTGTTGAGGATGGATGGTGCAGAGGGATTCTTGCTTTTGAGTAAAGGGCTTGAACTTCGTATTCACCAGGGATTCATCCAACTACGATCCTGTGAGATACTTCAGGTTCGTAGTAAAGAAGAGATGTAGCTGTTAAGGTGTTAATCATTGATAAGGAGCATAAGATGGAGACACATAATCTTAATTGACAAATTATATGTTAAAATCAAAAGCTAAAACTTAGATTACTTTGGTTAGTGAATAACTTGTTATAGAAGAAGGTGCCATACCTAGTACATAGCAGAGACTTAAATACTTATTGAATTGAATTGAAAGTTTTCTCAAGAAAATAGACCTTGATCTTTTTTTGTGTCTCTCCTACTTATGAATTCTAGGAAAAGATTGTCATTCATTAGGGCATGGTCTACTACACAGTGAAATCTACAGAGGTGGCCCTAGGAAGGTTATATAATCATCTGCTTCTTCAAATGAGATGATTTCTTAATGATATTTGTCATCAACTGAATACATTGATTGAACTTTTTCTCTTAAATTCAGGCTTAAACCTCAGCAATAGATTAATAAGCTTTGTTTGTTCAGTAAGATGTCCTTTAAATCTACTTCTGACTCTGGGAACATCTCCCAGAAAAATGGAAAGTGGAAAAGGGTGAGAGAGGGAAGAAGGAGAAGATAGAGGGGACAGAACCATTGGAGAGGAAGATAGAGAAAGGGAGAAGAGATGGTTAAGGAGGACAAAGATACCTAGAAAGATATAGAGGGAAGCAATAGAGATAGCTAGCTAGATGGATATACACACATATGTAGATATATTGTATACACACAGAGCAACAGAGATGGAGAGAAAGAGACAGTGACAGACAGACAAAGAGAGAGAGAAACAGAGAAAGATGGAGAGTAAGACAGAGGGAGGGAATGAGGAAGAGGGAGAGAGAGAGAGAGAGAGAGAGAGAGAGAGGGAGGGAGAGAGAGAGAGAGAGAGTAAGAAAGAGAGAGAGGAGAGACAGTGCCCAAAAGAAGTAGAAATAAAGAATGAGAGAGTCAGAGACAGAGAGCAGGAGGCAGAAAATAGATGGAGAATGGAGACAATTGACCAAGTGAATGGATTTTATATAGATGTAGGAATAACTCAACATAAGATACATGTTTGCCCACATTTCTTTTTCATCCCTCAGGGTCTGCCTGTTGCAGGGTTTTCCAGGAAGTCCTTAATGCTCCCTGGCTGTCTTTTGCCCTCTGACCCCATCCCACCCAACCCTAAACAGATTTGCCCCTTTCCCAATAAAGGCACACTAAAATTAAATCTATCATCATCATTACTAATTCCACTTAATTAGTCACAAGCCAGCAGCCAAATTGGCTTTCTCATAATTATCAGATAAGCAGTAAGCACATCTCATAGATTATAATTAACACTACTTAATTAAAATCTAATATACATACACCCTTTCCTCAAAATATGCCTAATTGGGTTCATATCAGCAGCAGTGAAAATCCCCTCTTTGGCTGCCCTCTATAAGGATTTCTAACTCCCATTTTCCTTTGTCAAAACTACGGGTGAGATTCTGATACTTTTTGCCATTTGAGAGGTCTGAAAGCTATCTGTTTTCTCCCTGGGGAGCTGAGGAACAGTTAAAGTTGTGTGACATTCCTAAGCATCCTTCTCCTAACTTTCTGTCCCCATTGAAATTGAAAAATGTATAACCAATGATGGATATGCATCTGATTAGTGGCTAGCATTTCTCCCTCCAACAGTCTTCTTGGTGTTTATCTTATAGCAGGCAGAGAGAACTATAGATCCTCAAAGTTGCGTGACACCAACCCTGTGATGGCTCTGTGGTTTCACTGACATGGTCGCTCCCTCTGGTGATGCAGGTTGCACCTTGTCCATACCTGCCCACCTTCTTGCCCATGCCCTCCCATAATTTGGTCACAGTGTTGGTTGTTTTTCTTGAATTCTCTTAACATCTTGAGGATGCCAGTGGAGCACGCCCCCATAGGTTAGTGTTGCTACACTCTTGACATATAAGCAGTCCATCTCTTTTTCTCTAATACGTTTCCTTGACGACATCCTTTACACTACTTCTGCAATGTAATTCCTTGTTTCTAATGTGTTGCTGCCTGCTTGTACCCAAAAGGCACCTCTCCATTAACCTTTGAGTGATCCTCAGTCTCTGGTTTTCAGAGATTGTTGTGCTTCATGACTTACAGCCGTATGTCACCACTGGAAGGTAGACTGGTATTAAAATCAATCATCGAGTATATATTAAACACCTACTATGTGCCAGGGACTCTATTAGACTCTGGAAATAAATTGTCAAAATAAAATAGCTGCTGGAAAAGAAAAGTAAATCAAATGATCAGAAATGTGAATTCGAACCATATCTGAAATGTTTTTTGACATCCAGAATAGTCCAGGTACATTGTTTATAACCAGTTTTCTCTCTGGTCATCCCAGCATAACAAAAAACAATAAACATAACAATAACTATTATTATTAATGGCAGCAGTAGTAGAAGAATGCTTTAAAGTCCTAAAGGACCTAATGGTACTCCTGGTTAACATTAGTTTTCTATTCTATTCTGTATTCCTATACAGGAAAGCCCTATATGTTGTTTGTTTATTGCCTGCTGCCTTCCTGCCCTTCCCATCTTGTAACATAGCACTGACCTGAACCAGCCTTTTGAATCGGCCAGTAAGAAAGGAATGAGGAAGAAAAACAAAGCACCCTTCCTTACTCTCCCATTGGGTAACCCAACCACAGAGTCCTCAGAGGCCAGTACTGGATGCTGGAGGATGTTTCTGGTGACCTGTGCTCCAGATGGGACCCAAGAGTCCTCTGTTCAGTAGGGCGGGTGACAGCTGGGCAAACTCAGGGAAACCTCCGTCTAGGTTGTGATTTAGCTGGTGGCCAGTGGAAGCGTTTGAAGCCCATTTGACTTTCATCCTCTTTTCTATCCCTAGGGAGCCTTCCAACCTAACCCAGCTTGATTCCAACCACCCATAGTCACTGAGAAAAGTCTACTGCCCTAGTGACTCCCTCCTCCCTCCTTCCTCCTCCCTTTCCAATTCCTCTGCCTCTCAAAGTCTTTTGATTTTAATAACTTGGCTGGAAAGATTTTTTTCCCCTTTCCTCCTGGGGAAAGGATCTATGGGGAGACACTCAGTTTATCCTGTTCTTTTGACTGAAGCTGCCTTGGCCACCTAATCCCCCTCCACGCTGGGCTTTCAGTAATACACTAGGTCTGAATAAATTATATTTTCAAAGGTTAAGACTGGATTTCAGCACTGAGCTTTTCAGTTGATGTCTCTTTTATATTTTTGAGCTCTAACCAATAGAGAAAACTGGCAGGTTTATAACTCAGAGATCTCCTCACCTGCCATTTCATCTTAGTGAGAAAGGTGCCACCAAGGTTAGGAAAATCTCAGGTACTCCCTCCTGTCTGTGCTTACAGCATCAGGGAGAGAACTAGCTCCGCTCTAAGCCAGAGATATTTGAGCATCAGCACCATTTAATAATGGTTAAATAAATTCCTACTATGTGCTAGGCAGCATGGCAGGTGCTGGGGATACAAAAAGGGTAAAAGGTAATATGGGGAAAAATACAGGATCACTTAAAGGATCTTTACACTGAAGAGTAGAATAAGCCTTAGAGAAAGGACGTGGTGAATAGAAGGAGAAAAGGAAGCATGTCAGTGCTATGACTTCATACATGTGTATGTGCTTGTCCTCTGTTGCCAAAGAAGACCACGCCATCAGAGAAATAATGGCATGACTTGCACCTGACTTTGTTTTGAGTGAGGGAGGGCTGTGCAGGTCACCAGCCTCACTTCTCCTCCAGAGCCATCTGAATCCAGAGACCTGGTACTCATCAGCATGACTGAAGATGACCCAGGATGAGGTGATTAGGGTTAAGTGACTTGCCCAAAGTCACACAGCTAGTGAGTGTCAAATGTCTGAAGTGAGATTTGAACTCAGGTCCTCCTGATCCTTGTGCTGGCGCTCTGTCCACTGCACCACCTAGACAGAGAGTTAAACATGGCCACCATTCCTCCCCACCCTAGCAAAAAGAAGTGTGAGTCAGCATTCCTGGAGCCACAGTAGTTTATCTCTACAGTAAGGTAACTTTGTGTACTTTTGCAGTGGTGTGGGGGGTAAGGCTCTGGATGTGGAATCAGAAAGACCTAGGCTCAAATCCCATCTCAGACATTACCATTTGAGCTGTGTGATTATGGAAAATAATTTAATTTCTCTGTGCCTTGGTTTCCTCAAATGTAAAATAAGGCATTAAACTCAATGATCTATAAATCCTTCCCCCTCCCATGCCCATCTTAGCTCTAAATCTATGATCTGGCTTCTCAGTCCCATCTTTCCCTATTTTTCCATCTATTCCCCTCAACATTCTGCTTTGGTTGATTCCTCTTCTATTTGGTTTTTGCTTTTTCTCCTTGTGCCTTTGGTTTCGATTTTTGTGACCCTGCTTCTGAGTCCCACTGGATCCATTTGACTTCCTTCAGCTTTGATTTCTGTGGCAGCACTAGCTTCTTGAAGGAACTACCAACCAACTGTGGCAACTGCACATGAACCTCTCAACTCCCACTCATTTTGGTAAGGTTCCCAAAAAAGTAAAAAAAGAGAAACAAAGTTACTTTGTCTTTTTGCATCTCGTGATTCAACATCCAATGAACTTTTTGTTAATTATATATATTTACATATGTGCATATGCATGTATATATGTATGCATACATATTTGTGGTATGTGTATGTATTATGCATAGATATTGGATTTGAAATATCTATACCACTCTGGATGTATCGATGAGCAAAAAATATTTTATTTTCCAGTTGTCTTTGGTTAATATGAGATCTCACTGATAGTGGTTTTGTTCAGTAATATCAGTCATGACTCTGTGACCCCATTTAGGGTTTTCTTGGCAGAGATGCTGGAGTGATTTGCTATTTCCTTTTCCAGCTCATTTGACAGATGAGGAAACTGAGGCAAACTGAGTTAAGTATGTGCCCAGGATAACACAGATAGTAAGAATGTGAGGTCAGATTTTAACTCTGAAAGATGAGTCTTCCTGAGTTCAGACCCATTATTATATCCACTCTAACACATTGCTGCCCTATTCTTTAATAGTTTTTCATTACTCTGTGATCTCATTGATATAGAGGTATTACCTCCAAAAGTGTCTGGTCCATCATGTGTCGTTCCATAACCTCTTCACAAGAGTTTGAGCTAATATACTAGAGATATTCCTCACATATGACTTTCTTTTCATGTAGAAATTGTGTATTTCTGAGATATATATTCAGCAAGGTTATTAGTCAATCACCTGAATATTTACCCCCCAAATGCACAATTAAAGAACCAGAGAAAAGTAGCTTAGGAAGAACCTGGGTTTATCTTACTTCCCAGGAAAGGGAGAAAAGTTCTAGTGTTTCTTCCAGCCTTGGTGAGGAATGGGAGTTGAAGTTCATTGGGAGATCATTGCTCTTGGGATCAGAATGTCCCCTTGCAGAGGTTTCTTATAATTCTTCAGCACTTGATCAGGTATCCATACTTTTTAACACATGCAGATTCGAATAGGAACTTTTCATGAACCCATAGGTTCTCTTTGTATTTATTTTTAGTTGTGGGTACCATATTTTAGGAAGTGCATTGACCAGCTATCTGAGGTCCATAGGAAGTAGCTGATAGAGCAAGGGGCCTGTAAATAATTAGCCTGGAGAATAAAAGACTTAGGTTTGTGATCTGACTTTAAGAATTGGAAGAGATGCCATGCAGAAGACAAATTAGATTTCCTTTGCCTAATCCCAGAGAGCAGAACTAGAAACAATTTGTGGGAGTTGTAGAGGGGCAGATTTCAGCCTGATATAAGAAAAAAAAGACCTAATAATTAGAGTTATCCAAAAGTAGAATGAGTGGCCTCGGGGGCAGTATCCGCTGTACCAACCAGCTGTCTTTAGAGTTGGAATGCATGTCAGTGATCATCTAGTCCAGGGGTTGGCAAACTATAGCTCACACAGCCCAGATCTAGGTTGATCCCTGTTTTTGTGCATCTCAGTAACCAAGAGTGTACCATTAGAATGTATAAAAACAGGCAGCAGGTCTAATTCAGTCATATTTTGCTGACCTTGATCTAGTTAATTCATAACTACTCCCTACTACAACACAATAGCCTTCAAATATTTGAAGAGAGCTGTCATATCATTCCCAAATATTCTTTCCCCTGGACCCTGTGTTCTCAGTTTATTTGCTTGATTCTCACATGGCATAGCACAAAGACTTTTCATTGTCTTTACTGCTGTTCTTTGGACCCTCGTCAACTTATTAGTATCTTTCCTAAACTTGGTGCCCAGAATTGAACACAACTATTTTTGTGTGTTTGGTAGAAAGATGTGGGAAGAATGGTTGGAACCATGACATCCCTATGGTTATTTTGAGGTGTAGGGACACATCCTAAAAGGGTCTTTTGTTTCAGGCTATGCCACTTTGGGTGGTTTGTGGAGTATTTTGTTTGGATAGCATAACAACTTAGACATGGGCCACTAACACTGGAAAACTAAGAACCCTGGGGAAATACCACGCTTGTGTTTTTGTAATAAAGATGATGTTTATTTAGAATGACAAAACAAAAAATAATTAATTCACTTATCAAATATAAATAGATAAAACAAACAATACCAAGGAGAAGGAAGAATAAATAGAAAGTACCAAGTACCAGAAAGAGGGACTGCTCATCTTCTTAACTAGGCCATGATTAATTCTGCTCTAGTTCTTTCTCTTTCAATCTATTCTTATTTAAATCTCATTGTTTAGATACAACATTAGCACCTCTTCACTACTCACTGTGCTAGTATGAGCCACAATATCTTGAATTCATCTGATTTGATTCTTCCTTGGTTCCCAATTCAGATCTAGCCTCTGCTCAGCCCTCTCCATTCTGTCCTAAGTAAATCTGAAGCAGCCTTCTTCTTCCTCGGATCTTTTACATTAAAGGGAGATGTGACCCCATGTGGTGGTGCACACTTGTGACCCCAAGGAAGCTGAGTCTGGCAAATGTCTTGAACTTTGGTGTTCTGAGCTCCAGTGGGCTAAAATTGTCATATATCCATACGATGCTTAACATTAATATGGTGAGCCCCCAGAACAGAAGGCCGCCAGGCTCCTAAGAAGGAGTGAACCCCTTCAGGTCAGAATATAGAGCTGGCCAAAGCTCTTCTGCCAATCAAAAGTGAGATCAGGCTGAATGGCATCTGTACTTCTAACCCTGGAAAAATAGGGAGATGCAATGTTAAAATCTGAAAATTATAAAAGAAGAAAGATGCTGTTATATGTTGTTTTTCAGTTGAGTCTAACTCTTCATGACCTTATTTGGGGTTTTCTTGGCAAAGATACTGGATTGGTCTGCCATTTTCTTTTTCAGCTCATTTTATAGATGAGGAAACTGAGGCAAACAGGGGTAAGTGACTTGCCCAGGGTCACACAGCTAGTAAGTGCCTGAAGCCAATTTCTCCTGATTCCAGGTCCATCAACCAATCATTGTGCCACCTAGTTCCAGTTAAACTTCTCCATCTTCTCTGTTCAATTCTAATATATACTTTTTACTACTTGCCTTTTATCAGACTTTAGGCTTGCTCTGAGTGTATGACTCAGTATGACTAAGCAGTTAAACTTTTAAAGGGACCAGATTATGAGTAACCACAATTTAACGATTCGGTGTAACTCAGCCCGCATTTTATTAAGTGCTATGTGTATTTTTGGAGATACTTTGGAGATCTCTATCTATATCATATCATCTCTAAGCCTTCTCTTCTCTGGGCCCTACATCTTCACCTGATCTTCGTATGGCATTGATTGAAGAACCTTCTCTTTGCTTATCTATGTCTTTCCTAAAGTTGATGCCCACAACACAACCATTTATTTTGTCTTAGGTAGAAAGGTAGGGGAGAATGAATGGCACCATTCTAATGACTATAATGGAGGATAGGAATTGGGGTAAGAGGGAGACAGGAACACAGGTGACTAAGATACATAACTCTGTGATTATCAATAAGAATTTATTAAGTACCTACTGTGTGCCAAGTGCTGTACTAGAGATAAACTAAAAAAGTGAGACAGTTCCCAAGGAGTTTACATTATATTAGGTTACAGATAAGTAAATATAGGATATATACAAAATGGTTCTACAGTGTTTGTGGTGTGTGTGTGTGTGTGTGTGTGTGTGTGTGTGTGTGTGTGTGTGAAATGGGCCACTAACAACTAGGGGAAACAAGAAGGTGTTGAGAAGGTGAAATGATCTGAGGCTTAAAGGATTCTAGGAGTTACAAGAGGTGGAGGTGAGGATGAAACATATTCAGGTATGATAACTTCAAGGTAGAGGAACCAGTAAAATGTCATGAAAAATTTGTAGAGAAAGCAATTTAAGTGAATTAAGCCAGAGCAGTTTCCATGGAAGAAGGAACATCAGAGTTGGACCTGAAAGAAAGATAAGGAATTTAACAGGCAGAAACTGTGTTGAAGTCAATTCTAGGGATGGGAGACTGTGAGTAAAGCGATGGAAGGAGAGGACAGGGTGAAACTGGAGAGTGCCATGCAGTTCAGTTTCAGTGGAGTGAAGAATACATAGATGGACAGGTCATTTAACAAGACATATTTTTTAAACTGAGAGTAGTACTAGATAAGTCATTTGTGAAGGGGCCAGGATATTTAGATTAAAATGTGTGCTTTATTTGGTAGATGAGGGGAGGCACTGGAAATTTTTTTGTAGAAGAGGAAGAGGAACTTAACAATGCCTAAAGAATATTACTTGAGCAGTGGTGTGAAGAATGAATTGGAAAGGAGATACACCAGAACCAAGAAGAGTCATAGTCCAGCTAAAAATTAATGAGGGTGTAAAATAGGGCTGGTTGCACTTTGAATTTAAAGAAGGGAGCAAATGCAAAAGATATTGCAGAAATAGAATTAACGAGGCTTGGTAATGATTTGATGTAAGTAGTGAAGGGCAGGATAAAGCAAAAATTGATTGATGATATGAGATTGAGTGATAGGGAAGATGGTGATACCACCAACAGACTCATAAAACCCAGTGGGAATGAAAGGATTCAATTTGGACAGGTTGAGTTTGTGGAGATGGAAGAATATTCAAAGAGAGGTGTACAATGGGAATACCAAACCGGAGTTCTGGGGAAAGGTTCAGGATGAAGATAGAGACTCTACAATAATAGACATAGAGGTAATCATAGATTTAGGATCAGAAAGGGGCCTTACAGGCCACCTAATTGAACCTCCTAATTTTATAGGTAAAGAAACTGTTTCAGGGAAGTTAAATGACTTTTCAAGGGTCATATAGCTAATAAATATCAGAAGCAGAATTGGAACCTGGATATTTCTGATTCTAAATCCAAACTCACACTACTATACTGGATGGTGGGAAATGACTACACGTGGAACATTTGTTAGGAGGCATTTGGCAAAGACTTAGTAATGGATAATAAGGGCTAAGCTATTAAAGGAGCATCTGTGCTGACAGAGGAGATTTTTATGAGAGACACATTGTGAAGGAATATATAGGACTTGGAAAATGAGTGGATGTAGGAAGCAGAGAAGAAGGAGATGACCAAAATAACTTTAAGATTTCAGGGCAGCTAGGTGGTATGATGGAACAGAGCACTGGCCCTGGAGGCAGGAGAAATCAGCTTCAGGCATTTACTAGCTGTATGACCCTGGGCAAGTCACCTAACCCCTATTACCTCCAAAAAAACCAAAAATTATTTCAATGAGACTAAGGATGGGGAAAATGGTGGCATTAATTATAGAAATAGGGGAGTTGGGTGGGAGATTTGAAAGCAGGTAATAAGTCTTAGATGGGAAAACTGGTGCTGTTCTGATAAACAGTCCTAAAGACCTTCAATTCCTCTCAAATTCAAGTTCGTCTGAAATAAAGATCAGATCAGGCTTTTGTGCTGGTGTTCTCTGGCTCCTTTCTCACTCGACCTCACTTGCCAGGTCACCTGTCAGAGCAATGACTGATGTTACTGTTGAGTAGTGGCCTAGATCTGACTCATCCACTGCATTGAAGATAGTCTGATGACTCACTGCCTTCCATGAGCTTCCAGACAGGTCATGATCGGGTAGAGGGTCCCTGAGGGAGAGGGCTGACTGGGTGAAGCAATCAGCCCACCTACCCTTTGTGTCTGATCTGTGTGTGTGCGTGAATGTGTATGGCAGGGTCTGTAATGGAGGAGGGGAAGTCTGTGTTAGAAACTTTCCTCTTGATCAATATATTCAGAGTTGCTGGCATCTCTACCCTAACAGGTCAATGTTACTGATTGTTTAAGAGCTACTCTCTCTGACCTGGACTATCTTTTTCCTGCAATGCCACATGATTCTGTGTGTGTGTGTGTGTGTGTGTGATAGAGAGAGAGAGAAATAGACAAACTGATAATAGATGGACACAGGCAAACATATGCAAAGGCTGAGGTCAAGAGAGTCAGAGACATAGAGAGACACAGTCAGGGATAGATAGAGAGCAGAAAAAGTGAGACAGAAGCAGAGATAGAAAGAAATTCAGATACAAAGATCCTGAGTTAGAGACAAAGACAGTCAGAAACTTATAGTGAGGCAGAGAATTAGAGGTGAAGACATACAGAAAGACAAAGAAAAGGAATTGTCCGCTGAGCTGATGCAACATGGGTCCACTGGTGGTGGCAGCATGGGGAGGATGGATCTCAGCCTTGGGGATGGGGATAGCAAGTCATAGGGATCAGGGGCAAATGTTGTTCAAACCTAGAGGGAATTCTGGGTTGAGTGGGGGTTGTTGCTGTCCAATGAGTTTAACTTCTCCTGCAGCGACTTGCCACTGCTTGTACCTGCACCCCCAGAGCCTCCACAGAGTTGGGAGGAGAGAGGTAGAGGACACATAGGAGACGTTGAAAAATCACAGGTATTAGTTGGCCGTTGTCAGAATGTGGTCTCTTTTATTAATCGTTAGTATTACATCAATATTATTAATAATATTATTATAACATCAGTATGATTAATTACACTGGGAACTTCTTATGGGCAGGGACTGTTTGTTGCCTCATCTTGTACTCCTAATCTTTAATCCATTGACACCTAGTAGGTACTGATATATGGTGCCTGAAACATAGTAGGTATTTCATAAGTGTTTCTTGACTATTATCTTTCTGAATAGTTGGTTACAAGCCTCTTCTTAATAGTCTCCTTGTAGTTGGACTCTCTTGTATGTGTCATTTTCTATGCCCAGTCATGGGTATTTGTGGTGACACATAAATACAACTGTCCCAAGAGGTTAGCATATGGCCCAGGCTATAACTAACCACTTGCCCTGATTCTTGTATAACGTAGGAGTGGAATGGCTAGCCCAGGGATCACTCACTTGCTCTTTTTAACTAAAGAATATTAAAACAAGGAAGTTTGTTCCACTCAAAGATACATCAAGGAAATTCAAGGTCTGACTTCTGGTATTGGAAGAAGATTTAGAGATTAGTGACACACTATTGTGCTTTGCTGTGGGATTGAGACAAACACAACTTCAAGAACCTTGTCTTTGAAAGAAAGTCAGTAAAGAGGTTTTTTCTTGTCATAGGGCTTCTTTTCCCACCTGTCACCACCCAAGTCTGGTCCTTTATCCTTTCTTATCTGGATCAGCCTATTGCTCTCCCTCAAAATGCTCAAATGGCCCTGTGATCTAAGGATTTGTTAGTTCCCTTTATTGATACATATTGTAAGCCATCCACATTTGCCCATCCTGTGCTATTTTGGTCCTTTTCCTCCCATAAATTTGCTGTGAGCATTTTTTTTCCTCACCACTGTAAGGGAAGCACTGGAATACAATAGAACATTCCTTTTTTCCTTCTATTCCTTTCCCTTGATGAATGACTTTTCATCCTGTCTTGTTATCATGCATTTTCTTGATAATATCTTTCATTCCTGTTCTTTGAAGTTCCTCGTTAGTTAAATGTTGCAGTCTGTTCACACCACCATGTGTTTCTCCCTTGTCTTTTATGTGTTAATAATTTTTAAAAATTCTTCTGAGATTATTGTTTTCCACATATTGTTGCTACAAAGCAGTACTAAGAGATTGTCATAATTATCGCTAGGCCTTCATTCCCTTGGAAAGCTTGCTTGGGGTCATTAGAAGAGCTCTGAAATTTCCCAAAAGCTATATAGTCCACTCTACTCCTAGGATCAAATATTGGTTGTCTACCCAGTTCCATGCCATAATCTGGGCAAAAGACATGCATTATCCACTTGGTCTTTCCCATGTGGATGGTCAGGTCAAACTCATTTGAGTGATTACCCATCTCTTCTGGGAGGCTCTGCATTACAGGAATGTTCTAGAACTGGATTCAAACAATTTAAAGCTGCAAATAGAAGCATCTAGAAGAACTTACTGTCTATAGAAAAATTCTGTTCAACTTGGACTCTGTGCAGTATCTCATTCATCACTTATGGCAACCACCTTTGGCAAGCATACATCTACCTCTTTTATGCCTCATCTGATATTTATGATCAGAAGGTCATGGAATAGGGTTACTTTTGTTGTTATTTCATTCAAGGAATCTTAAGTGGTTTTGATTTTTGGACAGAAAAAACTTTATTTGAAAAGAACTTTTAAGGTAGTGTTTTTTTTTCCACCAGATCAAATGGTTTTTCATAATCAATAAGCAATAAATACAATATATTTTCTGAATATTTTATTCAATTTTGAAATGGCAAAGATATGGTTCCTCATTAAATATCATTTGAAAAAGCTTATTTGTTTGATACTCAATGATACTATAGTTTGCTATACAGAGACATACATGAAATTTTTCTTTAAATGAGACAATAGACTTATAAGTTAGGAGTTATTCATGGTGACTTTAAGGGTATTAATTAATTATTAATAATTTTTAAAAATAATTTTAATTTATAATACATATTAATTATAGATTAATAAGGTCTGATTTTCCTCCTTACCTTCAGATACCTTAAATATAATCAACTCCTCAGTTTTCTCATAATTGTGTCTCTTCCAGCACAGATCTCTTCATCATGTACTTGGTGCAATCAGACTGTTTTTCCTGTTTTTGTTTTCTCTAATATTATTTAAACCTCCTCTTTTAGTATCTCTGGAAGTGGCATTAATGTACAAGCATGTGTGGGATCTACTTATTTGATGGTGAAAAGTTTGTTGTACTTTTGTTTACAGATCTTTTCCATTTTTCTTCTATTTGTTTTCCTTCTGCTATCACTATCCTGAAATGTCCTTGCGATGTTTTTATTTAGTTGACTCTCATGCTGAACCTCTATTAATTTTTTCCTCCTTAATGGCTTCTATCTGCTTTGTGAGATGATAGTGTTCATAATCTTCCTTCATCCTTCTTCATAAGATTTTACAAACAAGTCGGTGTTCTAAACTACTGTTGCTTTTGGCTGTTATTTCTCTCTGATTGAAAAGCAAATCAATATTTGCTAACCAAGGTGCCTTTTTTTGACTCTTTTGGTCTCCTAGTAATTTATAAGTGTTTAACCTCTGTACAAAAGTATAAAAAATGGTGTCCATGGAAGTAACATGATATAATGGAATGAGTAGCGACTCTGGAGTTAGAGCACATGGGTTCAAGTCCTGTTACTGATATTTACTGTCCAGAAGACCATGCCTAAGTCACTTAAACTACGTAGGTCCCAATTTCATCATCCATAAAATAAGAGGATTGGGCTTTACATCATCTCTAAGGTATCTTCTAGCTCTAGATATGTGATTCCATAATGATTTATGAGGTTCATTTATTGTTGTTCAGTAGTTTCATGAGTGTCCAACTCTTTGTGACCCTATTCGGAATTTTCTTGGCAAGGAGACTGGAATGCTTAGTCATTTCTTTCTCCAGCTTATTTTATAGATGAAGAAACTATGGCAAACAGGGTTAGGTGACTTGCTCAGGGTCACCCAGACAGAAAGTGCCTGAAGCTGGATTTGAACTCGGGTCTTCCTGAATCTTGGCGCAGCTCTCTTTCTACTGTCCATTTATTACTTCTAATGGCTTACTTTGATTACTTGACTTAGAACATCCTGTTGAAATTGTTCTCCATTCCTTCAGTCTCTCCTCGTCTTCCTTCCTATCTTAGCCACTAAAACCAGATTTACTTTACTTTTTCCTGGACCTATGATTATATCAGTGGGATTTCATCAGTATTTTTGTTTTCCCCTGCTATAGTAACTACCTTGGTTGATGCAGATCAGCAACTCTCTTATAACATAAAATGGGTCAGTAAGAAGTTGAGAGGCTTGCCCATTGTCATAAAGCTGGTATGTGTCAAAGACAAAACTTGAGCTCAGGTCATCCTGAATCCAGGTCCTGCCCTGTCCCCACTACACCCATTGTTCTAGATCAGTATTCCAAAAATGCCCCTATAACCCTAGCCTAGCATCTGAAGCCCTTCACCATTTGGCTCTAACTCAGCTCCTCAGTTTTTTCCATGCAGCTCCTTCACACAAATATTCTTCCTCAGCCAGATGGTTCTTTCTGATCTCTGAACATGAATGTCTTCATGAAGCCTCATCGTGCCTAGCACTGTGCTATATGCATCGTGCATGATTAGTGATTATCACCAAAAGATAATGCATGAAATAGAGAGATTTCAGGTCTTCATTGCTTCATTATGTTCGGGAGGAGGCCATGGATTACTGATGGTTTTGTTACTAGAGTGTCGACTTTGACTGTTCACACAAACACAGAAAACCTTGGAGTGTGAGCTCATAGTTGGGTTCTGCTTCTTAACCAAAGACTAGCCTAAGTTTACTGAGAGTCTCATGCTCTAGATGGTTAGCATGACTTTTTCAGCTACATAAAAATGTATCATCAAAACATGGTGTGGTGGAGAGAAAACTGGATTTGGAATCAGAGGATTTGTATTAAAACTCCAGCTTTGCCACTTACTACCTAAATGACCATGGCCAAGCCATTTTATGTCTCTGGGCCTTAGATTCCTCATCTGTAAAATGGCGGTGGGGGCGGGGATTGAACATAGTGTACTTTTACAGTTTCTTCTAGCTCTAAACCTATTATCCTATGATCCACTAAGATGGTGGCTCTTAACTTATTTTGTGTCATAGACTTGATAGGCAGACTGGTGAAATCTATGGATCCCTTCTCTAGGATTGCATAATTATGTATAAAATCAAATACATACATTTACAAAGGAAATTTATTACAATAAAATATGATTATCAAGACATTAAAAAATTCTATGGACCCCAGGTTAAAAAATAAACCTGTACTAAGGCAAGATGAGTTTGCTATCTCTGTTAGTTGATAGAGAGCAAACATTGATGGTAGAATAGAACTTTAAAATATTGAAGAGGTAACTTGAGCAGTAAAGATATTTGGTCACTTCCCCACCTTTCCAATGACCCTATAATTTTAATAACTCTACCATGATTCCCTATCCTTACTTCCCCTTCCCCTTGATATATGGGGAGAATGGAGATGGCAGAAGTGGGGACAGATCCAATCAGGCAATTCCACATCCCCAAGAAAGCAAATTTGTTCTTGTTTTCAGCAAGCCTACAAAGGGCAACATTTCCATGCATGCTCTCTTTAGCCAGCTAATTGCTCTTCCCATTTTCTGCTCCAATAGACAAGCCCCCTCCCTGGGCAGGAGCTGCCAAAAAGCACCAAGTGCAGGGCAAAAGATAGATTCTCTAGGCTAAGATAGGGCCAGAGCCAAGCAGACCTCATTTACTTGTTCAGCACACTTGTGATTGCCACTTTTTTCCCCCTGAAAGCAGAAATCCTGCCTTCAGCCAGGGTTGCACAGCCCAGGGGAAATGGAAGAAAGTAGAACTGGAAGGGGGGCAAATATTTTGGCAAATCATTCACTTGCTCTTCTTTTCAAGCTCTATATTTAAAGTACCCAAGCTATACTAGGATATGTTATCAGGTGCACCAAAATAAGTGATACGAGGTTTTACTATATAGTCTAGCATCCTCTGAGACTCTTTTCATTGTGAGATTGTCCTAGGATTAAGTAAATAACTTCACATTGGTTAATTAAGCCTAATAGACTCATTAGTCCAATCTTAGCACTTTTCCCCAAGAGAATGATGGTCAAATGCTCTGAAGCATTTTTTTTTACTAGGAAAAGTCTTTTTGCTTTCTAATAGGAGATCTGAACTCAGCTTCTGGGACACACAGAAATTCTCTGTTCCTAATAGCTTTTCCTAACCTTAATTTGATTTCTTGAATCACAGAACAAATCCTTAGCTCCTTAAATTATTTTTTTCTGTAAATGACTCTTCCAAATACATACCCTTTTTTGTTCATATCTACAGATCTTTTCCTGTGAGCAGGCAGAGTTGATGGTATGATTTGAAGGTTACTTTCAAGGTCTCCAACCCTCTCTTTAGAAAAAAATCCTGGATTGACTTGGTGATGTTGGAAATTTCACCATTTGAAATCTGTTTCCTTGGTTCATGACTTCTTAAGCCTTTTATCAATCGATCAACACATATTTATTGATGTGATACAATTAATCATAGACTTGCAGACTTGGAAGAGACCTCAAAGGTCATTTCATTGACACCCTATGTGAAATAAGCATCCCGTATATACCATTCTTAATTGCTAAATTGAACTGAATTGAGCACTGCTGTCTCTATCACCCACCCTCTGATTGAAGCTTTCTAATGATAGAGAACTTGCTATATCTTGAGGCAGGCAGAACATTCTATTATTGGAGAGTTCTAATTGTGCCCTGCCACAAATGCCCACTGTAAAAATTTTTTAAAAAATCCTCCAGTGGTGCTCTCAGCTTTAGTCATGGGCATATCAAAATCTCCAAAAAGAAAAAAAATAAATTAAATGATTCAATAGATAATGAGAAAATACATTGATTAAACTGTAGGATTTTACCAATAATGAGTCACATGAGAGCCATATAATTAATATTTTAATGGATTCATGATCTCATTAATGCACATTCTACCTTCATCACTTCATGATCCGTGTACCTTCTGATCCCATGTGAGTATTGCCTATGCCTTAGCATCTTCAACCACTCTTTTCTGTCATTGACATTTCATTATTATTGTGGAATTCAAAGGACTGAGGCTCATTTTCAAATGTTGTTGAAACAGTTTATCATCATTAATAATAGCCGGCATTTTACATAGAGCTTTAAGATTTGCGAAACACTTTCCGAATATTACTTCATTTTATTTCCACAACATTCCTGAGAGGTAAGTGTTATCATTGTCCCCATCTATAGATCAAGAAAGTGAGTCAGACAGAAGTTAAATGACTTGCTCAGCTAGTAAATGTCTGAAGTTGGCTTCGAACTCAGGTCTTACTGATTCCAGGTCTAGTGCTCTCTCCACGGTACCTTCTCAATACCTCCATGCCTAACAGACTGGCTTACATTCTGGAAGAAACTTGAAGAATCCAAGGTCATCTCTATATCCAGAGGATGGAAGATGTAATAAACAAGTACTGCCACTCTTTGGTTTCCTGGTCATTGTTTCATTTTAATGAGAAGTTCTTCCCTTGTTCTTCCTAGTGATAATATTCATGTCTACACGGATCTCTCCAAGTAGATAATTGTTTTGGGAAGTCCCTTCATCTCTCTTCTACTTTTTCTGCTTTGCTTTCCATCTGGATCACTGCTTCCATTTTTCAGATGGAGAATAGAGAGTCTTAATTCAGTACCTTTAGAATTTCTAATGGGCAAAGAGGAATTTTCAATGAGTACACATATATTTGATAATCACTTGCGGAAACAACACAAACCTAGCATACCTTTTAGGTTACTGAAGAGTTATCACACTTGGCTCACCAGCATTGAGTAAGATCTTCAGTCCTCAAGTCTCCCCAGTGAACTACCATAGCAAAATGTTTGATTCTCATGCCTGATTGATAGAGCTTCCATGAACTCTGTCTACCAGTCTTCTAACTACCCATATTATAACATATTTGGGGGCCTTCCCTTTATGGTAGTTATTTTGACCAGTACTTATAAGTTCCTTGCTGACTATTGCCCACATGTCCCCAGTGTAGTCAAAACCTACTTTCAGCAGTTACCTTTTGGGGACACTACATAAAATGTGCCTAGACTGTGCCTAGATGTGGATAGAATAATATTAGGAAGTATATCTAGAAAGATGTATGGGGGCCAGATTGTACAAAGCATTCTTTA
This sequence comes from Potorous gilbertii, assembly GCA_028658325.1. Lineage (NCBI taxonomy): Eukaryota > Metazoa > Chordata > Mammalia > Diprotodontia > Potoroidae > Potorous > Potorous gilbertii. The sequence goes on along the minus strand of CM053771.1, from coordinate 149,111,695 downwards.
TAAATGTCAGGCAAAAGAAATGTGAACTATATCTTATAGAGAATGGGAAGTCTTTTGTTTTTGATAAGGGAAATGAACTAATCAAAAATAGCATTTTAGGAAGACAAATCTTTGTGTAGGATGAATTTAAGGCTGACGGAAAGGCTATTTAGGAAATTATTACCGTAATTCAGAGAATTTGTCAGGGGGTTTAATAAATGTTTATTGAATTGAAGTCTTAATTGTGTGTATTTGCTAAAATAAAATCCCTTGAGAGGGTAAAAAACATTTTTATGTTTTTAGTCTTTTAAACCAAAGCAGCTCTAAATTTATTACATCCTTTCATGAAATAACGGGCTAGAATAACAGGGAATAAGAAAGTAGGAAGATACTATATCTTTAAGATAGTAGACATACTTGGGGTAAGGGAAAGCAATACAGAAATTGGAAACTAAGGGCATCAAAGAAACATTTTACCTATCCTATAAGTTTTTTTTCCTTGGGGCTGAACCTATATAATTATGTAGTTTAGGGCAAGGATCATATATCTGAAGACCTGAGACCCGAGTTCAAGTCCAAGCTACGAAATATACTTGTCCTGTGACTCTATACAAGTTCTAGAATAACAATAGCTAATATTTCTATGAACTTTACAAGTTATGAAGATGTTAATATGTTATCTCATTTAATTGTCATAAGAGGCTTCCTTCAAGGTCCGTCTAAAATCTTGTCTTCTTTCCACTTGATGGCAAAAGGATGTGAACAAGCAGTTTTCAGAAGAAATTAGTTATCTCTAGTCATATGAAAAATGCTCAGAATCATGATTGAATAGAGAAATGAAAATCAGAACAAATCTGAGGTGCCACCTCATACCTGTCAGATTGGCTAATATGACAGAAAAAATATAATTTGGAGGGGAGTGGAAAAATTGGGACGCTAATATACTGTTAGTAGAGTTGTGAACCAGTCCAATCATTCTGGAGAACAAGTGGGAGCTATGCCCAAAGGGCTATAAAACTATGCATATCCTTTGACCCAACAATACCACTACTAAGTCTGCACCCCAAAGACATCAAAGAAAAAGGAAAACAATTTCCATGTACAAAAATATTTTAGAATTTTTTTTGTGGTGACAGTGAATCAGAAATTTAGAGGATGCCTATCAATTGTGGAATTGCTAAACAAGTTGTGGTATGTGATTGTGATGGAATATTATTGTTCTATAAAATATTATGAGCAATATGGTTTCAGAAAAACCTGCGAAGACTTATTTGACCCAATGCAAACTGAAATGAACAGAACCAGGAGAACGTCGTACAGAGTCACAGCAACATCATATGATAATCAACCATGAATGACTCAGCCATTCAGAGCAATGTAATGATCCTAGAAAATTCCCCAGGACTTGGGATGAAAAGTACTATCTACCTCTAGAGCAAGAACTGAAGACGTCTGAATGCAGTTTGAAGCATACTCTTTTTATTTAAATTTTATTTTCCTTGGGATTTTATGGTCTATTTTTTTTTTTTGCAACATGGCTAATATTTAAATGTTTTACATGACTTCATATATATACAATCTATATCGAATTGGTTGCCTTCTTAAAGAGGGAGGAGAGAATGGGAGGAAAGAGAGGATTTAAAATTGAAAATTTTTTGGAAAATGAATGTTAATATTTTTACCTACAGTTGAGAAAAATTAAAATAAAATCTTGTCTGCTGGAAAATTTTCGCAATTCTTCTTCATTCTCGTCTTTTCCTTTGTGATTATTTCCTGTTTATCTCATATATGGGTTGTTTGTACAAAGTTGTTTAAATCTTTTCCCCCCACATTAGATTGTGAGATCCTTGAGAGAAGGAACTGTCTTTTGCCTTTCTTTGTGTCATCGATGCTTAGCATAGTAATTAGCACAAAGTAGTTGCTTAATAAATAATTACTGACTGACAAGTCTGTGAGATAAGTGCTATTATTATTTTGTGCAAGAAACTTAGGGGGAGAAAAGATAAGTGACTTGCCCAGGGTTACACAACTGGTCAGTGTCTGAGACCAGATTTGAACTCAGGAAGAGAAGTCTTCCTGACTCCAGATCTGGCACTCTATCCAATGTGGCACTTAGCTGCCCTAGCACATAGAAAGTATTTAATACACGTTCATGGAATTGAATTTGTTTAATTGGATGACACTGATATCTCATTATGGAAATACCTAGGTTATCAATAATGGCAATTATCATGTAATAACAAAGCTGCTTCTCACCTCCTCTATAGAGGGTGGAGAATAGTTCTGCCCAACAGATGCTGTGTTCTATGTGTGCCTGTTGAGGGGAGCCTCCTCTTGACTTCCCCGTATGGAAATGCTGGCAGATTGTTCCCTTTGCTTTTGTATAAACTGGAAGGAAAAGCAGGAGGTGGAAAGAGGGACCTTTTTTTGCTTTGTTCATGCACAGTGCAAAAGGCAGAGAAAAGAGTGGCACATTTGTCAAGTGCTTTCACGCGTCTTTGTTAAGAACCCTGGCTCTGCTCTGTTTGCTCAGTGGTACCCATTATCTCCTGGGGCCTCCAAGCCCAGAAGGGCTCTTCTCCAAGCTTGATTGTCTTCTAATCTCACTTGCTCTGGCCTTTTTCCCCAGGGTTTCATTGACACTTTCAAAGTCTAGTCTTGGGAGACCATAGGAACCAGTCATCCAGCTCTAAATGGAACTCAGTCCCTTGTAGCCAGAGTTGCCATGGGCCAAACTCTAGATGGTTTTTAAGTCTCCTGCCAGGCCTTGGCAAGAGCAGCAGGAACCAAAGCCTCGAGCTTCTCTGCAATGGGGTTGGAAAGTTCCCAAGTTCAGGCTCCCATAGGAGGTTCAGATTGTGCTAGAAACAGTGGGGAAATTGTCATTCTTGAATTTTTTTGATGTCTGACCCCTACCTTCCTCAACAAGAAAACAACCTGGACATGCTCCGTGGGAAGCAAAGTTCTCACAGAGGTCATTGGCTTTGCCCTGAGTGAGGTGCTGGTGTTTGGAGTACCCTGATTCCCCCTTGGAGCTGAAGGCTGGAGAGTTTTGTATAGGTTAATATAGGACTTTAAAAAAGAAGGAGAGCAAAGATAAGCAACCTTAGGAGAGTGAAAAGAATACTGAATTTGGGGTCAATGGTCCTGTGTTCAAATCTCAACTTTTCTTGTTATTTCTTCCTTGTCTTTGGAAATCCATTGACCTCTCTAGACTTCATTTCCTGCATAGGGCTGTGGAATAGATATGAAGGGATCCTGATGGGAAGCAACAAGCTGACCTTGGAGGATTAGGACAAGACTCGGCAATCCTGCAGCTGCTTGCTATATGTGGGTGGGGGAAGCCATGGGAACTAGGAGGTTGAGGCATCAAGCTTGTGATCAATACTGTTAGCTTCCAAGAACTTTTTAGAGGAGGAAGAGATCTGGGGTCTTGTTCTGAATACTGTAATGAATAAAACTTACCCAGGCTAGAAATAGGAAAAGGGGGACCTAAGTCTGTGCAAGTGGGACAGAAATGGAAGTATTCTCTGGAGATTTAGGAAACAAAATCCTAGTGGCAGTAAGGAACATCTGCAGGTAGGAAAGAATCATTTTCCTTTTCTAGAAATCCAATGCAGAGAACAATTTTCCCTGACATAGATTAACATAAAAGGCTGGCCTGATGTGGGTGGGGCAGTGACCAGCCAGACACCAGGAGTAGCTAGCTATTTTTAATTACTCCCCAGTGTTACTCATTAGGAGCAAGGCAGTGGCCAGCCAGGCCTAATTCGGGTAATTACTATACCAGACCACTTCATTCTGGGGAAACAGAGTGACTTAAATTGTGTCACAGCAGGGGAATTGTAGCTCACAGGCATGAGTCAGGAACGTAGAACCAGGCTAGTTTTTATGCCAGCATTTGTCTTGGGATTCAATCCAGCTCCATCCCTGTGTGTCATGGGAATGAACACCCAGGGATTTCCATCAACAGGGTTCTGAGCCTAGGAGTTTTGTTTGGTGTTTTTGTGCTGGAGGAAACAAGAATATTCAGGGTGGAAACTCATTCTGTCTTGGGCTGTCTGTGGTTTGTAGGTGCAAGGCTGTATGGGACTTTGCCTCTGAAAGTCACAGAGATACCCAGCCTAGGATGATTGTTTTCTGTTTACCAGTACTTAGTTGAAGCTTTTTTCTGCTATTAACCACAAAAGGCAGAGCTGAGTTGATCAGAAAGGCAGAGTTGATCAGTCAAAACCATTCCTGATGAGCAGGGAAGCCAAACAGCTGGGATGGGGATGTTAGGAACTGGAGCCAAGTTGGACTGAGGGAGGGACTGGTTAATCAGGACAGGGATCAGAGGAAGAGGAAGAGACAAGGTCAAGCAGTAATTTCTCTCTGATAATCAAAACAGCTCAGATTTGAGAGGTTGAGACTCCATGCTGTGTTCATACAGCTGGTGTTTTGGCCCAGTTTTCTTTGATTTGGGGGTCTATATGCACAAGTCACACCCTTTCTTGCAGCCTCAGTTTGTTGGAAGCTGAGACCTTGATGCTCTTAACCTATCTGAAAAAATGTCAACTTTATTGTAAAGCTGAATTTTGGGACCAAGTAGACGACCCTGATTAATTTCCACATATTAATTTCTTAGACCAGAAATACAAAATGAGAGTGAAGTGACTGGTAATGCCTTAATTATAAGATAGATTTGAAGAGTGTGGTCCAGTGACTCCCATTTTGACATCTTCTCCATGCTGGTAGTGGTGTTTCTACAAAACATTCCTTTCTCTTCTCTGCCTATTAGAATCTCTAGCTTCCTTCATGTATTTCCTCCTACATGAAGACTTTGCTGACTCCACTAGGACCTAATGTATAATCCTCCTCTGCTATCCCTTCCTCCAATATCTTGTTGGTATTTTATATTTATTTTGTGCATAACTATATATGTATATGTCTTCTCTGTAAACTCCTATAAACTGTAAACTCTAGGGCAATGTCTGTTTCAGTCAATCAGTCAATAAGGTACTTATCCAAGTACCTACTATGTGCCAGGCATTGGGCTAGCCATTGAGGATACAGGAAAGAGGTGTAAGACAGTCTTTGCCCTCAAGGACCTCATAATTTCATGGTGGGGGGGAAGACAAACAATATATGTAAGTAACATCCAGGATAAATGTATATTTGTCCTTCGTTGCTGAAGAAGACCATGCCATCAGAGAAATGATGACATGACTTGCCCTTGGCTTTGTCTTGAGTCAGGAAGGGCTGTACTGGTCACCAGCCTTACTTCTCCTCCAGAGCCATCTGAATCCAGTGACCAGATATTCATCAGGACGACTGGAGATGACCCAGGATGAGGGAACTGGGGTTAAGTGAGTTGGCTAAGGTCACACAGCTCGTGAGTATCAAGTGTCTGAGGTGAGATCTCAGCTCAGGTCCTCCTGTCTCCTGCACTGATGCTCTATCCACTGCACCACCTAGCTGCCCCTCCAGGATAAATAGGAAATAATTAAAGGAAGGAAATCACTAGACCTAAGAGAGGTTGAGGAAGGCTTTATGTGGAAAGTGGGATTTTAATTGACACTTGAAGGCAGCCAGAGAAGCCAGCAGGTATAGATGAGGAAAGAGAAATTTCAGGTTTGGGGAACAGCCAGAGAAAATACCTAGAACTGAAAGATAGTGTCTTGTTTGTAGAAGAGCAAGAAGGACAGTGTTACCTGATTCAAAAGTATTTTTATATTGGGGGATGAAGGAAGGGAGGAGTAAGGTTCATGAAAGCTGGTTAGATTGGCGAGGGGAGGGCTATGTTACGAAGGACTTTGAATGGCAGGCAGAATTTTGTGTTTGTTTTGTTTTTATCTTTGTATCCCCATCATTTAGTGCAGTAACTGCCACATAGTAGAAATTTACAGATGTCTGCTGACTGGTTAATTAAGAGTTCCTTACACTGATTAAATAATAGAACTAGGTGTCCTTTATCTCTCACTCTCCCCCACAAAAACATTATTCATGGAGTTTTGAGATCTTTCCATTCATGATACATAGTATATGTTTGTTTATTTATAAAAATCAAAATGAAATAATATTATTTTGTTGTGAAAATTTTGTGATCTATTCTGAGAGACTTCCTGGGCCTGGGTGGAACAGAAGGTGGTGTGAAATAGTATATAGATTAAACATCCCAAAATCTAGTACCAGTCTTCAGCTGGATAGGCAGTAAACTCACTCAAAACTCATAGATATTTATTTGCATAACATGTTTTTAATGAAATCAACAGTTTCCTGGAAAAGAATTTTTTGATATTGGGAAAGAGCTTCTTTCCAGGCCTGGGGTCAGGTGTCATCTCCTTTTGGAACCTGTTGTTCCTAATCCCCTTAGTGATCAGTACTTGCTCCTTCTCCTCAAAGTATCATGTATATGCTGAGCTGTTTGCATGTTGTCTCCAACCCATAGCAGAATGTAAGCCTACATGGGGCTGAACTCCCATTGAGGTGCCATCTGTTTTATTTTTCAGAGTTCTGCAAGGACCTCCTGCTTCCTCATTTCTCCCTTTGCTTTCTTTCCTTCTTCCCCTTTGTTCCCCAACTTAGTGAATTCCCAGAAACCATGCATTATCTCAGAAAGACACATCTCATTTTACATTTACATTTTAATTCAGTACAATAAGCATTTATGCAACACACCTGAACGTATTTCTCTGAATTAAGAGACAAGTGACAAATAGCCTTGGGTAGGGGAGAAGAAAAAAAGTACAAACCTTCAAACTGCTTTCATTGTCATTGAAAGACTCCCCAAATTTACCTTTCTAATTTACTCTTTCACTGTATGCCTAAACAAACCCTCAATTCAAGAAAACATGTCTATTTCTCTGCTTGCTGTAGGAAGTGGGGAGGGTAGGGACCAGCACACATGGTCTCAGATTGTTTGAATTGTAACTAGAATGGTCTGAGCTAGAGGTGGGGAATCTGTGATTTCGAGGCCACACATGGCCTTCTACATTCTTGGGAAAGGCCTTTTGACTCAGTCCAATTTGTGCAGAACAAATTTTTTTTTTTAAAGAGGATTTGTTCTGTGAAGTTTGGATTCAGTCAAATGGCTGAACTTGAGGACATAGAGGGCCATATGTGGTCTTGAGGACACAGATTCCCCACCGTTGAGTGCCTTTTCCCAGGATACTGAAAGTTAGAGGCCAAGTAGATCATCATTCCTTTTCCAGGCATCCACTCTTTCAGCCTCCCCAAAAGCGGTTAGATTTTGAAGAATGTAGAAAGCTGGTGGTGTTCCAGAGCCTGCCAATAGTTAGCTTGAAGAAAAGAATACTAAAATGGACATGATCACTCTCTTTAGGGGATCTTGTCTGGAGACCTGGTTAGACTTGTTCTATCTGAACTCATAGGAGGGGGCTGGACCAAGAGCAATGGGTAAAAGTTGTAATTTAGAGCTCTCTAAAAGTGGAATGGGCTGCTCCAGACGTGACAATTTCCCCCTCCTTGGAGGTCTTCAGGTAGAAATCAGATCTTTTGTATATCATGTTAGGAATTCCTTTTGTTCATGGGGTAGATACTAGATGACTCCTGAAATTCCTTCTCTCAAATTCTGTTAATTTCAGTTCAGTGATTTCCCCCCATAATGGCTCCACCCTTCTCTTTTCCCATCTCCTTCCCTGTTCCACCCCTGTTCCTATATTGCCCTAGTATAAGAAAAAAAATTCAACCTTAAGACTGTCAAATGCTTTTCCTTCCCCATCCCAGTAGCAAACAAAGTCATATTCCTTAAGGCAGGGATCTTAGGCATAAGGTTTCTGAAGGTTTCTCTAGGAAAGTTATTTTTTTGGTGACAGCATCTATTTTGTCTCCTGCTCCCTTCCCTACTGTCGAAACTGATAAAACTTCATATCCCTCCTGAGCAGCTGCTGCTGTTTGGTACCACAGATGCCCCTGGAGCACATAGCATGTAGCTAGTGACATGTCAGAGCCTACTCATAGCATATGGCACCACTGCAGAACTTTAAGCAAGAAGGGAAGGGTGTGTGTGTGTGTGTGTGTGTGTGTGTGTGTGTGTGTGTGTGTGATCGCCAAGCATAAATAGATGTCATTTCTGAGGATATAGCTAGCCTAGTCAGAAGGATAAAAATTTAGGAATATTTTTAAGCACCAAGTTGCTACAACTCACACAGTGGATTTGTACATGCTAGAGATAAAGGGATGAAAAATTTTTATTTTAAATTTTCATTTGAATCATGATGTAAAATTAAAATATTTGCTTTTGAATATTTGTATTTATTGTACATTCACACAAATAGCAAAAATCACAGTAAATTATAGTAAAATTTTAGACAATTATAAAAATAATTATTGCCTATGACCTGAGCTGGTGTTGCAATCAGATTGGAGTCCTTGTGTCTCTTCTACCCTATTGTTGTTAAATTGCTTTTCAATCATGTCTGACTCTCCATAACCCCATTTGGAGTTTTCTTGGCAAAGATACTGGAGTGGTTGGTCATTTTCTTCTCCAACTGATTTGATAGATGAGGAAACTGAGAAAAAGGGGTAAAGTGACTTGCCTAGAGCCACACAGCTATTGTCCAAGGCCCGATTTGAACTCAGAAAGATGAATCTTCCTGACTCCAAGCCTGCAACTCTACCCACCGCCCCTTCTTCTACTCTATAATATTCCCCTTGATTTTTGTTTATATCTCAGTCTTTGTAGATTTTCCCTTGAGCTTTTGCCTTTTCCTCCCAGGGTAGAAACCCTGCATGTCTGTCTTCAGGACTTCTTTACCTTGAGTACTAATGCTCTTAGGTTCTTCACCCAGATACCCTGCTACCCTGCTCAGCACCCAAGCAGAAGGTTTGCATTTCCTTTATTACATATCTTAGAGGCATGTAATGACCTCCAATTCACAATTTGGTCATTGTCCATTGAAGAGTTACTGAACCCTCAAAAAGTTTGTCCTCCCTGCTCATGTTCCTTCAAAGCTTTTTACAGTCATCTCCGACCAATACAAAATTCTATTGTGAGGTCTCTAGTGCCCTAATCAACAAATCTAAGGGCCCGTTTTCAAACCTAGATCCCTGGATCATATGTTTAAAGTCTAGCCCAACTTTCTCATTTTCCAGGTAAGAGAACTGAGGCCAAGGGAATTTCAAGTGTCCCGACTAAAGTCACTTTGGTAGTATGTTTCCAGAACCAGTGTTCTTTCCATTGTATGTTCTTTCCATATCATGCTTCCGGTTCCATAGACCTTGCCTTTCTTCTAGACATCCTCTGTTCCTTTGGCTTCCTGAGCCCACCACAGTCTCCTTTCCTCACCCTTCTTTTCTAATTGCTGCTCCCAAGGTTCCCAAAGTCCTTATTGCACTTTTAAGATAGGTATTCACCAAAATCTTGTCCTTGTCCTTTCTTCTTCTTCCTGCACATTCTCCTTTGGCAATCTCTTTCACTCCCATAGCTTCAAGCACTTTTTGTACACAGATGAATCTCAGATCCTTGTCTTCAGCCATGACCTCTCCTGAGTTCCAGGCCAGCATTTCTGGTTGTCTATAAGACATCTCTGCCTAAATATATAGATATTTTATCTCCAGCTGAAATGCAACATGTCTGAAATCAGGTTCATAACTTCTCCTGCTCTTGATATTAACACTTCTCCCCCGCAGTGATGACATCGTTCATCATTATCCCCCATCTCCTGTTTTTGTTCTATTTGGTTCTTCTTTCTCCATCTCCATCCAGTGGTCAAGTCTTGCCAGTTCTACCTCAACATGAGTTTTTAAATCTGTCTTGTTGTCTCTTCACATTGCCATTTCCCTAGCTGAGTCCTTCATTCCACTTGCCTGAATTATCACAACAGCCACTTAATAGGTGTCCCCAGCTCTTCTCTCCCCCCTCTCCAATCCATCCTTTATATCATTGCTCCTTTCCCTTCTTCCTTCATCCATAGATCTGGATATGCCACTTTGCTTCCTCTCTAAGCCCAAAAAGCGCAGGCTCAGTTTAACCTTCAAGGATCCCACCCTCAATTTAATCTAATCTAATCTATCTATAACTTTATCACATGACTCCCCTTCAGATTCCAGCCAAACTGGATTCTGATTCCTTTAGCTTTATGCCCCATGTGTTCCATATATACCCTCTTCTATGTCTACATTTATAATGTTTCCTATATCTAACCACAGAAGTTCCTGAAATAGGTCATACCACCTCGTGGGGGTACAGAACAATCCCAGGGGAGAGGAAGTAGACTCAGATACAATTGGGAGGTGTTGAATAAAAATAAGAAGGGAGTAGAAGCATAAAGAAAGAAGAAAAGTTAAGAAAATTTTGAGAAACCATTAGTACATATTTTATCTGTTGTCTAGTAGAGTTTAAATCATAGTGATTTTATCATTTTCCAACAAAATACAAAAAATGTAAGTTATAACTGATTGATGGTCAAGTCCACTGACAAGTCTTAACAAACAAATGTTGGCAGGTGAGAGTGTTGGGAAGTCCAGCATTTATCAGGAGGAAATTGTGTTTGTAATGGCCTATTTACAGCATGACACTTTATGATTACCTGATGCAATATTTCATCATTAAAATTTCAATGCAGGGAAAAACCACAAATTTAAAATAAATAATTAAATTTAAGATGTGTTATTTTAAAAAAAATGTATTTTGGGAATGATGAAAATTTTAAAAAAACTGTTAAAGGGTTAAAGAAAATAGATTTCCAGGGTGATACTGAGTAATTTTTTTTTTAAAGGGGGCAGTAGGCTAAATAAGTTTGGGAACCTCTGATAGAATATACTTTTCCATCTCAGCCCCTGGCATTTTCTCTGATATCCATTTAGTGTGGCTTAGTAGATATAAGATTGAAAATCTAGGTTCAAATACCACTTGAGACATTTGCTAGCTGTGTGCTCCTGAGCAAGTGACTTAACCTCTTTGACCCACATCTATAAAATAGATTTATTATAATAATCAACTTAGATAATGTACGTAAAATATTTTACAATCCTTAAAGCACTGTCTAAATGTGAATATTTTTATTGCTGCTATTTTAATTATAATTTTTATTTTTTAGAGTCCTGTATATAACATAATGTATATTTCTTATGCACTTTACATTATAGCTATTTGTGTACACATCATATTTCTCTATTAGATCCTAAGTTTCAGGAAGTCAGGGACCATAAACTGTATCTTCCCCAATATGAGTAACACAATGCTTCTGTATAGAGCCAACATTTCATAAAGGTTTGTTGAATTCAATTGAACTAGGACTTAATACAAACATATGGGACAAACAGTCATGTCTGCCTTTTAGTTTGTCATTCTCTTTAGTTTCTCTATTCTCTTGGCTTTGGGTGTTCACAGAAGATGGTGTATATATTATACATTTTACTAATGGATCGTAGTATCATGGATATGAACCTGGGAGGGAACTCAGAAATCACCAAATTCAATCCCTTCATTTTACAGATGAAAAAAGCAAGTCCCAGAGAGGTTCTGTGGCTTGCCTAAAGTCACACAGACAATAATCTTTAGAGGCAGAATTTGAACCCAGGGCCTCTGATTGCAGAGCCTGTGTTCTTTCCAATGTACCATGAAGTTTTTAAAGATCATCTAATTCAGTTGCCTTATTTTACAGATGAGGAAACTGAGGTCCAAAGAAAAGTGATTTGCATGAGGTCACATAGATAGTAAATAATGGTGATTATCCAAGTGTTAGAATCCTCCTTGATCTTCTGCTGAGAGAAAGTTTTCTGTCTTCTTTATATTTTCCCTTTTTCCTGTTCCTACAATGTGACTCCCTTTCCCCTTTCTTTGCATTTCAAAACACTTGTTTTGAACATGTGAGGCAATAAGGTGGTACTGTGGATAGAATGCTGGGCCTCATCTTTCTGAGTTCAAATTTAGCCACAGACACTTACTAGCTGTGTGACCCTGGGTAAGTCACTTAACGCTGTTTGCCTCAGTTACTTCATCTGTAAAATGTGCTAGCGAAGAAAATGAAAAACCATTCCAGTATCTCTGCCAAGAAATGGGGTTACAAATAGTCAGACACAACTGAAAAACACTTGCTTCATCTACACACTCTCTCCTTTACTTCCATTCCTGACAATGAGCTGGGCTTATTTCTTAAAGCCAACCCCTCTACATGTATTCTTTATCCCACTCTGTTCCATCTCTCCAGAGAATTGTTTCTCCAGTCACCTCCTCTTACTCTCTAATCTCTTGTCTTCATCTACTATCTTCCCTTCCCTCTTACCTGCAACCATTTTCAGGTCTATATCATCCTTAAAACATCCTCATCTGAATTTCCATGCCCTCAAAAAACTGCTTTGTGTTGTTGCCTCCATGTCTTATTTCACTCCACAGTTCTTTGCACTTATGTTTACAACCTCGTTACTCAATGGAAACTTCTCTCTCTAAAATTACCTACAAAACTGCCTCATTCCTCATCCTTCTTGAGCTCTTTGCCTCATTTGACACCAAAAGCTCTTTACTCTTAGATGGATTTTCATGACATTGCTGTCTCTTGATACTCCTCTTACCTATCTGATGTCTCCTTAGCCTCTTTTACAGAATGTAGCACTCCTGTTTGTGGACAAACTTCAAGGGTCTGTCCTAGATCTCTTCTCCTTTCTCTCCATTTTCTTTTGGTGACTTTATCAGCTTCCATGGATTCAATGATCACTTAAAACTAGGAGTTCTTAACATTTTTGTGTGTGTCATGGACATTTTTGTCATTCTGGTAAAAACTGTGGGTCCCTTCTCAGCATCATATTTTTAAATGAACAAAATAGAACACATGGGGTTACAAAGGAAACTGACTATGATAAAAAAAACTTATCAAAATATATTTTAAAAAATAATTTTCAGACCCTGGGTTAAGAACACATGATTGAAAGGTTTATGACTCTCAGATTGATGAACGCAACCCTGGTCTCTCCTAGGCTTTAGTTAGCATCATCACCTATTTATTGTACATTTCAAACTGGATGCCTTGTAGGGTTCTCACATTTACTGTCTAAGGCAGAATTCATTATCTTTCCTCCAAATTCCATCCCTCTTCCAAAGTTCTCTATTTGTGTCAAGTATCATCACAGCTTTGATACCTGGGCATCATCACTAGCTCCTAACTCTTCCTTGTCTCATATATCCAACCCCTTAACAAGTCTGCTTCTACTACCACAGCTCTAGCCTTGGTCCTGTTCTTTTTAGTTTGGCAAGTCACTTAACTTCTTTTTGATTCAGTTTCTTCAACTATAAAACAGGGCTAATAATAGAACTTAGCCCCCAGAGTGAGAATCAAATGAAATAATATTTGGAAAGAATTTTGTATAGTGCCTGGCATTTGTATAGCACCTTTGCTATATAAAAATACTATTGGTATTTTTATCACTTATACATCCATTACTCTGGTTCAGGCCGCCACTGTCTTTCATCACCTGATGGTCACCTGGCCTCCAGTCTCACCTCTCTCAGTCAGCCATCCCCAAGAATGCCAAGATGATTGTTCCCAAACTAGAATCGGACTTGTCACTTTATTATTTAATGGGTTTCAATCAGCTTGGAGATCAAATTTCATCTCCTCTGTTTGGCATTTCAAGCCCTTCCTCACTTGTCTCAAACCTACCTTTCTAGGCTTAGCATAAATTACCCCCCTTTGTGGACTCTATGGTTCAGACATATTGGATTTTTTACTGTTCTTCAGGTATGATGCTTCACCTCTTTTCCCCATACCTTTACACAAACTGTCTCCTTGTCTAGAATACTTACTTCTCCCTGTTTTGCCTTAACTCAAATACCATTTTCTTCATAAAGTCTTTCCTGATCGCCAAACTACTTGTGCTTTCCTTTTCCTCCCCAAAAATTCATAATTGTTATATATATATATATATATATATATATATATATATATATATATATATATATAGTGTACTGATTTTTATGTGGACAAGTTGTCTTCTCAATAGACTATAAGCTCTTCGATAGTAGGAACTACTCCGTTTTTGTCTTTGTATCCCCAGTACCTAGCATGGTACCTGGCACATAGTGGGTACTTAGTAAGTGTTTGGTGATTAATTGATGGATTTGAAGCCCATCATAATTCCCCTTATCATAACATATCCTTAGGGTCTATTGAGTTCCCCATGCTGCCTACTTTCATCTCTTTTAAATAAAAAATAACAGCAACAACAATGATGGACATCTAGGTGGTGTAGTGGTTAGTATACTTAACCAGGAGTCAGGAAAACCTGAGTTCAAATTTAGCTTTAGACATTCACTACCTATGTGACCTGGAGCAAGTCACTTAACCCTGTTTACTTCAGTTTCTTCATTTGTAAGTGAGTTGGAGAAGGAAATGATAAATCACTGTAGTATCTTTGCCAAGAAAACCCTAAATGGGGTCATGAAGAGTTGGATATGACTGAAAAATGACTGAACAGCTTTCAAGATGAAGAAATTTAGAGTTAAAGGTTAATATCACAAGGCTGCTAACCTTGAGAGAGACCTAGGTTTTCTTTCTCAAATTTCAGTGACCTTTCCATTGTACTTTGCTGCTATCCCATGTAGGCTTGTGTCTCTTACCTGTTCTCAGAAAGTTTCCCTCCCCTGCAATGTCCTTTGTTCCCCTCCCAGGTCCTCTAAGCCAGTGAATATGAATGTCAAGTTCAGATCCCACCTTCTCCGAATTTACCCCAAATGATCTCATTCTCTTCTGAAATCACAGTGATTTGAGAGACATTCTTCCAAATAATATCACTCGTTTGACAATAAAGTGTGTATATTGCTACATTGTGACATCTGTTCTGTTATTCTATAGCACTGTTTATTATTTTACTGTTGACATGCTTATGTCTTATCTCTTAAATTAGAAGTTCAAGGGCAGGGACCACATAAGCTCAGACATCTTTATATTCACCAACAATACAGTGCTTTGCACCCAAATAGCACTAAAGCAATAGATCTTCATTGTTAGAATGCTTATGGAATTGTGTGGCACATGTTACTAATTAAAAATGGTTTGGTATTGTCATAAAAATAGTTTTGACCTTGAAGACTTCATGAAAGGGTCTTGGGGACCCTCAGGAGTCTCTGGACCATGTTTTAAGAACCACTCTTCAGTATGAATAAGGACAAGTAGATGGCATAGTGGATAGAGTGCCATGGTAGGGGAATGGTAAGGGGAAGGTCAAAAAATCATGGAATCTTAGAGAAAGAAGGGATGTGAGAAATCAGCTAGAAATCAACCTCCTACTTGATGTGAATCTCATCTATAATCTCTGACAACTGGTTGCCAAACACCTTGAACTCCTCTAGTGATTTCAAAAGAACATTTGCCCTAGAGGCAAAAGACCTGGATTCAAATCATCCTTCTGATGCTTACTACTTGTATAACCTTGAACATGTCACAACTTGGATCTTATCTATAAAATACATGAGTTAGAATAAAGAGCATCTCAAGTCTTTCACAGCTCTAGATATATAATTTTATGATTATATTTTTGAATAGTCTAACTTCCTATAAATTTCACTTATTTTACTTGTTTGTCTCTCTGGAGATAGAATAAATCTCACCCCTCTTCCATGTGACAATCCTTTGGATGTTTGAAGACATCTATTTCATCCCTATTTTGTCAGCTAGGTGGTACAATGGTTAGAGCGATAGACCTGGAGTCAGGAAGACTCATCTTCCTGCATTCAATGTGCCCTCAGACATTTAATAGCTGTGTGAGCCTGGAAAAATCACTTACCCCGTTTGTCAGTTTCCTCATCTGTCAAATGAGCGAGAGAAAACCAGGATCTCTGTCAAGAAAACCCCAATGGAGTCATGAAGAGTCAGACACAACTGAAAAGCAGCTGAACAACAACGTTGCCTCGTAAATCTTCTCTTTTTTCCAATCTTTCTAGCATGGTATACAGTCTTGACTTCCTCATCTTTCCTCACAAAATTTCCCTCCACTGGAATGTTGAATCCTCATCTGTGATAATTTTGAGTCCTATCCCTCCCCTGGACACAATTCTGGAACTTTGAGGTTATTCTTGTTCAGCTGTTCAATCATGTCTGACTCTTCATGACCCTGTTTGGGGTTTTTCTTGGCAAAGATACTGGAGGGGCCTGCCATTTTCCTCCCCAGTGGATTAAGCAGAGGTTTAGTGACTTACCCATGGTCTCACAGCTCATGAATGTCAGAAGCCATATTTGAGCTCAAGAACTTTGAGGATTTGGGTTTAAATTTGGGATCTGACAATAAAAGTGATGACTAGAAAGTTACTTAACCTCTAGGGAAGACTATGTTTCTTCATGTAATAATAATACTTCTAACCATTTCACAGAGGTGTTAGGAGTGTTTAACATACTGGTTGGCATATAATAGGTGCTTAATAAATGTTTATTGACTGATTGACTTATGAAGAAAGAACTTTGTAAACCTTAAAGTGCCATATGCATTTGAGTTACTACTGTTACATTATTTTTTCCCTCTATGTCCTTCCTTAAATACAATATTAGAACCAGATATAGTATTCCTGATGTCATCTGACCTGTGCATAATGCTGTAAGACATCCTAATGAAAAGCTGAACTAAAAGAGAGAAACAAATGAGCCATTCTTCCATTTCTTTGTTTTTCTTCCTCTCAGATTCAGGATGGCTACTTAGGTAGTCATTTAAAAGCTGTAGCTTTCAGGAAATTGCGCCAAGGAAATTTTATTCTGACCTTAATCACAACCAGTCACTTATTCACCTTGCCTCCTAGTGAGAAAACAGTGTTTTTCAGTTCAGTGGAGGAGGGAAATAGTCAGCTTTGAGGTTTTAAAAGTTATGGTCTTTAGAATTATACTGGTATGTAATGTAATGGAGTGATTTCTAAGCCTGCTCTTTTTAGATAACCTTCAGGGTGAAGACAGTATTCTACTCTTGAGAAATAGTAGTCCCAATTCATCTAGTAACTTTTTTTTCAAAAATATATTGAAAAAATATTTAGAGACCCCCTCCTCCCTCAAATCTCCATGTCCCCTCCTTCCAATTCTGGAGGACCCTGCTGATTTCATCATTTTAAGAACTGAACTAGATGGCATTCTATTCCTTTCCCCCAACGCCTCCATTGTTACCAGCTTTAGGTCAGATTATGCTATACCCAACTAAGATGGGTCTGTCCTAGTGTTAAAAAGTGTGCTGGAAGAGTCATTCTATAGTTTGCTGCAAGGAGAAGTCTTATTTATGTCTAGATTACATTTCTCTCATTATAATTAAAGTCTGTTTTCTCTTTTTCTATCTTTTATAAAAATAAAAAGGCTTATAAGAGCCTGTCATAGGCTTGAAGACGGTCAAATACCTCCCCTTTCCATCTTTCTCTTCAAGTCAAATAACCTTAAACCTTTTAGTTTTTTTTAATTTTTTTCCAGCTCTTAGTTGTTACTATGGTAGTAGTAGTTAACACCATAGTCATTGAATGCATTGAGTGGAATAAATAAGCCCTGCTCTTCGCCTTCTAATCATCCTTGGTTTGAAGAAAAGTTGAGTTGTTTAGGTGGAAATTTAAAGGTACAGCTTTCAGAATTCGCACAGATCTACTTTCTAGCCTTGCTCTCTTTTAAGGATTCTGTGCTCCAGTGTGTTTTTGCTTTTCTATTTGTATGTGTATTTTTGTGTATTTGTGTACTTTCCCCCTGCCAAAATTATATGATTGTAAATTTCTTGATGGCAGAGACCATGTCTACTCTTTCTGTTGTGGTTCTCTAGAGTGTCTGGTTTGGTCTGTATATTAACTCATTTTGACAGAAAGCAAAGATTGCTTTCAAGTCCTTAGTGCTTACCATAGTGCCTGACATATAACAGGGGCAGACTGAATATGTGCTGATTGATAAAGAGTAAAAATAAGATTGTAATAGGTCAAAGTTGAGGGGCACTGCTAAGTCATCATCTGTTTTTATTAATTTAAAAGAGTGGTATTTAAGATTGTGAAGAGATCAGGGACTGAACTGAAACTTGACTTTGTCTCCATGAATCGGAACGTCATCAGTCAGATCTAGTTTACCATATTTTCATGTGCATTCCTGAAATTCCATCTGCCAGGATTGCTATAGAGGAAATTTCTGTATTGGGTGAATGAGTGGATGGTAGTTGTTTTGGAAAAAAAAAAGGCCAGGGTGGGTTTTAGTGAACCTCAAGCCCAAGCTGACAAATAAGCACTGTGTTATAGTAAACAAAAATGCTAATTTGATATTTGGTTTCCTTAAGAGAGGTATAACTTTCAGGAACAGGAAAGTCATAGTTCATCTGTAGACTGCCCACACTAAACCTCATCTGGAATATTGTGTTCGATTCTGGACAACATGATTATTAAATGTTATATTATAACATGTTATAGCATAATACATATATGTATATGTATATAATATAGTTATATAATATAGCAAAGTATATTAAAAAGCTGGAGATTGTTCAGAGAAAGGTATTTAGGAAGGTGAAGGTCCTTGAGTTCATGTCACATGAGAATTGGTTGAAAAAAATTAGGAACATTTAGTCTGGAGAAGAGACATCTCAGCGGCCGTGATTATTGTCTTTAAATGTCTCAAGGCCAGTCATTGGAAGGAGGGATTTGGCTGGTTTTTCTTTGACCCCAGAAAGCAGAACAAGGAAAAGTGGACTCAGCGTCCAATTTAGGTCTGACGTCAGAAAAAACTAAAACAAAAAACCCCAAACATCCTAAAATATCTGGAAATGAAATGGGCCACCTTAAGAGGTGACAGGATTCCTCTCAGCTCCAAAATAGAGGCTGGTCAAACACTTCTGGGGTTTCTTATTGTTGTCTTCTATGATTGGGTAGGACTAGATGACTACCCAGACCCCTTCTAACTCTGACCTTTTGTGAATCTGTGGCCTATGAGCTTCCTTCCAAGGGTTAGATGTTTTGTTTCTTTGAAAGTGTAAGCACATACAGTCTTGTCTTCACCAAAGTTGCATGTGCATGGATTTTCTTCTTTCCACATCCACATTCTTATTTACATCAGAACCACAGGCAGTCTGTGGGCCGGAATCCATGTTTGAGTTCCATCCACCAGCATTCATATTTATTTTTGCTTTTATCTCCACTTGCAAGATTCTTCCGTGGGTTAGACAAGACTCTTACTGGTGCCAGAACCTAGGTTATATTTGGATGTAGTAGTCACAAGGAGTAGCCTAAGGGTTCAGGGCTGATGATTTCTGCTCTGAGTGGAGGTCATAGGGGATGGAGAGGAACGGGATGTCATGATTGAGCTGTGTTTGGAAGACCGGTATACGTAATGGGGGCATGAGGGAGCCAGGCCTGTTATTTCTGTACCATGTGATTAAAAAATGGGGAAGTTTTTAAACACACATATACACATATTCACATACATTCATACCTAAGAAATATGTATATTTAATCTCACTTCTTCCTGGCCCTTCAGAAGGTTGTTTGTCAAAAACAAAGCAGCAACAAACAACCTCCCAGTGAAAAAGTGAAATGAAATAAATAAATTATCCTTTGTAAGAGGAGGAGAAAAGCAATAAATTATACAAGCAATTTTTTTCCCTGGGAGAGTTTAACATTCCAGAATCTGATCAAAAAGTTTTAAAGTCTCTTTTCTTTTCTTACAACACAATAGATGAATGGTTTTAGAAATGTACGCACCCAGAACAGAACCCTAAATTCTGATTAAATTTTCAATTCCATCAACACCCACTTTGTTCTCGATGGGTTTCATGGGGAAAACTTTTGATTTGGAAGCTCGGAGCATTTTTGCTGGAACTTGGCATAGATATGAAAAAGGTTTTGATTTCTCACTGTAATCTTGCCAAACCAAGACTAGGAGGGTGGCACTGTGCTTGGGGCTGTTAGGGCTCTCAGTATTCGCTGGCAGCTGGAGTTCTACAACCATGTGTTCCTCTAAACCTTTTCCCTTTGGCACCATGATCAGGGAACCGGAGTGCCTTGGGTCCTTGACACAGGGAGCAGCTTTGTGAGGTAATCTGTGAACTTGGAGCTCCAAGCTATCCCACTTTCATCCCCTTCAAGAGAACACGGAGAGGCCTTGTAAGCTACAAGTTGGTTAGAGAGGATTTCCCTGAGACCTTCCAATTTAGGCCTTTGTCAGGAATGCTAAATTCCATTCCTCAGCTAGCTTCTACCTCCCTATGTGGTTTTGAATGAGTCACTGAATCTCCTTAAGGTTGCTTTCTCCCTGGTCAAATGACCGCCTATACTTCACAAACTTGTCCTGATCATAAGAAAGGCTAATAAAATAGTTCATATTTGTAGGAAAAAAGGAAATTAGGTGATACAATTGATAGAGGGCAGGACCTGGAGTCAGGAAGTCTCGAATTCAAATCTGACCTCAGATATTTAATAGTTATGTGACCCTGAGCAAGTCACTTTACCCTTGTTTGGGGTTGTTTACCTTGGTTTCCTCATCTGTAAAATGGGTATAGTAACAGCACCTACTTCCTAGGATTGTTATGAGTTAACTATTGTAAAGATCCTAGCATAGTGCCTTGCATGTAGTAAGTGCTACATAAATGTTAACTATGTATTTATCATCATAGTTAACATGTAGCGCCTTAAGGTTTGCAAAGTGCTTCTCATGTATTAGCCTGTTTGATTCTTGTAACGGTCCTGTGGTGAGTGATATCAATTACTCCCATTTGCAGATGAAGTTTAGAAATGTAAACGGACTGCTCAGGGTCACACAGCCAGAAAGTGTCTGAGGTGGGAGTCCACCCCAAGTCTTCAAACTCCAAATCTGCTGCTCTATTTATGATACTTCACTGAACATGCTTTGGAAAGCACGCATGACTTCAAAGTCTTCTTATTTAGAGAGTAAGGGCCCAAAGCAATAAAGATTGATGTAACGGGAGCGAGTCCTCCTGCAGCTCTCCGAGAGAGAGAACCTCACAGAAGGCAGGCAAGAGCTTCCCAAACTCCTTCATGGTATCCTCTGGCTAGGTAGCTCCCAAATTCTTCTATTGGTTCTTAGCATGCTACTATGTCTATATGGCCACTTAATAGGAGAACAAGAGGTTTCTTGCTTTTCCGGTAAATCTGTCCTTTTATTTCTGTGTGAGTCTTGTTCTCCCTGTTTATATTGGTCTAGATTTGTTGTTATTATTAATTAATCTCATATAATATTACTATTATATGAGATGTTGGCTTTTAGGTGCTGCACAAGCATTAAGTGATTTTTATAAATGTAAGTATTATTATTGCATATCAAAAAAAATAATTACATATTTTTCTAGTACTTCTGGTGTGGTGATGGAGCCACCAGCTCCATTAGAACGACTGGTTCACAGCTGGTACATCTATTTAGACTGTCACAGTTGCTGATGGTGACTTCACTCTCTTTTGCCTAAGACATACACACAGACAGAGACAGAGAGATAGGGACAGACAGACAGGCAGAGACAGAGAGATAGGGACAGACAGACAGGCAGAGACAGAGAAACAAAGAGAAAGACAGAGACACACACAGAGAGACAGAGAAGAAAAGAAAAAAAAAGATGACAGTGCATGGCTATGTATTAATGTCAGGATAGAGACATCCACTCCCTGTATCTTGAGAGCTTACATCCTCCTATTGGCAGGATTTGATGCCTACACATATAAGTACAATATAAAAGTAGGGAGTGATGGGGAAAAAGTAGGGAATCAAACAAATAACTCTAGGAAAATCTGGGGCTACTTTGAGCAGGCCAAGGGGATAAGATCATCAGGGAAATCTTCACAGAGTAGTAAGCATCTGAGCTACTTTGAAGCAATACAAAGATTCTGGACAGATGAAGAGAGATATTAAAGGTTTGTGGATGGGCTCCTTGAATTAATGAAGGGAAGAAATGTCATGTCTTCTTTAGATAATGGCTAGGAGTCCAGTTTGGCTAGAACATAGTCTTGCAAAAGAGAAGAATGGGTTATAAGGAAAACAAGTAGGCTGAAATCAGATTGTGAAGCACCTTAGATGCCCAGCCTAAGAAGAATGTGTTTGATCTAAGAAGGAAAGGCTGAACAATTTTGAGCAAGGAACTGAAATGATTTTACACATTAACACACACACACACACTTTAAAGAACTTTAATAATTAATATGATAAGAATAGTATCAGAGGCAGTGAGATATGGCTTATAGTCAGTCTCACAATCAAAACATGGGCTCAAGGCCCATCTTTGACTTATACTTTTTATGTGACCCTGAGCAAGTCATTTAATATCACAGTGCCCCAGGCAATTCCCTACAACAAAAACGTACAGAGCAAGAGCTTATCTATATTGGTGGAAGGAGTTTGCTTCCTGAGAGTTCTCCTATAAGGATGAAATCACAGGTCTGGTACAAAAACTCTATGTACATACATTTTATGTAAAGCAACAATGAAAAAATATCATTGAAGTCACCGACCAGCTTTTGTATTAATGTCTAGAAAGCGTAAGTGAGAAACATTACCTTTTAGTGGGAAGACTTCTAGATGACCATGTCCAAAAGATGTATGTTCATGGAAAAATTCCTAATTATTCAAAGCTGGTCATTGAAAGAGATGTATGGACAATACTTTTAGGTGGGTAATATCTACTCTGTCTCAGCAAATAGCTTGATCCTGAAGGAGATGAAAGGGAGTAATCTAGACTCCCTTACACTCCTCAGGAAACAAGTCCATCAAATCATTTTGGCTCTTGGTCTATACAACTAGCCTCACCCACAGGAGCTTAAATTCCATTAGCATTAACAGGGTTGCAGGCTATCTGAGTGTCCTGATCTCATACTGGGAATCTGCCCCAATAAGAGTGAAAAGAGGAGTCCTAAGAGCTGAATGAACTGAGAATACTTTATAGCTTTTCTCTCTTTATCTCTTTGATCCTCACAGTATTCCTGTGAGGTAGGTTGAGAAGGATTTTTTTTTGTCCCCAATTTAGAGCACAAATCATAAAACCACAGAAACATTATTAAAGTTGAACTGAATTTGGATTTCCCAGATGGCTTGGGGTGGCTTCCTTTTTTTCTATTCTCAACACCACCTTAGTCCTATTCTTTCAATTCAATATAACAATCATTTAGTAAGCACTTGGTATTTCATTAATTCCATGCTTTAATGGGTCTGTGATCTCATCGCTCTGTTACAACATATCTATTCCATTTCATCCTGTGAAATTCTTGTCCATGAGTCTCCATAGACCCTCTAAATGTGCTGGATGCCTACCAGCACGTTATTATGAGTGCCAAAGGGGCATTTGATCTGTATATCTCTATGCCCTCTCACCATAGACCACCTCCTTTTCTGATCTGAGACCATGCTCGGGGTGACTTAATCCACTCAATTCTGACAGCATTGCCTTGGGATCATGATTCCATGATTCATGGGTTATCTAGTAAAAATACACATGGCATTCTATATCTAGCCAGGCCCAGAATCCAGACCATGTTTCACATCCCATTTGATCAACCCCTCCAGTCAGCTCCTTGCTGTCTGCTTTGTCACTATGCATGTATAATCTTGTTTTTCTTCCCATTTCTTGATTTGGGAGGAGTAATTAAATCTGCTTTGGAAAGGGAGTGACAGTTCATTCTCCTTTGCCCAATTCACTACCCCTGTAACTTCGATAAAATTTAATTTTTTAAAAAAAGAATAGATGAATGGATGAATGGGTTTTAGAGTAGGCAGAACCATATGGAGTAAATAGAGCTATTTGCCATTCATGTAACTTTTTCTTGGTTCAGGGTAAACTTCAGGCTGCTCTTTAGTGGGTATTATTCACCATTTCCTCTGATACAGGTCAGATTTTGTCTGTCTTCTTATTCTATGAAATTCCTATCCTTACACTGTCATAATTCTCATTCATCCACTTAATGCTCTTGTGGATCTTTTTGTATAGATTTTCATTTTTATTTGGATAGTTTCTGGTACAACCCTTGGACTGTCCATCTGTTACTCCAATTTTTATTATATGGCTTGTCTACTTTCTTTTCTAGTCATGTATGTGTCTTTGGCACCACTTTTCATGTACTAGTCATCTTTTGTAATATGCTTTAGCTTACCTATTTCCAAGATATATCATGCCCACAATTGTGAGTCTTTAGATATCTAAGTTTTCTATAATTCATACATATTTTTGTGCTGGGAACATTTGGCTGCTAAAAAAGTGTTTGGAATAAAAATTGGGATCATTGTAAAGTTTTATGTCATTTCCCAAGTGAGATCCAATCTGATTTGTTCCTTTTATCCAATTCTGGCCATGGATCAGTCATTGTGCTCAGTATCTATCCAATACATGCAAATACATATATGTATATATATATATATATATATATATATATATATATATATATATATAATTACATGTTAAATATTATGTATCTATCTATCCATCAATCTGTCTTTGGAGAGTGAAGACCTGTGATGTGTGTGTGTGTGTGTGTGTGTGTGTGTAGAATTCTCAATTTGGAAACTCTCTTATATGTAAAGCTCTTTGGAAACTTTAAAGTGCCTTATAAATGCTAGCTATTGTTATTTATCTGTTGGCTCTCTATCTCTACATAGAAACAACAGCCTAGAGGCAACTTAAAATCAGAGGAACCTGGGTTCATATGCTGCCTCTAATTCCAAAAACTATATGGCCATGGGCAAGTTATTTAAACTCTTAGATCTCTTAGTACTATAAATTATGAATGATTTGCTGATCAGCCTTTGTAGAACTGAATTTCTACACAGATAGTTCCCTCCTCAAACCAATAAAATCATACATACCTGGATGGCTATAAAGATGGCGATGCCCTTGATAGTAATAGGTAAGTTTTGAAGAGAGGAGGTTTTGTATGGAAAAATAATAACTTTTATTTTTAACATGTGGATTTTGAGATACCTATAGGACTCTTTGGTCTAAATGCTTTATAGTAGTTCATGACGTGTGAATAGGGCTCAGGAGAGACCAAGGACAGATACATAGACTGGGATACATCAGCTTCTAGATGACTATTGAACCCAATGGAGTTGATGAGGTCATTAAGTAACCTCTTATGACATCTTTCTAGCTTTGAGATTCTGTGTATTGGGGCTTTACCTTTTCTTTCTACCTCTGGCTTGCTAAAATATCC
The DNA here is from genome assembly GCA_028658325.1 of Potorous gilbertii. Taxonomy (NCBI): domain Eukaryota; kingdom Metazoa; phylum Chordata; class Mammalia; order Diprotodontia; family Potoroidae; genus Potorous; species Potorous gilbertii. The sequence continues at coordinate 149,086,647 of CM053771.1, read as the reverse complement.
ACTGAGAACAATCAAACAGTGCACTCTAGGAGATCAAGGATAGTGTCTGATCTTAACTATGATCCTCTGGTGCCTAGTAATAGCTTATTAACTCACATTTATATAGCAATTTAAGGGTTATATAAAACACTTTACATAGCAACCCTATGAATTAGTGTATGCGCTGTCATTTTACATATGAGAGAACTAACACTCACCGAGATTAAGTAACTGGCCTATGGTCAGAGATGAAACAAAAATTTCTTTCAGCTGGGGCAAAACAATTGTAGAAAGGATATGGCAGTGATGCTACCCTGAAGTAGATACATTAAATTGGGCAATCAAGTGGAGTGGTAATGAATGACACAGACAAGCAAAAGACCCCAAGACATGGGGATCCAGATCATCTGGGGTAGGAAGTACACTCTCAAGTTAACATTTTTCTAGGATAAAACCCTAGCTAACTGATCCAAGTCATGACTCTACATATAATTAGATACCTAGTAGTAATCAGAGATACCAACCTAAGTCTCCTGACTTTAAGTCTAGTACTCATTGCATTTTGCTGTGTTGCCCTATCTTTAGATTTATGGTGATTTCCCCTAAATAACTAATGAGTAACTGATGGTTCATTCCCCTTTTAACTGGTGTTTTTTTTTTAACATCCCCCTGGCCTCTCACTGCCTACTTCCATTCTGATGTCCTAGGATAAAGTGGAGGAAAGATAAAGCAGGTGCCTTCAGCCTAGCTTTACCTGGAGTGAAGCTTGGAAAGGAGGATCTGTGTCCCTTGTGTACTTGGAAGCCCCATCTGCAAACAGAAAAGCAAGCTGAATCTAAGTGCTGTAATCCTTTTGTTCTGGTGTCTCAGGCATGTTCCAGGCAAACAACAGACTAATGAAGCCATCACTTGCCTGTCTTCCTCCACCGAGGGTGGTGCATTTAGATTTTGGCAAAATCTCCTGTCTTCTCTATAAAGCATCTACTTTCCTCTCCTAGGCAGACCTGGAGAACCCTGAACTCTTACCTCTGACGAGGCAGTGTGGCTAAGCTTGCTTACCCCACTTGAAGAGCTGAGTGATCCTGAATCAGTGTACTACTGTCTGGAGGAAATAATAGGTGTTAACTGAGGCAATGAAAGGGCTATGGAAGCTAGTTACTAATGTACAATGGGGCCTATTATTTTCACCCAGGATGTAGTGCTGTGGTTCTGATTAACTGTAATGAGCAATACTGTGCGGGGTTCAACAGGGAATAGAAAATGGAGACACCTAAAGTTATTTTCTGCCACTGCTACCTCTGTATCTGCCAGTGGAATTAATTTAGAAGTAGTCCTGGATGGAGGGCTGAATATAATGCAAGTGCGGAGGGAGGGTGTCTGCACGCTTCCATGCAGGAGAGAAAGCAAGCAGGTGAAATAACAGTGCCCCACACCCTGTTGACAGAGTGCTTTCTTCACAACAACAGGGGGAGGTAGGTAGTGCTCATATCATTACCACCAATTTGCAGGTGAGAAAACTGAAGCTAAGGGAAATTAAGTGGTTTGCTCAATTTCAAATGACTAGAACATGTGAGTTTTGGGATCTCGAATTTAGGTCTTCTGATCTCCCTACACAAATGGGAAATGGAAGGTTGGGACCTAAGAGGTCATCTAGTTCAGCCCTTTCAACTTAAAGACAAGGAAAGTGATCTCCAGAAAAAGGAATCTATTATTATTCCTGATAGTTTATTATTAGTGTTAAATAATTTAAAATATCTTTATCCTGCAGGTAACTTGTTTGTACAGATTCGATTGTCTTCCTTATTAGAATATGAGTTTTAAAGGGCAAAGCCTGTCTTTTACAATCTCCCCCTGCCCCCCACCCCCAGCATATAGCACATTACCTGGTACATAGTAGGACCCTAAGATACATTTGCTGACTGAATGACTGACTTTTTCTGATCACAGAATTGCTCAAAAATGGCACAATTAGAATTTGAACTCAGGTCCTCTGAACATGTATGTATGTGTATGTGTATATATACACATACACATACATACACATTTATACGTATATGTGTATATATATACATTTATACATATATATGTGTGTGTATATATATGTGCATACATACATAAATAACTACAGAGTTGTTCCCTTTCCAGCTTGGCATGGTTTCCTAGGTTCACTTCTGACTTATACTACGTACTATCTGCATGGTGGTAGACTGGTCCCCTAAAATTCATGACTTCAGTTTCCTTACCTGGAAAAAAAACAAAACAGTAAGATGTTGGATTAGATAACCTTTAAGATTGAATCCAGATCTGCAATCCTGATATAGTTTGTAATTATAGGGGCTCTCCAGCCCACCATGTACGGTGACCAAGGGGTCTCACATTACCAGGAAAATCATTCTGTTGTCATGCATTCTATTGGGTGTTTCTGGGGTTCTCTAGATGCTCATGTTTTTTTCCACCGTGGTCTGTCTTACATTATACCACTCAAGGAGTTAGGGGTTGTATCTAGGAGGATCTTTCATATAGGATCCAGCATAGTATTGTAAAAGGTATTAATAACACTTTATATATGTATTCATGGTTATATTTATGTTTTATACGTTCAAATAGTTTAATATTGCATTATTATTATATGATTAGATATGAGGTAATGTGATTTATATTATATATATATGCATGTATATTATATCCTAAAAGTCTTAGTAAGGTTCTAATAAGCTTTTAATAACATAAAATTAAGTCTTTGGGGGATACTATATGCATATGCATATATATGAATATATACATATATATGTGCATATTATATCCTAACAGTCTTAGTATGGTTCTACAAGCTTTTAATAACAAAAAATTAAGACTTTTGGGGATACTATATGCATATGTATATACATAATAGGTATGCCTATAGCTCCTCCCTGTTACCCTGTGTGCTACTGGAATTTTTTTGAAGATGAATTTAGTGAATATACATGAGCTTATGTTGCAATATTCTTATTGAATTCAAAAAACAGTCATTTTTATCTACTTGTGTGGTAGTCTGCAGAATATTAATTTTTTTAAATAGTAGAATAGATACTTGTCCTTTTACTTGTTTCTGCTTGAATGCCATAAAAGGGATGAGAATAAGATACCAAGAATTAACGATGATGATGATGATGACACAAATATATAATAGATCCAAGGATAGTGAAAATACTAGAGCTTTTAATGTCCTCAAGGAAAACTATTCTGTATTTAGACTATGCCACCAGCATGATAATGTCAAGAACAATTAATATACAATGTGACATGTTACAGAGAGACAGTTTAAACCCTTTATGGTTCTGCTTAGCCTTAAACCTATAATCATCTCTGCTAAGTAGAATTGAATATGGAGTTCAAGATAATGAAGGTGTCATATGAAAACATCTTATTAATCACTTGATGTACATGGATGATGTCATGTTTTATGGCTTCACCAAAAACCAATTAAATAGCTATTTTACTTCTTGCAATCTTGCTCCAATAGACATCATTTGTATTCAATAAGGAGAAAATACTTAATATAAGCCAAAGAGTCTGAAGTCTTTGAGTTTGATTCTAGAGGTTAAATTGAACCAGTGTGCTTAAAAATACCTTGATCTTTAGGATAGACTCATGGAAAATAAAATTATTAATGAGAAAACTATGGATGTACATGCCAAGAGCCTTCAGTTCAATGGAAACTGCATACTTGAAGCAATAGACACTTATGTGATACCAATCTTAACATTCTTTGAATAGGATAAAATGTACCATGGTCAATTTGGAAAGTATACTAACAAAAACTTATGGGATATCAATGAAACGCAGAACCCCTAACATTAAGATAGTGTTAGAAACACTATTATTTCCCCATCAAGAAGGAAGAAGGGAATTGATAGATATCCTCAGAGCATATGATGAAAGATTCAAAACTTTAAAAATCAATTTTGGTATAAGAAGATACAATTTTGAACAGTAGTAAAAGCTGACAATAGGCATAATACCATTGAATCTGTGGAATGTAACTGCTGTTGGTTTGCTTCCAGATATGTCCTAAAGAATCATTCAGATCCAAAGATAGAACCAAAATATCCACCATGGGCAACATGCACATGAACCTATTATGTGTGGACAAAGAAGTATTGAATGTATGATTGAGTCATGTGGATTTGTTTGTAGAAACAGAGAGTTTATAGTGATGATTCTGGATTAAGTCATTGTCATCAGAGATTTCAGAAAGAGGTTTCTGAGACACGTACCTGATGACCAATAGCTAGTATGCAAAGAAATGGTAAAAATTGCACGAGGCATCCCCTTTGGACAGTCAAAATTTGCTACCTAGCAAATACAGTATGATGGTAAGAATATTTTCAAAAGAAGCTCACTCTCTTGCATAAATTGAGACTAGAAATCCTCATAATACAAATACAAACCTCAAAATACCTTTGAGAATTCGATAAATAATGACCAGAACTGAGCTGAGATCACAGGCAGAATTGTTAGCCCCAGTCACCTGAACGGTGAACTGTAAAAATTAAAGAACAATTTTTAAAAATATATGTGGTGATATCAAATACTGAATCTCTAAGCTGTGTGGAATAAAAATCCTTCAAAATATAAGCAAAAGAAGCAAAATCATATGGGAATAGGATGAGGTATATATCACCCCCAATCACCTTGTCCACTAATAATAGTCATAAATAACTAGAACTCATATAGCATTTTAAGGTTCGCAAAGTGCTTTACAGACAGTACCTCCTTTTATTTTCATACATAGCTTAGGAGGTAGGCACTATTATTATTCTAATTTCATAGAAAAGGAAACTGAAGCAGGCAGAGGTTAAGTGATGTACATAGGGTCCTATAGTTAATAATATCTGAGGCTGGATTTGAATTCAGTCTTCCTCAGTTCAAGTCTAGTGCTCTAGTCATCGAACCACTTAGTGGAATAAAATTGTCTTGAATTTGAATCCTATTTCTAATATTTATTGAATGTGAAATAGTCAAGCCATTTAAATTCTCTTACCCTCAGTTTCCTGATATGTAAAATTCATATAATAATACCTGTGGTACCTACCTTACAGTATTGTTTTGAAGTTCCAAGCAGATAATATATTTAAAATATTTTGCAGATTTTAAAATACTACATAAATATGGGCAATAAAAAATAGGTCTATGATTTCATCTGTGTAGGGAGTTTTAGGAGGAATTTCTACCAGTGCAGATTGGTGCCTTCTCTCCTACATAGTCTGAGAGAGTTGCTCAGAGCACTGAGTTTCTATGACTTGCCAGATACAACCAGAATGTATCAAAGGTAAGATGTCACCTGTTTTCCTGGCTGTTAAGTCATCTTTTTATCCACTATGCCATGATGCTTCTCAGCCTCATTTTACCAATGAGGAAACAGAAGCTCATAGAAATTGTGACCTACCCATGGTCAAATAACTAATGAGTGTTATTTGTGGGATTTGAACTCATATCTCTTCTTACTGAAATGGAATGCAAACAGTCACTAGGGAAATATTTTCCAATGATGATAAAGAAGTTTTTTTTACTAGAGGTGTTATGGATAAACAGAAACACTCATTCATTGCTGCTGCAATCATAAAAATGTAGAATCTTTAGAGGAGCAATTTGAGTTTTCAGTAAAAGTAACAAACATTTTTCATCTCATTTGACCCAACAACTCCATCCTTGGGAATATACTGTGAGAGTTATCAAAGACAACAACAGCAAAGGAGAACTATCAGCCCAAAAATTTTCATAGCAGCTGTATGTAATTGCAAAAAATAAAATTAAATAAAATCCAACAATAGATCAACAGTTAAATAAATGTGCTACATTAATGTGATGGAGTGCTATCATATAACCAATACCAACAGGTTTGAGGAATACAAAGAATTCTAGAAAAAACCTTTATGAAATAATGCAAAGCAGAAGAAAGTACCCTGAACCATACATAATATACTCTAATTGAGTATAAGGAAAAATAAATGAGAAACAATGGACAAATAAATTATCCTGATGGGAATTTAGAGAGAGTTATGGAAAGTTATGACATTTTATGAGTTCAAATTAATTCAGATACAGTTAGCAAACAAATTTAATGAATTACATTGATGGCTCATAATTTAATACAAAAATATAGAGAGTATGAGGTCATTTTGGGTGAGACTTATGAGAGGAAGGGCTATAGGGAGAGTGCTATTGACTCTCTATCAGAGGTGTCAAACTCAAATAGAAACGCAGCCGTTAAACTATGTAAAGATTCCTGTGGGCTGCATATTGACTTTGAAAACTGTATATTAATATTTTCTATGTTTTGTTGTACTTTTATTTTGTTAAATATTTCCCAATAACATTTTAATTTGGTTCAGGCTGCATCAGGGAGTACTGTGAGCCCATTGTAGCATGTTTGACATCTCTGAGGTCCCTTATGAGGAGATGGGTACTGGGATAAAGCTTCCATCAAGATATGCAGAAGCCTAATCATGTCCTCAGCAATTTATTTGCTCAAAAACTTGAAGTCAGAGATGTATGCAGGGAACCCAAATGCCTCTTTATTTTCTAGGAAGTATTACAAGGCTGGTTGAAGGTGAAGATAACAACTTGTATCCTTCAGCATGGTACAGGTTGCCAGTAGATCTCATACCCAATACTCCCATTTCTGAGTTGGGGAAACTATCCCAAACTTCTGCATAATTGAATACACAAGACAATTTAATCCCTATCCCAGCTATAAAGTGATATATCCAGCCAATGCTAATTAAGGGCTGATTCCCTGTTTTGGAGGGTTTGAAGGGTGTGTCACAATATTACCATGCAAATTAAATAATAAACCCAAGAAGACACTAGACTTTGCTTAAAAAAACATCATCAATGAGAAAATAAAAATGAGAATAGAAAAGAAATTCAATATATTGTTATGGGTTCTGTTCCTGCTCCTTATCACTAGGGGTATAATTTTCCTGTCACAGGCAAGCTTGCTTCAATCTAGGAAATCTTACTTATAACTGATAGATTATACAACCCTATTTGTAAAGATAATGAAATAGAGCCCACTAGAAGCACAGACCTCTCCTTTGAAAACGGACACCCTTTTGAACTAAATTCAATTGAATTCAACAAGAACTTATTAAATGCCTGCCTTCTGGGAGTTCACATTCTATTGAATAAATACTGTATTCCTAGAGACCCTCTTCTTCTAGTTTGGCTAGTTCCTTCTCTCTCCTGGATATATTGGGCCAAGGGGAGGTATAGACACAGTTCTTGATCCTTCTAATCACATCTATCTATTTCCTCTTCCAATACTGTCAGCAGCGTCTCTGCCTTAGCAGGTCATTCCATCCATCTGTATCACCTGATATATTCTCGTGGCTATAATCTGTCAGCCCTCCAGGTTCTTCTTCCTTTTGCAAGAAGTTAAATACCTGGCTTTTGGTCTTTCTCCACTCCAATCTCTATCCTATACTGAGAGATTTCATTGATTCTTGTTGAACGGAATAGAATGAAATTCCAGAGGCATCTCAAACTCAAGATGTCCAATATAGAATTTATTGTCTTTTCCCTTAAACTTGATCCTTTTCCAAATTTCTCTGTGTCTGGAGGGCATTGCACCCTACCTTCCTAGTCATTCAAGTTTAAATTGCAATTATCCTTACTTCTTTTTATCTAATCTACTCTGTTGCCAACTCTTGTCTCTACAACATCTGTCATATCTCTGTCCATTTCTCTATTAATATGGCCCCTACAGTAGTTGAGGTCTTTGTCATCCTTTGCCTTGACTCATAGGCAAATAAAGAGCATGAGCCAAGAATGTTGGCACATTGAGGGTGAATATTACCGTTGTCCCTTCCCTTTCCCTTAATAGGGGTCCACACTCTGTGTATGCCTAATCCTGCAACATAGCAATAGCCTTTCATCAATCTCCTGAAATCTGTTTCTTCCCTCTAGTCCTTCTTTACAAACACCAGTGTAATCTTACCAATCCATATTACTTTTCTAATTCAAAAGTGTTCAGTGGCTCACCAGTTAAGGTATTTTACAGGCTAGCTCTTATCTACCTTCTTAACCTGAATGTTCAAGCCAGACCCAACTAGCTGTTGTCTAATATTTTATCTTCCATCATCTGTACCAACCATCCTTTATTCTTGAAATATGATCTCTTTCAGTCTCTGTTAGTCTGACTCTCTCTCCCCATCTCTCTGTCTTTTTCTCTTTCTCTTTGTTTCTGTCTGTCTCTGTCTCTCTGTCTCTGTCTCTTTGTCTCTCCTCTCTCTCAGAATCATATTTTTCATGGCTTAGTTCAGCTTCCATCTTTTTTCATGAAGACCTCCCTGATCTTTACCCACTCCTCACCAGCTATTTTAATCCCTACTCCTTCAAATTATATCTTACCATAATTACTTATACTTTTAAAAATATATTTATGCTGTATTCACCACCTCCTCACATAATGATAGAATGTAAGACATGTAAATGATACAGTGGAATAGAGTATTGGAGCTGGAGTTAGAAAGACCTGAATTTCAATCCTGCCTCAGACCCTTAATAGTTGTGTGATCTTGGACAAATCTTTTAACCTATCTAAATAAATGGGGATAAAATAGCACCTACTTCACAGTGTGGTTGGGAGGATCAAATATGGTAATAAATGCAAAGATCTTTGCAAACTTTAAAACATTTTATTAACTATTATTATGGCAAGGGTCATTTTAGTTTTAACTGGGAATCCCCATTGCCTAGTCATGGTACCTTATACCTAGTAGGTCCTTAACGATGCTTTTTGAATTAAATCCTTAGGGGAGTCATGAACAATGTCTACTTACTCCTGAGTGCTGATTCAATTCAATTCATCAAGTGCTTCATAATATGGTGCAAGGCACCATAGGAGGTTCGGGGAATACAAAAACACAATATGAAGACCAGTTCTTGAACGTCAGAAGCTCACTTTCTAAGGGAGAGCACAATATGTAAATAGATAATTAAATACCAACTCATCAGAAAAGGAAAGAGGCTAAACCACTAAAGAGAACAGGAAAGGCTTCCCGTAGTGGATGCACATGACTTGAGTCTTGAATGAAGCTTGGGATTCTAAGAACCAGAAGTGAGGAGGGAGGGCAATCCAGACATAATTAACAGACTGAACATGGAGGTGGGAGGTGGGAAATGGAATATCAAATTTAAGGAACACTGAGTAGGTGAGTTTGTTTGAAACGTGTAGTATTTTGGTTTTATTCTGAGTGGGTTTTCAGAATATTTTGTGGCAGAAGAATCTACAAAGATAAATGTCATAAATGGGCAATTAAATCAATCAATAAACATTGAAGTGACTACCTTTTTTGTTAGGTATCTTATTATTGCTGAGTCATTTTATTCATGTCCTACTCATCGTGACCCCATTTGGGGTTTTCTTGGCAAAGATACTGGAAGTGGTTTGCTATTTCCTTCTAATAGCTCATTTTTGCAGATGAGGAGCTAAGGGAAACAGGGTTAAGTAATATGCCCAGGGTCACACATGTAATGTGTCTGAGGCTGGATTTGAACTCATGAAAATGAGTCTTCCTTATTCCAAGCCAAGTGCTCTATTCACTGAATCACCTAACTGCTTTTATTAGATATAGGGAATACAAAAACAAGAAATGAAACAGTTTCTGCCCTCAAGGAACTTAAATTCTATGAGGAGACAATATGTTCTTATGTAAGTATATCCAAAATAGATAACTCAGAAACAAAAAGCAGTTTGAGAGAAAGAGGGCACTACTGACTGGGGACATCAGAAAGACACATACAATGTGGCATGGAAAAGGAAAGATCACTTAATCTTCCCATTGTGCAATCTCCTAGCTCCCATCTCTCCCCACTGCCAAGTCAGTAAAAAATTGCAACAGATGCAAAGGTTGCAATCCTTTCACTTTGAAAGTTTCTCCCAGCTTGGCTCCTCGACTCTTGTTAATTCTTGAAATGCTGTTTTCATTTGAAAAAGGCAACATTGGCAGTGGACTATTTTTGTTGTTTCAGTAGGTGGGGATTTTTTTAAACTTTTTCTTTTTATAAGAAAAATAGCAATGTATTGTTAGTACTGTAATGGTTCTCCTACTCTGTTCTCAGTTGGGTAATTTGTGACCACAGCATATGTATGTGTGTGCATGTGTGTGTCTTGAGAAAAAAAAGGTATTTATAGACTATGTTCGGTGTTTTTTTCTTTTTACAACAACTATGCAAGCTCACTACTTTGTTTTCAAATGGGAGTAGCTGAATTTAGCTCCCTCTAACATATCAGTAGCTCAGCTCTTGGGAGGAATGACACAATGGTATCTTTGCAAGGCACCTTCTCCTTCTCCCAGATGGAGTGCCGAGAATGAGAACAGAAACAGTTAAACCTCTTCATGGGGGAGAGATTGGAAATTGAGCTTCTGCAAACGAAGTCAGAGATAATTTCCCATCTTCGTTATTTATGGAAATCAGTTATTTTATTTTAATTATCCCCTGCTCTCAGCATCCACATCAAATACCTTTCCTTTTATTTAGAAGACTTGTAATTGTTGGTAGAATTATTCATTGGATTCCACTTTTTTATTTTGATCTCCTGAAAGGCAATTTATAATGAATCAGGATGTTATTTATTTGTTACAGTTCCACAAATGGAAGTGGGGAAAGGGGGAAAATTGGTAGTTACTATCTCTTCTTCATCTTTACTGTGATGCTATCTGTCATTCTTATGATAAATAGACCCTAGAGGCTTCCTAAGGGTGTTTAAAAAAAAGAGGATTGGTGGGTAGCATATTGGGTGCTATTTGTGAAATGTAGCATATTACAGTAGAAAAAGCACTGGACATAGGAATCAGAAGACCTGGATTTGAGTTTCAGCTCTGAAATTTACTAGACGGATGTCTCCGAATAAGTCACTTAATTCATTTGAAGGTCACTTTTCTTACTTGTAAAATGAGGATAAATAATGCTCATTCTACTTCCTTGAAAGGAATGTAAGGAAAATACAATGTAAATGTGAACTAATAGCATTCATTTCTAACTATCTGTGCCAACAGAGTGGGATTAGAACAGGAATAACCCTGTACTGTTTCTATTTGGTTTTGGAGTAGGTTCTACGATTTTTTAATTGTAAATTTTTACTTTGCTAGCTATTATTGGCTGAGATTAATGTGAAAGTGAATGCCTTTCCATGAACATAAACCAGTTGATGTTTGGTTGTTGGGGGAGGAAGGGTGGGGTATACAGTAGTGGTGGGGTAGTGGTGTTCTGGTGAATGTTTAATAACAGAAAAACTAACAAACCCTGATAGACTTTGTTTGATAGACTTTAAAGTTTAACCTTCATTATTAACATTTTCTCCATCACTTAAGCCTAGCCAATCAAGGATATAATAAATCGAGCCCAAGTTTGTACCATTCTTGATTTTTGAGGTATGAATGCTCATAATGGAAATTTAACAACCCACTCTTTGGATCCATTCAAGCTGGCTCCATGGTGAAAGGGAAAAGAAGGCTAAGCAAAAGGGAGATGACCCAAATGAATGTTTGCCCTGAGAAACTGAGAGCTGATTACTTGGATAAAATTAAGCCAAGTCAACAAGCATTTATTAAGTACTTACTATGTGCTAGACATTGTGCTAAGCACCAGAGATTTAAAGAAGGGAAAAATAGTCCCTGCTTTCAAGGAGCTCATAGACTAAGGGGGAAAGTCCACATGCTAACAACCTTGTACAAATAAGACACATACAAGATAGAAATACATACAGGATATATCCAGGATAGAAATAATCTCAGAGAGAAGGCACTAGCATTAAGAGGAATCTGGAATGGCCCTTTGCAAAAGATGAGATTTTAGATGAGACCTGAAGCTGGATCAGGAGAAAGGAGTGTTCTGTCCAGCCCTTGTCATCATAAAACTTTAGTTTGCCGATCCCCAGTGGGAGACATGTTTTTACAAAAGACCATGGCTGTATTTTATTCCTCTCATAGCTCGTCAATCACTATCACGACCAGATCTTCTTTTCTCAAGGAAATCAAACTGTGTGAAGACTTCAGCTCATCAATCCTGAGCACCCTGATGAGAGGAGCTTCTTTCCTGTCAGTGTGAAAAATTAGGGAACAAGGAGGTTAAATTATTTAGGATCCTAGGATTTTATGGTTAGAAGGGACTCAAGAGTTAATGGAATCCTATACCTTCATTTTAGAAATGAGAAAACCAAGTTTCACATTCCAAAAGAAGGAAGGGATTTATAGAGTGCCTACTATGTACCGGACACTAACTGCTTTTTATAAATTTCATTGGATCACTTATTTGAACCTCAAAGCAGTCTTACAAGGTAGATGCTATTTATTGGCCCCCTTTTATAGACGAAGGAACTGAGGCAAACTGAGGTTAAGTGACTTACCTGGCTAATAAGTACCTGAACACATCTGAACCCAGGTCTTCCTATATCTGAGGCTAGGGTTCTATCTACTGTGTATCTTAACTCTCTCGAAGTCACATTCATTGCACCCTGGGCCATCTCCAGTCATTCTGTTGAATATCTGGTCACTGGATCCAGATGGCTCAGGAGGAGAAAGTGAGGCTGGTGACCTTGTACAGCCCTCCCTCACTCAAAACAAAGTCCAGTGCAAGTCATGTCATCATTTCTATAATGTCATGGTCTTCTTTGAAAACGAAAGATGAACATAAGGTCACATAGGTATTTGAACAGGCTTTGAACTCAAGACTTGAAACTCCAAGCCCAATTCTTTCTCCACTATGCCAACAGACTTATCCTAGGCACAAATCTAAGTAATACAAAAGGAAAATGGAGGCCATACAGTTTACAGTGAATTTCCTGGGTTAGTAATTCAGGGAAAAGATCCAGAGTTATTATATATTTCCTGGAGACATCAGCCTTATATATTGCTGTATCCAAATGACTAGCAGATGATGGACATTAATGGGAAGGGTTATTTGAAACCCTTCTGAGAAACTTATCTCTCTTTTGTACAAAATTGTAGAGTCCTGCATTTGAAATGCTGGCCCCTGAATTTCAAGAAAGATAACATAGAGATGGAAGTGGTCCAGAAAAGGACAATTTAAATGATGGAGGGTCTGGAGCTTCCATATGAGGCAAACCGAAAAAGATTGATAACACGATTTAGAGCTGAAAAGGGAGGCAGAATGTGCAATGGTACATGTACAGGAGGCAGAGTTGAAGGAATGCTTGGATTTAATCTTTTCTCTGTTGAAAATGAGAAGGCTCAGAAAGGTTTTGAGTTTTGGTGAGGAAATTCAGGATCATAGGTTCACAGACTGATAGAATCTTGCAACTCAGAGGCCAGCAAGTCCAACCCATACCTGATTGAGCATCCTTTAACAGTCTACTTGTAAAACTGTCATCTTAAAAGCTGTCGGGCTTAGTAGATAAAGTAGTGGGTTTGGAGCCAAGATGACCTGAATTTCAGTCTTGCCTCAGATTTAGTTATTTAACCTCACTGACCCTCAATTTCCTTATGTGTAGAATGGGCAGAGTAACAGCGTTAACCTCATGGGGCTGTTGTGCAGATCAAATAAGATAATATATATTAAGCACTTTCAAAACACTGAAACATCATAAAGGGACAACTAGATGGGGAAATGGATAGAACACTTGTCCTAGAATCAGGAAGACCTGAGGTCAGATTTGAACTCAGACACTTACTAGATGTGTGACCCTGGGCAAGTCACTTAACCCTAATTGGCTCAAAGTAGCACAGAAACACACACACACACACACACACACACGCATGCACGCACGCACACACACACGGAGATAGTAGCTATTGCTATTTGCTGCCTCCAATGAGGGGGAACTCACTAGTTGTAGGGGAAACCTATTCCATAGATCATAGACTTAAAGGCCAGATTTGAACCAAGAAAGGGACCTCAGAGGCCATTTGTCCAACCCTTTTATTTTACTGATAAGGAAACTGAGGCCTAGAGAGGTTTAGTGCTTTTCTAAGTTCTCACGGGCACATAGACAAAGGTTGAATCCAGGTTCTCTGACTCCAAAGCGAACACTTTTTCCACTATACCATGGAAACTTCTTTTCATTTGGAAATTTTTCCTCCTGTTGGACCAAAATTTGCCGCTACAACTCCTGTACATTTCTGCCTTCTGGCACCAAATCAAACAAGACCAATCCCCTTTTCATCTAAGAATCCTTCATTTACTGAAAGATAGCTTTCTTGTCCCTACCTAAGTATTTTCTTGGCTATACACTCTCCTTCCTTCAGCTGTTTCTTCCTTGTATGGTCTGATTCCGGCTGTCCTCTGGAAATGGGTCAGCTTATCATTGACAATGAACAGCATTCATTAAACCAGATGTTACCTGATCAGGAAAGGCAGCTGTGAATAGAGTGCTGGGCCTGGAGTCCAGAAGACTCATCTTTCTGAATCCAAATCTGGCCTCAGATACTTACTGTCTGTGTGACCCTGGGCAAGTCACTTAACCCTGTTTGCCTCAGTTTCCTTGTCTGTAAAATGAGCTGAAGAAGGAAATAACAAAACATTCCAGTATCTTTACTAAGGAAATACCAAATGGGGTCACAAAAAGTCAGACATGACTGAAAAACAACCGAACAAGAAAACCTTCAGATCTCTTTTCACATGAATAGTTGATTCACTATGTTTCCCCATTTGTACTTGCCATTTTTTTTTAAGCTCAAGAGTAGGAATTCACTTTTATTCCTGTTAGGGAAGATTGGAAGTGATCACAAATAAAATGCAAAATAGCCTGTGATGAATCTGAGGGTTCTGAGGAAAAATCCACAAAATCTAAGGAAGAAGAAATAACTTTCAGCTAGCATAATAGTCCTAGATTTTGAGTCAGAAAGACCTTTTCAAACTCGGCCTCAGACACTTATCAGCTGTGTGACCTTTTGCAAGTCACTTAAAATTTCTCAGCCTCAATTTCCCCATCTGTAAGATGGGTATCATAATAGCATCTTCTTTGTTGGGGTTATTGGGAGCATAAAAGATAATATTTGTAAAGCACTTTGCAAACCTCAAAATAGCATGCAGATGTTAGCTGTCATTTCTTCAGCTGAAAAAATTAGGACACCCCATCAGTCAACCAACAAACATTTATTAAATGACGACTATGTGCCAGGCACTGTGTTAAGCACTGGAAAGCTTCGTGGAGAAGTTAGCATTTGAACTAGAACTTGATGGACAAGTGAAGTTTGATCAGATGGAGATTTGAGGAGAGGATATTCCTGGCAAAGGAAATAATTTGGTCAATGGTGAAAAGGCATTTGGAGAATGGTCCAAAATCTACACCAGTGAAAGTTTACAGTAGGAGAAAAATAGTAGTAGTCAGAGATAACTTTTAGGTAGTCAATAGGGAGCCATTAAATATTTTCTAGCAGGAGAATAATAGGATTAGAGCTGTTTGTAGTAATAAAAAAACCAAAAAAAAAAAAACCCCACCAGACTTGTGATTTGACAGGGAAATTCTGGTAGAAAAACTCTCCCTCTCATAGAAAATTAGTGTTGTGGGTACACTGACAGGTTCAGGTACTAGCCTTGGATCATACCTCTAGCATAAGTCTGAGACAGCATTTGAACCCAGGACATTTTGGTATCTGAGACCAACTCCTTTTCAGTCTGCTAAGCTACCTCAACTGTATGGTCTAATTATTTTTTTTACATTCAAATGAATTCACTGATGTCATCATCGCAATCTTTGCCAAGAAGTGTGACCTTAATTTAACCTCAGAACCCAAGTAAAGAAACATATTCTAATAACCCAATTAGATATGGAGAAACCATGGAAGAACAACTGTAAAGCACTTTAGCTATCTCTTTAGTTGAGGAGTGGATTCCATAATGTCTTGGCATCTTTTACGGCCAATCACAGGATTTATGAAATCACAGCATTATAACTTCAGAGTTTAAAGGGACTCCAGACATCTAGACAAACTTCTTAATTTTAAAGATGTGGAAACTAAGGCCCAGAGAGAGTTGGGTGACTTACCTAAGTCCATACAGTTAATACATATTCTCTGGGTCTGTGTTTTTGGGGTCTCAAATTTCTGGGTTTTTTCCCAGTACTAGGCATATAAATGGATGGACAAATGGCCCTAAACTCTTCAGTTTTCAACAGGATTCTCTGTTCTAAGTTTGTAAATGTCCTCCATCCCTACCATGTTGGTCACTGAAATTGAAATTTTATATTCCTGTTTATTTGGAAACTGAGTCAGAGAGTCATCAAAATTCTCCTTTATAGTCTTCATGCTCCCTTGACTTATTATCCCTCTCAATTTAATGATTAGAAGGAGAACTTCCTAAAGCTCCCACACCCTTAGTCCCATGATCATTCCCAAAGATAATGATAAATGATAATGTTTCAGTGTTAATGAGGGAGTTAATAGCATGTTAATGACATTTGTAGATGGGATCTAAATTGGGAGAAATTGTTCACACCAAAGAGGCCAGAAGAATCATACTAAAAGAAAGAAACAAGTCAGAGTGTACACTAAAAAAGAGACAAAACAGAATGAAAATCAACTAGTATAATTCATATTCATGCAAATGAACAAGAATTAGAAATAACTAATTGAAGAAAGGCATAGATTGCCCCAGGTGACTAGGGGAGAAGAACAGAGCGGAGAAGTACATGAGTCTGAAGGTTATGTGGAGACAAAGAAACACTTTTCTTGATGGGTGAAGGTGTGCTTTTATTTGGGCATGAGAACAGTATGGGGTAATGTGATATAATGGAAAGTGCCCTGCAGGCTGGAGACCTGGATTCAATCCCAACTCTGATATTTCTGAATCGGGTGACTTTAGACAAATCACTCAATCTCTTCAAACCTTAAGCAACTCATCTGTAAAATGGAGATAGTAATATTTGTACGATATGACACAGAGGGCGGTTGTGAGCAGAATATTATATAAAGGGGAGTTTTTGTTCCTCTGGGTTTAATCAGGTGATTCCCTCACATCCTGTTCCTGCATCCCCCCCCCCCCACCACACACACATATAAAGGAATTAGCTGCAAACTTAAGAGATCCAATTTTGTTTCTAAGGCAATTTGTATTCAAAAGTTATTCAGGGAAGTTAAATAGATTAAGTCTGGGCTTGGTAGTGGAGTACATTCACAACTTAATGTCACCAGGCTTTGTGGTTCACGCCTTGGTTTAGCTCCCGTCTTGCCAAAGGTCAATCAATTAATAAGGATTCCATGAAGCAGGGCAGCTGGGTGGCACAGCAGAGAGAATGTTGGGTCTGGAGTCAGGAAAACTCCTCTTCCTGAGTTCAGATATGCCCTCAGATATATATTAGCTATGTGTGACCCTGGGCAAATCACCTAACCCTGTTTGCCTCAGTTTCTCATCTGTAAAATGATCTGGAGAAAAAAATAGCAAAGCATTCCAGGATCTTTGCCAAGAAAACCCCAAATAGGGTCGTGAAGATTCAGACATGACTGAAAATGCCTGACAACATTTATGAACCTGGTACAGTCCTGACCCCACTTCAGAAAGCCTTTTCTAAGTTACCACACTCCACTATAATTCTACCTGTAATACCTACTGGCCAAGATCATAGGAATAGTGATACTAAATACTTCATATGATATGTTCCGGAGGACATTTGTGAGACATTCCATTCAACAAACATTTATTAAGTGTGCAAGAAGAAACTGTGCTAGGCACTCAGGATACAATGATAAAAATGAAAATCCTTGCCCTCAAGAAGAATACAATCTTACTGGAGAAATACAAGTACCTAAGTAAATACAAATTTGGTAAAAAATTGAATACAAAAACTCCAAGACAGAAGTAGTCCTATCAACTGAGTTGAGGGGTATATATGTGTCTGGGTATGTGTATGTGTATGTGTGAGGGGGAGGGGAAGAGGAGGGAGGGAGGGAGGGAGGGAGGGAGAGAGAGGAGAGAGAGAGAGAAGCAAGCAGCATCTGAACTGTGCTCTGAAGGAAGATAGGAATTCTAAGGGGTGGATATGGAGAGATGGTGAGTACATTTCAAGACATGGGGAAGCTAAAGGCAAGGAAGCAGGAGATGGAATGTCTTGAATTGGAAGAGCTTGTAGGCTCATCAGACCAGAATGAAGAGTATATGAGAAAGGATATGATGAGATAAAAATGGAAAGGTATGTGGGAGCCAGACTGTGGACAGCTTTAAATGTCAAGCTAAGGAGTTTGTATTTTATCATAGAGGCAAAAGGAAGCCTCTGAAGAATTTTGAGTAGATATAATAGTCATCACCGCCATTATTGCTTCTTTACTCTTTAAACCTTTAGCATTTTGTAAACCTTAATATGCTATATCTATCTATCTATCTATCTATCTATCTATCTATCTGTCTGGTTGTCTGTCTCTCCATCCATCCATCCATCCATCTGCCTGTCTGTCTATCCACACATTTGTATATATGTATATTTGCATATATATATGTGTGAATAATTATTATTTTGGCTTTATTCTTCTTCATAATGAAGTATAGCAATCAACTCTTGACGTTGCTTTCTAACCATAAGAATTCATGTTAATATAGGCTTTAAGGCTTACAAAATGCTTAACTTACATGATCACATTTGATCTTTTCAACAATCTTATGAGACAGGTAGTAGGAATATTATGAGCTCCATTTTATAGATTAGGAAACTGAGTCTTAGAGATGTCATTTGCCTGTGCTCACACAACCCTAGTGGAGATCCTTTAACTTCAAATTCTACACTTTTTTCTTCTACAGCATATTCCCACCTGTAATGGTCTTTCTTCATTTCATGTGAATCTCTTTAGCTTTCCCCATAAGACCTTGTTTTTGGGGGAGAAAAAGGGAGCCCTAAACAGTATTCTAGTTAGAATCAGAGCACCTAAATTTGGGTTGCAGCTTCACCACTTACTGGCCTTGTGACCTTTGATAAGTTACTTTCTCTTTCTGAGCGTTAGTTTCTCCATTGATAAAACTGATATTAAAATATTGGTACCACCTACCTCACAGGGTGCTTATGAGAATCAAAATAGATCTAACGTTATGAAAGTGCTTTGTAATCATAAAGTGCTTTATAAGTGACAGCTGTTATCATTTGATATGCTCTTTCCCTTCATCTCATGAAGTTGCTATTTTCCTTCAGTGATGTTGATGGAAAGACATCATTTCAACAGAGCCAATTAAAATAGGAAGAAAAACATTGGCCCAGGCTCCCAGAGTTCTAATTGAGGTTTCAGAAAGTTGCATTAAAGGTAGATTGCATGCTTTCTTATCCTTCATGCCAGAAGGTCTAGGGTTCAGCAATCTCTTAACAAAACCAATCAAAATTGTCCAAAAGTGGAATATATTGCCTTGAGAGGTATTAACTCTTGTCTGTATGATGACTAGTTGGAGTTGTGGCAGAGAGGGTTTTTGTTTCAGTAGAGTATTGAACTTTGTGGCTTCTAAGGATTTTTCCTACAGTCTATAAAATATTTGTTGACATGTCAAATGGTAGTAGTCAATACCAAACCTTATGCATTTATACCCACTGGTATAAATGTGTATGTGTGTCCTGTGTGGCTCCAGTCTTTTAGTACCCAATAGTTTACCAGCATTCACTGCTTCTTCAACAATCTTAATATTCATCAAGGTAGGAATGTTACTAACACAAAGGGGTAAACTATGCAAAGAACCGTTCCCAGGGCAGAGACTAAGACAAGAAAATGTTTCTAAATGATACAACCCATTCCAATGACTATGTAATGAGATGAGGAAAGGGAAGAAAACAGAACCTAGAGTTCACAAATTCAAGCCGTTAACTTGCTTTCACGGGAGAATTGTCAAGTTTCAAGGAATTAGCTTCAATAGAACTTTTAGGGTGTTTGGAGCATTTCCAAGTGTAACTCCCTGAAGGATGAGCTTCCAGGTTCTTCTGTGAACCTGGTTTTTAAAGAATCAGGCTTTTATAGACACAATATCACTGAGTCTCTTGTTTCAGAATGTGTCTATCCTAGTTTGCCTGTGCTTATGCCTGGTGTACCTTGCACATGTTGGGTATTCAATGTTGTTGAGCAGAAATATGTGTCTGTTTTTGTGCCTTTATTTATTAAATTCAACAAGCATTTATTAAGGTCCTATTATGTGCCAGGCACTGTGCTAAGTTTTAGAGCTACTAAGACAAAAAGGAACTAAGGGGGAATAGCCTGTACAAAGAACAGTAAATATAACATACATGTTTATATCGACATATATGTATACATATTTATGAATATATATCAATATGTACATGTCATTTTAATATTGTACACATATTATATATATTACACATATATATGTTACACACACATAGATATAAATACATATTAGATACAAAGTAAATGGGTGTGATTTGGAGGAATTGGAGGAATAAATGTCTTCCTGCATCTGGCTGTATCTGTCTCTCTGTGTGTCCCCAATTCCACATTTTTGACTGAGTTCCAGGGTTTAAAGGAAGGCAAAGATGGTCTTGTCTCTTGTTCACCCCTTATTATTGGCATTGCCAAGAAAAATAAAATGAGTCTGGGAAGCAATTTGGGCACATCAAGACCTTAGTTTCTTCATTGTCTTTGAGGAATGAGCATTGCCTCTTTTCTAGTGGTCTGTCCTTGGGCCAATTGTTGGACTGGATGAAAGGGACTTTATTAGCCTTCCTTTCTCATACTGACAAGCACAATCACTCTTGTAGGTTTTAATTAAAATGTTTAATTAAGCACTGTTCTTGCACAGAGAAAGTTAACTCTGATCTGGCTTAGTCCCCAGACTTGGAGTAGGAGAGGAGAACAGAGGGAGAGGGTGAGAGAAGGAAGGTGGTAAAAAAAAAAGGAAGGAAGGAAGCGGGGAAAGGAAGGGAGAGAAAGGCTGAAGAGAGGGAGAGACACAGACAGAGAGAAAGAGAGACATAGAAGACAGACAGACAGAGACAGGAAAACAAAGAGACAGAGAGAGGGAAAGAGAAAAAGTAGTCTTTAAAACATTTATTATAGATAAAATGAGGAAAGATAATTTATGTAGTCTTCCAACCTGAGGAATATTAGGCAAAACCCTAGACAACAGGGGGAGGGAAAGGAATCAGGAATTTATTAAACACCTATTGTGTACCAGGTACCGTTTTCTGCTTTTTGAAGAATTATCTCATTTGATCATCACAACAACCCCAGGAAACAGGTACTATAATTACCCCATTTTACAGTTGAAGAAACTGAGGCAGATAGCAGTTAAGTGACTTGCTCCAGTTCACACAGCTAATAAATGTCAGAGGCTGGATTATAATTCAGGTCATCCAGACTCTAGGACCAATGTACTTTCCATTGTGCCTCCAAACTGCTTCTGCAACAAGAATTGAATTTGGTTTTTGGCATTCTTCCATTTTCCCTTCTAGATATGTTTCACCTGGTATCTAGCACCTCCATGCTTTCCTGACTTCCTATGGCCTGATAGTGTAGTGATTGATTATCTCTGGAGTCCCTTTATGTATTGTGCCTCCTAGTCCTTGATCGGTACTTACGGGACTTCTATCCCACTTTTTTAGGATTCTGTTCTCTACCATGGCACCTTCAGTAGAAGGCTAGTTAGATAAATAACTCACATTTAATACAGTGCTCTAGAGTTTACAGAGGATTTCTGAAGCAACAACTCCTGAGGTAATCAGGATCACTACCAATTGTGAATGGAGTGATTATCTAGGTTTACAGAGCTAGTGAGGCATTTCAATCAGGTTTCCTCCCTCCAAATCTAGTAGTCTTTCCATTACATTAAAGCTTTTATCCTAGCTCCTTTGCTAGTTAGACAGGAGGAACAATGGTCAATGGAAATTGATTTAGAGTCAGAGAACCTGGTTTGCATCGGGGCCTTGTCACTTACCACCTTACTGACTTGGCAAGTCATTTCACTTTTCTTGGCTTTAGTCTTCTCATCTATAAAAGGAGCAGATTGGAATAGATGGCCTCTGGAGTTCCTTCCAGAGCTAGATATACCTCCCTAAAATGCATGGGCAACATTTAATGCTAGGATTTTTAGATAGGCACTCCTAAGTCTTTTGTTTCCTTGGTGTCTCCTGATGACTCTCATGCAAGGGAATGAAACAAGCGTTTATATAGCATCCTATGTTCCAGCCACTATATAATAACTTTTTACAAATGTGATCTCATTTGATCCATACAACAACCTTACAGGGCAGGTGCTGTTATCCCCATTCTACAGTTAAGGAAAGTGAGGCAATCAGAAGTTAAATGTTTTGCCCAGGGTCACACAGCTAATGTCTGAAGGTGGATTCAAGCTCAGGTCCGGATTCCAGACCCAGCACCTATCCCTTATCTCTACAAAGCTGCCTCTATTCTGCAACAATGTTTGTAATCCCCTCTTTGCTCTTCTCTGTCTATGCTCCAATTTATCAATATATCTCTTGATATTTGGCACTTAGGTCTAGTCTGCCAGGACAGAGTACAGCAAGACTGCTGCCTCCCTCCTTATGGACACTGAATTTCTGTTAAAGTAACCTAGGAGAACTTTAGATTTTATTGACAGTTAATGCTACAAGATGATCAAGGAATCATAGATTTCATCTGAGAAGTGATTGTAGAGGTAGGAAGAATTTCTTAAAGGCTTGTTGATTGACTAATCTAATCTTTTCATTTTAAAGATGAATTAACTGAAGACGAGAGCATTAGTGACTTGCCCAAGCTCACATAGGACACCAGAACCTGTCTGTTCTACCTCCTAATCCAAATGATATTGATGATGATTGTATGAGAAAGATCTAAACCAGGCATAAATGCATAACAACTAAATAAAATCTAAACGAATTTTTTAAGTTTCTGATAAATATAGCAGGAAAAGAGCCTTGTTTTCAGTGTACCCAGTGTGTGACAACACATCCTGTGTGTGTGTATATCAAAGATGGTGGTGCCAACAGAAAAGGTAGTAGTAACCTATTATCAATGGCATATAGAAAGATAAACGAGATTGACTTCCATTCTTTTCCATAGAAGGTTTTCTCAGCACAAGGCCAAAAGATTAGCTAAAATTGAGATAACGAAGTGTGGAGGTCACAAGAAGCCCCAATCAAGAGAGAGGAGGCAGCTCTGCTTTCTCTCATACAGATATGCAGACAATAAGAGAATTGCCAAATTAGAAAGCACCCAGTCATGGTCTGCTCTAGTACAACTAATCGTTGCAAAAGAATTTTCTCCAAAATAAAAGCAAATATATTCTTATCTAGTCTTTGCTTGAAATTTCCGGGTAAGTGAGAACTCCCAACCTCCATCATGTTTTGGGATAGCTCGAGTTGTTAGCAAGTTTTTCTTTCTGTGAACCCTATTGTTTCCTCAACCTCTACCCTCGGCCTGCTTCCATAGCATCTGTCCACTCTTACTTTTTTCTGGGCACCATAACACTTTTTCCATTCCAGCTGACAGCTTTCTAGTTTTTTGCTAAAGTCTCTAAAGATTGCTATAAGATCATAAATTTAATACTGAAGGAGTCCAGTTCTTCC
Source organism: Potorous gilbertii (assembly GCA_028658325.1). Classification (NCBI taxonomy): domain Eukaryota; kingdom Metazoa; phylum Chordata; class Mammalia; order Diprotodontia; family Potoroidae; genus Potorous; species Potorous gilbertii. The sequence goes on along the minus strand of CM053771.1, from coordinate 149,063,177 downwards.
ATTTTATAGATAAAGAAACTGAGGCTTAGAGCCATTGAGTGACTTTTCCAACGTTACTTACTGACAGATCTGGGAAGCAACCTTGGATTCTCTGATTCCAGATCTACTTCTCTTTTCTGTGCAGCAAAATGTCTTCAAAGGGAAGAATTGTAACATCTACCACTTTCAGGATCTTCTATCATATGGATTCTTAGCTAGTACCTGTAGGTGGAGGTGGTATTGGGTAGAAATCTGAATACAATCTGTCTGAACTATCCACAACAGCAACAGATATGAGAGTTGCAATGGAATTATCTTTCCTTTTAAAATCTAATGGGATGGGAGCTCCTCTTACCTCAGTGGCTAGTCCCCTTTGGAAGTATTCTCCTCAGCCTTCTGGTATCGCAGGGATCAAAGAATTACTACATTACCCAAAAGAGTACATAATACATGTATCTCTGGGAGTGACTAGGTGACTCATTCACACTCCAATCAAAGCCATGCAACACTGGGATATCTTCCAGGTACTGTTTTTCATTCCTCCACCCTACGGAATGGTCAGTGGGCAAAGGGCAAAGGGCAAAGACCTATAGGATTGTCATTATTGCTGTTGGTCAGTCATTTTTTTCAGTCATGTCTGACTCTTCCTGATTCCATTTGAGGTTTTCTTGGCAAAGACACTGGAGTGATTTGTCATTTCCTTCTCCATCTCATTTTACTGATGAGGAAATTAAAGCAAACAGAATTAAGTGACTTGTCCATGGTCACACAGCTGGGAAGTGTCTGAGGTCAGATTTGAACTCAAGAAGATGAATCTTCCTGACTCCAGGCTATACTCACACACACACACACACACACACACACACACATATATATATGTCTTATACAGGCTTATTCCTCTGGGAACATGTTACCAAGGTATTCTTCTTTTTAAAGAGGTTTGTTTAAAATATACTTATTTTTAAGGCTTATTTGTAGACTTGTGACAATTTTCTTTTTCTCCTAGCAACATTCAGAAGAGTCAATGAAAATGACATTTGCCTTCCTAACATGTATTTTTGCTTGAGGGGGGAAAAGGAAAACATAACACTGCCCCCCCAAAAAATACCAAACAAAATCCAAAACTTCTAAGCCATTTTCTAAAATAGGAAAGGAAACCACAGTTTCATTTGATGCAGTCCTCCTCAGGGGAGCACGAATAGCCCTGAGAAAAAGAAGCTGAGAGTGTGGTTCCTAGAAACACATCTTGTTACAGACCAACCCTGCCCATTGCCCCACCTTACGGCTGCCATTCTTGGCAAGCACACATGGCCCATGAAAGTCTGCTCTCTCCCAAGAAAAGGCTGCCTGCATCTTCAAGAGTTGGATAGTCATAAAGTCAATCTCCCTGCACAGTTCACATCCAAAGTACAATAATAACCAGTCTTCCCTTTGCACTATGTGAGTCACTTTACCTATCATTTGATCCTTGATAGAAGAACCCAAGGAAGGAGGTGCCGTTATCGTCCCTATTTTCAGATGAAGAAACTAAGACTGAGAAAGGTTGAATAACTGACCTCATGCCTAATAACTAGCAGAGACTGAGTTTGAACTCAAGATTTCTAACTCCATTAATTTAGAGTTGAAACACAGAGGAGAAAAGGGAGAGCCAGGTGATGACTGGAATCCTTCAAATGGGCTTTGGCTTGAATGGGATATTATTTTAGCCCTGCTGTGGTCATTCTAATATATAAACATAAGAAATCCTTTCCTTGCCCTCCCTGGTTCTAGTGGCATTTCCATACTCTTATGAAACCTGCTATTATCTTGTTTTCTGTCTGAGTCTTGCAGAGTTGTGAAAAGGGTTCTGGAATTAGAATCAGAAGACTTAGTTTAAGACCCAGGTCCATTCCCTAATAAACTTATGATCTTGGTCAAGATAGTATGTGTCACTGAGCTTTGCTTTCTCATCTATTAAACAGAGGCAAACCTATCCTACCAACCTCACTATATGACTATGAGGATCCAAAAAGATAGTTTATAGGAAGTGGTCTGTAAACTATAAAGTGTGTTACAAACATAAAGTTTTAATTCATAACAGGTAATATTAGCCTTAACCACTTTCAGTAGTTTCTTCTATCAACCCACCAAAGTCTAGTTAACCACAAAGAAATCAAATGAATTTGGTGAGATACCAAGATATTACATTTCATTCAGTCCTTACTGTAGATCATAGACTATTCTAGTAGGAATAGACTTTTGGGGTCATTCTGTCCAATCTTCCATATAGTGATGAATCCTTTTTATAGCATATTTGCTGGAAGGTCATCTTGTCTCTCCTTCTATGCTTCCTGGGAAGAGATACATACTCACAAGGGAAAGGTTCTTAGATGTGACCAGAACTATTGAATCTCAACCCCAATCACTTTCCCCAAGGGTGAAGAAGATGGTAATGAAACCTCAACTCCACCATTGCATGCTGAGATGTGATTCTAATAAAGCTCCTTCATGCACAAAATGTGCCTCTAATGGGATGTCATTTCTCTGTGAGGCAAATTCACATCCAAGCACAATCTTTGCTTTATCACTTTATATCACAAAATGCTACTGCATTCAGAGATAGATGACTCTGGTTAACCCTGTAATCCTAACCCCAAGATTAATATTGGACATTAATTCAAGCCCTGTCTTCTGACACTAATTCTAGATGGTGTATCCTTGAATGCTAATAGAAGCCCTGCATTGTAGTGTATATCCTATTACTTTCTCTCTGTTGTCAGCCTTGTCACTTTAAGACATGTTTGGATTATCTTAAAGGAAGGTTGTTGTTGTGGTCAGGTGCATGAGTTTAACCTTAGGCTTGGAGAGGAGAGATACATTATTCAACAGCCCAAGGCTGAAAGAGGGGTTAGTCAGACATTCATCACTAATGTAGATTTTGGAGCTTTTCAAATAGAAAGTGAGCACTGGGAAATCATGGCTAAGAAACCTAGCCTTTTCCAGGTTGCCTTTTACTGGGTGATCACTGACGTGTTTATTTCTCTGATTAATGAACTCTGCAAATTAACCTCCACGCTACTCTGTAATTGCTATTAAGGCTTCAAAAATCACTTAAGCGTTTCCACCATTTATGAGTCTATTCCATCCGGATGGCCAGCTCACTGTGCTGATTTCGAGAAGATAGTGCCAGTCTCCTGACCTCCAAATTTACAATTAATTATTGCATTCAGCACCCAAATTACCCCCAGTCTCCATGTGCCAGGCTTTATCTCTCTGCACACACAAGCCTGGCTTTTAATTAAAGGCCCTCCAAATTAAATGAAAACAAATTCAATTATTACATCTCATTGGAACAGCTCATACCACACTCCTGACAGGGCTTATCCAATGAGTGATCCAGGGAACACTCAACTCCCATATCCCAACCTAAATTAATGTGCCCATAAACGATTTTTCTTATCTTTACTTGAGCAGGTCTTTTGCCACTGGGTCAGCCGTAGATATGGACTTTGCTGTCTCTGAACAAGCTGTGGTTTAATACCATTTTTCTTTTTCTATATCTCTTCTCATCTGTACCTTATTCTTTCTCTACTTCTTAACCGTTCTGACTGTAATAAGACTACTCCTATGGTATACTTCATCTCTGGAGAGAAGATAATCAACATCTAATCTCCCTTGCTTTGGAGGTTCTGCTCAGATATGTACCTCTCTTCTCGCCAAATGAGATCTTTGTCTGAAGTTCTCGAGATCTGTATGTTTCTGCTTGGCTCACAGAGCTGAGCAAAAGTCTAAAGGAATGATTATCGCTGTGATAGATCAAACAATAATCTCAATAATAACGCGTTTATTGAGGGCTTCTAATGTGCCAGGCAATGTAAAAAGCAAGCAATTAGACATAGTCCTTACCCAATGGACCCATTACTGAAACAGGGAAAGAAACAGGGCACAAACATACAAGGAACAATAGGAATGCTTTGAAAGGAGAGCTGTGAAATAACAGTGAAAAGGGAAAGAATTATATTTGTGCCATTTAGTTGACTTCAAAAAATGAGGATTCTCTATGGCTCATTGTGCTGATTTGTAATCTTCATTTCCTTGGGTCACTTATGGTAAAACTGCAAGATTCTCATCTATTTAGAAGCAATTAGCTACAGGTGTCTTCTTGGAGGATACTGATGATGATGATGATAGATGAGAAGAAATAGATAATTACAATGACACAACCATCAGACTCTGTGAAGTGAAAAGCTTTCAAAATATACAAATTCAGTGGAATAAATCAAAACCTTGTGGGAATGAAATGAGGTGCATACCATCCTCATCATTCTGTCTTTTATTGAATTGTCCCCAAAGTCCTTTCCATGAGTCTACAGAATGTGGTCTCATACTTGCATTTAATTCCAAAAAACAACCCACCTGTGCAATTGCTCACAGAACTTTAAATATAAAAAAAAATAATGCTGCTGTTCAGTTGTTTTTAGTCATGTCCAACTCTTTGTGACCATATTTGGGATTTTCTTGGAAAAGATACTGGAGTGGTTTGCCATCTCCTTCCCCATATCATTTATCAGATGAAGAAACTGAGGCACACAAGGTTAAATGATTTGCCGAAGGTCACTAGCAATAGAAAGAGCAACTTTTTATAGGACCATTTCTATCTGAACTGCTTTGATGAGAACAACTCACAGAACTATCCCTCCTCTATGCTTCGGTCTTCATAAACAGCCCATTAAACATTTCAAATTGGGTGTCACCGAGACATCCCTTATTCAACATAACCAAAATGGAGCAAATTACCTTTCCCTCTAAACTCTCCCATTTATTTTGGGGGCACCCTCATCCTTCCAGATTCTCAGGTTCTCAGTCTCTATGATATCCTTGACTTCTCATTCTCCCTCACCCCACGTATCCAGATCAGTTGCCAAATCTTGCCATTTTTACCTCCACAACATCTCTTAACATTTGACCTCTTCTATTTACTCACAAAGTCACTGCTTTGGTTCTGACCCTCATCACTTTTTTCATTAAGCTTAATGCAATGGACTCATAAGTAGTCACCCTGACACAAGGTTTGTCCTGACTTCAATCCATCTATCTTATAGCTGCTGCCCAAGGGTTTATTTTCAAGCTCAGATCTGACCATGTCAGTCCCATCTCAATAAACTTCAGGGGCACCTTATTGCCTTGAGAGTCAAAGATAAATTCCTTTGTTTTGTTTTTAAAACCCTTTACAACATGACCCCAATTATTCTTTCTTATCTTATTATACATTAACAACCCCCCTTTCACAGTATCCTTTGCTGTATTCTTTGATCCAGCCAAATAAACCTTCTCTCTGATCTTCACTTACTACATTTCATATCAAGTCATCCTGCTTTTCATTGGTGGTACCTTTTTCCTAGAATTCACTTTCTCCTTACCACTCCCTCTGAGAGTTCTTCCCTGCTTAAAAAACAGAGCTCAGGTCCCACCTTCTACATGAAATCTTTTTTGATTCCCCGCCTACTTCTGGAGTCCTCTCTCTCTGTCTCTGTCTCTGTCTCTCTCTCTCCCCCTTATTTTTAATTACCTGGTATTTATGTTACTTTTATTCTCCATATACATGTTACCTCTCTGGAGTAGAATATAACCTTCTTAAGGTTAATATTTCTTACATTTTTGTCTTTGCATCCCCTGTGCTTATCATAGCGTCTGGCTTAATATCTGTTACTGACTGACAAAAAAACCATGAGAATAACTTTATTGAAGAGGAGGAAGAGGAGGAAGAGGAGGAAGATGAGACAATGCAGACAGAGAGACAACTTTGAATCCAGAAAGACCTGGGCTTTAGTCCTACATCTGACACATACTAGCTGTGTGACCCTAGGCTGGTTACTTAACTTCCTGGTGCTCTGAATGACTAAGACTGCAAGTTGCAAAGAATATGCTGCCTTGGCCTGGTAGGGGGAATTTTCTCACTTGCTATTTCCCTATATCAATGAAATAATAGGTCTAATACTCACTTCTATCCATATCTCCAATAATAATGAAAACAATAATACTTAGGAACTGACACTTCAATAGATAGGTGATCTTATCAGAGTAGTTGATCATTCCACCAGAGCAGATCCATGTTTTCAAATTCTGGGCATTTTTTATCCATTCTCAACCTGCAGTACTTCAAAGATATTGTACACTAATCAACATGGGTGTCTCCAAGAGAACCATCCTTAGACATGCCCCTCTTGTGAGACACACGTTCACTTTTTACCACCTTCTTTTCTTTTTTCCACCATTCTGTCATCATTGTGAAAGAATGTGGGTACACAGAACCAGAGGCCATTTTGTATTTTTTTCTTTGTTTTGTGGATTTCCAAGGGATTCATGGTTGGTCAAAGGATTCATCACCAAATGACTAGACTCCTGGTGAGGAGCAGTTCTGTCCTGATCTGGGCTGGTCTTTGAAAAGAAGGTACTCTCTGCTGTCAGAATCATTCTCAAAACATTCCCGGTATGGTTCCTTTCCATATCTCTCTGTAAGTCCTCCATAGCAGGCCTATTCTGCATGCTAAAGATTTTTATTTGGATATCTATATTTTGAGGAATGTCAAGTGTAATCATACAGTAATTTGTCATCACTGAAATAATCATAATGTGAACTTATATTTTTATAAGGTTTTATAAGCATTTATTTAAATTGGTCTGTTCATGGCAGTTAGGTGGTACAGTGGATCAAATGCCAGGCTTAGAGACTCATCTTTCTGAGCTCAAATCTGGCCTCAGATACTTACTACCTGGACAAGTCACTTGTTTGTCCCAGTTTCCTCATCTATAAAATGAGTTGGAGAAGGAAATGTCAAGCCACTCTAGTATCTTTGCCAAGAAAATCCCATACAGTGACAAAGAGTTGGACGTGACTAAAAATGAATGAAGAGAAACATTTCATTTGATCCACACAAAACCTCTGGAAGGTAGAAAGTGAAAGTATTATCACTGCCACTTTACAGGTGAGGGAACTGAGTCTTAGAGAGATTAAAGGGCTTTCCAGGCTCACATAGCTAGAAAGTGATAGATTCTGTTTTTTTATTCCAAATCCAGGGCCCTTTTCACTACATAATACTGCCTTTAAACTCCAAATAGTCTCTGAAGTAGGGAGCTCAATTAGAAGTCAGAAACATGGCTCTTTTCTCCTCTTCTGTTAACTTAGAGGAGGACATTAGCTAAATCATTTCCATGCTAGCCTAGCTTCAGATCTGATGGCATTGGAAAGGGAGACCATGAGTCTAAAGGGACAAAGAAAGGCAATGAATAGATGATCATCTCCAACTTCAGTTAAGTAATCTATAAACGTGGATAGTTATTCTACCTTCTGTCTCTCTTTTGAGAAGATTAATAACATCCAGCCTAGAAAAGGCTAGAAATTTTGGGAAATGGGCAGAACATAGATGCTCGTCCCATTATAAATAAATTGTAACATCAAGGAGAACATAAGAATTCTGTTTCATAAAGGTGAAAACCAAATGTCACAGCAAACCAGCAGGAGGGAGGAGGGTCTGAATTGAAATAGACCAATAGATCTGACCATGTCAACTCTCTAATCAGTAAACTCTTGCTCCCTATTATGGCTGGGATCAAAACGTTATTCTGTTCTGACAGAGTAAAGTCCTCTACCATTTAAAGTCTTTCACAATCTGGCTCCTTCCTACCTCTCCAGTCTTCCTATACTTACTCCCTTCCATGATCTCAACAAAGCAGCTGTCCTGGCCGGCTGGCCATTCTTCATACATGCCATTCCATCCCCTGGCTACAACCCATTTGCACTGACTTTTTCCCATGCTTGGAATGTTCCTTCTTCTCATCTTTGATTTAATTTCCTTAGCTTCTTTCAAGACTTAGATAAAATCCTGCCTTCTACCATACAAATGCCTTTCCTGTGTCATTACCTTTCATTTACCTGTATATATCATACATGTACATAGTTATTTACTTGATGTCTCCCCTATTAGGATGTGAGCTCTTTGATAACAAGTTCTTTGTTTTTGCCTTTCTTAGAATGCCCCACACTTGGCACAATGCCAGGCACATAGTAGGAGCTTTAAAAAAATGTTTGTTGACTGAGTGGATCTGGATTGATTACGGTGAGTAGCAGACATAGAACCAAAGACAATCTATCCCCTGTTTAAGGGGCCTTAGACTCACCTCAGTTTTAAGGGCATTGGAAGAAAGAGACTAGAGACCAGAGACCAGAGACCAGGAGGGCAGAAAGAGACAAGATGAATAGATCATCCCAGACCTCAACCTACCCCAGACAGCCATGGGAAATGGAGTGGAAAATGTAAGAATTAGACATATATGCTATCACAAACCTTTGAGTTGCCAGGTTGTTTAGCTAGTATTTAACTTGCTGTAGACATATAGCCCATATTTAATGAGGCAGAATTTGGTGGCTTGTCCTTGAATTCTTGGATAGGAGATCACACACTCATTTATTCAGTGTTCCTGAGTACCGCACTAGGACCAAGGATGTGAGGAGAGTATCTATTAGGTAGCTACAGTGTTTAGGTAGCTATGCGGCACAGTGGATTGAACATGGGGCTTGGAGTCATGATGACTCTTATTTATGAGTTCTAAACTAGCTTCAGACACTTATTAGATATGTGACTCAGGGCAAGTCACTTAACCCTATGTACCCTATTTTCCTCATCTAGAAAATGAACTGGAGAAGGAAAAGGCAAAACCACTTCAGTATCTTTGCCAAGAAAATCCCAAATGGGTTCAACAAGAATTGGACATGAGTAAGAACAGTAATACCAATATTTGCCAAACAATTATTAAGCACTCACTGTGTGTAGAGTATTACTCTAATCACATTTGGGGAAAGTTTCTGGAAATATAGAGCTGATAGTAATCTACCTTTTACCTTGTGTGTTGTAAATTCTGAATTTTATATCTAAGGTAATTAAGATCCAGACCAGGTCCTTAACCTTTTTTTAATGTCATGAATCCTTTGGCACTCTGGTGAAGCCTATGGGTCTCTTTTCAGAATAATATCTTTAAGTAATGGAAGGAAATGCTTTTTTTCTGAATCAGTAATACCTCATTTATTAATTGAACTATGGAAATAATTTTCAACTACTGCTCATTCCATCACTTTATCTTAATGGTAACCGATTTAGTCTTCTTTTTTCTTTTCCCCTTGTTAGACACTTCCTAAATTACTAGGTTAAGAATTGCCTAGGCAAATTGGAGAAAGCCCAAGGGTCTTCCATTTATATCTAAGTGGTTTTAAGAATGAACACCCTATTTTTGCTTATTTCACACTCATCCATTCACATGCCATGATGTCAAAAGATGTCATAGTCTTACCTAAGTTTCTGCCCCATTTTCTAATGTTATTATGGCATGCCCCCAAGTTGACAACATTTCAAAGTTAGTGAAAATAAAGATGTGTGTGTGTGTGTGTGTGTGTGTGTGTATTTTCCCATCCAAGATTTTAGACTCCCAAAATCTATTCATGAAGAACCGTTGATGGAGTAAAAGTAAGACAACTGCCCAGCTTCTTAGAGGCAGACAAAACTCTCCTGGCTCCCAGACCATACTATACTATCACCGTATACACAGCAGAAATAAAAACTACTAGAGTTTGAATCCTGACTTTGATATACTGTCTGACTTTGGACGAGTCACTTTATACTTGCTTAGTTTTCTGTAAAATAAAGTTGATGATATTTATAGCACTGGAGGCCTTATCAGTTATGAGAAAAGAACTCTAAAATGTGTCATGCTTGGCATGTGTTCCCTCTTCACTTCTTTCTGTAAATACTCTAGTTTCTTTCAAAGATGAGTTCAAGCACTACCTTTCAGATGAAGTCTATTCTGAGTCTTTCCATATCCAGCTACTAATGCCTTACCCTTTCCCCCATAAATTTATGTGTTTATTTTTTATAAACTTGTGTATATAAATGTTGTCTTGCTCAGTAGAGTATAAGCCCCTGGAGGTCAGGGAGTGTGTCTTTTTATCCTTGTATCCATAGCACCTAGCAGAGCACTTGGCGCATCATTAGTGGTTAATAAATACTGAGTGATTAGCCCAAATAGGAGAATAACTGGGTATGACTAAGAGACCAGGATTTGAATGCCATCTTTGAGACAAGCTGTGTGACCATAATGAATTTATTTAGTACCTCTTCGGGGGCTGACGATATCCTGCCCACAACACCAGGTTATTTTGGGCAGTGGAGGGGAAGCACCTTGTAAACCTGGTAAGTGATTATATGACTATGAATTGTTATGATTTTTAAGAATAATAAAAGAAACGAACATGCTCCCAGCCCTTCGGGCATCTACGGTCTCAAAGCCTGCGCACATAAAGCAACATGAGGATAATGACTAAGCAGAGCATCAACACAAAGTAACTGCACAGTTTAAGCGGGGAAGCGAGGAGGAAAAGGCAGAATTAAGGAGTGATGAGAGCAGGGCGGGGTGAAGCAGGGTGGGCATCCCCAGACTCTTCTCCACAGAGAAGGAGTTCCCCCAGCTAAGGTTCAGCAAGGCGTGGAGCCCCTCCTGATCCAAAAATGATCAGCCAATCCCCCACCCTATCCTGGGGAGAGGAAAATTATGATTATAAATAATAACTCAATTTATTGAACAGCTACCACTAATAGGCGTAAAAGGGAATAGTTTCTCTTCAAACCAACTACGCTCCTGCAGAGACCCTGCCTATTCCACGTTCCATTTAGACTTTTCTCTATTGTCAGAACCCTGGGGAGCTCCCTCCTTAAATTTTCATTGATGATTTTTCTAACTATAAGCCTTAGAAATTAAAATATTTTTTAAAAAGCCAAAATATGCACAGGCATACATTATAGTTAAAGGCAAGTGTGTATAAAATGAGAGAGAGATGAATTGGAAAATTTCTAAGACCCCTTCTAGTTTGCATGTTCTATGTACCTATGAGCCATGATATGTGTGTATAGGTACACACTGTTACATGTGTGAGGCATGCCAATCCTCATTTCTTTTTATAACACATGTATTATTGCCCCCTCAGTGCTTGGAAGCCCTCTATCACTTTGTTTGGCCAAGAGTTAGCCTATCCACACCTATCAGAGACTTCGTATTCAGCCCACTCAGCAGATTCCCATTAACAGCCTGAGCTGAAGGCTCTCCACACATGCCTCAGGCACTGACTACTTTGTCACACATTACAGACTTAGTCCTGACTTAAGTCACAGCATACCTGCTTATGATAGAATGAAAAAGATTCCTCAGCTATATCCCAAGAAATGATGGCTGTGGATTGGAACACATTATGTCCTGATTTATGAGAGACTATTAGGGACCACATCATATAGGCTTTTTCGGTCTGTGGTCTTTTGCCCTAAGAATATAAAATTCCTTCTAATGCACTAATCTGTTAAATGCTGGAATGAGAAATATGCATTTTGGCTTCCCTGTGATGCCTTTGGCTTTGGAGTTTGAAAGCAATATTCTGTTATTTCTTACAGACACATCTGTGGACATGTTGGACAATTGCTATCAATAACATCAAAGATATAACCAGGGCAAAGTGGTAGGACCTTTGTCACTGAGTATTAAAACTTGGAAAATGTAAAAATTTGAAATAATGATGTTTAAAGAGTGCAATTTTGAAATTTTTTACATTTTTATTTTGACAGAACTTCATCTGCATAGAAACAACTGAGCTTAGCACCTAGTTCGCCAGAATAATTAATTAAAATTGGAAGCTACCAGATGGCGTGCAGGCATATCCCAGATGAGTTCTTTCTTGGTCCATACCTCCTGTTCCTCCCCCACTCCAACTCCCTGTAATACCCTTTGATGTCCTCCCCAGCAGTAGCTTCGCAGTCTCCTACAAAGGTTCAAGATCTGGGCTTTATACTCTCCCAGGGTGGTGTCTAGCCAGTCAACAAATATTTATTAAATACCTATTTTGTGTCAGACATTGTGCTGAGTACTCAAGGAGCTAAAAGTTTAAGGGGAAGAGACACTATACAAACAACTTAGTACCAACAAGATGTATCCAAGTTAAATTTCAGATAATCAACAGAGGAAAGGCATTAAGATTAAGAAGATATGCTAAAGCATTCTTGCAAAAGGTGAGATTTTAGCTGGAACTTCAAGGAAACCAGGTAATCCAGGAGGCAGAGAATTCCAGGGATGGGAGCATCCAATGAAAACCTCTACTCAGGAGACTGTGCAAGGAAAATTCAGAGTGAGGTGGGGAAGTTAAGTTAGGAAGGGCCTTGAAAACCAAGCAGAGGATTTCTTATTTGATTTTGGAGGTAAAAGGAAATTATTTGAGTTGATTGAATATGTGTAGATGTGTCTCTGTGGGGGTGGGGGGGTAGGTTACATGGTCAGACCTGAAAGATTTTATAAAGGTAACATCAGCAGGAGAGAGAAAGAGAGAGAGAGAGAGAGAGAGAGAGAGAGAGAGAGAGAGAGAGAGAGAGAGAGAGAGAGAGAAGAAAGAGAAGGAGACAGAGAGGAGAGAGGAGTTAAGGATAAGGTAGCTAGCCTAGATGGTGTCTGAAATGAAAGTATCTTCTACAATAATAAGGTAGTTAGGAAGAGAAAACAGTTTGAAGGAGAAGAAAATTAATTGATTTTAGATATGTTGAAATAAAACCTCTATAAATTAGAAGAGAGGTTAGTACTAAAGTAGATTTGAGAATCACTAGCATACAGATGATTGAATCTATGGGAACAGATGAGATCTCCAAGTCAAAGAATATAGAAAGAGAAAAGGATCCAGGAAAAATCAGGGAGTTAGACTTGATTTCTCTTAACTTCTAACAAGTTGTTTCTTATCTGACTCTTTGTGACCCCACTTGAGGTTTTCTAGGCAAAGAAATAGTTTGTCATTTCCTTCTCCATCTCATTTTCTAGATGAAGAAACTTAGGTAGATAGGGTTAAGTGACTTGTCCAGGGTCACGTAGCTAGGGATATCTGGGGCCAGATTTGAACTCAGGAAGATGAGTCTTCCCGACTCTGCACCTGGCCCTGTGGCACCTAGCTGGTTATTATCAACTCTGTCACTCAATCTCTTCATTTGTAATTGGGCAATAACCTACTACTTAGCACAGTACCTGTCACACAGTATATGTTTTCTATGTGCTTGCTGACTTGTTACTAATACCTGCCCTGTCTATATCACAGCATGGTGAAAGTATTTGACAAAACTCAGGTGTTTTAGGATTAAGTATTGTTATTATTTGGGAGATTAGGACACAGAAAGCATGGACTGCATTGAAGGGGAAGAGTGGAAAAGGACTGATAAAGAAGATGGTAGAAGGTGCCTTCCTGGAGAACTTTAAAAAATAAAAATAAAATAGATTCCTCCTGAGTTAGAGATGGCCTAGGAGTAGCTAGGCTATGGCCTGCAGCAGAGGTGGGGAACCTGGGGCCTCAAGTTCTCAAGTACAGCCCTTTGACTAAATCTGAACTTCACAGAACAAATCCTTAATAAAAGCGCTAACTGTAGAGGTCTCTTCCAGCTCCATTTTTCTGTGATTTAAGAAAGCTCACTAAAGATCTAATCTTGACCATCCATGTACCACAATAATTCTGAGCCTAGAGAAGTCATTTTTTTTCCCTGTTAGGCCTTAAATTTATGACTCTACAAAGGAGAAACAGTAATAGGAAGGCAGCAATGGACCTTAATTAATAGGTTGGGAAATATTTTAGTAAAAGAACTTGGCTAAGTACGGAGTTTTGAGGTTCCCACAGACTTTGGGTACCTTTTAAATTTCATCTTCCATCCTTGGTTAAAAAAGGAAGACATTTGTTAGCTTGGTAAATGCATTGTAAAATGAAGGTGAACTGCCCATCCATTAGGCAAACCAAAAAAGGATACACATGCTGGCCTAATCTATTTCACTTAAGAGAATCAGGGAAGGCAAAAAGGCAGCTGGAGATGGCATGGGGAATCCAGTGGCATTGGTCTTGGACTGCACAAGGTCAGCTCAGGGGTATTTGGGGCCTAGCAATTCCCTTATGGAAATTCAATTTGCAGAAAGAACCAGATTACTAGTCATTTGTATCCAGCTGCCTATATCGTTGACTTTATTAATGTGGAAGAGCAAAATGGAGGGAAGATGGATGTGTTTGCATTGTTCCTTGGGACGCAGACAACTCCTTACGAGGTGGCAGATACAGTTGCTTATTGTCAGTGACTGAGCACTGAGTTTTTTCCTTTCTTTGCTTGCTTTCTTTTCTTTTCTTTTTTTCTTTTTACTGGAAGAACTACTAAAGGCATATGAGATAAGGCATGGAAGGAGGGGAGCCTGAGCAAAATGGAGGTCAAGAAAAATTTAGCACTGGGCCAGAATGTTTTGGGAGTCTTAATAAAAGGGCAGAGCTTTGACTCTTTAGCTCCCTTTTCCTGCCTATCAGAGATCCTTGCCCTATTTCTCACATCGAGAGGGTGGGATTCAGCCAGTGTACAGCAGACAGGTTGTCTGGAATGAGGGGAGGAGACCTATGTAGCTTCGTTTCACAGGAAGGAGCTCATAATGGTAATAAGGTTGCTTCAGGTTCTGCAGGATTTCTGCTGTTTGGGAGATGCAGGTCATGACTTCCCTGCCAACACAGAGTACCCTTAACTCTAAGGCAAACCCTAGTTTGTCTAGATCTTCTTTGGTGGGGGAGGTGCTAACCATGGAAAAGAGAAGAGGAGGGAACCTTACTGCATGTTTTCTCTTCCCATCTCTCCCGCTCTCAAGTTTGGGAGTAATAAGGACAGATGTGTGGACTAGTGAATGGACTATCAAGATTGGAGATGGTTCCCTGATATGCCCTCCCAAATTCGCAGCTGTACTGGGGCCTGAAAAAGCTTAGATGAGAAAGTTTCTGAAATGGATACAGAAGGAAGGAAACACAAATAGACTAGAGTCTGATAGGAAGCAGAGACCCAACCAACCATAGCAGATTATTTAAGTATTTTCTGTGTGCTTTATGTCCATGCTATGTGTTTTTTCAGCTGACTTTTACTTGGAGGGAACCAATAGCTTTCTCCCTTCCTAATGTCTAGAAGGAAAAGGTCTTAATGTCCTAAACTGGCTAATGAAAAGTCTTTTTTCCCTGTCCCTGCCTCAACTAAACCTAAGACTAGAATTCAGAAGCCCTGGATTTAGGTACTGAACCTACTACTTACTAGCCATGTAACGATAACCAAGCATTTCTTTTTCTTCCTTTCCCCAATCTTCTCTCTCATTTTGAAATTTAAAAGAATTATATAAATTAGAAACAGATGGTACCTTAGCAGTCATCTGGCCCAATCCCTTGATCTTACAGAAGATGAATCTACTCTTCAGAAAGCTGAAATGGTTACACAGGTAGAACCAGGATCCAGACGTAGATCTCTTTGTGCCAACTGGATGACTACAGAGTGTCTCTATTGTCCTTGGTTCTCCAAGCTGTGCCAATCACCCATGTGCCAGTCGCCCCTGCATTCTCTAACTCTTTTGTCTCAGACTTTATTTTACATATTATTAGCTTGGCTTTATTATTTTGAGATTGTCTTTTAAGGATGCCTTATTCTGAGATAAGAGATGAGAACTTCAGTGCTATGATGAACACAACTTGTCAGGTTAGTTGAAAAAAAAGTCAAATGTGAAGCTTGATGATAATACATATATTTCATGTTTCTGTCATCCTGCACATTCACAATGGCCAATCCCCATGACTAGAATGTACTTTTTTCTCTGCTTCGTCTATTACCACTAGGATCAGTCAATCAACTAGCATTCATTAATTTCCACCATGCAAACAAGTATGAACAAAAATACATATATGAGATATATTGGGATGGGGTAATCTTGGAGAGAAGACACTAAGATGAAGAAAGAATGGAAAAGTCTTCTTGTTGACTTTAGCCAAAACTTGAGGAAAACTAGGGAAACTAGAAGGCAGAGATGAGGAGGGAATGTGTTCTAGGCATTGGGGACAACAAGGGGAAATGCCCAGTCAAAGGATGGGCTCTCTTGTGTGAGGAAGAGCAAGGAATCATAGGATTACAGAGTACATGGAGGAGAACAAGATCAAGAAGATTGGAAGGTAGGAAGAGGCCAGACTATGGAGGACTTTGAATGTCAAATAGAGGATTTGATATTTACTTCAGTGGAAGGGAGAGAATATGGGAAATAGCACTTTAGGAAGATCATTTTGATAGATAAGTGAAGGATAAATTAGAGCAGGGAGAGACTTGAGGCAGGGAGACCAACCAGTAGATTATTTCAATAGCCCAGATGTGAGGTAATAAGGGTAGCTTCAGTGTCAGAGAAAAGGACTTTAATACCAGAGATATTATGAAGGTAGAGATGATAAGACTTGACATTCAATTATATTTAAGGGAAGGGGTTGATAGAGTGAGGAGTTGGAGGTTACAAGTAAATAAATCTTCTCTGTGATACCCTATAGACTCATTATCTTTCCTTCGAAACGCTCTCTTCTTTCTAATTTCTTTATTACTGAGGGAGGGGAGAGATTGTGGTATCATTGACAGTAATAGAGAAGTTAGAAAGAGGGAAGGGATTAAGAGAAAAGAAAATGAGTGCAGATGTGAACATGGCAAGTTTAAGATGTCTATGGGAAATCTAGTTTGTAATGTTAGAGATGCAAGCCTGGAAATTAAGAGAGAGGTTAGTGCAGGACAGGTAGGTCTGAGAAGCATCTTCATAGAGGCGACAATAAGGAGCTAGTCCCCTGGGAGCCTATTGGATCACTAAGCAAACTAGTATAAAAGAAGAAAAGGAGAGGCCAGAGGAGAAAACCCTGGGAGACTCCCACTGTTGGGGGACATGGCCTAGAATTAGATGAAGATTCACTAAAAAAAAAAGATAAGGAGTAGTCAGACTGGCAAGAGAACCAGGGGAGAGTAGTGTCACAAAAGCTAAAGAGAAGCTTTTTTTTTTCCTAAAGGGAGAGGGGAAAGGAAGATAATGTGTAAGGAACGGTGGCAAATTTTTTTTTTTTACCAATATTCTATCATTTGAATCTTTACAACAACCTTGAGAGGAAAGTACTATTATTATTTCCATTTCACAGATGAGGAAACTGAGGTCCAGAGAGGTTAAGGGACCTGCCCAGGGTCACACCACTAGGAAGTGTCTTAGCCCGGATTTAACTTCAGGTTGACCTGAATCTAAGTCCACTGAGCCACCTACTAATCTATATTCTGTTATTTGTTCGTCATTCTTTAAGAGGACCATGACTTCAGGATGATAATGCCAAGACTTGCAAGTGAACTGAATTTAAGTGAGGGAGAGCTGTGCAAAGCTGACTTCAAACCTCACTCACTCTCTCCTCCAGAGCCATCTGGGTCCAGTGGCCAGATATCGATCAGGATGATGGGAGATGGCCCCAGTGCAGAAGGAGACCTTGGCCTTTTTAAGCTGTCTTTCCCTGGTCTCAATTTAACTGAGTCAAAACCCATTCAGTCATTAAGGCTAGATAATAAGTGGGACAAAGAATGGACTCTTTCACTTAGTCAAAAATAAAGCAATCTGGGAAGGGAAGACTCTCAGGGTTTCTGGTCAAAAGAGAAACAATTGCTGAGCCATCCAGGTCCAAACAATGACCAACAGAGGACTGGGCTGGGACTTACTATTGGCCAATCACTGAGAACCAGAATGATTTGGGTTTGAGGCAAGGTCCTTAAGAAAGAAATGCAGCCTGTAAACCCTAAGATATCTTGTGGGATTTCAGTGACCAATATTTATATTCCTTTGAGCAAAGCACCTGGACAGAGAGAGAGGAGGGAGGAAGAGGAGGGGAGGAAGAAAGGAAGGAAGGAAGGAAGAAACGTAGGAAGGAAGGAAGAAAGGAAGGAAGGAAAGAAGGAAGGAAGGAAGAAAGAAAGAGAGAAAGAAAGAAAGAAAGAAAGAAAGAAAGAGAAGTGAAGAAAGAAAAAAAAGTTGTGTTATCCAACTGGAATTGGCCAGTTAGGTCCCCATTGGGGCAGCTGTTACTATTCACAGGTTATTATTTGTCCATCATTCTCCAAGAGGACCATGACATCATGAAAGTGATGCCGTGACTTACAAGGGAATTGGATTTAAGTGAGGAGGGCTGTGCAAAGTCACCAACTTCACTCCCTCCTCTGGAGTTATCTGGGCCCAGTGGCAAGATAGAGATCAGGATGACTGAACTCTGCCTATGTCCTAGATATGTACTGAAGGGTTGGGAGTAATCACAGTTGCATAGAGTGAGTCAAACATGTTCTATGGAACACAAAGCCTTCTCACTTCACTTTGCATTCCAGTTAATATTCTCTGGGTTGGTAGAGGAAAAGAAATAGCAGTGAGAGCCAATGCCTATGCATCATGTGTCTGTACTGCTTAGTCAAATATCCTCTAATGCTGGGAGAGAGGCCAAGAAAGTGGGGATCCCTAAAGGGACAGGCAGGACTATAGGGACAAGGCTGAAGCAATGCCAGAGAGCCAAGAGGTCACTTCCCAGCTAGAGCTTTGATTCCACAAGTAAGTCTTGCTACAGGGGGATGATTTATTTAAGTCACCTGTCCACTGATGCTTAGCAGGGCAGCAGGGTATGTGTATATGTGTGTTATGTTTTAGCATCAAACTATCCATGGTGAATTCATTGTTATTGATTCAGTAGCTGACCTTTCTTTCCCCACACCCACCTCTCCCTTTCTCTTGTCTCCCCCAAACTTCTCACTCCACAGAGTCCTGCAGGTGGGTAAATCTTCCCCTGCTACATCCGCCTGGCGGGGGAATTGGCTGGCTCTGCTAAGTGTGATTGGAGCCGTTTGTTTTTTAAGCTGCACATAAGCATCGGGTGAGATTTATAGCATTCTCCTTCTTGCCGAATCGACCCACTGGGAGCCATTAAAGTTTTATTGCTCTCTGCAGTTGTCTGGCCGGAGTGAAATCGAGGGGGCCCAGAACCAGGAAAGCTTTCTCTTCCACTGACTGGTTCCTCGGGTATGTGCAGGGCAGGGAGCAGATATGTAGTGTGCCCTTCATTTGGTTTCCGCATTTCTTCCGCTAAGTTTTTCCCCCAAGCTGTACCATTTCCCTAAAAGTGCTCCACTCTATGTGACCCCTCTCTTCTCTCTCTCCCTCTCCTTATCTTCCCCTCTCTTACCCTCCTCCTCTTTCCCATCCACCCTTCAGACTTCTTTAGAATTCCTGCCTCTTCCGAGAAGCCTCCCCGTAGTGATCAGATGAGTGGCAATAGTACCCCTGGCTCTGTTAATGAACTCTCTCAGCTGCTCTCTCTGCTTTGCCATTTCACTTGTGCTCTTCTCTCTCCCTAACAAGCTGTCTCAGACTGTGGTCTCTGTCTACGTTCAGACGCTTAGTTTTTCTTGGGACTTACCAAAGAAGTCTTAAGTCTGGCTTGGAGAGATCCCATCTTTGATAAGAGAATGACAGGAAAGTTAAGACATAAATATTTTAGCTTGTTGGGGATGTTCTAAATATGGATTGTACTTTATTCTTTCATCTTTTTATTGGATACTTAGTTGAGGTACTAAGACTTTTGTAAACTGAGGACAGTACTGTGAAACATAGTTTAGTTATATAGGTCAGGGAGAAGTAGCCGTTTATCCTTTATAATTTTGGCAGTTTGCTCCAGGGTGTGGCCACTACTCCCGGACCTTAACTTCCTCCTTCTTTCAAGTGCTCCAGAGGATCATGATTTTCCCTTGTCCCATATCTTGGTCTACCCTTCTTTCTGGAGGCTAGAAGCTTCACTGAAACATCACTCAGTCATGTTATCCATGACTCCATAGTTAAAGAGCAAATGGTACTCAGTCAACTGGCTTGTTTATCCCTGCTCTGTATGTTCCTATAGAAACCTATAAGACTTATTATCAAAATCATAAGATCCTTTCTCATTCAGTTCAGTTCTTGCAGATGGTGGGGGTGGAAGAGGAGGAATGCTTGATAGAACAAATGCTAGCATTTTGGGCGCTGTTGCATAACTCTTTGCTTTTTGGTTCTATATATTCCAAATTCTTCAATTACTTCCTCTATTGCAATCTCTTTGTTCCCAATTAATAAACATGAATCACAAAGAGGTCATGATAGACCATAGTTTTATACACATACACATACACATACCCCCCACCACACACACACATTATACGTGTGTGTATATATGTATACATACATATATGTATATATATATCTTTTAAAATTGCAAATTAAAATAGCTTAAGGAAAAGAGAAACCATGTGGAAATGCCAGCCAGTTGTGGGCAATGTGGAAGGGGGAGTGGTCATCTCTCTTTTTGTTTTACAGCCACTATTCCATTGCCATGAATGTTGTTCTTCTCCAAATCATACCTATCCTCTTTGGCTCTGCTTCTCCCTATGCTTTATGTCTTTGTCTCATAAAAAATGTTTCTCTCAAGGTGGAGAGAAACTATACTGTCTATATGAAATTCCAGTTCCCAGAATCCACACAATTATAGTTCAGAACCTTTCCCTTCTCACAGGGGAAGTCTGAACATCCTTTTATACTTTTCATTAGAGGATGACATTCTGACACAGGAAGAGTTGGCAATGGATTGGTCATTGGCTTCTAATGAATAATTAGAGGAAAAGCAAAATGGATCCTGAAATGCCATCTTAGCTTTTGGGACTGGCTGTTTGCAAAATTGCAAAGCAGGTAAAGGTACTTTTCAGCATCCAGAGTATATAGTTTTTGTGCCCCTTTTCCTGTTTGGTACCTTTCCATTTAGGCATCCAGTGCCCTTGTTGCCGCCTTCTTTCTTATTTTATTAAAACCCATCCTGAAAAATATCTTAAATCAGTTTTTTAAAAAGCACTTTGGTGTTTATATATGTCATTTTGTTCTGTCCCTAAAGGCAGAAAATATTTGCATTTTCAGCCTTATCATTCATCGAGGAATGTAAGGCTTTGCCCATTGAGAAGTGAAATCCAGGCATCAGAGAGAAAGTAGAAATGAGACTTAGGCACAGAACAGGTCTAAAGAAGCAACTCTTAAGAATTCAGTCCAATAGAACTTACAAGACCTGACTCTTCAACCCAACATTCCTTCCAGGAGATTGTCCTTCAGAACAAGAGATAGCAGCTTCCTTTTCAATATTAGTAACATCCTCCCCCTTCTTCCACAGAATGACTTTTATTGATTTCTTTGGGGCTACTGGTTCCTTCTGAACTGTGGCCTCTCTGGAAAGAAAGCAGGGAGAGTGTTACCCACCTGGGAACAAGTAAATACCTTTGCACCTCCGGGTGTTTAAAGTTCTGGTTACTGAGTGTGAAGGATTTGCAAGCTCAGGGAGATGAAAGATCCGTAAGTGCCAAGTGCTATTTGGGATGAATTGTTGATGGCTGTTTGTTTCCTCCTCAGTTCTCCCTTTGAAGAAATGTCCTCCCTTTTCACTCACCAGACCTGAAGCATATTGCACCAGCTTTCAGCCTCAGAGACCTTCAACTTCATTGCATGCCCTATTAACAGTGCATAAAGTGGGAGGAGGGGGCTCCCCTTTCAAACTCTCTTATCCAGCAAAATTTGTGCGTGTATGGGTATAAGGATGGGAGTGGGGGAGGGAAAGAACCATACAAGGGAAGATGAATTATGTCCTCTATCTCTACCAAAGACAGAATTAGAAGTAATATGCTTATTATTAATTGCCAGCATGGTCTAAACTCAAGCAAAAATCATGAAACAGGTACAGCTGGACTTGGGGCATTGCCTTTTCACCTGCTTCTTTTCATCTTACTGACATCTATTATCACCTTGTCCCCTGGATACCCAGAATTCCCCACTTCAAAGCCTACTCTAGGTTTCTTCTCCCATTACTCTCCACCTTTCCTAAATTGCTATCGAAAGTGTCCCATTCCTTCAGAGCACTTTCATCTGCTTGGAAATAGTGGCTTATGACAGAACAGATAAATTAAGTCCTTAACCCTTCTAAGTTACCTGTATGAAGTGTTCTTAAATGTTCAGATTTCCTTAAGATGTAACAGTAAACAAAAATAAAGGATCCTTATTCCAGCTGGAGTCAAACACACCTAGGAGAAGCAATCATTGATACAAAGGATGGACAGGGAAGCAATTAGAAATGAACAGTGCCATAACTAGAGATTCTTTCACCTCATGCAAAAAATAGTTAAAGAAGGAAAGCTAAGAGAGAAGAATGATAACTGGTCCAGAGAGTAGTCTGACAGTGAAGGCAACAGTGGTGGCATTTGGAGGAGAGTTTAGCTGTAAGGCACCCTAGAGAATCTGTCATGTGCCTATTTGGGAGATGATGTTTCTGGAGACAGACTCCAACTAAACGGTTCTGTGATACCTGAACCCTGTAGATAGTGATTTAGGGCTTAGAAAAGAGGCAAGGCTGCGAAACAGAGAGGATGGCCTCTAAAATACTTAGGGGTAGAAGAATGTGTCCCTGATTGTCTGCACTCTAGGAAAAAGCCCCAATCTTCCCACTCTACTTAAGTCATTGGGCTTTCCCCTAAGTAGAAATTGCTATCTTTGCTAATGGTGAATTGGCGAGAAATACAGTGTAACAGCTTGTATAAATATGATTTAGGACTGGTGAAGGGGAACACTGGTTTGTATCAAAAGTTTAACAACAGCTACATTGTTTCTGGATCAACCATTGGGGATTTCCAAGCTAGTCACTGGTATGGGACCTTACACTGCATTCGATCTATTGAATCAGCTGAGGGATAAATTTCTGATCTGAGATATGGTTATTTTTTTGTTGGCAAGTTATATAGTTCCCTCCTTCAGAGGGAGAAAGGTCCTATCTTTGTATTCTATTCTCTAGAGGAGTCAAGGGCCCTGAGGAACCTGCTCTCTCTCTCTCTCTCTCTCTCTCTCTCTCTCTCTCTCGTGTGTGTGTGTGTGTGTGTGTGTGTGTGTGTGTGTGTGTGTGTAGGGTCCAGAATTAAGTTAAGACCTTGGTTTATGTCAAACAATTCACTGTGAGAATTGTCTATGAGAAAATCTGATCAAAGGCTCCATTGGCTCCTTCCAGGAGGTTCCTTCCCTTTATGTGACAATAACAGGAGACAGACTCTGTTCTTAGATGTTTTTTCCCAAGATGGAAGAGGCCCATCAGCTTTTAGAACCCACATTTCTTAGCTTTTGGCCTGCCTCTGTACTTGGTCATGCATACTTTAACAAAAGGGAGAGCAATCAGATACTAGAATGGGTTACTGGGGTTGGCTTTGGGTTTTTCTATTCTAGAGGATTTTTTAAATTTAGTTTTTTTTTTCCCCAATTACATGTTAAAATTATTTTCAACATTCATTTTAAAAATTAAGTTTTAAATTTTTCCCTCCCTCCCCATCCCCCTCATTAAGAAGGCAGATAATTTGATATATGTTATACATGTTTATTCATGCAGAACATATTTCTGTATGTCATTTTGTAAAAGGAACACAGACCAAAATAAAAACCCAAGAAAAATAAAGTAAAAAAAAAAAGGATGCTCCAATCTGTATTCAGACTCTATAAATTCTTTCCCTGGGGATGGAAAGCATTTTTCATTTTAAATTGTCTGGATCATTGTATTGCTGAGAATAGCAAGTAATTCATAGTTGATCATCTTACAATATTGCTGTTTCTATGTACAGTGTTTTCCTGATTCTCTCCTTTCACTTTGCGTCAGTACATATAAGTCTTTCCAGGTTTTTCTGAGAGCATCAAGTTCATCATTTCTTATATCACAATAGTACTCCATCATAATTATATACCACAAACTGTTCAACCATTTCCCAATTGATGGACATCCCTTCAATTTCCAATTTTTTGCCACCAGAAAAGAGCTGCTAAATATTTGGACATAGTTCCAAAATGTTCTACATAATGGATGAAGCATTTCACAAACTCCACCGACATTAGTGTCTCAGTTTTTCTGCATCCCCTCCAACATTTGTCATTCTCCTTTTCTGTCCTGTTAGCCAATCTTATAGGTGTGAGGTAGTACTTCAGTATTGTTTTAATTTGCATTTCTCCAATCAATAGAAAGTTATATATAGCTATATCAAAGCTATAGATAGCTTGGATTACTTCATCTGAAAACTGGCTATTCACATTTTTCTTTTTATTATTTGTCAGTGGCTCTTAGTTTCCCAAACTTGACTCATTTCTCTATATATTTGAGAGAGGAGGCTTTTATTAGAGAAATTTATCTCAATATTTTTCAGTTATGTTTGCTGTTTTTCTTTTATCCTATCTCCCCCATTTATTCTATCCTCTCTCTCCTTCACCCTATCCCTTATCAAAAGTTTTTTGCTTCTGACTGCTCTCTCCTCAATCCACCCTGCCTTCTATGAGCACCTCCCCCCTTTATCCTCTTCCTCTCTTACTTTCCTGTAGGGTAAGATAGATTTCTATATCCAAATGAGTGTGTATGGTTTTCCCTCTTTGAGCCAATTCCAATGAGAGTAAAGCTTCAGCATTTCCCATCACCTCCTGTATCTTCCTCTCCACCAAAAAAACTCTTTCTTGTCTCTTTTATATAAGATAATTTACCATATTCCACCTCTCTTTTTCCCTTTCTCCCAGTGCATTCCTCTTTCTTACTTTCTAAGTTTATTTTTTAGATATCATCACATCATATTCAACTCGCTTCTGTGCCCTCTGCCTATATATACTCCTTCTAACTGCCCTAATAATGAGAAAGTTCTCATAGTAATATAAACAGTTCAACCATATTAAATCACTTAGGATTTTCCTTTCCTGTTTACCTTTTTATACTTCTCTTGAGTCTTGAATTTAGAAGACAATTTTCTATTGAGTTCTGTTCTTTTCATCAGGAATGCTTGAAAGTCCTCCATTTTCATTGAATGTCCATTTTTCCTTCAGAAGGATCATACTCAGTTTTGTTGGATAGGTGATTCTTGGTGGTAATCCTAGCTCCTTTGCCCTCCATCTTATCTTGTCTTTAGATCCTTTAATGTAGAAGCTGTTAAATCTTGTGTTATCCTAACCATGGCTCCATGATACTTGAGTTATTTCTTTCTGACTACTTGCAATATTTTCTCCTTGATCCAGGAACTTTTGAATTTGACTATAATATTCCTGAGAGTTTTCATTTTGGAATCTCCTTCAGGAGGTGATCAGTAGATTCTTTCAATTTCTACTTTATCCTCTGATTCTAGAATATCAGAGCAGTTTTCCTTGATAACTTCTTTAAAAATGATGTTCAGGCTCTTTCCTGGATTTATTTTCCAGGACAGTTGCTTTTCCTATGACATATTTCATATTGTTTTCTATTTTTTCATTTTTTCATTTTATTTAATTGCTTCTTGCTGTCTCATAGGATTATTAAATTCCACTTGCTCAGTTCTAAGTTTTAAGGAATTACTTTCTTTTGTACCTCCTTTTCCATTTGACCAATTCTACCTATTAAGGAGTTTTTCTTCAATGATTTAAAATTTTTTTTTTCCATTTGGCCGATTCTGATTTTCAAGGCTTTCTTCTCCTCACTGGATTTTTATACCTCTTTTACGATTTAGCTACTCTATTTTTAATGTTATTTTCTTTTTTTTCATTTCTTTAACTTTTTTATTTCTTTGATTTTCTTTTTTTTTAGCTTTCAACTTATTTATTATTAGTTTTCTTTTTAAAAATTGATTTATTTAAAGTTTTCAACAATCATTTCCACAAAATTTTGAGTTCCAAATTTTCTCCTTATATCAGCCCTCCCCCCACTCCTACTACTAATTTGCCCTCCCTTCTAACAACCCTCCCTTTCCTTATCCCCATCTTCTCTCTTGTCTTGTAGGGCAAGATAAATTTCAAAACCCTATTTCCTGTATTTCTTATTTCTAAGTTGTATGCAAAAACAATTCTCAGTATTTGTTCCTAAAACATGGAGTTCCAACTTTTCTTCCTTCTTCCCTCCCTGCCCATACCCCACTGAGAAGGCAAGCAATTCAATATAGGTTATATATGTGTAGTTTTGCAAATGGCTTCCATAATAGTCATGCTGTGTAAGACTAACTATATTTCCCTCTATCCTATCCTGCCCCCATTTCTTCTATTCTCTCTTTTGACCTTGTCCCTCCTCAAGAGTGTTTACTTCTAATTGCTTCCTCCTCCCATTTACCCTCCCATCATTCCCCCGCCCTGCTTATCACCTTCTCCCCTACTTTCCTGTAGTGTAAGGTAAATTTTCATACCAAATTGAGTGTGCATGTTATTCCTTCCTTGAGCCAAATGTGATGAGAGTAAGCTTCACTTTTTCCCTCTCACCTCCCCCCTTTCCCCCTCCATTGAAAAAGCTTTTTCTTGCCTCTTCTATGAGAGATAATTTGCCCCATTCCATTTCTCCCTGTCTCCTCCCAATATATTCCTCTCTCACCTCTTAATTTTATTTTTTTAGATATGATCCCTTCCTATTCAACTCACACGGGTCTCTCTCTCTCTCCCCACCCCGTGTGTGTGTGTGTGTGTGTGTGTGTGTGTGTGTGTGTGTGTGTGTATAATCCCTCCAACTACCCAAATACTGAGAAAAGTTTCCAGAGTTACAAATATTATCTTTCCATGTAGGAATGTAAACAGTTCAACTTTAGTAAGTCCCTTTTGATTTCTCTTTCCTGTTTACCTTTTCATGCTTCTCTTAATTCTTGTGTTTGAAAGTCAAATTTTCTTTTCAACTCTGACTTTTCATCAAAAATG
>CM053771.1:149003984-149036479 GCA_028658325.1 Potorous gilbertii | reverse complement strand
CTGAGAGTAAGGACTACCTTTTTTTTTTGTATCCCTAGTACTTAGCATAGTGCCTGGCAAATAGTAGGCACTTAATATTGATTGACTGATAGAGGACTCTTGAAGTCACTTGATCTATAATTCTATCCTTCCCACTTCTACATATCTACTTATGATTATATGATACAACATAAACAGATACATGGAAACTAATGTCAGGAGGGAGAGAACTGGAACAACTACAGGATTGAGGAAATTCTTCTTTTAGGAAATGAGAACCAGAGTTGAACCTGAGGAAAGATTCCCACTTTTCTGGGCCAAATTTGAAAATGGGAATATCAGACAGCTTGGATGCTTAGCATCTCTTTCAGAACTAGGATTTCAGAATTCTAAGACTAAAAGAGGCAGAGCGGTACAGTAGGAAAAAAACCTTGTGTCTGAATAAATATGACCTGAGTTCAAGTCTTGCCTGAGACATAATGGTTGGGCAAATTATTTAACTTCCCAGTGCTCCAGGCAATTTTCTAAGACTCTTAGTTGTATATTAGTGGTTGATTTGATCTGCTTTGGCAAGGTTTCCTATACTGCTGAGATCACCAGTCTTGAACAACAGGATTAAAGCAACACCACTTACTATATTCCTGGAAGTAAGAGCAGTGAGCTTAAAATGGTAGAAAAGGCAGTTAGCCTTTCAAGGTCTCTGACCCAGCCGGGAGAGCTTAGCTTATGGTATAGCTTTCTCTATGATAAGCAATTTGCCTTGAAGAGAAGTCTTCTTTTCCTTAATCATCATCTTTCCAAACACAATCTTGGCGGAGACTCGAACTATTCAGAGAACTCTTATTGTAGATCCCTGGAGAGTTTATGTGTCCCCTAAGATGCTGTGCTGGAGACCAGGAAATGGATATGAGAACAGTCTTCCCAGTACAACACAGAAGGGCTCCTAATTTCTAGATTTTATTTTAATATTCACCTTCTCTCTTTTCTACCTCCCCCACTGAGGAAGCAAGAAAAACAAAACTCTTGTAACAAATACATAGAGTTAAGAAAAGTTATTATCTTTATGTCCCAAAAAAGTCTCAGCTATGTCCTGAGTCCATCATCTCTTT
This sequence comes from Potorous gilbertii, assembly GCA_028658325.1. NCBI lineage: Eukaryota > Metazoa > Chordata > Mammalia > Diprotodontia > Potoroidae > Potorous > Potorous gilbertii. The sequence goes on along the minus strand of CM053771.1, from coordinate 149,035,391 downwards.
TTTCTGGAAGTGGTTAGTTTATTTCATCATGAGTCCCCTAGAGTTGTGTGGTTAGTCATCATTATGATGTTCCTTAGTCATTCAAAGTCATATGTCCTTAAGATAGTGTTATTATTATATAGATTGTTCTCTTGGTTCTTACTCAATCCACTCTGTATCAGTTTGTCTAAATTTTCCCAGGTTTCTCCAAACCATCTTCTTCATCATTTTTACAATTCATTTTAATTCCATCACATTCGTATATCTGAATCTGTTCAGCCATTTCTCAATCGATGGAGACCCCCTCAAGTGCCAGTTCTCTGATACCATAAAAAGCTGCTAGAAATCTTTTGTACATTTGGATTCTTTTCTTATTTCTTCAATCTCTTTTGGATATAAGAGTAGCAGTGGTATCATTAGATTAAAACAAATGTACAGATTAATAGTTTCTGAGTCATATTCCAAATTGCTTTTCAGAACTGGCTGGACCAGTTCATAATTACACCAACAATGCATTAATGTGCCCGTTTTTCCACCATCCCCGCAGCATTTCTCATTTTCCTTTTTTGTCAACTGATAATCTGATGGGTATGAGGTGGAACCTCAAAATTGTTTTGATTTCTCTAGTTATTAGCATTTTACTACTTATTAGTGAAAAAGCATTTCCCCCCATCGCCATTGATAGCTTGGATTTCTTCCTCAGAAAATTACCTATTCATATCCTTTGACCGTTTATTCTCAGGGGAAAGACTTTTAATCTTATAAATTTGAATCAGTTCCCTATAGACCTTAATCAGAGGAAGTTGCTGCAAAGATTATTTTTTCCCATTTACTTGCTTCTCTTCTAATTTAACTTCATTTTTTTAAACAAATACTTTCTAATTTTAAGAAATCAAAGTATTTTTTGCAATTCTCTCTCTCTTTTGGTGGTGACCTTATCTACTATCCATAAATCTAAATAATTTCATTCTTCTCTAATTTGTTTATGGTTTCACCTTTTATGTATAAGTCATGTGTTCATTCAGAATTTGTTTTGGTATATGGTGTGAGTGTTTACTTATATCTAGTTTCTGCCAGTTTTCCCAACAGTTTTTGACAATCATGAGTTCATACCCTTATAATTGAGATATTTGAGTTTAATATACACTAGGTAACTATGCTCATTTCCTTCTATACTTTTTGTAAGTATCCTGTTCCACTGATTCTTCTCTATTTCTTAGCCATTATCATGTCCTTTTGATGACTACAGCTTTGTAGTATAGTTTGAAACTTTATTCTGTTACACCACTATATTACATCCTTTTTTTACCATTACCCTTGAGACTTTTAACCTTTTGTTTCTGCAGATGAATTTTTTAAAATCATTTTTAGCTCTATAAAATAATCCATGGGTAACTTGCTCAATATGGCAATTTCTTTTTCTTATAGGGTTCAAATCACTAGGGAAAACATAGGATACTAGTAGTATCTAGTATCTACTAGCAGTAGCTCGTGTGAGCATGTGAAATTTATCTTTTTTTAAGTCAGATATAAAAAATCCTTTTATAACTAGTTTGCTTGGTTACTTTCCCTAAAGTAAAATACAGTAGTAAAATATTGAGTTATAATTTTGAGGGAGCTAAAAGAGATCATATAGGCCCACCCTTTCTCTTTAGAGAAAAGATCTGAGTCATAATGGCAGAGGTCAGTGCTGGTAATCTTGGTATTGGGGGAGGATGAGGCTGGAGGATCACATGCATATGGGATTTCTAAGCTGTAGCAGGGCTAAAACCAGTCAAGTGTCCACATTAAGTCCTATACTGATGTAGTGAACCCTGGAAATATAGGATCGTTAGACTCCCCAAGGAAGGGCAAACTGCTTCACATTAAAAAGACACAGAGCAGGTGAAAGCTTTCAAATGTATGAATATTTACAATTGGGTAGTGAGTGGCTAGTGCACTTCTAGCCTAGGAAAGACAGGCTGACAAAATCTCAAAAAGAAATAGAAGGGATGAATGAGATTCCCATATTCCCAGAATAATTTAATTATTTACCCTTGCTCATACAGCTAGTTGGTGGCAGAGCTGGGATTAGAATGCTAATTTCCTGATTCCCTCACCTAATGCTTCACTGTTAAATTAATGTAGTGAGAATCAGTAGGAATAATTTGAGTTACTATTACTTGTCTCAGGATCAAATAATATTCAAACAGAACTTCAGAGATCATTTAACTCAAGACTCATTTCATATATGAGGAAACTGAGGCTTAAAGAGATTAGCATGAATGACTCAAGGTCAAGGTCACAAATTTGTCAGAATCCTGGGTTTATATCTATTGCAATGTGCTTGATATTGATTACTTTTAGTTCTGAAGATCTGGATATAGGACTGTGAGCTAGGATGCTGAGAGGTCCATGTTTATACCACTGACTCAATTCAAGCCAACAATTCTTTACTCTAAAAATCTGCAATCCATGCTAGAGTATTTTGAAGAACTTTTCTCATGTGACTGTGCCATCTTGTTTGTTGCCAAGGGAATTAGGTTAGTCATTTCTCCCAGTTGTCCCCATTTTGTGGAGTGAGATTATATCCATTCTACAGTGGCTGTTCTTTAAGTCCTATTTTGTAGCCCAACATTCAGAGTCATGAAGCTTTATTTTTCTTCTACTGAGTTGCATGAGAGGGTTTCAATGAGAAACCAAGTCATAGGGTATTTCAAGTAGTTACTCCAAAAATCCATCCCATTAGGATCCCAGGGCCTTTTCATATTCCTCTCACTCTGAACCAAGCAAGGACAACAACAAAAAACAACTGCTAAAAGTATTTTATGGAAAATTCCAAAGAAACCTAATAATTTTGAAGACTTTCTCCTAGATATGATGACCCTCTGAAAGGCCTGGAAGTCCAGTGGAAGTCCTGGTTTTCCATGCCTCCCAACAAGAATAGATAGCAGTATCCTGGAGCTGGGAGCTGGCCAGTGGAGGGTTCTCTCAGTGTGTTTTCTAATTTAATTACTTATCCTTCTCTCAAATTGTTTATGGTACACTAGGCTATTAAATGCGCCATAAGCAAACTGCTCTTGAAAGAGGAAGTGGATTTATTTGTTTTAGTTACCACTCCAACAAAAGTCTATTTCCTTTGCTAATTAAGATTCCATTCGCTAATTTAAATGTTATGCTAATTAAAGCATAATTCTGAAAATGTAAAAAGGAGTTAAAAAAAAGAAAAAACTGGTTGGCCTTTAGGAATTACATTAAATTTATTGCGTTGTAACAATGGTAAGCTGGGTAATTATTTCATTTGCCTGACTCCCTGTATTCATGCTTCTGCTTATTCATCCCCATTCTCACACTTCAGCTCATTAACACACACTCTCCCTCTCTCTCTCTCTAATGGGTGTCTTCTTGTGATGGTTTAAGATGAGTTGTGAGTGAGATCCTCGAAGCAATCCTTAGAATTTTTTCAGCTGGGCCACACAGAGAGTTTCAAGCTGCTACTGCTTGTTTTTTTTTAAAGCTCAAAGGAAAAACATCTGGATTTCTGCTTTGCCAATAATTTTTTTTTAAGGCCAAGCTGCTGCATCTCTAGTCGGCATGTACTGTCTGCACCCTCTCTGGAAGTCCAGGTTTTTAAAGAAGTTATGTCATCTGCTTGGTTTTGTTTCTCAGGGGGCTGGGAGGTGGGTTCCCCATTGCAGGCTCAAAGATTGAGTGGATGGGACCTCAGAAACCATTCAGTTCAATCACTCATTTTGTTGTTGAGGAAACTGAGGCCCAGAGAGATATAGCGATTTGCCTAAAATCACACAAGATGCAAATGCAAGAAATAAGATTCGAACCTAAATCCTCTCACTCTGGAGTCAGAACTTTCTATTCTATCAGAAATTAGGGAAACAGGACTTAAGGTTTCTAGGCTGAGCTCTGGGATGAGGTAGTGGGATGGAAAAGGAGGACATAGAGATTGTGGGGACACCTGGCATGTCTAAAGAGAATACTTCAAACAAAATTCTCAAGGAGCTATTCTTTGCTTTAGACAAGCACCACCCACCCATAGACAAAAGGCTTCTCAGAGGGAGAGATTTAGGGAGAGACCTCCAACCTCAGGATCATTGATGAAGATTGCAGAACATCATAGGGCCCATGCTTGGCAGAACACTGGTCATTTGGGGGAGAAGAAGGAAAGCTCATGACCAGGGTTCCAGCTTACATAGAATGAGGGGTTAGGGAGTTGTGCTGGGAGAAACTAGGTTATCTAATAGCTTTCTGGTTTTATAGCTTTCCATGGATATCTTTTGTTTTTTATATATTTCAGATTTTCCCTTGCATTCTCCCCTCCACTTCCAGAGAAACATCATATATATATATATAAATTAAAAGGAGGAAAAGATAGTAAAACCAAACAATACATCAAAAGAAACATCTAATGTCGTGTCCAATCCCTGTGATTCCTAGCCTTTGCAAAGGAGCAGGAATCTCCTTTGGGATTAAGCATGTTTCTTATAATTTTGTCACAGTTATTTCTGATTGCATTGTGATTGCTTTTCTCTAAAATTACACCATTGTAGGCAACTAATTGTCACAGTCAATAGAGAGCTGGACCAAGACTCAGGAAGGCCTGAGTTCAAATTTGGCCTCAGACATTTACTAGCTGTGGGATTCTAGGTAAGGTACTTAACTTTTGTCTGCCTCAGTTTCCTCATCTGTAAAATGGAAATAACAATAGCGCCTACCTCATAGAGTTGCTGTAGGGATAAAATGAAGTGTGATTTGTAATGCACTTTGCAAACCTTAAAGTCCTCTATAAGTACTAACTATTATCAATGCTATGTATATTGGTTTTTTGACTGATCTTACTTAACTTTGTATGTTTATATCTTTTCATGATTCTGTATATTTATCCCATTTTCTGTTTCCTACAACACAGCAATATTCCATTATATCCTCATCCTTTTTGCTGAGCTCTTCCTTCAAAGATGGGCACTGTCTTTGGTTATGATTCTTTCTTACCTCAGAAAGTTCTTACCATATTTTGATATACAACCAAACCTTTCTTTTAGTTAGTCAATGCCTTTATTGCAGTACATGCCCAGCACTAGAATCTCTGGGATAAAGAGCGTGGATAGTTTAGTCACTTTATTTGATATAAACAAATTGCACATGAACAAATTGCTTTCCAGAATATTTGCACCAATTCCCAGCACTACTAACAATGCATCTGTGTACTTGTCTTCCCACAGCTCTTCTAACTTTGGCTATTATCATTTTTTGTCATCTCTGACAATTTACAGAGTGAGGTGTCCCCCATGGTTCTCACCTAGGCACTCTTCTTTTCTCTTTCTAATGGGTGAACTCATCAGTTCCCATGGATTCAATTATCATCTCTATGTGGATGATTCTCAAGTCTACTTATCCAGTCCTAGCCTCACTTATGACCTTTAGACTTGCATCTCCAATTAACTATTGGATATATTGAATTGTATGTTCCAAAGACATCTTAAATTCAACATTTTCAAAACTGGACTCATTTTCTTTCCCTCTTTTAACTTCTCTATTATAGTCAAGAGTCCTGCCATTTTCCCAATTATTCCATCTCACAACCCAAGTGTCATTCTTAACTCCTCAGTGTCTCTTACCCCACTTCCATGTATCCGAACTATTACCAAGACTTATCCATTTTATCTTCATAACATCGCTCCTATATGTATAATGCCATACCTTTCCAAATGAAGGCCCTTATCACCTCATACCTGGAATCATAGCCTGCTGACTAGTCTTCTTGCCTTGAATTTCTCTCCACTACAATCCACCCTCCATTCTGTTGTCAAACTTACCTTCCTAAAGTGTAAGCCTGACCTTGTCCCACACACCCTTCCCCTTTAAAGAAAACAAAAACTGCATTGCCTCCCTATTACCTTCAGGATCAAATGTAAAACTGTCTCTTTGCTTCAAAGTACTTTGTACCTTGTACCCCACTACCCACTTTCTTTCCTTTATATTGGCTACCCTCCACATACTTGTGATAAGTGATAAGTCTTCCTGCTTTTCCCCAAGTATGACACTCCATCTCCCTGCCTCAGGTATTTTCTCTGGCTGGCCCCCAGGCCTGGAGTGCACTCCCTCCTAATGAAGATGTCTCTTAGCTTCCCTCAAGTTACAGCTAGCATGCCATCTTCTACAAGAAATTTTTCCTAACCACTTTCCCTAGGCTGATTAATTCCTTTTCATCCTATAAATAGCTTGCTTGCACATAGTTGTTTGTATAGCGTCTCTCCCATCAGACTGTGATCTCCTTGAGAGCAGGAATTGCCTTGGTTGTCTTTTTTGTATCTCCAGGGCTTAACCCTTAGCAAGTACTTGGTAAATGTTTATCAACTGAATTTCTACTTCTCTTATTAATGAGCTGGAACATTTGTCAATAGTTTTCAATTATTCTTTTGAGAACTATTTATATTCTTTGACTACTTCTTTATTGGGGAATGGCTTTTTTCTTATCTTTTTGTTACTTGTTTGTGTATCTTCAATACCAAACTTTTATCAGACATGTGGTGCAAAGATATTTTCCCCTAGTTGAAAACTTATGTTCTTGTTTTACATGCAGTAATTTTGTTTGTGCAATTACTTTAGTTTCATTTGATCAAAATTACCTATTTTAGCTTTTCAAATTGCTTTTACCCCTTATTCTCATAACTAGGAAAGGCTTATAATCTATTCTTCCATTTTTTTAAATGGTGTGAACTTCAATATTCAGGTTACATATACCCATTTTGAATTTTTTTTTAATTTAACATAAAGTGTTAGGGCAGGCCATTCTTAATACCTGCCAGACTGCTCTCCAGTTTTTCCCCAAAATTCTCATATAACAGCTGCTTTATAGTGATGTGGTTTGAGGTGCAGGGAACTCTGAAATATAAGGGTACAGGGTGAGTCTGCCTTAAAAGACTTTGATCACTCAAGCCTTCTTTCAGTCAGTTTTATTTTACAGCAACTGGGTGGGTGAAATTTAAAGATCTTTGCTCAGTGGGGTGGGAGGGATGATACTTTTATACAGAACAAGACTAAGAAGATCTAGATGGGATTAAGGAATGCCAAGTAAACTAATTAAGTAATAAGGTGAGCTGAGGTGGGCCTGGTGCAGACAAGGAAAGGCTGTTCTGGGTTGGAGGGCCACAGTGAAAGGATAGTTGAAAGGACTGTGCTGGGATGGCCCAAGGCACCTCAGGGAAACACCAAGACTGAAATATGTGGGGAAATTCAAGGGCTTTTTTTAGGGGTTCCATTGCCTCATCAGCCCCATCTATAGGTAATTTATGTTTTATCAAACACTGAGTTATTGATTTCAATTATCTCAAATTCCTTTTTTTTGATCTGTTCCATTGAACTGCTTTTTTTTTTTTTTTTATAACCAGCATCAAATGGTTTTGATGACTGCTGCTTTTCAATACTGTTGGAGATAGGGAGGTATTATTTTATTTTCAAGCAAAACCCCTCCCTTCCCCCAAGATCTTTTGTTCCTCTAAATGAATTTTGTTATTACTCTGCCTAGCTCTATAAATATCCTTGTGGTAGTTTGGTATGGCATTAAAATCTGTAAACTAAGAAGTGATTAGTTGTCTCCGTGTCTTTGCTGATTTCCTAGGATTTTCTAAGCAAAATATTATGTCATTAGGAAATAGGGATAGTTTTGTCTCTGTTCTGCCTATTGTTTTCTCTTTAATTTCTTTGCCTTGTCTTACTGCTGTTGCTAGTATTTCAAAATTAATTAGAAATGGTATGAAGATAGCCTAACTTAACTATATTCATTGAATGAGCTTCTAGAGTTTCCATGTTGTATATAATGTTTACTTTTGGTTTCAGATACTTTTATCATGTTTAAAAAGATTTATGACTAAATTTTGTAAATGTTTTTGGCTGTTATTGTTAGTGGTGGTGGCTTTTTGCTTAGAGTATTGTACTTTATCAAAGGTCTTTCATGTTATCTATTTGGCTAATGATCTGATTTTGGATGTTTCCTCTTTAATTATATTATTTTATTAATGTTGAACCATCCTTACATTTCTGGAACAATCCTTGGTCATAATGAATAAATTTTTGTATATATCACCATAGTTACTCCCCCCAGCATTTTAATTAATTTTTAAAAATCAATACTTCTTAATTGTATTAGTCTGTATTTCTCTTTCTTTGGTTTCCATGGTTTAGGTATTAAGACTATATTTGTCTCCTAAAAGAATTTAGTAGAATAGTTATCTCTCTATTTTTAACTGTTCTTGTTAACTAGGTATTAATCTCAGTTCTACTTAAGGAGTAAAAACAGCACCCCCTAAAAGTGGGTGTCCCAGATTGGTACTTTAACTTACCTACCCTTTTAACCGTTCTGCTTTGAACTAGAGTACTATAATTGGTAGCAAAATTCCAAATTTCTTTCTCAACTTGACTCCTTGTTTTCTGTGTAACCATAAAAGAAGATGTCTACCCTATCTTCTTCACTTCACCATAGACAATTGAAGTAAGAACTTATGTCAGTTAGATTTCTCCAAATGGATTCCATAGTTCTACAACTTTTATGTCAGTAGAGAAGGCAACAAATCAAATATCTTTTTGCCATTGTAGTTTCACTTAATACATGAGTTTGGTACTATCTTTTCCCTTTTTCCTTTTGCTTCCCAGCTATTCAATTGAGCTATTCTATTTTTTAAGAAGAGACAAATTACTATCCATTGTCTCAAGGTAATGAATTTCTCCAGTGCCCCAAGAGCCCAAGCTGAATTATTCCAGTCCTACATATATCCCCTTCTCTTCTACTGGCCTTTCCCTGAGTTCCATGGAACTCTTCTGGTATCCATCCTTCACTTGTGTCACTTTCCTACCCTACATCCCTACTCACATCCGAAAATGTTGAAAATACATTATGCACTGGTAATAGAGTGATTTTTTCCAGTGAGGATTAAAAAAGTACCAGGGATGAGTAACTTTATAGGAGTAAAGGATGCTGAAGGGGAGAAAGAGGTGTTGCTCCCCTTTGATCTGCTCTTTCCAAGTTCCAAGATAGTGTGAAACAAAGGCTGTATCCCAGATGTGTTAATCAACACCACTTTGAAGGAGATGACACTCCTCTCTTCATCAGCCTGTGAGTTGCTGAGGTTGGCCTTCTGTAGTTCAAAAATGACTTCTGTGTTCTGATTGACAGCTATGGAGATATGACAGAGAAGCAGATTATATTCTAACTTTTACCGTCAAAGACATGCCAGAGTTTTATCACTACTTTTGGAACAGAATCATTGTGTTGTGATGTTATAGAAAGGGCATTGGGTTTGCAGTTAGAGAACTTGACTTGGAGTCCTTCCTTGGCTATTTATGTTGTTGCTTGAATAAATAATTTTTTCCTCACAGGGCTTTGGTTTCCTCCTCTGTTAAAAATGGGAATTGGATAGTATTATTACTTAAAAAGCACTTTGTGCTTTACATTCTGACACTTTTAATTAACTCTGAATTCCTTGAGTGAGCTGGAGATCTAAGCTGAAAGGTAGCCTCAGACACTTTGTAGCTGTATCATGTAAGAACTGTATGCCTCAGTTTCCTTAAACTATAAAATGGGGAAGTTTTGTTATGATAATCAAATGATACATCTGTAAAAAGTACTTAGCATTGTGCCCGGCACACAGTGTTGTTGTTGAATTGTTTCAATCATGTCTAACTTTGCGATCCCATTTGGGTCACTGGAGTGATTTGCCATTTCCTTCTCTAGCTCATTTACAGAATAGGAGACAGATGAGGCAAACAGAGTTAAATGACTTGCCCAGGGTCACACAATAAGTGTCTGTGGTCAGGAACTGAACTCAGGAAGATTTGTCTTCCTGACTCTAGGACTGACACTTTCTCTACTGTGCCACCTAACTGCCCTGGCAGAAAGTAGACACTTAATAAGTATTTCTTCCCTCCTTTCCTTCTGCTTTTAGCACTCTCCCCCTGCCCCAAATAGCCCTTACGTGGAGATAGAATGAGCTACGTTCTCCTACTGATCAAGCTAGTTGTCACTATGAGAAGTCACTGTGAAGTGACTTTGCAAAGGTCACACAGCTAGTGAGTGAAAGATCCAGGACCTGAGCCTAGGATCTGTGATCAATAACGATAACAAGAGCAACAATAGCTAATACTTATGTGGTCCTGTGCTAAGTGCTTTACAAATACTATCTATTGATCCTTATGATACCCCTAGAAGGTAGATGCTTTAAGTATCCTCTTCTTTACAGAGAAACTGAGGCAAACAGAAGTGAAATGACTTGCCAAGGGTCACACAACTGCTTGGTATGAAAGGCAGAATTTGAAATCAGGTCTTCCTAAGTCCACACTAGGTACTCTATGCCACCTAATTGAACCCAGAATCTGAAAACTGGGCTGAAATTTCTCTTAAGTATGGGTCTTCTCTGATCTGTTCCTGTCTCCATTGCTGAGAATTCAGAATAGAAAGGTCACTAAGAACAATGGCAAACAGGGGAAATGCCTCCTCCCTCCCTTTTTTTCAAATATGCAATTTTTTTTCTTTTGGCTTTTCTTATTCAGATTTCTTTTAGGTTTAAAGTCTGGCTCTGCCATTTATTACTGATGTGACCTTGGGCAAATCAACTAACCTCTCTGGGTCTCAGTTTCCTCCATAATAAAATGAGGGGAGTCATTTAAAATCATTACCAAAGGTTTTAATTCTACATCTGAGATCTTAAGACCTGTGAGTTCTGTTCCATCTCTAAATCTATGGTTCTAGGACTTACAGATACTTATTTCTAGGTATATGACTGTGTGCCTGAGCTTCTTATTTCCTTGCTTTTCTCCCCTCCAACCTCCCATACTCAGGTTCTGGACCCACAAGGAGATCTGTTCCAATTTCATAGTCCTGATCCATATGGATCTGTGCCTTGATTCTCTATATGTGTCATTGGAATCCACTGTCTAGAGATGGTTTCCTATTCCTATTGGAAGATTCTGGTTCAATGAAATCATGGTAAATGTGGTAGTACAGGTAGATGGTTTGGGGAATAGATGTGGCTGGTCTTAGTGCCAGGGCTTTGATCTTGCTCTAATTGGTTCACATGTGGGATAAAAAAGGGGAGGTAGACTAGCAGAAATATAGAGTGCCAAGGGGGTTTCCTTTTTTGGATAGAGCTAGATAAACTAGGCTTGATGGAAAGTGATGGCCTATGAAAATGAATGTACTTGCATCTCAATTTCATTGTCAGTGCCAAAAATAAAGAAAAAAATCCCTAGTAAGGAGCACCACTGAGTTAATTAAGTTTCATTTCCCCTTTGGTTCGGTTGCTCTCATAATTTCATAAAGAAGTCTTGGCCAGCCATTGAGTGAGATGTGACCAGTGTGGATCTGAAGTCACTGTCCAAGTTAACCCTTTAGTATTTCACTGAAACCTGATCTGTGATGTGAAAGGGGAAGGAAAGTGATATAAGTGCCAGACAGCAATGAGGGGTGGGAGACAGGGAAATCAGCATTGGTTAGTTTGCTTCACTAGCAGAATTGCCTTCGGCGGGCACATTAATCTCTGCGGCTGTCGGAAAAATTCTGTCAAACGTCTTCTCAGAAATTGGAAACATTGTTGCTAATTCAATCACACAGCTGGGGTACTTTGGCATTTCCCCTGGCAGATGGGCAACTCTTTCTGTGCCACTAGAGATTGAGAAAGAGCCATGTTGGTGGGAAAGTGACTTTCAACCTCTGGGTATAGGGCAAAATGATACTTTAACTGGGCCATCCTTCTCTCTCTTCTTTCCCAGTTTAAGTGTCCAGAGAGGCAACTAATTTAATGAATTTACTGTTTATCATCTCCAGGATTAGATGCAAACCTCATACTTGAGGAGATACATTTGGACCTTTAGTCTGGTTCCTTATCTAGAACTACATCTGACCAGGCAGACAATCGCAGACTGTGAAAGAAACAAGAAAGAATGTCTTGTCCAATAAAACAAATTGAAATTTAATTTATGGCTCAACATCACTTAGCTTTCTTGGTTCCTGCAAACAAACTGATACTGCAACCTTGGGTGAGTTACTCTAATTCATTTCAACAAACATTTATACAGAGCCTTGTGCTAAGTGCAAAGAGAAAGACTGAGTTTAAATAAGGCAGAACTCTTCCTCAAGGAGCTTATAGAGAATGCACCAGGATCTAAACTATAACGCTCCATAAAATGAAATACCTTGGACTAGGAAATCTCCTCAATCCCTTTCAGTTTTAACTGTCTCTGGTTCTCTTAACCTTTCTAGAATGCTGCTTAAGGGATGAGAGGAGGCAGTATGGTATGGTGCAAAAGAAAGTTAGCTGACTTCCAAGTCTGGAAGACCTCGGCTCACACCTCGATGCATCCTGCCTATATGATTCTGTAAATTATGAAACAAGTTCTAATCTACATTGGATAGAGAGAATGTCTACAGAGCTAGAACCCTATTACGATGAAATGCCAGGTCCAGTCTAATACCAATGTCATTGTTGTTATTCCATCATTTAAGTTGTGTTCAACTCTAGTTGGGGCTTTCTTGGCAAAGATCCTACAATGGTTTGCTAGTTCCTTCTCCAACTCATATTACAGATGAGGAAACTGAAGCAAACAGTTAAGTCACTTGCCCAGGATCACATAGCTATTAAATATCCGAGGCCAGATTTGAACTCAGAAAGATGAGTCTTCCTTTCTTTAGACCTGGCACTCTATCCACTACACCCCCTAGCTGCCCCCCCCTCATTATTATAATTAGTAGTTATATTGTACTTAAGGTTTAAAAAGAACTTTACACATATCTCGTATTACCCTCACAACAGCCCTAGGAGATAAGGCCTATCATTAACCTCATTTTAATGATCAGGAAATTAAGGCAAACAGAGGTTAAGCGACTTGCCCAAGGTCACAGATAGTAAGTGTCTGAGTCTAGATTTGAGCTCAAGGTTCCTGACTTCAGATCTGGTACTCCATCTATTGCTCTACCTAGTTACCGCCAAACAACTCAACAAGCACAATGATCTAACAACAATAAACAACAATTTAAGAAGTATGTATCCTATTTGCTTTTCTAGGTCCAAGTTTGAAAGAAGTATTGTTATAAACAAACAAAGCATTCTCTACATAGCTTTTCTTCAAACCCAGGAGGGTCATTCTACAGAATTCCATTGGGGACCTAAAGTCAAGGGCTCTCTCTGTCTTTGACTCTGGTGCTTTCGATAGGGAATGGAGGGAGTGATGGAAGAAAAAGGCTGGAGCTGCTAAAGTTCAGAAATATTGTACAGAAACAGGACTCAAATGGCAGTTTTAAAAACTCCTTTCATAAGAAGTGAAATAAATCTGGAAAGATGCCCTCCTCTCCCCTTGGAGGCTGCTCCTTTGTCGGGTTGGGTGGAGTAGGGTGACAGAGCATCGATTTGTATGAGATAGATGGGAGGAAAAGCGCTCATTGCCTGCCGAATCAATGCCTCCCTTAAAGACTGCAACAAACAGGATTAAAGGTTGAAAGACATTTATTGAGGGGCGAATCTGAGTGTATGTTTTATTAGTCGGTCCTGGCGCTGGGTTTATAGAAATGCCCAACCTAGATGCTGCCAAGAGCAATAAATCAGAGCTTTCTTCTTTGGCTGGTTGCCTTGGCAGTGATGTGAAGAGGGGGTAACCCTAGGCCAGAAGGAGGGGAAAGAATGTGGCCTATAGGCCATCTGGGGGGCAAAACTGAGGAGAGTGTTGTTAGCCAGCTCTCCCTCACAACTCTTTCCCTATCAGTTGAAAATGAGGTCAGATGCACTTGGATGGATAGACACTATCCCTTCAAATTGGGGTGCCCCCATCTTTTCTTTCCAAAACTATTTGCCTAACCTTTTGCCTGACTGATTCAGAAGCTATTAAATGGACAGCATCCACACAGCTGGCCATTAATTGGAGGATGGAGCTTGATTAATGAGTGTTATGCTAATACTGGGTCAGGGGGTGCAGATTGTGTGTAAAAGGCCAAAAGACTAAGCTAAGTCAGAACCAATAATGCCACCTCCCCTCTTCCCCCTCCCCAATTGAAGTTGGCAGCTGGAGCCAACTGGAGAAAAGGCATATTGATGAGACTGTACATTACAGACTAATGCTTCACATGGCTCATTGCGTCTGCAGGGGATCATTTCTGCAGAGTCCTCCTACACCCCCACACAATGAAGATGAAGGAGATTGTACAGAGGAGCTCTGTCCCATAACTGGGAAGGTCCAGGAGGCAGCCAATAGTAGAGACTGTAATGGTGATAACCCCCATACATTATGCTTCATCTGTGGGACAGTGACACTTTGTGGAATCCAAGTAGCTTCATGTAAACACAGCTATAGTTGGCAGTTTTATCAAATACTCTGATGAAAATGAGGATTGGCAAGGTGTAAGGGAGAGGTGAAGAAACTCCAGATGCCTGCTTTTATGGGATGACAAATACTGGATATTGCCAAACACACTCATTCTCTGTGAGATCTTTTCATTTTCTTCTGGGTGTTTGACGCCATGCTAACATGAATTGGTTCTACCCATCCCAACCTAGATCAGGAAACCTCCCCAAAAGTGTGATCCAGTTTCAATTTGTGATTGTGATAATAGCCCCATTCGTTGTTCAGGCCTGAGGAAGGTATCGCTGTGAAGCTATTTCTTGTACTCCCTTGATTGGAGCTCATAGTTCACATATGGGACCAGTGCAAATGGTGTAATTCTATTGGATCTGTAAACTTGCTGTATTTTTGTTGTGTCTGCTTCAGACTCAGTTTTTAGGATGCAGTTAGTTCCATGACTGAAAAGAAAGGTACATATGGAAAGTGTGGTAATCAGTTAGCAAGTCAGTAAGCATTCATTAAGCACCTAATACATATGCCAGGCACTGTGCTAAATGCTGGGATTACAAAGAAAGGTAAAAAGATGGCTCCTGCTGTCAAGGTGCTTACAGTCTAATAGCCACATCATTCACTTTTGCACCAGTTCTTTGTGTTATTATAACCCATCCTCAAAACAATCTTCCAAAGTACAATGGAAGTAGTAAGGATTTATAAGAATGCCAACTATTCACCTTGGTATGGAGGATGGCTCACTGAACTTGGAGTCTGAAGATTTAAATCCAGTCTCAGAGTCTTAAATTCTGTATGGCTCTGAGCCAGTCATTTAAGCTCTCTAAGACTGTCCTTATTTGCAAAATGTGGATAACCATAGCACCTACCTCATAAATTTGGAAGGATCAAATGAGAGACTCTACATAAAGTGCTTGGTAAACCTTAAATTGCTATATAAATGTTAGTTATTGTTAGTAATACTAGTAATAAGAGGAGAAGGGAAAGAAAAAAGTGAAGACGCAGGAGGAAGAAGATGAGAAGGAGAAAGTAGTGATAGTACAGAACTCACCTGTGTCTACCTCAAAAGGCAAGTCTTAAAAGCCATTTTTGAGTTTTGGATGTTCCTTTCTGGAAACTTGAATTCAATATATGCCCAACCTAATTATTTCACTCTGTGGTCTCCTTGAAAACCTTAGGATCTCTTCCTGGTTTTACCTTGTTTCTTACTCTTTAGTCCAGGTTGAGCTATCCAATCCTTAACCAGGAGGGCAATCAACTCTATCTCTAAAGCTAGGGCACAGCAAATGAAAGGGGAATCCACAAGAACTTAGTAAGTCCTTACTAGGTGCTGAGTACCAGTCTAAGTATAGAGGATACAAAAGAAGACAGTTAGTCAAGGAGCTGTCATTTTAAAGGGCAATAGTATCAAACAATTATATTCTATGGACCATAAATAATTTCATAAGGAAGGCACTACCAGTGTGGAAAGACTGCTTCCTGTAGAAGGTAGTATTTAAGCTATCTTGAGAGAATTCAGGGAAATAAATAGGCAGAGAAAGAAAACACATTCCAGGCATGGGAAATAGTCAGAGAAAAGGCACAGAGATGGAACGTGGAATGTCAAATATGAGGAACAGCCAAAAAGCCAGTGTCACTGGGTCATGGAATATAGAATAGAAATGTAAGACATTTCTGATAAGACAGCTTTTGCACCTAAATAGAAGATTTTTGTGCTGGACTTTGGAAGGTGATAGGAAGGCATTGAAGCTTATTGCATGGGAGTAGGGGATGATATGGTCAGACCTTAACTTTAGGTGAGTAGAGGATGGCATGGAGATATTGGAAGGAGGAAAGAATTGAGAAAGACTTGGTCCCCAGCCAAAGGACTTTTGCAATAGTGAAAGAGTAAGTTCTTTTGTCTCTTTGGTTCTCAAAGCCCTATAGAACCTGAATCCAACCTACTTTTCCAATCTATTCGGACATTAATTCCCCTCTCACACTCTGGAATTCAGACACATTTTTTTTCTAGTCTTCTTTCATGGAACCCCATCTTTCATTTCTGTGCTTTTTCATTGGTCATCCATAATGCCTGGAATGAATGTAATCGCTCCTTACCTCTGCCTCACAGAATTCTTCCCTTTCTTTAAGATGTAGCTCAGATACCATCTTCTGACTGCAGCATTTCCTGATCCCCCAATTACTAGCGCTGTCCCTCTCATGATAACCTTATACTTACTTTATGTGTGTAGGTATGTGTGTGCATTTAGAGGGATATTTGTGCCTTCATATGTGTTATTTGCATGTATATATATGCATATATACATATATTTATATACATATATATATACACACCCATATACCTTGTATACTCTATACATCTTTATGTACTGTGTACATATATATATATATATATATATATATATACATATCTTTATATGTACTTCTCTCCCCCATTAGAATGTAAGTGTACTGTGACTAGGAATTGCTTCATTATTTGTAAACTTAGAGCTTAGCACAGTGCCTGTCACAGAGTAGATGCTAAATAAGTACTCATTTGTTGATTGAGATGATATTTGAGTTACACTTTAATGTATAGATAAGAATTCAGAAAGCAAAGAAGTAGACACAAGGCATTTCAGGCATATGGAAGAGCTTGAGCAAAAGCCCTTATGTGAAAATGTTATGTATCCAAGGAATAGAGAGAAGTTTGGTTTGGTTACAGGTGTTGATTTTACTGAGGACATTGATATGAGAAAAAGCTTGAAAGGTAGAGTGGCACCAGATGATAAAGGACTCTGAATGCCAGAGAGAAGAGTCTGAACTTTACTTGGGAAGCCATAGGGAATCTTGGAAGATTTTTGAGCAGGGAAGTGAAATGACCATATCAGTGAAGAAGAGGTAAATCATTCTGGAAGTATGAAGAACAATTAGAGAGAGAGAAATCAAGCATAGGGAGACACTTTTTACATGTAGGAACGTCATGATGTTTGTTGGTTGAGTTGAGATGGGAAGACCTATGAAAACGCTTCTGTCATACTCTACGTGGGGGCTTATGAGGTTCTGTATTAGGGTGATAGTAGTGGAAACTGAATGACAGAATAGGTAGGAGAGATGGTACAGTGGTAGGATGGATGGGGCTTGGTCACTTACCAGCTATGACAGGTGAAAGAAGGGTTCAAAGACAATCCTAACTTTAGGAACAGGAGGGGGTTGGGTAAAATGTAGACCCACAAAAAATAGTGGTGCCAATGGGAGGAGGAGCTTTAGGAGGAGAAGCTTGGTTTGAGGAGTCTTTGAGAATCCATACACCCAAATGGTAGACAGAAATAGATGCCACCTCTCAGGCATCAGCATCTGGGGGCCAATTTAAACAGAAGGATATGCATCATCCATAGCTTTTTGATTTAACCAAGATGTAAAAGCAGTGGTGATTCCCAGCATCACTCTATTTTAACAATTGGAAGTTTGGTATCATGCTTCATTATTTTTCTTCCCTATCTCTGAAGTTAAACCATAACTTTGTAGAAATGCCGTACATTTAAATTTCCCTTCTGGATTAGTGTTCCTGCATTTGCTGATCGAGATGCTGATAATACCAATAGTAACTTTTACAATTTGAAAGCTTTCTGTATACGCTATCTCATTCTATCCTCCCAAGAAAAGAGTGCAAACATTTCATAAATAAGAAAAATGAAACTTGGAGAGGTTAAGTTATTTACCCAAGGTCACAAAGCTATTAAGTTGCAAAGACAGAATGACAATCTAGGTCTTTCATGCAACGAGGCTTTGTCTGTTAGCCACCTCTTCATTTATTAGTCAGTCTGTTTTTCTGTCTAGGCTCTAGGCCCTTCTAATTCAATTTACTTTTTGAAAAGCATAGTTCATTCTATTATTTTATTTTGATGATTCTGACACCCTCTTTATCTACCAGACAAAATTTTAGTGGGTGCACATGTTAATGTGATTTCTTATCCTGTTCCAGAACCAAAGAAAACATCATTAAGCACCACCATGGTAACTGTGGAAAGACCCCTAGCTTTAGAAGTAGAAGACTCCAGTTCAAATCCTGTCTTTATGACTTTTTTTTTTAACCTACATAACCTTGGTCATCTTTGAACATCAGTTTTGTAATCTATAAAATGGGGTTAGATTAGATGATCTCAAATATCCCTTTCAGTTCAAAATCTATTTCTCTCACTGGGTTGTTATTATGCATCTAGTGCAATGGATACCTCAGAATCAGAGGGTTCCAGGAAGTGACCTTGAGGTCAAAGGTTCCCCACCCCTAGAATAGTCCTTTTAATAAAATAACATTATAATCCCATCAAGTAAAAATAGATTGAAAGATAAAAACAAATAAAGTCACTACAATGGATCTTCTTGCTGAAGTCCTGAAAACTATTTTCATTTTCCTCTCTTTAAATGGCCCTCAACTGCATCCTAGATCAAACTATCTGGGGTCAAAGCTAATTCCTAATTCCACAAGTCATGCATCACAATTTTACTGCTTGCCATAGTTCCAGCTAGTGCTATGAGAATGTAGGGGTTTGAGTCCTACCTCCTCAGTTCCAAGAACATCATGTCCCACAACAACCTATAATCTTCTCAATCAACCAAGGAGCACTTATTTAGCATCAATAGGTGCTAGGTACTAAGTCAACACATGAAGTAAAGTCAACTACCATTTAATAAGTAACTAGAAATATACTAGGAGTTGGATAAACATTGATTAAAAATGCTACTTTTCCTTCCCTGAAGGAATACAGAAGTTGTTTCAGGAGGCAAATACATCTGTAAGCATATTTGAAATATATCTGTGATAATTTGGGGGGAGGCACTAAAAGCTGGCCTCATTAGGTGGGAGCATTTGAGCAGAACTTTGAAGCAAATTGGGGATTTTAAGAGGTAGAGGTCAGAAGGGAGTATATCTGAGGCATGAGAAACAGGCTCTGTAAAGCCACTGAGACCAGAGGGAAGTACCATGGCTCAGGAAAGTTAAGGAGGCTAGTTTGACTGAAAGGTACAGAAAATGAAGGGCAATAATGTGTGATGAAAACCAACAAAGGTAGATTAGATCCAGTTTGTGAAGACTTTTACATACAAAACAAAAGAGTTTGTATTGGACCTTAGAACCTGTAGGGAGCCACTGGGGCTTACTGAGTAGGGAATGAAAAGATCAGAAATACACTTAAGGAATATTGCTTTGGCAGCCATGTGGATAATGGCTTTTGGGAAGGGAGAGCTTTTAGACAGATAGACCAAAGAGGAAACTGCTGTAGTTGTCCAGGCAAGAGGTGATTAGGTTAATGGCCTTGGGAATCATGACAAAGAGATGAATTTGAGATTGTAGAGGAAATTAGAATCAATAGGACTCAATACGTGAGATGAGCGAGAGCAAAGTGTGTTGATAATGCCTCACAGTGACAAAATTGTGAATCTCAATGACTAGAAGGATGATGGAGTATCCTCGATAGAAACAGTTCTAAAAAGTACATATTTTGGGGGAAAGATGAGTGTTTGAAATGTTGAATTTAAAATGTTTACAGGTGATCCATTTTGAAAGGTCCAGTGAGTAGTTGCAGATGTAGGGGTGAATGTCAGGAGAGACACGAAGACTGGATAAATAGATCTTAGGATTCATTTGTGGAGAGATGGTAGTTACACCTTCAGGACTTTCAACTGAACTTTCAGGTGGTGTGGAACCTGTAGCCTCAAGGCCACATGTGGCCCCCAGGCTGCAGGTTCCCCACACCTGAATCTAAAGCATCATGTAAAAAATGTTCTTTCTTGTTGTATCTTTAGTAAATAGAATTCAAGATACAGAGCCAGAGGGACCTTCAGAGTCATCTAGTCTAATAGAGGTGGAAAATGAGGCCTAGGGAGTTTAAATGACTTGAACAATGTCATACAGAGAGGGAGTGGTTAAAGTGGAATTTGAACCCAGGTCCTCTGGCTCCAAAGCCAGTGCTCTTTCCACTGAAAATTGAAGAAGATAGGACCTCAAAGAACAACATAGCCAGGGAAATGGGATGATTAGAAATTCCTACTGCCTTCCTTCGTTCTGTCTTTCCCTAAAAGGTATTGTTTGTTAGGGTAGAATCTGGCAGAATGGGAAATTTACCATGATAATATTAATATTTTGTATTTTATTACCTTTTTATTACAAAGTGTTCTCATATCTCTTCTCTGGCAGGGAAGAAAAATGGTGTATACAATAAGGGAAAAAATCAAGAAAAGATGTTAATAATAGCATGATTATTTTCAACCTCAGATGCCTAAGAAAAGTAATAACTGATGTGTAACTTATGCAGATCTATGCAAACAATTATTTAGATGGAAGAGGCAGGAAAAGGGATACTTGCAAATGGCAAGGTTTGCAAATGATAGTTTGTGGCAGGGTACCTCTTTGGCACTGGGCCACATTAATGAGGAATCAGGTTTGGAAGATACAATTTTAAAATTTCATGTATAAGCTCGATACAGAAGTGCTTTGAAATAGAAACAATTCATTCTTTTAATCCATTTGTGTTTCATTGGACAATCTATCCATTCCTTGAGGGTGCTATTCACTCTACCTTGGGAAAGGAAAGTGGTAGTTGCTTTTTCTTCCGTCTGTATCTTTATCTTCATAGTTACAATAACACGTATATGTATACACATTATATATAATACATGTACGTGTGTATCTAAATATATACATGTATATGTTTATGTGTATACTCATATATATGTATATGGGTACATACACATACTTTTATTTCTATAATTTTTTTTAGGCCCTTAGATATGGAATGTATGACATGATCTTCTGTAATGCTGTATCATTGCTTTATGGTACAATATCTTGCTATTTGTGACAATGTCTTATGTCAGAATGAACTATTGTCTGTGTGACCAGAAGAGTGTAGGCATATCCACTGGCCCTATGTTGTAGTTCAATTATCTAGTATTTATGCCTTTCTTCTTTAAAAAATATCTTCCACTATTTCTGTGTATTTCAATAAAGCTAATGATTCAGCCTCTGTTTTCTACTGAAATCTTCTGATAGAAAGAGTTCCCACATTGGCAGTTTGAACATAGAAATCATAGGAGCACGCACTATGACTAAAATGATTGTGCCAAGAGTGTCAAGTTCAATAAAAGTTTTATTATTTAACCCTTTATCAAACCTGAGAAGTAAGGACTCTGCTTGTTTCTCATTCCAATTCTATAAACCAACCAAAAGCTCAAGAGCTGCAAAAGACTTTAAAGACCATTTAGTCTAACTCCTTATTTTACAGATGGGAAAATTGATGTCTAGAAAGGTTGTGACTTGCCCAAAGTGACATAGGTAAAAAATGTCAGAGGTGAGATTAAAACACAGATCTTCTAACCCCAGGGTCAGTATATTACCTTCTAGTTCACTACATGCTTGTTCTAGTGGGGGCAAAATAAAGTTATTAAACTCAGAGTCATAAAACCTGGGTTTGAATCCTATTTCCATATTTTCGAGACCCAGTTCAAATCCCACATTCTGCAAATAGTCTTTCCTGGTCCCATTAGTTCCTTCCTCTCTGAGATTAATTTCCAAAAAATCTGTATATCTTTTATATGTGCTTAGTTATTGACATGTCTCACCCATTAGAATATGAACTCCTTGAGGGTGGGGACTGGTTCTGTCTTTGTCTGTATCCTCATGCGCCAGGCTCATGGTAAGTGTGTGATAAAAACTTATTAAATGACAATCAGATTTTAGGTTTTTATCACATCACCTTTCCAAACTTTATATTCTTAGCTGTAACATGTGGATAATCAGACAAATCATAGAACTAAGAGGAAAATTCCAGTTCTGCTCTCAAATCAGCTTTGCAGCAATGATATTCCTCTATCAGTCTCTGGTCCTCAATTTCTCCATTTGTAAAATAAGAAGGGATGGGTTAGATTAGATGAACTCTTAAAGTTTCTATTAACTCCAAGTTTATGATTCTGTGACCCTAAGATTCAAAGAATGTAATGAATGTGTATAAACCTCTTTGTAAGAGTGAAGTAGCACATAGACATGAATTATCAAGGTTGTTTTCATCAGTTTGAAAGGTAAGTCATATGTTCTTTCTAGTTAATTTGGGCATTTATAATAGCCAAAATGATTTAGTTGCTTAAGATTATTCTTGAAACAATATTGTTGTTACTGTATACAACATTCTTTGGGTTGTACTCCCTTTACTCTTCATTATTTTGTGCAAGTCTGTCCTTGTCTGTAAAATCAATGAGCACATTATTTCTTATAGCACAGTAGCATTCCATCACATGCATATACCATTGTTCCATTTGTGTCTAATACTAGCCATCTCTAGGGTGGGGGAGAGGGGAAGGAAAAAAAGAAAAAGATTTCATGATAAACAGTATATATTTAAAAGGAATAATAAGTTGTACATAACAGATTTGCAGTTTTATGTGAAACCATCTTTTTATTATTCTATTATGTTATATAAGTGCTTTCTTTATTTCATAGATTAGAAAATAAAATGAATAAAAATTTTAATAAAGAAAGCTAAACCATGTGTAGGAGATTTTCCTAAATCTCTCCCCTTCCACCCCTACCCCCTGCCTTTTTTTCCCCCTGGAAATAAGAGGATAAAAACATGTAGTTTTATAGTTCATGGATTTCTATCTTGATTTATTTGAAACTTGTTTTAACCAGTGCTGATTGGTCTAAATCAGCATTCTGTACATGGCCTTGAATACCTTTGCTTTCCAGTGTCAGCCTTCCATTGAAGATCTCAAAGGTCTTTAGCACAGGGTTTTTAATAGCTTTTTTTTTTTCAATTGACTATGGGAAGTTAGATGAGCAATAAGATTTGAATCACAAAACCCCAAGGCCTTCATTCTCTTTCAAAATTCCACACAAAGTAGTGTGCATATAGTCTAAGTGTGTGAATATCTAATTAGGTGTGTGGCATTCTTTTCTACCAAGTTTCTCTGAATTTGTTCCCAAGGACTTCTAGATAAACACTGACTGGAGTATATCTTTCTGAATCCTTTCCTTTCCCTTTCATCTTGTTTATCCCCTCTTCAGTGATGGTGATGGGTTAGTGAAGGTGGAGAGTTCTTCTAATTGCCCCTCATATCATCTGACTTTTAGAATCTGCTATGCAACCTGTTAATCAGAGGATATTAGAAATCTAACAGGGGAACTTGGCTTTAATACCAGCCCTATAAATAGAGATAATGGGAAATAACTAGTGACTTGGTAAAGTTAGGAACATAAATAAAGCCAATTTTCAATCCTTCTGGGTTTCCCTTGACCTCCCTGCTTTTACCTTCTATATCCTCTTCCTTTGAAGCAAAAAAGAATAGCAGTTTGCAATTTCCCATTGCTGTTTTGGGGAGCAAAGTAGAAAACACATGGATTTACAATTCAGAGGACAAAGGAACAAGTTCTAAGACTAGCTAGCTACACAACACTGGGCCAGTGCTTTAACCATTTAGGGCCTCAGTTTATGGAAAGAAGGAATTGATTTCTAAGGTTCCCCTAAGCTTGAAATGTTAAAAATATATATCTATGGTAAGCATTATATCCCAACTGAAGGACAAAACTCAAGACCCTAAATGCTGACATAAACAATTTAGGAGGCAGGGGTGGGAAGATAGATCATAAGTCTAGAGTTGGAAGGAAGCTTAAGCAGTCACCTAGACCAAACCCCTCATTTTCTAGATGAGACCCAGAAAGATGAAGTTAGGGACTAATAAAACTAGAATTCAAACCCTGACCTTCAGATTTCATATCTAATATTCTTTCCATTATACCCTGGAAATTACATGGTTGAGTTCAACACATTCTGAGTTTAACTTGGTGCCTTTATTGTAGTTTTCACTCTTAGGAGACAGAGAAGGAAGTGTCTTTAAAATACATTACATAATCAGGTACAACATTTTACTTGTCTTTCAATCAACTCATGCTAGTTGTTGCTCTACTGTCTCAAATGGTCACCCAGGGAAACAATATTGACAGCAGTCTATGGAGTTTCCAGCAACCAACTAGTGGATTCAAAGGGGAATGGAATTAATATTTTTTATTGGACATCCTGTATATTAATTTGTCCTCTCCCTATTTATCCCTGCCTCTTAGAAACACTTTTTTTCGAGATTCAGCTCAAATACCACCTTTTGCTGAAGACCTTTCCCCCTCTTCCCAGTGCTTAGTATTTACCTTCTGTCTCTTCTTTATATATCTTCTGTGTACCCAGATATGTATATGTTTAAGTCATTGGAATGTGAGCTACTTCAGAGCAAGGACTGCTGTTCTCTCTCTCACTCTTCTCTAATTCTCTCATTATCTCTATCTCCCTGTTCAACCCACCCTTAGCACTCAGACCAGTACATGGAACATAGTAAGCATTTAATAAATGTTGGAATGATTGGTAAATTCATCGGTCAACTAGTAAGGTTGAATTTGTCTTCAAGCATTGATTTGAAGACCTATTCCATGCTGTTTACCCTGGTTGTCATCTTTGTGTCTGGTTATGGTTCTATCGTTGGTTACCCTAAGCAGATATCCATTGGTTCGAATGAGGTTGTGTGAGTTGAATTGCTAGCATATGTATACCAGTTTACTTCACTTGACCACCTCAACAGCATGGAACAGAGTGGTATGAGCTAAAAGTTTGGGTGATTGGAGTTTATGGAAGCCCTGGGAATGCCAACTGCAGTTGTTTAGCTAAGTTGCTGTAAAAAGAAAAAATGATGATATGCAAAAGAAAGACTTCAATATTGTGAAAAGAGTGGAAATAGGAAGTTCCATATTCTTCTAGGTTTTCCCAGCAGAATCACTGTCTGTCCCTTCCTACCCCCTATCTTTCTATAGGCTTCCAATAGCCTAGGGTAATTTTTCTTCAGTATCCCTAATCTGATTTGAGGCAACATCCAGTATGAATCTACTCCACCCTGCGTTATAAGAACCTTCTCTTATTTTTATCTGAATCCCTGCAGAAATAGACAGGAGGACCACTTAATTTGTGACAAATGTTGTCCTGATACAGTATCCCCTTTGCTCCCATTTATCCACAAGTACCCACTGACCCTGATACTTGATCACCAGCCTCTTCCCTGTCCACCTGCAACACACTTTTACTTTGGAATGGCAAGAGCCAAAGGAAGTGGAGGTGTGAGGATTCATAACTGTATTTTTATACTTACAGTAACACCAGATAATAACAGTGACTAGCCCTGGCAGAATGTCCTTCTCCGAGGGCTGGGAGAGATCTTACACCAATTTTCTTAAGACTATCGAGAGAGTAAGAGGGAACAAATAATTACATTCCCCACCTTAGAGATAGATGGGGAGACAGAAGTTTCTGGAGCTATCGTGGTCAAGCAGAGCTTTGGGGAATAGAACTCTGGTCGCCATATTTCCAGTCTTATCCTGTGGATGCTGAGCTGGGTTTATTGGGGCAGTAGCTAATGGGGTGCTAAATTAGGAAGCAGAGGTTATTATCCCTGAAGGAAAATGCTGAACACTCAGTGAGGATTTGCGAAGATCTCAGGAAAAAAGGCAAGTATAACAGGACCTGTAAAACAGAGGAAGAAAATAGCTAATTCTTAGGTTCAGGAGAATTCTCTAGAAGTAGAAACAGATGGGAATTGTGACTTAATTGAGCTATTATTAGATGCTAAATTTGATCCAATGCTTAATTGTACCACTGAAAAAATATTGCTTTACTCAGGAAGCTCAGATTGTGTTTCTGTGGTTTTTGGCGATGGTAAACTGAATGATCAGGGATGTCAAATTTTAATTGTATCTTTTATGTCAGCTGCTGAAAGAAGCAACCTTCTCAATGAAACAGACATTGAACCAGATTGTGGTTGCCTTTTTCTTCCCTCTTTAGAGCCTGTAGTTTTGGACTCCTGAATCTTGAGAAATTTCACATACCAACTATCCCACTGCATTGTGATATGCTAATGGAGAAGAGAATTTGCCACTAACATATCTTTAAAAAAATATTTTAAGGCTTTGTTTTCCTCTTTTTGGATCAGAATATGCCTTTCAAAATGGGAATGATGAAGAGAAAATATTCAACTAATAGGAATTTTTCCCCTATGAATATGGAAAAATCAAGGCAGAATTTATTCTGCTTAAAAGTGAAAGAGTCCTGTCATAGAATTACACATTTAGAGTTAGAATAGCCCTTAGAGGCCATCTTATCCAACTCCCTAATTTTATGGATGAGGATCTGAGGTGAAGTGACTCGCCTAAAGCTTACATAGCAATAAGTTACTGAGAGAGGAGTTGAACTCTGAGTTTCTTATCTCTTACACTGAGCACGTTATTCACAACACCATGAAGGAAGTGATCTACATTTTACTGTGCCTCGATCCTAATGATTTCCAGCGCTGGAATGGTTGGGCTTGAAACAGCATCGGGGAATAGGGGAAGTTTTTTGTTGTTGTTTGTTCAGTTTTTGGTAGCCATAATTGAATTTTATAAGGAGATAGTTGTCCCCAAGTTTTATAAAGAGCTTTCCCTGTCCTGTCTCTTCTTTCTTCCTACCTGTAAGAAGAGAAGATCAAAATTGAAGATGAGAGAAAGAAGAAAGCAAGTTTGTGAGAAAAAAAAAAGCATGCTTCTGGAGTTAGATCTGGATTCTCGTTCCCGCTCTGTAACATTTCTGGAGGACTGTGTTCAGTTCTGGTACTATGTTTCAGGAAGGACATTTATAAACTGGAGAGTGTTAACTTCCTCTGACTTCTAAACCTCAGTATCTTGTTCTATAAAATGAAGAGTTCAGGGGTGGGGAACCTGTGGCCTTGAGACTGCATGTGGCCTTTTGTTAAGGGAATTTGTTCTGTGAAGTTTGGATTCAGTCAAAGGGCTGCACTTGAGGACCCAGAGGGTCACACATGACCTCTAGGGCACAAGTTCCCCACTCTAGACGAGATGGTCACAGACTAGAAAGCCCATACTAGCTCAGATACCCAAGGATCCCCAAAATCTCAAGTCTTAGAGTCTATGGGATTCTAGTCTCTTCTGTCTCACTCACTATTATCCCTCAGATTAGTCAGTTGATTAAAATGCAAGATCTATTCTAAGTCTAACAATTACAAAAACTAGTCTGTGGTCACTTTGTTGGATATAGCACAACTCAACTGATGGAGCATGGTCCTGTAGAATCAAACTTGGACTTAGAGTTAAAAGGACCTGAGTTCAAGTCCTGACATAGCCTGTCATACATGTAACTGTATGACCCTGGCTAAACTATTTAACCTCTGTAATCCTTTGTTTCCTTATCTATAAATTGAAGGATTTGGCCTACATAACATCTATGATCCCTTCTGACTCTAAATTCATGAACTCTATGGGGCTATAAAGATCAAAATATACAAATTTTCACCTCTGCCAACTCAGTAGGGAACTCTGGTATGGCTAATAAAAAATAACAGCCATTTATCTAGGTCTTTCAAATTTGAAGAACATCTTACATATGTGATCTCATTTGAACTTCAAAACCACCCTGTGAAGAATGATCCTATAAAGTAGTATTATCCAGATTTCATAGATAAGGAAGATAAGACTCATGGAGCCTTGGGAGTGACTTGTCCAGAGTCACATTGAGGGTAAGCACCAGAGGTCAGATTCTCCTGTCTTGTATATACACTCATATCTTTCTGATTCCAGGTTCAGCAATCTATCCATTACATCAAACAGCTTAAGCAGCATAACTGAGGATGGGGGAGGGAGAAAGGAGATTGGAAGCTGGTCCTTAAGAAGTCCATGTCTGAGAAGTGAATGTGGAAAAAAAGGTAGACTAAGGGAAAGGTCCCTTGTAAGAGGAGTACTTTCATCACTACTCTACTTGCTCTAGGAGAGAGGGAACAAAGTTACCTCCTCTGTGCCCTTTTTTTTACTTTTTATCCTGCCAAAGCTTTCACTAAACAGAGAGGGATGGTTGCCTGTAGACCTCTCCATTTAGCTTAGAGAGTACAGGTGAAACCTTATGCTGTAGCCCAGGGCATGGGAGGGTGGTGGGGTGGTGTAGGATGAAAGCATCAGAAGCAGCTCAAAGCTAGGCACGTATAAAATTTCTTTCTGCTGCTTCTACCCACACCCATCTCCAGGCACAGCTTTCTTTGCTTCCTGCTCATCTTCTTGAAGTGACAGTTTTCAGCAAGTTTGAGTTTGAAGTCTGCATATGAGTGAAGAAGATTGTGTCCCTATATCTTCCTAGCACAATAGTGCCATTTAAGAAGGAAATAGCTCTAATGGGCATCTCTATTACAGTGAAATTCAAAGGCATTGCTTTCAAGTAGGACTAAAGAATGGAGAGATGAGCCAATAATTTGGGAAATCCATTTTTATCACATATGGAGAATTCTCCTAAAGCAGCTCAACTTGAAAGACAGCTTGACATCATGGTGGCTCAAAAGGCCTTCTTCTCAGTGAGGATACCCACTAAAGTGAAAGTCATTCCAAACCTTACACATCTGTACAAAATGATTGTGGTTTGTCTCTTCCATTTTAAGCTTTGACCCAGCCTATGATTTATCCTATGGAAGATGAATTACTTTTCTTAAAAGAAAGAAAGAAAGAAAGCTGAAGAAGCTAAAAATGTTATGCCATTCAGTTTTCAGATACTCAAGTAAATCACTGGTGGTCTTCCCCTCCCTAGACAACAATGTAAAATACATACCTTTGCATGAAGATAACTTGAGAAATGCCCAATTCCATACTGGAGAACCCCAGTCCTTGCCTGGTCGCTGTTGTGATTCCGAAGACTGGTGAGGGTATCCTCTGCTAAACTTGCCTACCAAGACAGCCATTACATTGACTTTGTCTTGCAGCTGGACTTTGATGACTCTGGAAAAGAGAATGAGAATGACAACTTTACCCAACTCTGCCTCACTTAAGTGCAGTTCACACACAAGTCAAGACATCACCTGTGATGTCATTGATCCTCTGTGAAAATGAAACATCACCAACAATAACAACAACATAGGACTTATATCAGGTAGCCCAAATGTTTTCTGTCCTGTCACTTCTCCTGAGTAACACTTGAGTGGAAAGAAGATTTCATCTGGAATCAGAAGGGCTAGGTTCATAGCCTGGCATGACTACTTCCTACCTGTGTGACCTTAAGCAATTTAATTAACCTCATTGGACCTCATTTCCTTGTCTATAAAATAAATGTGTTGGACTAGATTGATTTGAGGTCTCTTAGAGATCTAACAATGAATGAATGTACTAAGTTGATTCTTTGCTACTGTACTCCCCACACTTTTCACAGGGTAGCGTTAATCAGCGGAAGCAATTAGGACTTAGAGATTTCTGCAAGTGAGGCAGAAATAAAATGGAAGAATTGAAGAGCTGGGGAAAAAGAAACTTGGTGGGCTGGTCTTGGGTCCATACTCTTCTCAAGCCGTTTGTCCCTACTATGACTTTCAGACTGTATTCTGCATATTATTCCTCCTTGGCTTAGTTTACTTTTTATTTCTGATTCCTTCACTAAGGTGAGGATAAGATTTGTGGTTAATACACTATATACTTAAGAGCTTTATCAAGTTATTCTTTGTAGTGAGGCCTATTATTTTGACTCACATTTCCTATTATATTAATCTCCATCATAGAACAATTTAGTCTTGTATGTGTGCAAACACATATTTATACACTTCACACACCCACCCACCCACCTCCCCCCCCACACACATACAAGCTTCCATTTTTCCAAGTGCATTATCTTGTCTGCTGGACGTCAAAGAAATGGTTCCCATCCCTCGAAGGTTTAAGTACACAACTCTGCAGCTCTCTAGGTTTATAGAGAATACAACGTCTCAGAATTGGAAGGAAACACAGAGAGCTTCTAGCATAACCAATACATGGACAAGAATACCCTTTTTGACCCTGAAAATGAATCATTTAGTCTCTGTTTGAAGATCTCCAATGAGGGGAAAACACTGTCTGCCTGAGTAACCTACTCCATATTTGCGTAGTTCTAATCATTAGAAGGTTGTTTTTTTCCACCCTTACCCCAAGCGCAGATCTACCTCTCTCTCTACTTTTCTAACCAATTTCTTCTAGTTCTTCTCTCTGGGACCAATTTTTTTTAAAAAAGAAATCTAATTCTTTTGCTATATGAGTGCTCTTTAAGTACTTGAAGATAGTTCCTATGCCCCTATCTTCTGTCTTTTCCCTTCTAAACATCCTAGTTCTTTGACTTATTTTCACTTGACAAGATTTCCAATTGTCTCACCATCCCAGTTACATTCTTTAAAAATTATTTTTATTTTTAGTTTCAGATTCTCTCTGTCCACCTACCTCCCCTCCCATCCATTGAGAAAGCAAAAACTACAACCAATATACATGTGAAGTCATGCGAAACACATCTCTGCAGTAGACATTCAGTTATCTTCTTCAGATACATTTTTATTTGTCAATGTTCTTTTTAAAATGTTGCAGCTATGACTGTATGCAGTTGAGAATCAATTGTGGTTTGATCAATTGTGGTTGGACACTGTACCTCTTTTAGTGTGGTCTAAGAGGGCATTAGCTTTTGGACTGCCATGTTCTACTCTTGACTCTGATTGAATTTTTGGTTCAGTTAAAACAGTGAATGTTTACACAATCTTGATCAGTCTCTATCCTGTGATTTTGAAACTGATCTTTTAATTCTAAGGTAGAACTTTCTATTCATGTCTATTAAATTTCATCTTATATTTGGTCCATTGTTCTAGCTTTTCAAAATCTTTTTGCTATTTAACTCTCTTATCCATGATAACTATTTATCCTATTTTTCCTCCATGTTTCTAGCTTGTATCTCTCTCCCCACCCCAGATCATTTCATTTTTGCTCTTCCATTCTGCTGCATCTTCACCCCTAGTAACTCTATGCAGCTCAGAATGATTTAGGGCAGTGGTGTAAAATTCAAATAGAAACGGGAACGATTACTCCATATGGAAGGATCATTACAGGTAACTTATTGACTTATTTTTTTTTTAGTTAAATTTACTTATTTAACTTTTTACATGCATTTTCACAAAATTTTGGGTTCCAAATTTTCTCCCTATTTGTCCCCTCCCCCCACCCCAATACACTGAGCATTCTAATTTCCCCTATCATCAATCTGCCCTCTCTTCTATCATCCCTCCCTTCCC
>CM053771.1:148863441-149003484 GCA_028658325.1 Potorous gilbertii | reverse complement strand
TCATTGCAATGTGATTGTATTTCCAAATATCATTTAGTTCTCTCAGTATTTTGTAGGAAGACATGTTCTATCACAGTTGGATCTGTGTGTTGCCAAGGCCACCCCTTGCTTGGGATCCTTTCCCAAAAGACCTCTTCTGGATTGCAGCCACTCAAAGGGCATGCTTCCCTGTCTGGCTCATGAGATCCTCATGTTTTTCAGAACTAGATAAGGCCATCTGTCTTACAGAAGACAGCCCTGGAGGCTATGGTTTCAAGCCTTTGTTGATAAGAGAAAGCCATGTAGACTATCCTCTTGGGTTAACACTACTCTCTAAAATGAAAGGAAAATCAGCAGAGACTCAGAAAGAGATAGTGATAAAATAGGTTTGTGGATCTGATGAATGCATGTTCAGGAAGAAGCATGAATTAAGTGAATTTTCCTTCTGCATTTTAGAACCTACCTTCTTTTCTTCTGCCTCAAACAGGAAGATTTCTTTATTACTACCAGTAACTGTTTTAGAACCATAGGATTCTGTGTCAATGTTTAAAAAATACCCATAAATTAATTCACCCAT
Source organism: Potorous gilbertii (assembly GCA_028658325.1). NCBI lineage: Eukaryota > Metazoa > Chordata > Mammalia > Diprotodontia > Potoroidae > Potorous > Potorous gilbertii. The sequence goes on along the minus strand of CM053771.1, from coordinate 149,002,928 downwards.
TCCATCTCTAAACAAAAATGATGGTGCTGAAGAGGAAAAACAAACCTATCCTGTTCAAAAACATCAGGGAAGAAAATTCCCAGATCTCCTTGGTTATCCTTTCTGATGATTCAAGATATGCAATAGATTCCCTTGGTGATTGCTATTCAGTAGTAGGTTTGAACATGCCCAGGAACAATCAGGCTTTTACAACCTAAGAAGTTGGAGTTATTTCTGGAGAATTTGGGTTTACTATACCTGATGCCATTGAGATATCTATGTAATGTAGTAGATAGAGTGTTGGACTTAAAGTCAAGAAAACTTGAGTTCAAATCCTGCCTCAGACACATAGTAGCTGTGAGACTGTATATTTAACATCTCTCAGTCTCATTTTCCTCATCTGGAATCCATTCGACTGGGAGCTCCTCTAAGCAGTTCTTTCACTTTTCTTTGTATTCATAGTGCTGTACATAGTACAGTGCTGACACATAGTAGGTGCTTAATGTTTGTTGGGTGTCTAAAATTAGTTGGTTGACTAATATGGTGTAATAATAGCAGTTGCTTCACAAGGTTGTTTTAATCAAATGAGATAACATAGGGAAATGATTGAAAAACCTTAAGGCACTATATGTAAATGCCATTATCACTTTTATTGATTATTATTTTAATTGTACTTTATTGAAAATTTCTGTGTGCAACTTGACAGGCTTGAGTTGGAGTTCAGTCCTGGGGGCTGGGTTTTAGGAAGGCTATTCTAGTGAGCATCCACAGTAGGGCAACTAGAATGATAAAGGCCTTTTAATTCTAGACATAGGAGATTTTGACTGAAGCAACAAGAGATGTTTAGCCTGGCAAAACAAAGGTTGAGGGAGGGCATGATAATCACCCCCTAGTATTTAAAGGATTGTCACCTGAAAAAAAAATTAGACTTGTAGTGTTTGGTCCCATGGAATAGAATAAGGAGTAATGGGTAGAAGCTGTAACAGATGAATTTAGTCTTGATCTAAGCAAAGACTTCTTCAAAAAAATAAAAATATTTTTTCCAATTATGTGTAAAGACAATTTTTACCATTAATTTTTACAAAATTTTTGAGTTCCAAATTTTTCTCCCTCTCCCTTCCCTCCACTCTTTCCAAAATGGCAGGCAACTTGATATAGGTTATATATGGGCAATCATGTAAAACATATTTCCATCTTGGTTGTGTTATAAAAGAAGAAACAGATCAAAAAGAAAAAAAAAAACTACACAAAAAAGCAAGTGAAAATGGCATGCTTCAATTTGTATTTAAAGTCCATCCGTTCTTTCTCTGGATGCATATAGTGTTTTCTGTCATGAATCCTTTGTAATTTTCTTGGTTCATTGTATTGCTGAGAAGAGTTAAGTCATTCATAGTTGATCATCACACAATGTTGCTGTTACTGTGTACAGTGTTCTCTTGATTCTGTTCATTTCACTTTTAAGCAAAGACTTCTTAACGATTAGCACTATCCCGAAGTGGAACAGGCTACCTTGGGAGTTAGTGGGTTACCCCTCAAAGTAAAGGTTTAAACAAAATTTTAACTACTTGACAGGTGCATTATAGAGGGTTTTTACAAAAATTGTTTTGGAGTAGGAGATAGATTTAATGGCTTTCTGAGGTTATTTCCAAGTCTGAAGTTGTATGATTTGTAAATGTATCTCAGTAGTGGTAGCACATAGTCTTCTTGGTCTACTTATCTTGAAGGAGTTTAGATAATGACTGAGTTGTAGCAGAGCTATCTATTGTGTGAATGGAAAAGAACCACTTGATTTTTCATCAGAGGTGACTTCCCTCTGTGAAGGGTCAACCGTTGAGCAAATCTGTCTAGCTGGATTGCTCTCTGGTCATGTACTTGACTCAATCTGGGCCTCACCTGGACGAGGTCTTTGAGGTCCCAGAGTTAACCTGTGTTTCGTTCCTGCTACACCTTGTGACAAGGTGAATTTGTAACCACAAACACAACCTGACCATATTCCATGCCAGCCGTGTCTCTAATTAAAGCCATTTTGAGGGGCTGGAGGCTAATTTGAAGGAGACTGCCAGATGGGTTTCTACAAGTATAAAAGTGCTAGTTTGACTATTAATGATAGTGTAGTGTTTAATTGGCTCAAGTTAAGGAATAAAAACAAAGTGATAGAGGGAAAGCAAACAGCTGGGGTCCCTTCTTCAAGCAGTGACATGTCACTATTGACTATTGGGTCAGAATAAAAGAGTACCAGAACCAAAGCTAAAGAGAGAAAAGTGATGATGAGTTGTTTTTCAAACATAAATAGACCTTGTTTATGGGATCACAGATCTAAGACCTTGTTGTTCAGGAGTTTCTCAGTTGTGTCTGAGTCTTCATGACCCCATTTAAGGTTTACTTATCAAAGATGCAGGAGTGGTTTGACATTTCCTTCTCCAGCTCATTTTACAGATGAAGAAACTGAGGCAAACAGGGCTAAGTGACTTGTTCAGAGTCACACAGCTAGAAAGTTTCTAAGGCCAGATTTGAACTCAGGTAGATAAGTTTCCTTGATTCCAGGCTCAGCACTCTATCCACTATATCACCCACCTGCCCAGACATAGGAGGAGGAGGGACTTTAGAGGTCATTTGGTCTAATCCTCTCATTTTAGGAGATGAGGAAACTGACGTCAGATGACTTGTACAAGGTCTCATAGTGTGTGACAAAACAGATTCAAACTCCAAATCTGGTATTTTTTTATACAGTCATCTCACTACTTTTTCCTGACTCTTACTTCTTTCTGTAGAGCTTCCAAAATAATACAAGGCCATTCTTAATTCCTAAAAAAATCAATATAGGAAGGATCTGTGATTTCACAAGCATGGGGAACTCCCCTGTGATTGTCACTAATCTTTGATTTAGTAGGTAAGTTCTAGGGAGTTACTAGGGTTGTAGTATGTAAGTGCTAGTGTTGAGATTTGAATTCAGGTCTTTCCTACTTTCAGGTCATTATCCTATATACTATGCCAGATTCCCACCATGTTTGAAATATACACATTTAAGTATAAACCTGATAGAGCACCACTGACATATAAGATAGCTGGTAAAGTGAATTAAGGACCAGTGAAGGGAGCAGCAATAACTGCCCCCAGGACATAAGGCATTGATGTTCTTGATTAAGAAAATGGTGACAGAAGCAATTCTAACTTCCTCACCTGCTCATGTGCTTACCGGGCATAACTAGAGTTGGAAAGGCCAATTCCAGAACCACACATGCAACACTATCTTAAAGCCTTTGAGGCATCTCAGTCCTTACTAGTTCAGGCAACAAATGTTTATTGAATCCTTATTATATGCATGACACTGCTGGATTTGTCAAGAGGGACAGAAGTCTAGTTAGAGACAGTGTGACAAATACAGTCTCCCATGTATAACACTGGTAGTTCTTGCTCAGTGTACACACAATATCGCTATGATCTCTACAGTGCTTCAGATTTTATTAATTTAAATCAATCCACTACTGAGATGGCATGCCTGTTGACAAACCTTTTATCCGTTGCCATTTTGAGTTAAGGTAGCAGACAACCATAAGTCAAACTAATATTTTTATGTAATTTGCCATATTTTTCATCAGAAGCCATCAGTTCCTTCAAAATTAATGTAGAGATATACATAAATATGTGATATCAAAGCCTGAGGTGAAATGGAGACCTTGTTTTATTCAGTAAATTAAAAAATAGCCAAAAATAGTTTCACCCCATTTGAAAGGCCATTGAAATGGCATCTGTTAAGTACCAACTATTGCTTTTTTATGGTGTGGTCCACCTAATGGCCATTTTCCAGATAGGTATACCAAGTCAAGAAGCAAGCAAGTGAGTGCTTCAGCTTGCCTTTCACTTAATGATATTTGAGATCACTACTTCAGCTCTCTTAAAGGATATTTTCAAGGTTATCTGTTGCTACAGTAGCTTGTTGTGAGAGGAACTGTCACCTCTGTATGCACATCATGCCATTTTGTTGCTAAGTCATTTACAAATTATGTCTCTTGCCCTGAATGTTTTCTCTTCTGTAAATATGTATGCTGTGTCCATTTTTAGCCACTGAAACTGGATTTAGTAGACCTATGTGTTGTCATGGGTTCTAATAACACTTGTTACATAGAGAACACTTTCCACAGAATTCAGAATATACTCCACACAGTAATATATCAACTAAAAATTATTTTTTAAAGTTCTTATCATGTACCCAGAAATTGTACTAAGTGCTAGAACCATCCTGGTTCAGGCCCTCATCACTTTTCATTTGAATTATTTAAATAGCCTTCTGCTTGATCTGTCTGCCACAAGTCTCTCACCATGTTGGTCCATTCTATTTTCAGACACCAAAGTGATGTTCCTAAAGTGCAGGTCCAACCAAATCCCGTCATTCTGATTAAGCTCTAGTGACTCCCTATCTGGATCAAATACAAAATCCTCTGTTGGGCATTCATTACTTTTTATAAGCTATCTCACCCTCTTTCATCTTCTTATATCTTTAAACCCTCCCCTTCCCCCACTACCACCCTAGTAAGTAACCAGTTAACACAGGTCTCTTGGCTGTTTCAGGAACAATACATTCCATCTCTTAGCTCTAGGCATTTTCTCCAGCTGTCCTCCAAACCTGGAATGCTCTCCTTCCTCTTCCCTTTCTCCTGGCTTCCTTCAAGTTCCAACTAAAATCTCATTTCTGTAGGAAGCCTTTCCTAATTCCCTTTAATTCTAGTGCTTTCCCTAATTCAACCCAATAAACATTTATTAGGTACCTCCTATATGTCAGGCATTATGCTAAGAGCTGAAGATACAATTAATAACCTTAGTCCTAGTTCCTGCTTTCAGGGACATTGCAAACTAATTGAGGAGGGGGAAACACATGAAAGGAGGCAGGAAAGGAGTGGGGAACACCAAGGGTAGTCACCCATGGAGTTGAAACCAGCAAATAGAGAGAGGATTGATCTCAGAGTCCAGGGTTCTGCCCTGTATAAAAGGAAGACATTGGCAGGGTACCAAACTCCTTCCTTCAGTGTTCCAAACCAAGGGAGAGGAAGCTGAGCAAGGTAATGTCAGTCAAGGCTTGAGTTAGCAGCATGATAATGAGATTAGAGGTGAGTTTATTTTAGGAAGAGCATTTTGTTCCTAGGAGTTGAAATCAGGTAGGGCAGCAGATACAAAGAGAATTATTTCTACTCTCTTAATTATTTCCCATTTCTCCTGTATACATCTTTGTTTGGACTTCTTTGTTTACTTCCTGTTTCCCCCATAGGCTACAAGCTTCGGGGGGGGGGGGAGGCGGTTCAGAGACTACCTTTTGTCTCTTTTTTGTAACCCCCAGCACAAAGCATAGTGCCTTTCAGATAGTTTACTTAATTACTTACTTAATAAACATTTACTTAATAAATGTTTAATGATTATTGACTAATTTCTGGGGCTACACATTTTAAAAAGCAAGAATAGTTTCTGCCTGCAAGGAGCTTACATTCCAATGTGGGATATTTCATGAAGACCAGTAGATATCTACAAGATATCTAAAGAATAACCATAAAGGCAGCTAGATGGCACAGTGGATGGAGTTCTGGGTCTGGAGTCAAGAACTCCCAAGTTCAAATCCAGCCTCAGACATTTGCTAGCTTCAAGACCCTGGGCAAGTAATTTAAATCTCAGTTTCCTGTGCTATATAATAAATGTGAGATGAAGAGGTTCTGAATTAGATGATTCTTAAGGTCTTTTTAACTCCAACATTCTATGGTTCTATTTCAGCTGGTGTGGGTATGTCTCCTGATGACCCATAAATCAATTACAAGGAACCATAGATTCCATAGCTCAACACCCCTTTGTTTGAGTAAATAACGCAGATTCACCTTCATGAAGGCTTTGAAGTAATAGAATGATATTAGGTGTCTTAAAAAGGTGTGGTAGTGTTGTATGTTCTAGGATCAAAGCATATAGATTTAGAGCTGGAAAGGACCTTAGAACACAATCCTCCTACCCCGCCAGCTTTATAGTGAGAAAAGTGAGCTCCAAAGATAGTGACTTACACAAGGTCACAGAGCTGGTGACAGATATCCCCCCCTCCCACCCACAACCCTGCACTAATCAAGTGCTTATTAGAATGTTATGCTTGGAATTGAGGAAGACCTAGATTCAAATCCTGTCTCTGAAACTTAGAAACTTTGTAGTTAAAAGCAAGATACAATCTTTTGGTTTCCTTATCCGAAGGACAGGGATGAGAATAACTGTAACAAAGAGGCCATCTGATAAAATGGATGAAGACTTCCTCCTCTGAGCCAGGAAAATCTGGGTTCAAATCCTACCTGGGATTTAAACTCACTGACTGTGTGACCTTAGGCACATCTCTTAATCTCTCCAATGTCCCAAACAACTTTCTATACCAGTACTTTGAAGAAAAGGTGGTCTGCATTTGGGAGAAAGAATTCCTTCCAAGAAGATCCCTACACGGTTGAAATCACAGATTTGGTGATCAAACAAATACATAAATAAATGGAAGTGTAAGTCAATAAATTACCTTAATTCCCTTCTCAGGGGGCTGTAATTCAACTCAAATATGTGGAAAACACTTTGCACACTTAAAAGTACTACATAAAGGTCATTGTTTATGACCTTGGTCTTTCTCTGCATGCATGTCATGCCATTTTGTTGCTAAGTCATTTAAAAAATGTCTCCTGCACTGAATATTTTCCCTTCTGTTAATATGCATGCTGTGTCCAGTACTAATCATTGAAACTAGATTTACTAGAGCAATGTGTTGTCAGTTCTGATAACACCTTTCTCTCACAGAACACAGAGTATATTGTATGCAGTAATACGTCAGTCAACAAGCCTTTTAAAAGTTTCTAACCACGTGCCAGGTACTGTGCTAAATGTCTCATTTCACAGGGAAAGAAAATGAGGTTCCTAGAGATGAATTAGTTTGCTTAAGGTAACCTAGCTATTAAATGTTGGAGTTTGGATTCAAACCCAAGTTTCCTGACTCCAAGACCAGCATACTTTCTACTATACCTGTCTGCTTCTCTAATTTCCAGCTAAACCCTCCTGGAAAGTGGGGAATTGACCTAGATACATTCAAATTACAAAAAGAATTCAGTTCTCGTGACTTCCAGGTCAGAGTTTTGAAGATGCTGCCTGGAGAACAGGCTAGAGGGAGTTGATCTCCTGGTGAGGGGAGTCAGAGGACGTTATTGGTTTGCATAGGCACACATTCTTTCCCCACTGAGTGCTTCTGCAGTCCCATCACCATGGAAGCTAAGTACTCAAATGCCGTGATCAAACAAGGGTGCTGTTTTCCATCGCCAATGAGAACTAGATGGGAGAACATGACAGGGAGATTGAGATGAGATGGAAAGAAGAAAGCATTTTGATTCTTAAGTGCCCCAAGGTGGGGTCCACAGCACAAGGTGAATTGTCCTTTTCTGAAAATTGTAAAGACAGAAAGGGACACTAAAATGGTGAGAAGAGCATTTGTGTATGTGAGCAAACTGATGAGAGGACTGGGAGAAATAGGTTTCTCTTAAACTTACCTGAAGGTGGGGCTGGGGTAGAAAAAAGCAAGCAAGCAAACAAAAAACCTGCTGTAACATGTATCCTGCAGGTGTTGCAGACCTGGAAACTTTTCTAAGTCCTTTTATAAAGGTAAGACGTGCTAATTTGACCCCCTTGAGCCCTGCTGCCCTCCCACTCCCTGCCCACCAATTCTGAAGTTTAATTGTTCTGACCTACTTCCTAAAATCTATTATAATTTTGATACACATAGACAGAACCTTAAAAAATTACGTTCATATGAAATGTTAACATTTATCACATGCAGCTTGGCACAGGGAATAAAGTGGTGATTTCATAGCCAGGAAAACCCAGGTCCAAGTGTTGCCCCAGCACATACTGTCTAACCTTGAGCAAGTTAGTTAATCTCTCAGGACTCTAGGCAGCTCTGTAAGACTCAAGTCTCAGAGAAGGTGCCAAACTCCTCTGGTAGAGGAGGAATTTCCTCACTTGGGAGTTCCCTATACCAATGATTCATCAGGTCCAGTTTCTACCCCTATTACATATGGTCTCATTTACAAAATCCAAATTAGTCCCAAATGCACCTAGAGAAAAGACATGTGATTGAAGGAGGAGAGGGTGGTAATAGGTATGTCAAGAGAGAGTTCCACTTCAAGGGGCTCTTTCAGTAGAGAAGCAGTTCAGTCAAACTGATCTTCTTGCTGTTGCACCCATCCAATTGTTTATTTTCACTCACCTCTCCATTGTCCAGGACGTGTCCTAAACCTAAAATGTACTTCTCAGTTTCCTAGTGGGAGTAAGCCTCATTTAGAATCCCTATTTTCCTTTGGCACACAGTACTAAGAAAGGCCTTTACTGAGTCTTCCTACAGCTAACATGTCTCCACATCCAAAATACTTATATTTATTGTATAAATACTTTGTATATACTGTAATACATACATTATATATGTATATATGTGTATTTTATGTACTGGAACATAAATCGTTAAGAATGATTTTTTTCATTAATTTATTTCACTAATTTGTACATTTCCCACAATAAAATGTAAACTTCAGGAAAGCAGGGCCTGTTTCCTTTTTATCTTTGGTTCCCCAGAATGCAGTGTGTCTCTTAGCATTTAATAGGCCCCTGATAAATACTTGTGATTGATCAATCATTGGCTGAGGCAACACCATTGCAGTTCCTTTTTTTTTTTTTTTAACCAGAGTCCACTGATGGTAGGAGAGAAAAGAGAAGCATTTATATGGTGCCTCCTACGTGCCAAGCACTGTGCTGAGCACGTCTTACAAATATTATCTCATGTGATCCTCACAACCATTCTGTGAGGTGGGTACAATCATCATCAACATTTTTACAGATGAGGAAACCAAGGCAAACAGTGATTTGCCCAGGGTCACCCAGCTAATAAGTGCCTGAGACTGGATTTGAACTCAGGTCTTTTTGGCTCTAGTTGGCACTGTTGGAAAACCATAAGGAACAGTACAAATGAAAGTAGAAGGAAAGGAGGAAGGCTTTCCCTTCCTTCCTTGGCACTCACGACAAAGTTCTATTGGTTTCCAGTTAGTTTTAGCTGATCCTTGTGACAAAAAAACAGTAAGATGTTATTTTCCTCATTTTTTATATGAGAAAACTGACACCAATAGAAGTCAAATGAAGGAACTAAAAAGGCCTCTGACTGTTCCAAAAATTCCAGGCAAATCCCTATCTGCATTTTTGTAACTGTTCTTGAAAACTTAGTTCAGCACTTAGTTACCTTTGCTCACTGGAAATATCCCTTCTGCCAGGCCTAGAAAGTTGTGAAGGGTGAACTCCTTGATAATGCGGCTCTGTCTTAGTTCATCTCTGTATCCCTAATGCCAGCCCTTTGCTTTGCCTATGTAGTGGGGGCTGACTGAGGGAGTTCTGGGATCTGCTGGGCCTGCAAGCGGGGATCCCCTGATGGTCTCCATTACATATATAATCAGCACAGAATAAACATTCAAATTGAAATGAATCCCCACCACAGGCCCAGGAAGATGGAGAATAGCTGGTGACCATCCTCTGAACAAAAAAGGCTTTGAATTACATTCAGTCAAAATTGTTTAAGGCAAAGGTGCCATGATAAACTCAAAAAACAACAAAACCCCAGAAGATTCTACTCTTACTCTCCAGGATCTTACAACCTCAAAATTGCCTATGTAGAATGGTGAATAGAAAATGTGTTTAAAAATAAGCCAAAGTCTAATGTGATAGACACAGAGGGCAGAGAAAGAAGTCCAGGAAGACTTGAGGAGTAGAGCATTTTTATTTGGGGAGATAAGAGAGATAGCTCCAAAGGGAGGAAGAGAAATGTTTCCATGGGTACAGATGAGCTGGAAAGGCATGAAAAGTCTATAGGGCTGTCTTGTTGGGTGAACAAGCCTTCCCTAACCCTTCTTAATTCTAGCGCCTTCTCTCTGTTAATTATTTCCTATTTATCCTGTATATAACTTGCTTTGTATATATTAGTTTGCAAGTTGTCTCCCCCATTAGATTGGGAGCTCCTGGAGGGCAGGAACTCTCTTTTGCCTGGCACATAGGTGCTTAGTAATTGTTTATTCATTGACTGAGGCCCTTTACATAATCTATAATCATTTCAATCTATTTCCACACACCTTTCCACCACCATGAATTTTGGGTCAAGTCTGAACAGAACTGTTAGCTGCGCACTAACTTTGCCTGGGCCTCCTGTACATCCATCAACTACATTCTAGCCCTATCTCCTCCATCTCATACTCACGTAGTAGAATTTTTGAACCCAATTGCCAGTCTAGCATTCATCTTTATTAGACCTCATCTTGCCATTGTTCCAAGCTATCAACATCAATTTGGAAGTCTAATTGTGTCATCCATTTTATTAGCTAACCCTCTTCAGCTTTGAGTCTTGCACAGATCTGATAAACATGCCAACCACACTTCCATCTACCTGTTTGAATAAATATATTCAACAAATCAGTCCCAAGAACAAAGACCTTGGGGTCCTTCATTAGGAACCTCAATCAAGTTGATTGAATCAAGTTGAGGTAGTTGTGTGACTACCTTATACAAAATTAGATGTAATTTTGAAGGGAAGCTGCACATGGGTATGTGTGTGTGTGCATGTGAGTTTTAGATAGCTTTATACTAACAAGCAGTTGGGAATAAAACTTTTAAACGAAACAGTTATTTGCCTATGGGTGGGGTAATGCCACAATAGAAATATTTGTTCAAATTTCACATCATGACTTTCCCTTTCTGGGAAAAAGATAGATGTCAACAAGAAATAACATTTAAGATGATTTCTTTACAAACACCTTGCCATCTCACCCAGCCCTTGATGTTTTCAACCCAAAGGGAGAAAAACACAACAGATGATTCTCCATCGGAAGATGCTATTAAGATTGTCAATTTCTCCAATTGCATGGTTGCAAAACCTTCATTTTTTACAGACTGTGTGTTACCCTAAACTATAGACCTGTCACTAGGCACTGTGCTAGTGTGTGGGTACTGAGAAACTGTGGGAAGATCCAAGTGGCATTTAAATTACATTCTCCCTTTGATTCTGAAGACATTTAGTGCCATTAAGTCGATTTGGATTCAGTTGGCTCTGCAAAAGAGGAGGCCGCCCCATTTAGAATCGTCACTGCTGCCGTGGCTTGGGAAAAGAAATTAAACCATCAAAACAGCAGGGTTGACTTTTCTATCCAGATAATTATGAAATTAAGAGGAAAGCAGGAATTTTGTATGGTTCCTTTGCATTCTCACAATAGTGTGAACCATTTCACATCGGCTTCAAATGCACGGCTCTTTGGGAGGAAAGAACAGTCTCATTTCATCGGGCTCCTTTTGTGGTCCTAGAAAGGTGTAATGGAAAGTTAGCACTTACCTTGTAATCCTGTGTTCAGTGAAGAAATTGAATCACAAATTTAGAGTTGCAAATTTGCTTTCTTTTTTCCCTAAAGCTCTCTAGATCCATTGTACTCTGTGATTTTATATATGTATATGTATACACACATGCATATATAGTATATACACACATATATGTATACATGCATGTAAATGTGTATATATGAATAGATTTTTTTTCTCTGATAGCTTATTCCAACAGTTCCAAATGGAAACCAAAAGTACAAATGTACTGTTCTTGTCTCCTATATAATAGCTTCAGGAGCAGGAGACTGGAGTAATATGTCTCCAGAAGATACATACAGCACCGGGGTATCAGCTTAGTAGTGAAGGGTATGCTTTGGTTCCTGAGTCAGAGCTTCCTTATGTCAACAGCTGATCAAGAAGAGTGAACCACTGAACCCTATTTTAATTCGTATTTTTGGCACCCCCCCATCAAAATTCTGAAAAGCATTGTGGAACAAAATGTCATTTGGGTCATTAGGTTATGTTCTGTTTGTATACCTCTAACTATACAACATGTTAGTCCTATGCTTGACTGGGTTCAAGATCACCTCTAATATTTTTGCTCATTTACTCATTCAACAAATGTTTAATGAATGTTTACTGTATGTAAGGCCCTGTGGGAGTATAAAGAAACATTTAGAGTTGCATAACATCACATTTAGAAGAAACCACAGTGGGCACCAAACACACCTGAATAAGAAACGATTCTTCAGTAGGTGGTCAAATGTTCTTTGCTTGAAGATCTACAGTAAGGAGTAATCTACTCCTGAAGTGATCCACTTCATTTTTTGTTGCTCTAATTGATAAGAAGTTTTTAGCTTGCTTTTTTCCTTTACATCAAGTCTAAATCTGCCTCTCTTAACCATTGCTCCTAGTTCTTTATAGAGTCGATCAGAATAATTCAAATTCCTTTACTTGAGATCCCATCAGTTATTTGAAAACATCTATCTTCTCTCTCATAAATCTCTTTTTCAGGCATACTCCATTTCCTTCAATTGATTTCCATCTGACATAATTTTGAGGCTCTTCAATTTTTACTTAATAAGTGTTTAACATCATCGTCATCTTTACTAGCAACTATGTAACACTTTAAGGATTGCAAACATATAAATATATATAACATATATATGTATGTATGTATGATATATGTATGTAGGTAGGTAGGTACATATGTATTTTACATAGGTGTTACGACAGACCTGCAAAACTTGGCAGTAGGTAGGGACTAAAATTAAAATAGGCTAAATGTTTTCAAGCTGCAGACAGTCTAGTCACTACAGACAGACTAATGATGGTTTGTTGCTGCAGGTCATGTGACAAATAGGAGAGAAAGAGCAATGGCAACCCACCTGCCAAGTTACATGATGGACACAATAATGACCAGTAGAAGGTGGTTAAGTGGGACACCCACAAAGCACTTGTTATATCTCTACTTTCTTTTACAACCTCTACATTTTTTGTGGGTCATCCAAAATCCTTTGGCGGGTCACAAAAGGCATGCAAGCTGTATACTGGGTAGGCCTTCCTTACAACAACGCTGTGAGGAAGGTTTCATCGTTATCATCTCCCTATGTTACAGATTAGGAGACATAATAGACCATAGTAAAGAAACCCCTCCCTTGGTATTTCTTTTAGTACAATTTAAGATTACATTAAACTTTTATTCCATATTATACCATAGACTGATATTGGGCTTGCAATCCACTAACACCCTCAGATCATTTTTTTATGAACTGTTGCCAAGTTATATCAATATCAAATGTTACCTATTACATTAATATTATAATTCTGTCAAAAAAAGAAATCATATCAGTTTTTAGTATGCCTTATTCTTGGAGAAGCCATGATGACTCTTTAGAACTACTAATTTATCTTGTGGATGTTTGTTTATTAACAATCTCTTTAATAACATATTTTATAATTTTGCTAGGGATTAATCAAGTTAACTGGACTATCATTTGCAGACTCTAATCTCTTCTTCTTCTCCTCTTTCTAGTGAGGGCATTTGATCTTCTCCAATCTTTTCTCTCATTTTCAATATCCCTTCAAAAATTTGTGACAAATGTCCAACAATCACAGTTACTTCAGTACATTGAAGTATGATTCATCTGGGTCTGGTGACCTGAAACCAAGGGCAGCTAGGTGCTTTTTACTATTTCCTTACTTGTCTTGGTATCAGAGTAAATATTAGCCCATTCCAATGAAGAGATTATTACCTTTAATAGAGAAAGCAGTAGCAAAATGAACGGAACAGCATTAGCCTTCTTGCTGTTATCTCTTGTTACTGCCAAGTTTGGTTCTAATTCCTCTCTTAGTAAAGTTTGAACAAGAATTTAGGATACCTGAACTGTACTATTTCTTGCTTTTTATAGGATTTTACCCTAGAGTTCATTTAAAAGCTGAGGGAATAATTTCTAACATGAATTTGATTAGAATAAGATTCTTGCTCCACAAAGAGGAACTTGGCAAGCCAAAACCTTTCTCCCTCTCTGATTCAGAATAAATGTGGTTCTTATTAGAAACTTGGTCTGAATATAGATAAGATCTTCACATTTTCATTGACCATGAACATCATAAGATCAAAGTAGTATCATAGAGTTAGAATTGGAAGAAACCTCTGGTTTTTGAACTACTCACATAAATTTAGTGCTACTTCCATAGTCATTGAGCCTAATGTTGGAGCTTGGTAAAGATGCTTTCCAAAAGAAATTTTGGAGCTTCCAGGAAGGCTGTGGGGATACTGTTCTCTTCGTACTGTTGGCCGACTGTACACAGTTTTGCTCTTAAGTTTATGCCTTGCCAAATATTTATTCTTTTTCCAAAACTGGTGTAAGGAATTTCAATCAATGTAAAGTAGATATAGTGACTTGAAAATAGCTGACAAAGATATTGCACTAAAATGCTGGCCAGATGTACCTCCCAAACACTTTACTCTCAGTAATGACAAGTTGTCCTTGAAAAAGCACAAGCTTGAAGTAACCAACGCACAAAGTAGTACAGAGAATATAGTCCAAGGAGTTAACTAAATATTCTTTCCAGATATCATGTGAATGAAATAAATATAGGAATCAAACTACATTTTCCAATCACCATTTCAAAATATATTCCACTATCTGAAAAATATATGTGAGTGTGATATGAAGGTAAGTCAACTCATGTGTGTTGTCATAGGACCTGGACAAATAAAATGAAGATAAAGTTGGCTACTAGGCAATAAACTTTTTTTCATAGAAACTCACTAAACTGTTCACTAAGGTATGGAGGGATCATGATTTATCCAGGTAAAGAAATCACATGCACAAATAAAATGACAAAGCCTCAAATTACTAAAATATATCTAAATTACTGAGGGTTCAAGAATTGGTCAAGGCCTTCAAATGAATGTCATTCCTCTGCTTCTTTGCAAATATCAGAGATACTTTTTGAAGTATTGTTTAGTTTTGCTGAATCCTTTTAGTCTTTGTTATAAGGAACTACTCTCCAAGAGAACAAGTAGGGGGATATATACTGGGAAGTGTAGGTAATGTAAAAACAAATGATGTCAATAAAAATGTATTTAAAAGGAACGCCCTCTAAATGAGGAGTTCTTAATGTTTTGGTGTCATAGACCTCTTTGACAATCTGTTGAAGCCAATGGACTCTTCTTAAGATAATAGTTTTAAATAATTTAAGAAATGTTAAATTTCAGTTAGAGGTTAGTGAAAACTAATATATTTTTTTCTCCCACTAAGTTCATGATCCTCCTTAAATCTATCCAAAGACAGGGCTTCATGGATTTTAGGTTCAGAAATTTCTTTAAATGAACTCCTTTCCCTTCCCCCCAAACCTGCCAATAATCAATTTCAAGTAATCTTGAGTCATTCATAAGGAATTATAGCATATCAAGAGATGAGATTGTTTAGACATTATCTAATTTAGAACCTTCATTTTACAGACAAAAAAATGTAAGATTCAGAAAGAAAAATTATTTGCCTGAGGTCTCACAGAAAACTAGAGGCAATTGAAGCTTGACTTCAATTCCTGGGAAAATTTTAGAATGAATGACTAAAGAGATGGCTAGAAAATGTCTGAAAATTGATGTAATAATCATCAAGAACTTGTATGGCTTCATCAAGAACAAGTCATGTCATTTTCCCTTTTTTAGTCAGATTATTACACTACTAGATGAGGAAAATGCTATGGTTATAGTTTGCCCAGATTTAGTAAAGCTTTTATAAATGTGTTTCATATAATTCTTGTGGAGAAGATAGATGTAGAGTAGATAGATGTAGAAGTAGAGTAGATTAATGGTATCAAACTCAAATAGAAAGAGAGGCCATTAAACTATCCATAAGGATCCTTAAAGAGGCACATTGACTTAGAAAACTACATATTAACATTAGCTGCATTTTGTCATATTTTTATTTATTTTGCTAAATATTTCCCAATAGTATTTAATCTGGATATGGGGTCAAATTTAGGAGTGTTTTAGATCACATACTTGACACCTGTGGACTAGACAATAACGTACTCACATGGATTCATCAGAGAGAGATGGACAGGTTCAAAGACTAGTGGTTAATGATTCAATGCCAGTGTGGCAGGAGATTTCTAGTAGAACACCCCAGGGATCTATGCATGGTCCTATCCAATTCAACATTTTTATTAATTGCCTGGCAAAGGCATAGATGGCGCTTATTAAATTTTTACATGACAAAAAAAAGTTAGAAGTAATTTTGAATGACGGAATCAGGATCTAAGATGAACTTGAGAGGCAGAATGTGGAACTGAATCTATATGACGAAATGCAATAGATTTTGGCAACCAAAGATAAACCATACCATCTACCTCCTCATACAGAAGTGATGGGCTTAAAATGCACAATGAGGCATACAGTTTTAAGTATGATCCAAGTAGGAACTTGTTTTGCTTCACTATGCATATTTTATGAGAACTGTGCTGTTGTTACTTGATTTTAGATGGGAACAGAAGTGGAATGGAGAAAACTGCCTATTAATTGGAAAAAAATAATTGCAATTAAATTTTAAATATTCAATAAGGATAATGTAATGCCTTGAACTTGAACATAAAAATAAGTATTATTTTATAAGTATTATAAAATAAGCACTATTATCTGCAAGTATAAGATATGAGACACATGTTAAACACTAGATTTTATGAAAAAAATGTGGGCATTTTAGTGGATTACAAGCTCAATATGAATCAATAGTGTGATTTAAGAACCTTTGGATTTATTGAGGGGCAGTTTCTAAAATTTAGGAGATTATTGTCCCATCATCTCCTTACTAGCATCATCCAAAAGTATGGTGATTTGTTCTTGGCATCATGGTTCAAGAAAGACTTGGAAAAATTAGAGAATGCTCAGATGTTGAAAAGCCTTGAGTTCATGTTATATGAAGGTGAATGAAAAGAGCTGAGTATGTTTTTACCTGAAAA
Organism: Potorous gilbertii; assembly: GCA_028658325.1. Lineage (NCBI taxonomy): Eukaryota > Metazoa > Chordata > Mammalia > Diprotodontia > Potoroidae > Potorous > Potorous gilbertii. The sequence goes on along the minus strand of CM053771.1, from coordinate 148,986,086 downwards.
AAAAATAAAAAGGAGACTTAGGAGGACATGTTAGCTATATTCAAGTACCCAAAGGGTTACTATCGTGGATAAGGAAAATTAGAGTTATCCTATTTGATGCAGAGGGCAGAACTAGGTAGAAGTTGGAAAGAGGCTAATCTGAGCTTAATGTCAGGGAAAAAAAACTTCTCAAAAACTGGCACTTGCCCGAAGTAGAATGGGCTGCCTCCAGAGGTATTAGCTTCTCCTTGCCTAGAGCTCTTTAAGGAGCAATTGGATGACCATTTGTTGGTTATGTCATAGTGGAGTATTCTTTCATGTATGGGTTCAACTACATGCCTGTTGCGGTCTCTTCCCCAGTTTTCAAATTCTGTGCAAGTCTAGGATAGTAGCAGAACCAGATATCCCAACTCAAAGGCTAATATTGCTTTCCTTCATTCTGCTGGTGAAATAACTTTGTATAATCTAGTGCTTCTAGAAAAGTTGGCATTGGACTATAGGACTTGGGCATTCTGGGGTTTGTATGGCCTCCTTATGTACTATTGAATTCTCAGCAAGCTGCATAGGGTGCAAGTGCATAGAATGTTTTCAACATTGCATCTGCTCATCAATTCTTCTTCCATCTCATGGTGCTATTTTTGTTTCTAAGAAGTGGGCCTCTGTTCTCTCCTTCCTTTGCTTTTGGAAACACACAGTTCTTGGTTAAAATGACCAAGATTACCTACTGCAATAACTTGAATTATTATTAAATAATTATATATCTCATTTGATTTTCACAACAGCCCTGTGAGGTGAATACCATTATCTTCATTTTATAGAAGAGGAAACTGAGGCAAACAGAGGTTAGGGGTCACATATCTAGCAAGCATCTAAAGCCAGATGTGAACTTAGGTCTTCCTTCTCATTTATCAGAGTTATTTTACCTCAGGTTGCTGGTACACGTTCTAGTACCCAGGTTATCCTTAAAGTATGAAACATCAACAAGGCAAAAGAGGAAGGATTGTTGGGATCCAAATCTGACTTCCTGCCTAGGGCTACAATGGTGCTAAAAATTGAAACCCATTGATTTTGAGGTAATCTTAACTGACAGGAATTGACTACACTACACTACACAACACTATACTATATTACACTATATTTCACTATCTAGTAGTCAAACTATAGTATTCAAACTATAGTTTGTAGTATTCAAACCATAGGTCAGTGAGCTTTTCTTTGATCCATATACAAATTCTGGAATGTGTTTTAAAAGAACTTGTTCAATTGTGTCCAACTCTTTCTGACTCCATTTGAGTTTTTCTTGGCAAAGATACTAGAGTGATTTGACTTTTCCTTTTCCAGATGAGGAAACTGAGGCAAACAGGGTTTAAGTGATTTGTCCAGAATTACACAGCCAATAAGTGACTGGGGCTGGGTTTTAACCCATGAAGATAGTTTTTCCTGGCTCCAGACACAGTACTTGATCTGCTGTGCCACCTAGTTGCTCATTTTAAAAGAATAGAAAGGCAATATTTTGAAAGGCAAGTGGTGATTGATTGGAAAGAAATAGTTTGACTTTCAAAAGAACAGGATACTTTCCTTCCTTTTTTGACAGGGGTGGGATAAAAGCTTGAGAGGTAGAAACCACCTTAAAGATGACTTAGTCACTTCTCTTCTTTTCAGGTGACAGGTCTGAGACATAGAAGTAATTTGCCCAAGGTTGCCTGGTAGCAAAGCTAGGGTCTTAGTCTAGCTCTTGTTTTGACTCCACATCCAGCACCCTTGCCATTTCTCTTCAAATTTACTAGGCTGATATATTTCATGGAATGCTGTTGACATAATATACTTACATGTCAGCAAGGTATTTGACAAAGTCTCCCATTCTTTTCTTGTGGATACAATGAAGACGTGATCTGGATAACCATATATTAGGGTAGATTTTGATTTGATTGAATGACTAAAAACACAGTTAGTAAAAGGTCAATATCAACTAGAAAGAAGGTTTCTGGTAGTTTTTGTTAGGGATCTCTGTGCTTGGCTTTGTGGTTTTGAGTATTTTTATCTGTGTCTTGAATGAAGAAATAAATAACATTCTTAACAAATTTGCAAAGACATGAATCTAAGAGGTATAGCTAACATACTGGATGACAGTCAGTATCCAAAAAGATTTTGACAGGCTAAAAGGAATCTAATAAGCTGAAATTTAAAAGGGAAAAATATAAAATCTTAAATGTGGGTTGAAAAAAAATCAACTTCATAAATACAAAAAACAGGACATAGAATGAGAACCAAACAGTTTGTGTAAAAAAGATTTATGGACGTCATTGAACTAGAGCTCAATATAAGGCACATATGTCACATGGTAGCCCAAAAACCTAATGAAAATTTAGGAGTCATTAATTTAAAAAGGTATCCAAAACAAGGGAAGTCAGAGTCCCTATCTACTGATACTCCACATGTGGAGTATTGTGTTCAATTCTGGTAATTACATTTACAAAAGACATTGATAAACTGGTCAGGGTTCCACCTAAGGAGGGTGTCTAGAATGGTAAAGTGCTAACCATGCCATATGATGACTGGTTGAAGGAAACAGAGCTAGCCTACAGCAGAAAAGAATATATGTGGGTATGAATGCTATCTTCAAATATCCAAATCTGTAAAAGAGAGATTAAACTTGTTCCTTTTTGGTGTCAGAGGGCAGAAGTATGGGCAATGTGTACCAGTTGCTATTAAGTAGATCTCAACTTTATGTAAGGCAAAATTTCTTAACAATTATAACTTTAAGATATGGAATGGGCTAATTTGGAGAGGAGAAGTAGGTTCCTCCTCATGGAAGGTCTTTGACTGAAGGCCAAATGACCATTTGTCTAGTGTATTGCAGATGGAATGCCAGTTCTGATATTCCTTATGAATCGGAAGTTATGAAGTGCATCATTCAGTGTCTTGACCACTCACAAGTCAAAATTGCCATAGAAATGAAAAAAAAAACCTAACTCTCTGGGTTTAAGCCCAAAGACTTAAAATGAAAAACAGATCTACTTTCAACTTTCAGTCACATTTATAAATGAGTAGTATTTTAAACAGGGCAGTTAGGTGTCACAGTGGATAGGGTGCTGGACCTGGAAATCAGGAAGAATCATCATTCTAAGTTCAAACCTGGCCTCAAACACTTATTAACTGTGTGACCCTGGGCAAATCACTTAACCCTATATGAATCAGTTTCCTCATCTGTAAAATGAGCTGGAGAAGGAAGTGACAAACCCCTCCAATATTTTTGCCAAAGGAAAAAAAACCCCAACCCAAATGGGGTCATGAAGAATTGAAAACAAGTGAACAAGAAGTATTTTAAGCAATGAAAGACAACCATAAAACCTAATGTAGAGGGTATCCTCATTCCCCAGATTCCCCTAAAAAAAAATTCACATGCTATGTGACAGCATATCTCAACTCCATTACTCAGGACTAAGAAAACAAGATCCCAGGAGCAGAGAGATTTCCATTAAGATGGCCTTCTCATGACTCATTGTGGTGACCCTGGATTCTCCAAGGTTATGTTAGAGTACAATATCTGCCAAATTTGAAAGGCTTCAAGTTCAGATTCAGTGATAGACCTGTCCAGTGATGTTCAGAGACAGCTAGCACCAAAAGGTTGACCAGGTAATGAATGTTATGTTCACAGTAATTCATAAAGTTGTGTACAGCTGTTGTTGTTGTTGTGTTCATCCTTCATTTTCGAAGAAGACCAGGATGTCAGAGAAATGATGACATGACTTGCACTTGACTTTGTTTTGAATTTGAAGAGGGAGGATTGTGCAAGGTCACCAGCCTCACTTTCTCCTCCTGAGTCATCTGGATCCAGGCTGCATTGACAGAGGGCCCACATTGTGAGGATCACAGAGCTTTTTAAGTATCAAAGAAGTATCTCTGGATTTAAGTTTCTGTCTTGTTGGTGTGATTTGGGATAAAGGTGCCTTGAATAATTTTAAAAGGAAACAGAGGAAGCCATTTAGATAGTCTGTGATTGGAAGAGAGTATGAGGAACTAAATAATGAAGTGATTCAAGAGCAGCTCTGAGTGGGGCATTCCCAGGGGAGCTCCCCTTACTTGCTATCAGTGTCTTTCCATGAAATCCAAGTACTTGCACAATACCCAGGGAGACAGACTATCCTCAGAGGTTCACTAATTAGGTCTCTAGGCTACATGGTGGATCAAAGCCTGAGGGAACTATGACTTTTCTATGGTTTTGTTGGTTGCTCCAAGACCTCTGTTGTGGATTTATGTGACATCATCTTGTAATTTTATCTACTCTAGAACAACTTGTCTTCCTTCCACCAGGAAAAACTCCAAAAAGAATTGTAAACCTGACATCAAGGTTTTCTATAGCTCCAGACACAGCAAAACACAATAAGTTAACAAATGAGGTGAAAGAGAAAGAAAGGAAAAGATAAACTGATTGGAATTGGTTGGAATGTACCAAGGGAAGGTAAGATGAAGAATTAGGATTGCTTAGCTTAATAAATTGTGTTGGGGTATAGGCAGTGAAAAATGATAATACTAAGATAGAGGGGTATAGAGTAAGGGAACAGTTGGTAGAAGCCTTTGAATCCTAGACTGAAGATTTTGCATTTATTAGAAGTAATAGGGAACCCCCATAGGTTTTTCAGTAGTAGAGTGACATGATCAGAATGGTGAATGTTGATGCCAGCATATTGAGCATTAGAGACACTGGTGAAAACACACACACACACACACACACACACACACACACACACACACACACACCATGTAGGATTATGTGATTATATAGCCCACTTCGTTTTCCATTAGGTAAGGGGTTGGATGGGTTCTTGAATCCTGGGGTTGTCAATGGGTTAGCTTTTTCCCTCATGCAGGTGGTGGTAAAAGCTGAACCCAGTAGTTCCGGATCGCCCTCTCTTTTTTTGGCCCTAAATCTGCATTCCCTTTGTGTATGAGACTGAACCAAGTGTTTAGGAGAGAGCATGCTGATTGCCCCATGTATCCTGGCTAATAGAGAGGGCATTCATCATGCATTGCTGAAGTGGGTGGAATTTTCATAGTCTGCAGCTCACCTTTTAAATGTGTTCACTTACTGGGTTTAATCTTTTATCGTGAAGGCTATTAGGGATTTCATCACATGCTGCTTTGGCAATTAGTTCAGAATAAACTGAGAAAACTGCAGGGACTTTCTGAGGAGACTTCAGCCTTTGCATTTATAGCACTTTTTTAAAAAGGAAAATAATGACTTGAAATTGTACGAAGATATTTATAAAAAATGATGAATTTTCAAGCTATTTGGATGAGACATACCACGGGAGAAGGAAAGAGGGGAAAAACCCCAACTACCCTGTGCTAACCATACTTTATTCACTTTTAAAAGTTGTTTGACTTTATTTTAGATGTTCATGTTCCTTTTGTTAAACTTATTAAAATGCTAGAAGGAGAGTTAGCTGAAAAAAAATTAATTGAATTCTTACATTTGAGTGAAGTTTAATCCTGGTGCTCATCAATTTCAAGTAAATCTCTGGATTGTTAATGGTTTTGAATCCACTCACTCTACTTGCTCTAGCCAAAAAAATAATAGTCAAAATAATAAATCAAAATAAAATAACCTCCAAATACTAGTGTTGAAATCCATCCATCCTTAGAGACTCAAAAAGTATATACATATCTTTTATCTCTGTAAAAGAAAACCTCTGCATAATGCCCCTGATTCTGTTTCAGATGGGCCACATTGGCTGATAAGGTTAATTGATTTCCTTGACTTTAATTAACAAAATCCAATTTTCACCTAATGAGAGAGATTTGGGTGTGACATATGTAGATGGAAGAGTGACAAGGGCTGTCCCTGGTAGATAAGGGGAAAGGGAGAGTGTTCTAAAGCACAAAGAAGGGAGCTAGGGGATTGATAAAGAAGACCCCTCTAAGGCTTCATATTATGAATGCTCAGGGATCAGATTATTGTACCCATGGAATGCTCTTTGCTCTTCAATTGCTTGTTGACTGTGTGGGGTTTCCTCATTCCCTTACAGCTCCCGATTTCAGAAGCCCATCAGTTTCTTAGCGTTATAAACTCACAGAATTTTAGAGTTGGGGTGAGTGAGTCCTTAGAGAACATTTAGTGCACTCTCTTCATTTTATACATGAAGACACTGAGATGCCTACAGATTAAATAGCTAAACAATTTGGCCAGTAATTTCATGGCAGAACTAGTATTTGAACCCAGGTGTTTTGATTTGGAATTAACGTTCTTTCTATTCGAGCTCCCCTAACTGGAACTTATCAAATCCTGCAGCCTTCCATGCACACAATTAACGACCAGAATCTATTCTTCTAAAATACCCATAGTGAAAGCCTCCCTGAGAAACTAGCCCCAAAGTGCAAAATTCTCGCATTCCTATTGAGTTTTCTGTTGTGAACACTCTCTGAATAAGAAATGGTTACCTTGTCCTGAAAGATTGCCGAGATTTACATGATTCAACCTGAGAACTTCTTGGCTTATTTTGGATTTTGAGGTGCAAGGAATTTTAGGGATGTAGAAGCCAGGAATTCTTAATTATTTGTGTTCTATACCACATTGGGAATTCAATGAAAACCTCCTACCTTTTCAGAAAAAAATACTTTTAAATGTATAAAATAAAATAAATAAGGTTACCAAGTAAGGCAACTATATCAAAATATTCAGTTGTTTCTTCGTGACTCCATTTGCGATTTTCTTGGCAAAGATATTGGAGTCATTTGCCATTTTCTTTTCCAACTGATTTTACAAAGGAGGAACTGAGGTAAACAAGATTAAATGACTTGCCCAGGATCTCACAGTTCATAAGTGTCTGAGGCCCGATTTGAACTCTGGAAGATGAGTCTTCCTGACTACAGACCTGGTACTCTATTCACTGCTTTATCTAGTTGCCCATGTGGAAATAGTTATCAAAATATTTTTTATAAAGTCCATGGACCTCTAGTTAAGGAAACCTGATCCCCATCAATTTAAAGATTGAAGTCTGATTAAATGGTTTTTATTAAATATCTTACCCATTCAGCTGTCTGCAGGAAATGGCAGAATCAGAATTAGAACCCATGACCTTTATTGGATTGAGAGTCAAAGGACCCAGGGTCTTATCCTAGTTCTTTCACTTACTACCTTTGTAATCTTAACAAAATCACTTTATTTTGTTAGTACCTCAAACTCCTCACCTGTAAAGGGAGGCAGTGAGAAAAATGACCCCTCAGGTCTCCTTCTGATCTTATGAAACTTTTCCCCTGCCTGGCATTATGTCCCTTTATGAGTCAACATGAAGGAAAGGGATGCAAGTTGCCATTTTAGCTCAAAGGACTTCTGTCTTTTCTCTTTTTTCTTGGTCTCTCCCATTCCTCAGCCCCAAACCTCTGCTGTTTCTTCCTGGCAGCAGCAGCAGCTCCACCTCCTCCTCAGGACTGGCTCTTGTATTTGGCCTTGTCTATGCAGCATCATTAGGCGATGCAGGAAGTTTCCTTCCTCACTGGTTTGATCAATGTTTCTGCTGTGGAAGCCTCTCAATGAGGTGAAAGTGATTTTCTCGGCTGCATGTACAGGTGGGAGTAGATCGCTTTCAATTTCCAGGGCAGAGACTAAGTCACTCGATCAAGCTATTACATCGCATTACCATGAACCTAAAAGCTCAGAGTTTCATGTGTGCCTGGAGTGACGGCCCCCCATTTCTTTCTGAGATCTGTCATCTCCCTGTTTATTGGTTTTCCTCTTGTTTGAAGCTCAGCCATTCTAGTCGGTTGTTTCCCCACCCACTCTGGGAGACTGAGATATAGGAGGCCTCTAGAGATTGCTATTAATAAAAACCTCAAATTGCCAAATGGTCATGATTAGTTGTAATGCCTTTGACAACTAATGACTAGTCAAAGCATGTTAAGCAGAGTTTTCAAAGCTTTATTTTTTTCCTAATCTCAGATATGATTTTTCACCATCTCCTTAAATATGGTCCAGGCAACTCCATGTGAGAATACCTCTCTGTTGGAATGAGTACATGGACCATGCTTATTTTGGTTACTCAAGGCCCTATTATAATAACTGTTGCTTCATTTTCACTTTTATGCCCTTGCTGAGATCTCATAGTATTTTACAGCTAGTGGATTGGCTCTGCCTTTTCAGAAACAGGAGAAAATAAATACTTAGTTCATTAACAAGCATATGTTGAGCCTAGACCAGGTAGGATGCTCCACTGGGTGCTGCTTTCTCTTTATCCAGTCTCCTTCAGTGGAGGAAAATAATTTAAAAGTCCAAGATCATTTGGTAAACAAGAACCTCATTTTCAATATTGAATTGTCATTATTCATTCAGTTAAAGGCTTAGACTCCCTGGAAGTTCACAGACCTTCACAGTGCATAACTTTCCTTTTCTGAACTGATCTATTTCTATACTCTCACCCCAACCCCTAACACTCTCAATTAGGAAACATTTATTAAGTACTCACTCTGTGAAGTCCATTACCTTAAATACTAGAGGTACAAAGAAAGGTAAAAAAAAAAAAACCCAAACAAACCACAAAACAGTCCCTGCCTTCAAGGAGCTTACATGCAAATAACTAGCTATACTACAATATCTCTATTTTTATCTCTTATCTATCTATATACATATTCAGGTACATATATAAATATACTGATACATATAAAGCTATATGTGTTTATATATTTATATACATACATATACATATGCATATATATGTTTATATTACACACAATCTGGCTTCCAACTTTATCATTCCACTAAAACTGTTCCCTTCAAAGTTATTAATTATCTCTTAGGGTTGGATATCTGGAATCTATGAATCATCTGCATAAAACTGATGATTAAATCCATGACAGCTGAGGAGATCACCAAGTAAGACAGTATAAAGGAAAAGTAGAAGAAGATCCAGGACAGATACTTTGGGGAACACTCATCATTTGTGGGTTGTGGCATGGCTGAAGAACCAGCAAAGGAGAGTGAACAGGAGTCAGACAGGTGGCAGGAGACAGAACAGAGTCACAAAAATGCAGAGATCAAAGAATATCCAGGCAGAGAGGGTGGATAACATTGTCCATTGCCACAGAGAGGTCAAGGAGATTGAGAACTAAGAAAAAGTGATTCGATTTGACAAGAGATCACTGTCAAATTAAGAGATGATTGGTAACTTTGGGGAGAGCAGTTCCAGTTGAACAATGAGGTCAGAAGTCATTTTGCAGAGAATTTAGAAGAAAATAAGAGGAGAGAAAGAGGAGACACTGATTGTTGACAATTTCTCAAAGAGTTTGGTTAAGAAAGGAAGGAGAGCTATGGCAAAATATCTAGCTAAGAAGGTAGGATCAAATGACAATGTATTTGAGGATGAGGTGAACATAGGCATGTATGTCTCTCTGTCTCTGTCTCTCTCTGTCTCTCTGTCTCTCTGTCTCTCTCTCTCTCTCTGTCTCTCTGCCTCTCTCTCTCTCTCTCTCTCTCTCTCTGTCTCTCTCTCTCTCTCTCTCTGTCTCTCTCTGTCTCTCTCTTTCTCAGAATAGGGGTTTAGGCAGAGCCATGATTAGGACAGGAGGTTTTACTTCAGGTGATTGAAATTCAAGGGCACCAAATTTAGAGAGCATAGCAAGTACTCACAGTCCTTTAGCAATGGAGAGACATTTAAACTTAGCACAGAAGTGAGCAAGGATAAATTATTTAAAAGGAAGCTGTCAGATGGCAGATTACGGGGAGCTGTTGCCTGACCTATCATACTTCCCCCACCCCTGGTTGATTTCCTGGGGTCTCTGATCATCACCTTTCTCTCTGTCTCTTCCTCCTCCATCCCCCACACCAGATAGTATTCTTTGTACTGTTCCAAATGTTATTTTTGGCCCAAGTTAGAGCACAACCACTTGTGGTTATGAATCTGGGCACAGAATTCTTTTTGTAGAAAGAGAAGATTGGCAGAATGTCATAGGGTCAAGGAACTTCAACAAATGCCCTCATTTATTCTACCCCAACTTAATTTAATTGACAAAGAGATGTGAAATGGAAAGGCTCTAATTGGTAAAAAGCCACAGTAAAAATAATTTCAAGTGCTTCACTGTGTGCATCTACTGAGTTCTCAGACTGATGATTATGAAAGCAAAAGAGAAACTCTTCAGGGTTTGGTAAATCTCTTGCCCAGCTTCTTCCTTCCTTCCAGCCCAGAGACCAGGGCCTGTAGATAAGGGGGAGTGATTTCCCATTTTAATTAACTGAGCTTTCATTGACACACAGACAAAGGCAGGGTTTATATGGCTGCCTGGGTGTCCTTCAGAGTCAGATAAGAAAACCATTTATTTCTTTCAGGGCCAAGTGGGACAGCAGAGATTCTAGGGATCAAACATTGGGTCTATGATGGGAATTGGTTTGACCCAGTTATTTTGGTGTTAATGGCACAAAAGATAGTATTAACACTCCTTTTTCTTTTCTATGTTTTGGGAAGACATAGAATAAAAACAGTTTTAGAAACTCTAATTTCAGAGCACCATAGAATCTCAGGATTGGAAAGGACCTTGGTAGTTTTCTAATCCATCTAAAGGATTTCAAATCACCAAATATCAGGTCTTTCTGAGTGCCTAGTATTGTTCAACGTCCCAGGAGTAGGGATGGGGTAAAGGGAAACAACTATAGGAAATAGGATCTAGTGACAAGGGACTTTAGACACAGTTGCGTCTGACTCCATCGTTGAATACATGAGCAAAATAAAACCTAGAGTAATAAAATGACTTATCTATGATCACATAACAGTAAATAGTACAACCAAGATTTAAGCCTAGGTCCTCTGATTCCAGAAAAGACCGTCTTTCCACTATGGTATGTTATTCTTCATTATCACTACTCTTTGAAAGGACTTACTATAATAGTGTTTGCTTTATTCAACAACTTAAGTTTGTAAGTCTTTCCCTCTTTAGTCCTGTGAAGTATTCTGGAAATTATTATGTTCTCAGTCTTACAGATGAGGAAACTGGGGCTTTTCAAGAGGTGAAATGACCGTCCCAAAATGCCACATTTACTAGGTGTCAGATGTGAGACTTGAACCCAGATCTCCTGACTGCATACCCAGCACCATTGTCATGCTACCTTTCCAGAGACATAGAGCATAGAATCAAGAAGTAGGAAATGAAGTACCTAAATGGATAGAGAATATAACCAGAAAGTGGGAGATACCAGTTTGTTTTGAGTTAACTGTGTAGGACTTCAGGAAAAGTATTTCATTTGAGCTGGACTCTAAAGGATAGTGGTTGAGGAGACTGTATAGGCTATTATAGGCTACAAGAGCCCCATGAACAAATATTTTTGTGCTGAGGACAATGGAGTAACTGTCCCGATGATTTGTATGGGGAATAGTGAGACATAAGTTTAGATGGATGAAGTGGAACCAGGCAACGGAGGGTTTGGAATGTAGGATGAGGAGTTTGGACATGATGCTATAAACAAAGGGTGGTGAAGCAGGGTTTTTTCAAGTTTTTTTACATAAAATAGGGACATAGGAGCATAAATTTGAGTTAGAAGGTGCCTGAAAGGGCATTTAGGCCAGAGATGTCAAGCATACACCCTGCAGGAGCAATATTCCCAGAGCCGCTGCCCAAACCACATTAAAGTGTAATTGGGAAAAATTTAACAAAATAAAGAATATACAATAAAACATAGATCATGTGAATATGTGGTTTTCTAAATCATTATGTGGCTGCCAGGGGATTCTTAAATGAGGCTTAATGGCCCTAGTTACTATGTGAATTTAACACCACTGAATGAGACAGCCCTTCATTGTACAAATAAGGAATTGAGACCCAGAGAGGCTAAGTGACTTGCCTGGAGTTATAAAACTAGCCAGTAGATGAGCTGGATTTGAATCCAAGTTCTCAGGCTCCCAATCTAGCATGCTGTCCATTGTATCATACTTTAGAAAGATGGATCTGGTGGTGGTACAGAGGATTAATCAGTCACTTAGTATTTATTAAGATTTATTACATACAAGGTGTTATGCTAGATGCTGAGGGGAAAGACAAGAACCAAGCCCTGACCTCAAGAAGGACATCGTACTTTAGAGAGTTTATATACATACATAATACATGCACATATACATATACACACATTATATTATATATATATATGCATGCATTATATTATATATACACATATAAAAATATTTGTATATATACTCAAAATAGTATATATATGTTATTTACTTCAATAGACATTTATTAAGCACCCTCTATTATGTGCCAGCCACTGTGCCAAGTGCTGGGGATAAGAAAAAGAAACTCAGTCCCTGCCCTCAAGGAGCTTATGGTCTAATTGAAAACAATACATGAAAAGAACCTAGAAGACCATGGATAGGGGAAGGTCACTTTCAAGGTGGGGGAGGGGATGGTGGGAATCATATTCTCTGGAGTCCACACCAAGCAGAGCTGCAGATAGAAAGTGAAGAGCTAGCTGGAGAATCCAGGTCCAGCCTCTGTAAAGGAAAGCTTTGGAAGGAATTTAGTGAATCATCCTATTGTCAGAGGGGAGAGAAGGTTGAGGGAGGTGGAAGGAGTTGAATATCCAAAGCTGGATTTGGCTTGATGATGAGGTTTTAGGTCATTAGCTTGTACTGGGAGGGCATCATTTAGAAAGTTTTAAATATGTATGTGTACCCTTACATATATGCATTTATATACACAAAATAACCATGTATATATGTATACATACACATACATATACATATAAACATACATATATGTATACATACACATACATATACATATAAACATATAAACTTAAGGCTTTCTATCCAAGTGATATATAAGTAGCAGCTGGGTAGCACAGTGAGTAAACTGCCAGCTCTGGCACCTGGAGGATTTGAGTTCAAATGTGGCAGCAGAGAGTAGCTGGTTGACCTTGGGCAAGTCAGTTAACCCTATCTGTCTCAGTTCCTCATCTGTAAAATGAGTTGGAGGAGTATGGCAAACCCCTCAAGTATCTTTCCCAGGAAGACGCCCCTCCCCAAATAGGATCATAGAGAGTTGAACACAACTGAAATAATTCAACAACAAATCTAAATGATGCTCTCCCAGGATAAGCAGATCACTTGAAATTTGTTCATTAAGCCAAATCAGCTCCAGCTCTCTCTCTCTCTCTCTCTCTCTCTCTCTCTCTCTCTCTCTCTCTCTCTCTCTCTTTCTCTCTCTCTCACACACACACACACATTCACATACGCTTAATAAATACAATCTGGGGAGACAGGGAAGCCCCATGAAGATGGTGGCACTTGAGCTGGACTTTGAGGGGAGCTAGGGATGCTGAGAGGTGAAAGAGAAGAGGGAGGACGTTTCAGGCATGGGGTCAGCTTGCGAAAAGTCTGGAGATGAGAACTGGGATGTCTTGTCCACTATGCATTTTCCCACTGATTCCATCAGAGCTCAGCAACTTCTCAAATGTGGCATATACAGAATGTTCAAGCTCTTTCTGCCCCTCCCCTTTTGCCCTGGTGCCCCTTGGCTAGGAAGAGGCAAAGGAGAGTTGGAGAAGGAATTATTCCTGTCACTGATGCTCCAGATAGGATACAAATGTCACATAAATATCAAGGCAGGGGCTTTGTGATGTCAACTGGCCAAAAGAACATAAAAGGCAGCCTATTTGCCCTCTTTTCAAAACCAGAAAAAAGAATTCAAAATTCAACTCTGATGCTTAATAACAATGTAACCTCAGGCAAGTCATTTTACATTGCTAGCCCTTAGTTTTCTTTATCTATAAAATAAAGGGTTAAATCAGACTGCCTTTGAGGTCCTTGCCAGTGATCGTAGGATTTGGAGATTTTCTATCTATAGCTCTTTCTTAAACATAAGTGATAGTGGTAGGGGGTAGAGGAGCATGATTGGGGTCCTTGTTTCACCTTCCTACCATGCCAGAAATTTCATCTCTCAACAGATTTTCCTTGTGCTTACCAAAATAAGAAGCATCAGCCTTAAGAAATGGTCTACAACTTGCAGATCTGCCTGGCAGGGGGATTGGAATAGAGGCGTAGTTCAATAGGCAGTCTTTGTATGAAAATGCATTTCATCTGTGAGGTCAGAAACTAAAATACCAGGAAATACAAGTGCCAGCCAAGCCACTCAGTGGTGACTTCTTCCTCTTCTGCCTCTAACATGACATTCAGGCAGTAGAGACACCACTGCTGTGCCCTACTCAAGATGGCATTGCCCAACTGAGTTAGCCACTGGTGCTCAGAGCCATTGGAACAGGAGCTCTTTTTATGAGTGTGAGCCTGTGGCGGGTAAGTGCCAGCCGTGCTGTTTCTGATATCACCTCTGAGATGAATTAAGTGTGTCTGAAGACCTGCAAAATTGCACCACTCACAGGCTGTCATCTAAACAATTGCATTCAATGGAAGAAAACAAACTCCCTGTCCACTGGCAGCCGTCTTTTGATTCTGTAGAAACAGCAGCTAAGCTGATGGAAAAGGGGGGAAGCCAATAAAGCCTTCTTCCTGACAACTGAAGAGTCAGAGACTTGATAACCCACAAGGTACCTTTTCCCATCACCATGCATAGAATTAGTTGTTGCATCACCAATGGGTAGCAAGGCCTGGTACAGAAACTAAGAGCTCTCACAAGGAAACAGACAGCCCCACAGGTAGAGCTAGCTGTGTGTTCAGAAACAGAAGTGGTTGGCGGAGGGCTGTGCGTGGGTCCCTGTAATTTCAAAATTTCAGAGATGATATTTATATCATTCTGTTTTTATTGAATGTTCCCCACCCTGCCTCTTTTTAAGGCTGTTTTTCATGGAGAGGGGATGGAGTACTGCACCATGATTGCTTTGCCTTGGTTTGAAACATGGCCAGGCAGGACCACCCAATGTTTTCTTCTTTAGCATCCAAGAGTTGAGAAGGGACAGCCCCATATGGTGAAATCATGGAGTAGAGAGGCAAAGAGGTGCGGGGGAGGGAAGCGAGCTAGAATACCTCACTTGACAATCAGTTGACTGTAGAAAATGTAAGACATTTTCACACTCCTGATAAAGGCATGAGAAATGATTGCTGATCATCTCAGAAGCATAATCTCACAAATCCACAACATATGGTATCTCCACCCAGGCAGCTGAACCTAAGATCAGAGACTTAGTGCTAAAAAGGACCTGAGATCATCTTGCCCAAGCCCCTTATTTTGCAGATGAGGAAACCGAGGCTCGGAGAGAAATGTCTTGCTTTAGGTCATACAAGTAGAAAGGAGTAGAGTTAAGATTTGAACCAAGGTCCTCCTGTTTCACATCTCATTCTCTCTCCACTGTATTACCCTTTCATAAATTGTTTTGCACTAGCTACCCTAGAGATTTACTCTGTGTGCCTGCTTACACTGACCTAGAATTCTTGGTCCCCAAGAACATAGGCTACGACCCTTTATTTCCCTTATTTCCTCTCACTTACACTATTTCAATGGCCCCCTCATTGGACTCCCTGCCTCAAATCTTTCCCTGTTCTAATATACATATTACAAGGCTTCCAGATCTGACCAAGTCACAGCCTTATTCACTAAATTCCAGTTGTTCCCCACTGTTTCTAGGATAAGATATACATTGTTTCATGATGTATGAAATGTCCAAGAGACACAATTTCTGGGTAATTAATAGTCAATTTTATTAATTATGGCTAGCATGTAATTAATAAAATGATACTCATTTGGCTTTCTCTGCTAAACCAAAGACAATCATGGCGTCCTCTCAAAGCTTATATGCTCTTGGAAGAGTGGGTGTTCCCAACAGACAGAAATCAACTTTGATTGGTTAACAATTAATGAGAGAATAAATATTATAATGAGAAATATACCTATTCTAAAGAGGAGCTGGATATGTGAATTTGATATGTCACTCATAGACAAAAAGAGACTCATTTCAAGCCAAATCACTCCTGCTTCAGGCAATCTATACAAAAGGATCTATCTTCCAGCCAGTCAATGAACAATAAGCAATAGTTCACTAGAGAAACAACAGAGAATTCCACCTAGAGTAGATTCTTTTTGTAAGGTATTCTAGTTGGGTGGGGCAAAAAGCATGTACCCAGAGGATTTGGCAATCTTATCTTTCAACAATGTTCTTCTCAGAGACTGGGTTCTGAATAAGGGAATAGAAAAGGAACAAACCCTGGATCTCCCGAACGTTAACTGGCTATTAATAATCATTTCAGTTTCTAAAAAACAGATTTTAAAACATATTTCACTTTTTTATTTTTACATTTTATTTATCCCCATGATTACATGTAAAAACAATTTTAACATTCATTTTCTTTTAAAATTTTGAGTCCCCAAATCTCTCCCTCCCTTTCATACCTCCCTCCTTGAGAAAACAAGCAATCTGATATAGGTTATATGTGTGCAATCATGAAAAGCATATTTCCCTGTTAGTCATGTTGTGAAAGAAAATGCAGACAGAAAAAAAATTAAGAAAAATAATAAAGTAAAGAAAAAGTATGCTCTAATCTGCATTCAGACTCCATCAATTCTTTCTCTGGAAATAGATAGCAGTTTTCGTCATAAGCCCTTCAGAATTGTCTTGGATCATTGTAGCGTGAGAATAGCTAAGTCATTCACAATTCTTCATCATACGATATTGCTGTTACTGTGTGCAATGTTCTCCTGGTTCTGTGCATTTCACTTTGTATCATTTCACGTAAGTCTTTTCAGAATTTTTTGAGAGCATTCTGCTCATCATTTATTATAGCACAATAGTATTCCATCACAATCTTATACTTGTTCAGCAGTTACCCAGTTGATGGATATCCCCTCAATTTCCAATTCTTTGCCACCATTAAAAGAGCTGCTATACATTTAAAATGGATTTTTATTGATCTTTTTTTTTGTTTTAACATTGCCTAGATTTCCCCTGGTATCCCTTCCTTTCCATTCCCTCCAAGGGTCATTCTTCTTAAAAAAAAAAAAAGAATATTTTTAAAAGAGAAAGAGGATAAAAAATCAGCAAAATAAATTCAAATAAATTCCAAATAAATTAATTGGAAAAATCTGACACTTTATTCAATGATAAAATCTCAAAGAACCTCTCCCTCTACAAAAGTGGAGATATGTTTTCTCTGATTTTTTCTTTGGAGTCAAACTTGTTCTTTGTAATTTTGAAACATTCTTTTTCTATAGTTTTGCAGTGGTCCTTTCCACTGACATTGTGATAGTCCTTGTGAATATTGTTTTCCTGGTGCTACTTACTCTCTTGTGTATCTGTTTATGTCTTTTTTATAATTCTCAGGTTTTAAAAAGAAATTTATTTATTTTTAATTTATGTAATGTAACAAGTATTTCCATTACCATAGTATAATGAAATAAAAGTGATTTCACATGGAATTGTAAATCTGTTATGTACAGCTTGTTGTTAATTTTAAATATATAATAAAGTTATCCTGTGGATTTATTTTCCTTTTTTTCTATTCCCCTCCCCCTGTCCTAGAAATGTCTACCATTAGATACAAATATGTGTGTATATTATGAATATGTATGTATGAATATTCATACACACATCAATCATTCTATACATACTTCTATATCAGTTTTTTCTCTGTTTTTTTTCTTTTTTCACATTTATTTATTTCATTTTTGATTTATGGAATAAAACAAGCATTTCTATAGCAAGGTATAATAAAAAAGATGATTGAAAATGAAACTGCAAATCTCTTTTCCCCTTCTTAATAGTATTTTATTTTTTCCAACTACACATAAAAATAGTTTTCAACATTTACTTTGATAAAATTTTGAGTTCCAAATTTTTTTCTTCTCATGATGGCAAGGAATATCATGTAGGCAATACATTTACAATCATATTAAGCATATTACCACACTAGTTATGTAGTGAAAGAAGAATCAGTACTGAAGGGAAAAAACATGCAAAAAAGACCAACACAAAAGAGAAAATAGTATGCTTCAATCTCCATTCAGACTTCATAGTTCTTCCTCTGGATGTGGATAGCATTTTCCATCTTTAGTCTTTTGGAATTTTCTTAGATCATTGAATTTTTAAGAGGTAAGTCTATCAAAGTTGGTCTTTGAGCAATATTGCTGTTACTATGTACATGTTCTCTTATTTCTGCTCATTTCGCTCAACATCAGTTCATATAAATCTTTCCCAGTTTTCCTGAAATCTGCCTGCTCTTTATTTCTTATAGAACAACAGTATTCCATTACATTCATATATCACCACCTGTTCAGCCATTCCCCAGTTGATGGGCATCCCCTCAATTTCCAATTCTTTGCCACCACAAAAAAGGGCTGCTATAAATATTTTTGTACAGGTGTATCCTTTTCACTTTTTAATGCTCTCTTTGGAATAGAGACCTTGTTGTGGTATTGCTGAATCAAAGGGTATGAATAGTTTTATAGTCCTTTGGGCATAGTTCCTAATTGTTTTCCAGAATCAATTCACAACTCCACCAACAGTGCATTAGTGTTCCAGTTTTCCCACATCTTCCCCAACATTTATCATTTTCCTGTTTTTTCATATTAGCCAATTTGATAGTTGTGAGATGGTACCTCAGATTTGTTTTAATTTGCATTTCTCTAATCAATAGTAATTTAGAACACTTTTTCCTATGCCTATAGATAGCTTTAATTTCTTCATCTGAAAACTGCCTGTTTATATCTTTTGGGGAGCATGGGGAATATCCAAATTGAGGAATGACTTCTATCTGCTTGGTTTTTAAAGTCTTTCCCAACTTGGCCCCTGCCTAACTTGCCAGACGCGTTAGACATTAATCTGATCTTCATGCAGGGCACTCCATCTCCTGAATCCACTCCATCTCAATGTCTTTGCATGAATAAATAATTGTTGTTTGATTGATTACATCTAATAATTAGGTATTAAAATAAGATCTATGTTAGGATCTTTAGGATTTGAAGAAAGTTTAGCATAGTGAAGCCTCTGAGAAAATAGATCCCTCCTTTTGATGAATGAATGAATAAAACATTAATTAAGCACTTATTATACGCAAAGCACTGTGCACTGAGGATATAAACAGGAAAATAAAACTGTCAATACTCTCCAGGATTCCAATAGGGGAGACAACACATATGGAAAGTTTCAGCTGCCAGTCAGATGGAAAGTTCTCATGGTCCTTGGGCTACAATGGCAAAGCAGATGGTAAAGTCACTTCTTTAATTCATTTTCACTGACAAAATCATATCAGCATCTGATGTTGAGTCATTTGACACAATTCTAGAAGTACTGCTATTCCAAAGATTCTTGGGTACAGGTTCCGTCTCCTTCAGGGTGTAAGGGGAGATGGTAGTCAAGGTAGTGATCTTGGTGGTAGTAGTGCTGGTGGTAGGTTAACTTGCCTGGTGCATGTCACCTTGGGATGACTTGGGCTTCAATCAGGTTGGCTTGCCTGCCCTGTGGATGGCTGCTCTTGGCAATTAGTGGCTATGGATGGCCCCCTTTCCAGAGGAGTTCCCTCCTCAGATATTGACTGTGAGGGCTCTTCTAGAAGCAGCAACAGTATGGGGGCTATTATAGCTCCCAGGGATCTTAGGCTTTTCTTCTCTGTATGTTGAATACAATTGGTCAGCAGTTGTTGCTGGTGACAACTAAGGATGTATATTTCTCCTTCATGTTGATTTCTGCCCTCCTTCATGATGTCAGCGGGAGTTGGACTAAAAGGTCTGACAGTTTTGGAGGACATTGCTACTCCTTGGCTCTTTAGTTCAGGATCCTGGATTTTGTCTACCAGGGCCCAAAGGGTGATGGTAGTCTAGGTAGTGGCGGTGTAACAGCACATGCTGTTATGTTTTCCTTAGGTGGGTCCCTACTGCTGCAATTAGACTGACTTTGGGCTCAGAGAGAAGAAAAGATTTTATATCCCCTTCCCATTAAACACACACACACACACATACACACACACACACACACACACACACACAGTAAAGAATATAAACTCCTTGAGCACAGAGATCTTTTTTTTTCATTTTTGTCATGGGGCTTTCTATTGTAGTGTCTTGGACATGTTAGACACTCAATAAATCCTTGTTGGATTACATTGAAATTTTACCTTTGGTTCATTATCACAATCAACTAGGAGCCTCATGCCCTGAGATCATGGGGCAGTGGGGGGATAAGGAGCCTGTTTCTTCTATGTAATACTTTCAATGTAGTGGTGCTGATGGTGGCTCTCCCCCCCCCCCCCCCCACTCTGCCACCTTCTAAAATGCTGCAAGAGATCTTTGGGGAGTTTACATTATGCAATTTTGCGACTCTCTATTGTCCTTGCAAGTTAAACAGCATGAAAAAAAATGGATGAGAGTCTCAAGAACTGTAATGAAGCATCCATTTTTCTCCAGGTCCAAATCCAGGTGTAGCCAAACTAACTAGATGCTCAGCCTTGAACACTGAGAGAATGTTAAATATCTCAGAGTAAAGGGAGTCCTTCGGTGCCATAGAAAGAGGGAAGAAAACCCTTTATTTCTTTTAATAAGATTGCAAGATTCAAAAAAGTAAGAAAAGATGCTAGGAACAAGGATGCCCTAACTAATACATACCTGCCTGCCTTCTCTTTCCTTTCAGTCTTCTTACTGCAGGCACATTGGTGATGTGGGACAGAATACAGAATACAAGGCACCTGAGAGTCAAATGTCTTGTTAGGATGCATTCATATTACCTGAGACAGAGCAGGGAAGTCATCACTACAAGTCACACAGCCAGCCAACTAAAGGGGAAGGCTACAGAGAGAAATCATTTTCTTTAAGTTATAGGAAAACAAAAATCATGGAATGTTGAGATCTGGAAAGGATCTTTGAATATTAAAATAGTTAGCATCTCTATAGTGTTTTAAGGTTATCAAAACATTTTGCTTACATTATCTCATTTTGGTCTTTGCAAGAACCCAGTGATGTAATTGATATCATAAGGTCCATTTTGCAGACGGAAACTGAGTTTCCCCAAGAGAAAGTGGCTTTCCTGATGAGGGAGGTCATGTAGTTATAAAGGATCTGAAGGAAGGTTTGAAGCCAGATCTTTCTAAATCCAAATCCAACTCTCTATTGACTGTTCAGTTTCCTTTCTGTAGTCACTGTGCTTATTCTCTTCCTTTCCCAGCCCCACTTCCTTTTCCCCCATCTAACTTCCTCTGACATCGTCCAGTCCAAGCTCCTCATTTTGTAGACGAGTCAACTGAGGCCCCCAGAGGTGAAGTTGTGCTTACGCAGACAGCAACCAGCAGTTTCTAGATTTGAATCAAATGTTCTGCGTCCTGGACTCTTCCTCTCCTGTGCATATTTTAAGACATGTTGTCTCCTCTATGAGGTCATAAGTTCCCGGGGGGGCAGTAGTAACTTCTAATGTTTAACCTTTGCTTAAATACTTCCATAGATGAGGATGTCACGCCTTTCAGAGACAACTCATTCTTCTTTAATTATTAAAGCATTCTTCAAAGTCTAAATCTTTCTTCCATCCATCCTACTTTCTTTCCTTTCCCCTTCCTTCTTTCTACTTTCCTTCCCTCTTCACTTCCTTCTTCCCTTGCTTGCTTTTTCTCTCCCTTCCTCTTCCAGCTCTGAATCTATATTCCTACGATACTAAATCTAATACTTTCAAATGGCAGCTCTTCAAAGGCTTAAGACAGTTATGTTCCCCTTAAGTCTTTCCTTATCTAGGTGGAACACTTGAACTTCAAGTGACTCCTGTAGGACATGGTTTCTAGTCCCCTAGGCATTCTTTCCTATGCATGTGTTTCAATTTATAAAATGTCCTGTCTGAAAAAAGCTTCCCTAGGATGGAAAACAGTACAGTAAATGTGATCTGGTCAGGGCACAGAGTATCATGATGTTGGACTCTTTCTGAACAGTTTCTTTTAATGTGGTTTAGATCAGCATTATGTTTTTGGCCACTTTTGGCATGCTGTTCATTTATTTCATCCTTGGAGTCTACTAAGACCCCCAGATTTTTTCCATGCTTTATAGACTTGCCTGACCATCTTTCCTCTCAATCAAGGAAGTGATGTGACTCAGAAAAAAATGGACTTGCAGTTCAACCACATACTTTATAGTCTTATATTTGTAAACCACCTTCAGTAGTCTAAGGGACATTGAGAGATTATTTTGAACCCATTCTCAAATTTTTTATGATTATTGATACTGTTCCTGAGGTATTTCAAAATATCTTAACATTTAGTCATAAATGTTAGTCTTAACATTTAGTCAGTTGACATTTAGTCAACAAGCACATAGTGAGCATATACTGATCACTGTGCTGAAGTCATGGGATATAAAGAAAGTTCCCTTTCTCAATGAACATTCTAATGGAACAGGCTGAATATAATCATAGTACATGATATCCAAAGATAAATGATATAGAAAGATATATGAATGATGTAAAATATGTAAAGGTATTTAAAATAGATGATATATAGAGAGTAGATGGAAGCTTAGTATGTACAGTGCCATCATCCCATAGAAAGTAGGAATGATACAAGTACCACAACATTTCAGTCAACCAATAGCCCCATCATGATTAGGGCCCAGTTGTACTTTCACATTATTTTCACTGGACAGGGAGATGATGGAATTAACCAGAGGCTTAAATTACCAAGCATCTGTTATGACTTTAACATAATTTAGAGGCAGCCCTGGGAGGCTATGAGTTTCTTGGCAGTTTACTCTAGAACTTTCTCCACTGGACTTTCCCCATGATGACTTTGGTTTCCAAAGGCAGACAGACATATGTATGTAAATTGGTGAAGTGCTTAAGTTAGAAAAAGGTAAAAAAAGGACAGGCTCATGCTATTTTTTGGGAGGGATCCTCATTTAAATAGAAAAGATGAAAAGAGGGTTGGTGTAAAGGAAAGCTTTGTTGAAGTTTGGAAGCAATTGAGCCAGGAAATTCTCATGTTACTCCAACTGGTAGAAATATGAGGAGAAGTGGTGGAATGAACACTTTATTCATTTGGGGAAAAGTGGGTAGGGAAGAACCAATTATGAAAGTGGGATGAGAGATGAGAAACAAGACAAAGCATGTGCTATGGTCAGTTTAGCTGAAAAGAGCAAGAAAAGAAGATGAGCTAGAAATGAGACTTAATTTCAATGAAGGAAAATTCACAGCTAAGTGAAGAGTAAAAGGGAAAGGGACTGCACAGCCTTCTGATGTGGGCAGAGTCTGACATCCTATTGTGATAGGTGAGATTTTATTCTTTAAGAAACAGCAGTGAGGAGCTAGCATACAAAAGAGAGAAAGGCAGGAAGGAGAAAGGAGAACAGAAGCATGCACTGAAGAGAGGAGGGAACACACTTTCTTCCCAACTTAAAGTTCAGGAAACGTGATAAAGGACAGGCTGACCTCTCTCCCCCTTGTTTCCCATCTCTCCCCCATTTCTCTCCCCATTGGGTGCTTCTGGTTATGTAAAAAGTGATGCAGATCTTTGTAAAGTGTTGAATCTTTGCTGCTCAGAGTAGTTTGACTAGAAGAAGCATCCTAAATCTGAATTTTTATATGACTCATCTTTAGTCTTTAATTATCAATATACATTGATATTCTACTATTTTATAATTTCCATATAATACTTAGTAATACTAATTTGACTTTGTATTGTTTTTTTACTGACAATCATATCTAATAGATAATTCAAATATTAAGATTCCCATTTTGGAAACTGTTAAACTGAAACTTGTTTGATGCCACATAACTGCCCTGGATGCAAACACATGTCTTCCAACTCCATCCAAATCCAGTGCTGGCAGGTTTAGGAAAGACCAGTCAACTAGCATTATTAAGTGCCTACTATGTGCCAACTTATGTACTAAACCATGACGATACAAATAAAGGCAAAACACAGTCCCTGCAAAATGCTTAAAAACTAATGGGGCAGAGGAAGAGAATTGAGGATTATGGCTGAAAGTGACTTTAAGGGTCTTTTAGTTCAACCCCCATCATTTTACAAATAATGCAACTAAAGCACATCACTACTGCATCTACAACTCTGCTTGGTTTTAACTCCATAGAACAAGATTCCCCCTGCCAAGGGTGTACTTCCCCCACTCCCCACTTTTTTTTTAGCCTCCTTTTGTGTATTGACTTAGAGGTTCCCAAACTTATTTGGCCTACCTCCCCCTTTAAAAAAATTACTCATTGCATCCCTGGAAATCTCCTTTCTTTAGCCTTTAATAGGTTTTTGTTTTTAAATTTACATCATTTCAAACTACTACCACTCCCCCTAGCTTTCTAGTGGCCCCCCAGGGGTTGGATGGTATTAGCCACTTTGGGAACTTCCATGTCAGATGGTAAGTTCCTTGAGGACAGGGGCTGCCTTTCTTTTTCTAATTTGTATTCCCAGCAAACCCCAAGATAACTTGTGAGGTTAAAGAGGACATTCTTTGCCTCATTTCTTACCTAGCCTTAATCACTGAATGTGCCTTGCCTCAGTCAAAATGAGAAAGACCTTAGCTTAAAAAGGCCAAGATCTCCCACTGCATCTGGGGCCATCTCCATTCATCCTGAAATATATCTGGCCATTGGGTCCAGATGATTCCAGAGGAGAAAGTGAGGCTGTGACTTTGTACGGTCCTCCCTCACTTAAATTCAGTTCACTTGCAAGTCATGTCATCATTTTCCTGATGTCATGGTTCTCTTTGAGAAAGAAGGACAAAGAACAACAATTCCCATCATTTAGCATAGTTCCTGATACATTGTAGGCACTTAAAATGTTTTTTGAGTTGAAGATAAAACAATGGGAAGTAGAGATGGAATTTGAATACGGTTCTCTGACACTAAATCTAGCTCTTTGCAGGATATCATACTGACTGTTATTTTACATTATTCTCTATAGCCACTTAAAACAACATTAATGCAAAAGGAGTTTTGCTGGAAGAGGAAAAAAAAGGGAAAAAGAGCAAATCATCTCCATTTTCTAGCCCATAATCAACAAGCAAATAACAGAGTAAAAGCAAAAGCAGTTGCAGGTGTCATTGAGCTGAGCTGGCAAAATGAAGATGGGTGATAAGGGGTTTCATCTAGAAACAAATACAGAAAGAAGGGAGAGGGAGCCTTCAAGGTAGGTGTAAAGGTCAGATGTAATTATTTTTGAATAAATAATTTTTTAATATTAAATGTGTCTCAGAGATCATCTAGTATCACAGTTTCATTTTACAGATGAGGAAACTGAGGCTTAGAGAGGTTGAGCCTTATCCAAAGTTGAATAACTAGTATTTGTCTCAAACCGCATTTTCTAAATCCATGCAGAAAAATGCAACAAGGTAGACAACTCTTTCTTTATCAGCACATAATGAGTTCAAATACTAGCTGGCAGAAATGCACAAATCAGAGGAAAATTATTCTTCTTTATCTGTGATCTCCAGTTTTAATTTTCTGACTGTTTAGGAGCAAAATATCTCAAACTGCATTAACTGAAAACTGAAGGATATTTTTTATAACTTTAACTAGAGAAACTTCAAGTTTCATAAAGCAGTCTGAGAAAATCTACAAAGTAAAAAATTTATCCTTCTACTCATAAAACCAATCATCATTATTTTTGTTAGATGAATGCACACATAGTTTATGACTAACAAACAAAACAGTCCAATAAAAATTGTTTAGAATTGATTGTATGACCAAAGTGCTTTTTAAAAGTGTCTAAGATTAGTTATTGCATTGTATAATGGTATATGATATGCCTTTCCAATTTTCCTGTCTTATTATGTTGCCTTCCTCTTCATGTACTCACCAATCGTGAAACTGGCCTCCTTGCTCTTTGCACAGTCTTCCAAATCCATACCTTTCACTGGTTTTGGCTTATTCCTGCAATGCTCTCCCTCCTCCCTGCCACCTCTTGGCTTCCTTCAAGACTTAGTTCAAGTTCTCTACTTCTAAAGTCTTTCCTCTAAGATTACCTCCAATTACCCTGTACAGATCTTGGTGCATCTCCTTGTTCTCCACTGTCTCTTTCATTAGAATGCGAGCCCCTTCAGGGTAGGGACTATTTTTGTCTTTCCTTGTATCCCCAGTGTTTAGCATAGTGTCTGCGCATAGTAAACACTTAATAAGTTCCTACTGACTGACTGAAAAAAATACTGAAAATATTAACTGAAACAACCTCTTCCCAATTACTAAATTAAACCAAACAACTTAGCTTAATTAATGAAAGGAGGAAAGTATCCTAAAAGGTAAACATTTGTCCCTAATATTGTTCCAAAGCATCAAACCCTAGCTCATAACAAAAATTCCCATTGTTTTCATTAAATAAGGAGTCTGTAATTTTGTTGTATCCAGAATAAATTTAGCCTGAACATACATTTTAATCAAAGAATTATATTATTTATTTTCATTAGTAGTGACCATTAATAAAAATCGTTTGACTGTCATGGAGCCATTAAAGTTTTATTTAAAATGAAATCTATTTGAGAATCACTTCTTTCAGGTTTTCTAATTTCAAAGGCACATTGCCAAATTATTTATAATATATTTTTTAAAATCCTCAAAATAAAAAAGTTTAATTTGTTTTAATTTTCATTTTAAGATTACATTGGTATTCTTTTCTTTTGTTGTTGTTTATTGTCACTTCCCAATGATTCCTCTCCCCCTTTCCCCTATAAAATACTCTCATATGATAAATAAATACATTCTAGCAAAATCAATCAACACATTGGCCATGTCTGAAACCATATTTTTCATTCTATACCTATAGTCTACCATCTTTTAATGGAGATGCAAGAGACATGATACATCATCAGTCTTCCACAGTCATGTTTCGGCATGGCATTGATCTGAGTTATGGAGTCTTTCAACATTGTTTTCTTTTATGTTCTTAGGATCATGGTGTAAACTGTTCTCCTTGTTCTCCTTATTTCATTCTGCTTCAATTCACACAAGGGTTACCAAGTTTCTCTTAACTCTTCATATATGTCATTTTTATGGTACAATAATAGATCTATTACACTCACTTATCACAATTTGTTCACCCATTGCCCAACTGATGGGCTAACTTTCCTTCTCATTCTTTGCTACTCCAAAAAGAGCCACTACAAGGCTTTTTGTATCATCAGAGACTTTTTTTCTCCTGTCTTTTGCCTCTTTGGACTATATGCTTATATACCTAGAAGTAGTATCACTGGATCAGAATTATACAGTTCAGTGACTTCTTTTGGTCCAATTTCATATAGTTTTTTTCTTTCCAGAGTGAACCTTCCCATCTTTCCATAGTCTCTGAAATTTATCATTCTAATCCTTTCTCATCTTTGTTAATCTGACCAATGTAAGGTAAAACCTGAAAGCTTATCAGTGATTCTTTTATTAATGATTAATAATAGTTAATAATAAAGGTCCCATTTCTTTGAGTCATTTTATGTTCCAGGCATGTGCCAAGCATTTTAATAATTATCTCATGGACCTGACTGAATAGTGATGGAACAATAAATATCAATAATGGTGGGAGGCATCTGTATAGCCCTTCAGAATTAGTAATTCACTTACAAATATTTCCTCATTTGATCCTCTAACATCTCTGGGAGGTAGGTGCCATTATTATGTCCACTCATATAGATGAGGAAATGGAGGCAACAGAAGTTAAGTGACTTGCCAAAGGTCACACAGATTGTAAGTGTCTGAGGCTGGATTTGAATTTAGGTCTTCCTGACTGGTGCTCTGTCTACTGTGCCATCTAGCTGCATATAATGAGCATCCAAGGAAGGTAAGGTTTTTAGGATGCTTTAGCATCCTGGGTGTAACTAATTAACTTTTTATCTCTCCAGCCCATAGCTCTGCATATAGTAGGTATATAATATATGCTTGATGAATAGGTGATTGATTAAATAAAGATTCATTCGTTTTAAAATTATTTTTGCTGAAGGTTGGTTCCCCACCCCCATCATTTCCCATTATACTCCTTCTCTATTGAATCTTACCTTGTAACAAGAACAAAATCAAGAAAAGTCAACTGAAGTACATGCTGCATTCCATTTCATAATCTTTTCCCTAGGACCAATATCTGTCAATGGAATGAATCTGAATTTGACTGCCTATTAGTGTTATTTTTAACTATATTGTTGTCACTGTATGTTATTCTCTTAGTTCCTCTCTCTCCATTTTACATCATTTCATACCAGTCTTCCCATGTTTCTCCAAATTTCTCCTTTGATTCATTGCTTACAATGCTATGATAATTTATTACACTCATATATCACAATTTATTCTGTCATTCCCCAATTGACGAGCACTCACTTTCTTTCCAATTCTTTTTTGCAACCATAAAGCGTGCTGCAATGAATATTTTGTAATGCATGGAACTTTTTCTGGTATTGACATCCTTGAGGCACATGTCTTGCAGGGAGAGCTCCAGGTCAAAAGTTATAAGCATTTTGGTGCCCTTGCATTGTTCTAAATTGTTTTCCAGTATGATTGGTTCAATTTCCAGCTTCATTAGCAGCATATTAGTGTTCCTGTCATAAGATCATCATATGGAGTTTAACTTGTTTATTATAAAGGATAAGATTGAGAAGAGAATGTGGGCAGAGCAGAGGTGCTGGTGACCCACTAAGATACTAAGGGTTAGAGAAATTTCAGATCAAGGATGGGAACAGATTTGAGGCTGAGGACTGTGCTGGAATAAAGAAATCCCATAGCCCTGGATCATGGATAGGGATTACTGGTGGGCAATGGCAAGATCCAGGGTGTGATCATTTCAGTTCACAGATGAGGTGGAATAAAATACTTCATGGGAGCTGAATGGGTCGATGAACTGAGAAATGTGGGTATTTGAGGGAACGTCAATGTGCATGTTGAAGTCCCTAGCATGAGATCCGGAGCCAGGATAGGGAAAGAGACTGTGAACCAAAGTCCAAACTCATTGAATGAGAAAGAAGAATGTTCCTGGGTTGGAGGAAAGTACAGAGATAAAAGCTATCAAATCTGGACTGAGTGGTAAACATTTAGAAGATATCTCAAAGGAGGAGAGATCATTGAGTGAGAGCAGTAGAGGGAAGAGTTCGTAAGTGGTGATAGGAAGCAAGGAGTATTCCCAATGCTACTTCTAGATCCAATATGTAAAAGAGTATGAAAGAAATTGTGTCTAAGACTAGAAAGGAAGCTCTGGGATCCACTGTCATCCAGAATGACATAGGTTTTAAGGAGAGGAATGGGTCCAAAATGAAAAGGGAGCATGTTGATTTTAGAGGAACAGTTTCAGATGGCTCAGTGGAATGGGTGGGCAGGTACTGAAAGGTCACTGGGGAGAAAGTATAGGCAAGATGATGGGCCTGAGACATTGAACAGTAGGGGTTGTAGAGGAGATGTTGATGGTAGAAAAATTTTTTTCAGAGGCAGCTAGGTGGTAAAATGGATAGAACACTGGCCCAGAAGTCAGGAGGACTTGAGTTTAAATCCAGCCTCAGACAGTTATTAGCTATGTGACTCTAGATAAGTCACTTAAACTTCAGTCTGCCTCAGTTTCCTCAAATGTAAAATGGAGATAATAGTACATAGCTCTTGGGGTTGTGAGGATCAAATGAGAAAATATTTATAAAGTGGTTATCAAAATGTCTGTCACATAGTCGGTGGTACATAAATGTCTATTGACTTCTACTTCCCCTTAGTTTGGAATTTGATATAATAATAGGCGATAGGAGTTTGCTAACCACTGAAGAAGGAATAAAGGCCAGGCAGAAGATCATTGGAGAAGATAAGTTCCACTGATGGAGCAAGGTGAACAGAATGTTTTAAATCTCATCTTGGGAAGCTAGTTAGCCCAGTGGATAGAGTTCCAGGCCTGGAGTCAGGAAGACTCATCTTACTGAATTCAAATCTGACCTCAGACATTCATTAGCTGTGTGACCCTGCGCAAGTCACTTAACCCTGCCTCATTTTACTCATTCATAAAATCAGTTGGAAAGGGAAATGGTGAAACGCTCAAGTATCTTTGCCAAATGGGCTCACAGAGAGTCAGACACAACTGAACATAAAATAGCAGTAAATTTGATCTTGCCATGTAGTCTCACCTCACCGTCACCTGGACTACAGACTTTGTGGACAGGATCTTGGAAGGACTGGGAGTGGGGTTGAGGTTTAATGTCTTCAGGATAGGAGCAGCAGCAGCAGAGATAGACTGGATGGCTTACATTGTTTTGTTCATTGTATACAACCCACATATGCATAGATACATGCATATGTTCATGCGTTTATATGTATGTGTCTATATCTCTATTGGTATCTCTATATTTACAAAATTCCCTTATCTTGCCTTACATAAATTTGCATTAGTCTTCTCATGTGACTCTAAATTTCTCATTTCCGTCATTTCTTTTAGCACATATCACAATATTTTATTACATTCATGTGATGCTATTTGTTTAGCCTTGCCCCAGGTGATGGGCATCTGATTTGTTTCTAGTTCTTTGCTGCCACAAGAAAAGAGCTGTGGTGAATGTTTTGGTGTATATGGGACTATTCTTTCTGATTTTGACCTTGAGGGGAAATGCCTAAAAGTTTGATCTCTGGGTCAAAGAACATGGACGCTTCAGTCACTTTTTAGTCAATTCCATGAATGGTCTATTACCATTTGGGGATAGCTCTAATTTTTAGCAAATTTCTACTTTTGTTGAGCCAGGAATCAACATGTAGTAGAAAGATTGACAGATCTGGAGTGAGAAAGACAGATTTTTAATTCTTGCTCTATCTCTTACCAGCAGAAGAACAGGGGACAAGTCACTTAACCTCTCTGGGCCTCCATTTTCCCTTTTGTAAAATGAAAACTTTGTACTGGATGACCTCTGAGGTTGCCTTTATATCTATGCCAATGTTCCCATGGTTCTACAGGTAGTTTACACCAATTATTTTAGGTTTTTCTTCTTCCTCATTTAATGAGTTCAGTCCTTGGCCCATAGTCTTCCTCCCCATCCTAACTCCTAATCTCTTACTGGGGACTTCAATATGTTTCTCCCTTTCACAGGGACTTTTCCTGTGAAAGAAGTAGAAAACCCTTGGATTGAGAGAATTGGGAAGCAAAACCTTTAGCCAAAATTGACCAAGCAACACCAGTTTCTTAACTTGGCATCTGAGTACAGGTTTATGAGCAGTAATCAAGTCAAGAAACTAGGCCTCAGCACAGCTGAGGAAAAGTAGGGAAGTGGGGCCCTCATGCAAAATACAGTTGAGAGAAACAAGAGAGCTTGAACTTAAAAAGAGCGTGTTTTTGAGAGATAAAGAAAAGAGCCCTGGCCTGAAGAATAGGATCTCATGAGATATTTCTGCAGAAAATAATCTTTTCCTCCTATCCCACAACAATATTATTGGGTAAAATCCCAGATTTTCTAGTTTTTCATATTATTAGAAATTCTGGATAACTTCTGTCAGCAGTTTTTTCTTCATCTTGATCCCAGCCTGCTTGTGTAGATAATTGATTTTTATTTTTTTGCACTTTGGTGGAGCAGCAACAGCATGGCTGTAATTACAGGGTGGTGGCATGTCAGCCTGAATCTTCCTTTATTCCCTTTTTCCCCTCTTTCTTTAAATGTCTTCATACCTTGATCTCCAACAGCAATCTTTTCAGGCTAGAGAAGAGCCCAGAATTAGGCAACTGCTGCAGTATGGAAAAATGACCCTTTTCCTATACCCAGGGAGACCACAAAATGCTGAACTAAATCCTTATCTGGAATTTTAATGAGTGAAATAAAATATGAAATCTGTGTGATTAAAATCAAATCTTCCCCCTTATGCTCGACTGGAGCAAGCTGCCAAAACAGAGGCACAAAGACGGCTATGGGAGGCCTTTTGTATTTAATTACTGCCAGTTCTTTTTCTCAGTTCAAAGCTCTCTCTAGAGCCCCCATAGGGGTAATGGAGAACTTGAGAGAACAAATGAGCTCTCTTCAGAGTGATTTAGCATCCTGGACAACAAGTAATAAATATTTTAGCCCAATTGAAGAGATCTGTGCCAATTTGGCTTAGGTCTTGGTTGTCTATATTGGAGAAAATAATGAGACTTGGATGGAAATGATCAATTGTCTACCTTTCTGAAATTCCAATTGGCCACTCCCAGTCATCTCCCTCTTCCATTCACCCACTATTTTCTCCTGTATTTGTCACATCTGTGACCTAGGAACTCAATAGAGAAATAAGTTCTTAAGGAAAAACTTGTCATTTCTCAGGTCCCAAGTGATGCTTACTCACTGAAAAAGGTGAGAGGTATCTTTCTCCCCATCTTCTATAAGTTAGCTAGAGGCAACAATTGAGTAATAACCTTAGTGATGCTCCAGAACACTGGGAAAGGAAGCTTCTCAGGCAGCTATTTTCTTAGTTATTTCTTACCACTAGGAATAAACACTGCCACAACAGGTTGTGATTCTAGTCAGAAGACTTGAGCTCAAAAGGTTCCTTTGCCATCAGTTATCTATAGGATCACTTGGTTAAGAGGGCCTCATTTTCTCAATTTCAAAATGAAGTGGAGGCTGCTATGGGGGTAGGGAGAATGGATTCAATGTTCCCTGCAGTCATTTCCAATTCCAGATCTCTGAATCTATGACCCTAGGACCATTAACATTCCCCAAGGTAAAGGAAACTTCCACTCTGATCAACGTCCTCAACTTAGAAGCATGTTTTCCCCTTGTGGATGTGATTGTCATCTTTTTTTTTCCAGTGTGCTTTACTTTTTTGTGTTCATCTCAGATAGTTTCCTATGAAATGTCTGGTTTTCTGGCCCCCACCAAATTAACTTTCCATTTTTATCTGGATTTGTCTTAGTTCAATCAGGGATTTTATCTGCTTTGTCCTTTGGAAAGAGTCAAGATATTTTGTATAAGCATTAAAATTGAATTGAACACAAGTGGGCCATGGAGACCCACCTGAAATCCAATCTTCTACTTCTCAAATGGGAAGGTGATAATTGATATTTTGCCACTGGATACCCTTGTGGAGACCATGCAGCTGCCTATCTCTGGATTGTGTAGATTCCCCAGCTGGTCTGTCAAAAGGTGTAATGAAATAAATGACAGAGTGAGATGATATTATAGGCATGTGTGACCATGGGACATACATAGGAGCTGGACTAAGGGATTCCACTGACACGCCCTCCTGTTGTCTTATTGTGCTCATCAGCCCTTATACCTCATAGGTATATTGGACAAAATATTCATTTTGTGCTCTTTAGTAGCTGGGATGTATTAGACTTCCCTGATTCTATAAATATTCTTCATTGCAAATATAGGTATGAATTTTTGTGTATTTACATATATTAAACACATTTAAACAATGCATGGATATGTACATGTCTATGAATACAAACATACCTAGGATAGGTATATATGCCTGTATATGTATGTATTCTTGTCTATAGAATGCTTTTTATCCCAGTTGGGCTTCCTCCTATCAATCAGCATCCATTTAATCCACCTCTTTCTTCTACCAGTGGATATATTATCAGAGAAAGGAAACTAATTTTAATATTGATATACTCAGAGAAAGTATTAACTATGCCACAAAAATAATCAAATATTGATTTCTATAGTCACTTAGGAAATGGCCTATTTTATGTTATCCATGCTTTTTCTAGTAATTGTTTTCGTCATTAATATGAATAAGAATGTACTCTGTGTACATGTTTCATATGCATATATACACATAAATACACATACATTTGTGTATGTGCATGCATATATGTATATTTACATCCACACATACAGCTAGGAATCAATTAGTATGAATAATGAATCCCTTGAAGTGGTTGAATTATTTGATTTGTATTGCTCGTTTCCAATAGGCTGGAACCAATTTATCACACTTTATATAATTATATCTCCAAACAGTGTGAATTTGAATACATGGGACCACTTCCCTGGTTTCATAATTTGCACTAATAAGACTCAGATATATAAGTTATTCAAGATGTCCCCAAAAATCTTGGTACAGCTTAAATTATTTAATAGTTATTAAAGTTTAAAGATGCACCAAGACTTTTGGAACACTCAGTATATGAACTTTTTTGTTGCCCGGTCATTTCAGTCATGTTCGACTCTTCATGACCCCATTTGGAGTTTTCCTGGCAAGGATAGTGGAGTGGCTTGCCAATTCCTTCTCCAGCTCATTTTAAAGATGAGGAATTGAAACAAACAAGGTTAAGTGATTTGCCCAGTGACACAGTTAGTAGAGTGTCTGAGGCCACATTTGAATTCAGGTCTTCCTAACTTCAGGTCTAGCATTCTATTCACTGCACTACCTGTCTGCCATGTATGCACTTATTTTTATCTGTATCTGGATACCTATATCTCATCTATCCTATCCATTCATCCATTTATCCATCTATTTATTATCTCTCCATATAAGAGACAAAAGGCTTAATGAATGGATGACTAGACTTAGAGCTAGGAAAACCTGCTTTCAAATCCTCCTGAGACACACTAGATATGAAACTGTCGTGTGTATGTTCGTTCTTTGTTGCCGAAGAAGCCCATGCCATCAGAGAAATAATGACATGACTTACACTTGACTTTGTTTTTGAGTGAGGGAGGGCTGTGCAGGTCACCAGCCTCACTTCTCCTCCAAAGCCATCTGAATCCAGTGACCTGATATTCATCAGGATGACTGGAGATGACCCAGGATGAGGTAATTGGGGTTAAGTGACTTGCCCAAAGTCACACAGCTAGTGAGTATCAAGTGTCTGTGGTGAGATTTGAACTCAAGTCCTCCTGACTCCTGCTCTGGTGCTCTATCCACTGCACCATCTAGCTGCCCCTCATGAAACTGTTAAGTATCTTGAACTACAAGATACTTTTCAATTACTGACCTGTCCTGGTGGAAGGTGTTTCTTTACTGGGAATAGTTCCTAGAGTTCCTTAAACTGATAAAATCACATGTCTAGACCTCTCCTCTCCCTCCCCCTAAAAAAGTATATTGATATTTGTGTGGGACAAAATGGCATAGGGATAAAGGGAGACATAAAAGACTGGCTCTAGATTTAGAAAGTCTGTACTGAAGCCTATTTCTAACCTCTACAAGTTCAGTGACCGTGGGCAAATCACCTAACGTCTCA
The DNA here is from genome assembly GCA_028658325.1 of Potorous gilbertii. NCBI lineage: Eukaryota > Metazoa > Chordata > Mammalia > Diprotodontia > Potoroidae > Potorous > Potorous gilbertii. Next base: position 148,951,128 of record CM053771.1, on the reverse strand, counting down.
GTGATCCTAGGCCACGATCCTAACCTATAAATTACTTTTTCATTAGTAAAGGGAAATTCCATGAGGAGAGTTCCGTACGCTGATGAAATGATACAAAATATTACAAAACATGAAATTATAAATAAGTGTAAAAAAATAGATGTGTGTGTGTCACATGTAGCATATTTTTATGTTGTATAATCTTCAAATGCTTTTCAGCAGGAGTGTCCTGTTTTATGCAATACTCCCTGAGACTATATGATTTCCAAGTGGTTTCTTGCTTGTGCTTGGCAGTTGAAATACAGTAATCATGAATGCTCTTGCCTCGTTACATGTTTGAAAGAGTCATCTTGCATTTATTCCACATAGCACCTATGTGATCAAGGCTGAATTTGTAACAACTGGTTAGCACTTGGTACATATGTTTATTATTACATATTTCAAGTAAATTGGTTTTGTTAGCTAATCTGCATAAATATAAAGGAGAGAGACAAAATGGGATTTTGCTGCACATGAATTCAGAAAAAATGCTGACAGGATGCCTGATTTTTTTTCTTTGCTTTTGGCATAGCAGGGATTGAAGAATAAAGCCTCCTGTCCAGAAGAATGACCCATACTGTGAAAATGCCTTTTTTGGTTCCCATCAAGGATAAAAAATATCAAATTATAAGGAGAGAAAATATTTAAAACTCTAAAAATAGGAAATCTGCTTTCTTAGCCCTGATTTGAAGCAACAGTCCAATACAATCTGTCTTTTGAATAGTCTATAACAACCATGAATAAAATCAGTCAATTTTACCCCAAATCAGGGCTCTTTTGTAGAGTTGCTTTCAATCTAAGGGAAAGTGAGACCTTTGAAGCTGTCTTTCCCCAGCAAAGTAGCACTTAGTAAATTCTTGATTTGGGCAGAAAGCATTGAACTCTCCTGGTATCCATCCCAACATCTTCCATTAGAAAAACTGACAAATAATTAGGGGATGGGAAAAAAACAGCCAACTTGATATTTGGGGACATGCACTATTGTGTGTATGTATGTATGTGTATGCATGTATACATATACATAATGCACACAAAGTTATTTGTGTATATATAATTTACATATAATATAATATATATAATATACACACATACAAACATACATACATTTTTCTCTTTAAATACAAATTAAAAATGCTTATGTTGTTTTGTTTTGTTCTCTGCAGTGAGTTCTCCTTAATCCTCATTCACGTTCAGGCAAGTTTGGACCAGGTGCATGAGCTTATTGTAGGAACTCATCACCCCCTAGGAGAGGGAACTGTGCTAATTTCAGCTAATAACCTCTCTCTAAGGACAACTTTGATTCTAAAGATGTCAGCTAGTGATAAGGCAACTTGATTTGTCCTTGGCCAGTTTGATGCTCTTTTTGCTGTATGTTTAGCTCTGCATAGCACTAGGTACCCATGAACATAATATCTGCAGGACAAACTGATGTGGACAGTTTATGAAATGATGCAGAGAAGAAAAAAAGTTTTTAATTCCATAATCAGTAGAACACATTAGTAGATTTCTACATTGGAAAGGTCAAGTGGATTGTTGATGAGATGAAAGGAAGGAAAGAAATCACTCCAAAGAATACATTACTTACCAAACTAACAAAGAAGATCATTGTCAAAAATATTTGGCATACTTTATAGAGTTTTGGCAAATGATGTAATTCACTTTGCCTACACAAACACATTATACTTAGGAAATAAAATTTGAAGAATTTAGACTGATATTCAGATGGGAAAGGAGGAGCAAATATGAACTCTGTAATAGTGTAAAAAGGTCATGAGGCGGGGCATGGTTGAAATATTCCATGTAGGTCTACTGTCTACATTGATTGAATTCGCCAAATAATTGCTCAACTAACCAAGTTACAACAAATGTTATTTACAAAGTCTATTGAGGGGAAAAAGCAAACCTGAATGTTTATAGACCTAACTTAAAAAATCTTGACTATACTTTGAGAGTGGCTCATGAGGAATAGAGCTGTTTGTCATGCTCTATGATGTGGAAAGGAAAATAATTTATTCCAGGCAACTTAACAAGTAGAAGCTTAAAGTGAGTTTAGAACTAGTTCCTTCAAAGCACATCTGGGAAGAGTGTAAACAGAATGTAAGAAGTCAAAATCACTTATCCCAAATATGTTAGACCTGCCAGAAAATTCGCTTCTCTAGATGAAACCAATGGGTGCTGAGAATTTGGTTGTGAGACCAAGAATTTCTTTGGCACATTTGGGTCTTACAGTCTTCTCTAAAAACTAACCTATGTACTCAACTGAAGAACACGAGGCATCCTGCACTGGAATTCAATTTCAACACAATTTTCCTTGCTTTTCTACTCTGTGTACTTTGTGTGTTCAACTTTTATAATGATGGCATTATAGCCTACATTCAGGGCAAAAGGAATATATTGCAGACAGAAGTTTAGATAGGAAAAAAGAAAACAAAAAAGCCTTTTGCTGAAGGTGATTAGAGTATCTGAGGAATGAGCTACATTGTGGATGCTGGAGATGCCTTAATTCATGGGTAATCTTTCCTCTTGGGAGATCACAGCAGGAGATGCCATTGAGTGCATCATCCTCCAAGCAGTTCTGAGCAAAGACTGTGCAGCTCAGATGAGAGGAGTATTTGCACAATGTCAGGGCTCGGAAGATGCCTCCTGCTATGGTAATGGGAGGTTGAAGAATGTCTCCGAGTGACTCTATCCATATACTGTGCTATGTGAGGTCAATTCAGATGAGATATTGAAAGACAAAAGAGATAGTATGATGGTGTAGCAATGGTGCTGAACTTGGAGTCAGAGAATCCAGGGTTCAAGCACCAGCTCTTCTTTTTACCATGTGTATGACCAGGGTGAAGTCATGTAAACTTCTGAGGTTATTTCTCAATCCACAAACTAGGGATAGAAATACTTGTTCTGCCCTTATCACTGGGCTATTATGGAGAATACATTTTCTAGACTTTAGAGGAATATAAAAAAGTGAACTGTGAATATTAAAAAATACTATTTTTCTTCATTCTCACACTTCCTATCTCAATGTAGATGCACTATTTGGCAAAGAGAATGTCTAAACACAAAGATTTTGACTTGCTATGCATTTTTAAGAGATGGTAAGATGAGACTGTCTTTTCCCTTTTAATGTTATTTATCACTCTTCAGATACAAAAGACTTTCAAAAAAAATCACCAACACACCAAATTTCAAAGTTGAAAGAGACCTCAATACCAGACAGGCTCAACCTTAACATGTCCCTTGAAGATTACCCATATTTAAGGTTGGGTAGCCAGTAGTAAAGGAGAGAGAAAGAAGGAAGAGTTTAGGAGGTAGAAAGACACCTAAAGGAGTATGTCTTTTCTGAAGCCTAGAGAGGAGATCAAGTCTAATAACCTTAGAGTGTTCAATGGTGTCAAAAGAGACTGAGAAGTCAAAGAGAGTAGAGACTGAAAGAAGTCACTGGAGTTATAGATTAGACTGGTTTCTGGTTGGCTTTGAGAGGTCAGTTTCAGTAGATGTGATGGATGGAAGACTAGGAGGTGAGGGAAGGGGAGATAGTGTTTGCTTTTGTGTCTACCTAAGGGCTTAGCAATGGTGCATTTTGTATACCTGGTCTTTAGTAAATGTTATTTAAATGAATGAATCACAGACTCTTTGAGTTGAAAGGGACTTTAGCAACCAATTAGTCCAACTGGGACCTGAATAAGAACCTTGTGCTCCCAATACAGAATCCCTGACAGTCACTAAACCATCAGTTGAAGATCTTTAGTGAGATAGAATATATGTCTGAAGCAGCATTTTTTTTTGATGGGTCAAATTATTTGGAAATTTCCCCCCCTATAATGAGTCAAAATCTTTGTCTCTATAACATTCTACCCATTGTTCCTATAACTATCCAGTGGAGTTAAGAAGAATAAGTGTAATTCTCTTTAGAGACTATAGTCTTTTAAATACTCTAAAACAACTAGCAGGACTTTCTAGCTCCCTCCACTTGAAGATGAATATCCATACTTCCTTCAGTCCCTCTCTTATGCTATACTTTCCAAAGTCTTCACCATTCTTATTGCTCTTTTCTAGATGCACTCCAGCTTCTTTAAAATGGGACTCTTGCAAATGAAGACAACATTTTAGATATAGTGCAAGTGGGACCATATCTAGAACAATACAGTACAGGGGAACTCTTGCTTCCTCATTGGATGGAATTCCTCCATTAATTCAGACTATGATCTAATTAGTCTTTTTACTTACTATGTCATACTGCTGACTCCTACTGAGCTTGCAATCCATGAAAATGCAAAATATTTTTCATATTACTAGTTTTCCCCCTTCTTGTGCTTCTGTAGTTTATTTTTTTAATCCAAGTGTAGGGTCTTCCATTTATTCAGTTTAAATATAGTGTATAATAGACAACAGAACATTAAGCACGGCAAAATAGACAATAATAAATGTATAAAAGGGGAGAAGTAGGAAGGAGTGTTGAGTAAAATCTAGTCACCAGATGGAAAACTTGTGAAAAGTAGCAACTCCATGGTGGAGTTTTTAATAAGGAAGAAGAGGAAAGCCATTTACAACCTTAAGTATCTCAAGTTTCATCAGAGGAGATTTAAAAAATGATTCAGAAAAAGGATGAGAAGGAACTAAAATTCCATAAGGAATTTTAAATAATTTTTTAAAATTTTAATTTTTAAAATGATTTAACAAAACAAGAGAAACAACAGTTTCGAAGAAGAAAGTAGACAAGGGGAGAGTACAGAGACCATTGTGTATGTTCATGGAATATTTTCTGCCAATTTAAATTTTAAAAAGACATGTATGGGGACAGCTAGGTAGTACAGTGGATACAGCACTGGCCCTGGAGTCAGAAAGACCTGAATTCAAATCCAACCTCTGACGCTTAATATGTATGTCATCCTGGGCAAGTCATTTAACTACCACTGCCTCCAAAACCAAAAAAAAAAGCATGTAGGAAATGGAAGCAAGGGACAGGCAATTGATGATGGCAAAAGTATGCCATAGTTCTATAAACTCAAGACAAGAGAACTCAAGTTAATAATAAACTGAAACAGAAACATTAAAAAGAACAAAAAGGTGGCGATTTTTGCTTTTAGGAAAAAGAGTTATGGGATATGATTGCTATTTAAGAGAGTAGAATGATAAAGATGCTGAAGAAAACAGAAAGTACGAATCTTATCTGCTGCATATTTGGCTTCTTAAATAAATAAATAAATATTCTGCCAAGAAAAATGGCATTTGGAAAGGACAGAATGAAAATGGCTAATAGTGAGTTGAAACCCAAGATGAATAAAAAGATAGCAAGAGACTCCCAGTTATCTTTGACAAATTCAAATCACCAGGCTGAGCTGAACTGGGGAAAAAATAACCAATGATATTACAGAGCTATTGTCATTGATCTTTTACTGATTGTGGAGAATGAGATAGAAAGGAAAATGTCCTAATTTTCAAGAAAGGTCATAGTAGAGTCTGCCAACTGTAAGCCAATGAGCTTGACTACAGTTAATGGCAAAATTCTGGCATCCATTATTGAGAGATAGGGAAATCTTACAAACAGGTAGTGATCACAAAGAAATATCATGGTTTCATCCATAATATGTCACACTAGACTTAGATTTCTCCTCCTCATTTTAATTAAATTTACCAAATTAAGAGATGAGGGGCAGTTAAATAGCATGGCAGAGTGTCCAGTCTGGAGTCAGAAGACTCATCTTCCGGGGTTCAAATCTGACTTCAGACACTTAATAGCTGTGTGATGCTAGACAAGTCACATGCTGCCCTCAATTTCCTCATCTGTAAAATTAGCTAGAGAAAGAAATGGCAAACCACTCCAGTATTTTTGCCAAATAAACCCCAAAGACAAGTCACTTGAGAAATGACTGAACAGCATGATTAAGAGATGAGAGGAAATTTATAGACTCAGTATAGATTTCAATGAGCCATTTGGCAAAATATTTGGTGCTATTTCTGTATATAAGAAGAGTTGTGGCCTAGATTGTATATAGTACAATTTGAAAAATGTGGAATTGTTTGAATGACTGGACTTTTCAAAGAATATTCAGTAATGGTTTGATATTACCTGACTTTTGAAATGAATCTCTTGTGTTATGCCAGGGACCTGTGCTTGGCCTTTTCTATGTTAGAATTTTCAATGGCTTAGATAAAGGCATAGATTTCATAGTTATCAAATTTGCAGGTGAAACAAATCTAGGAGGGATATCTAACAAATTAAATGATGGAATCCGGATATAAATGTCTTGTCAAGCTGGATTATTGGACAGAATTTTAAAAGATAAGATTCAGCAGAGATAAATGATGTAAAGTTCTCTCTATGGATTCAAAAAATAACTTTGACAAAGACAGGAGATGCTTGGTTCAACAGCAGTTCATCTGTAAAAGATGAGAGAATTTTATTGGACATCCAACTCAATACAAGTCATCAATGTGTTATGGGAGCCAAAGCTAATGTGTTCTTAGATTTCATTAAGAAAGATACAGTGTCCAGCATGTCTTTTTTTATTCTGCTCTCATCACCCCACATCTCAATATTTTGTTCATTGATGGACACCACATTTTAGGAAGGACACTGTTAAACTGGGAAACACCTAGTAGAGGAGAACCAAGAGTGAGAAGGGTCCAAAAAACATGCCATGTGAGAATCAGTGGAAGAAATTGGGCCATTTAGTTTGGATATTTATCTTGGAGAATATTAGGATTAGGGAATATTTGATAGATATCTTTCAGTGTTATGAAAGACTATCTTTAGATGAGGGAAAACAGTTCTGTTTGACCATTGAAGGCAGAACTCTCAACAATGGGCGGAATTTGAAGAATGATTAATTGAAGTTTTATGTCCAAGAAGAAACAAGAAAACACAACTTTCTAACAATCAAGAATATCTTAAGGTATAAAAGATTGTCTCATGTATTAGGATCAAGAACTCCCCCTCCTTGGGGATGCTTTAACAAAAACTGACTGACCTCAGAGTGGATTTGTCTTGAGGAACAGATTGGACTTTATGACCTCTGATATCCCTTTCTATTGCAATATTTTTTAGTTCTGTATTTTTTCCTCTTACCTTTTATCTGCACCTAAATGCCTGTTCTTCAGTCCCTGGTTTTCTCGTGAATTCATCTTTATAATACGTAATACTACTCTAAACCACCCCTTCCCCCATTGTATCTATTTTCTTTGCTTTGAATAATTCCTATTCTAGGGATTTGTATCATTTCACCTAGACCCAATGGTATCTATTAAGCCTAGTTTACTTCTTTGAATTGGAACCACTAATTCAATATCAATATTGTTATTTAGCCACTTCCGTTGTATTCGATGATTTGTGACTCCATTTGGAATTTTCTTGACAGAAATACTGGAGTGGTTTGCCATTTATTTTTCATTTGACAGCTCATTTGACAGATGAGGAAAGTGATTTGCCCAGGGTCACACGGTTAGTAAGTGTCTGATGCCAGAGATGAACTCAAGAAGATGATTCTTCCTGACTCCAGGTCTGGTACTCTGTCCACTGTACTACCTAGATGCCCCTAGCAATGGTATTCCCTGCCTTTAAAAGATATTCATCTAAAGTTCTGACTTTATTGATGTTTTCTTGGATATGAATTGTTGCTCTTAAAGTTCATATATACATATATATATATATATAAAACATATATATGTATAGTTCTCTCCATATATATGTGTATATACACACACAGTTATTCTTTTTAAAACACCTTTGAAATGTCTGATAAAATGTAAAGATGTGTGAGGTACTATATACCAAAGGAGAGACTTTTTCATTGTCCTCCAAAATCTTATCATCTTACTCCTTTTACTGCCCTAGAGTCACTAAGAAAAAAAACAAATTAAAGAAGTAAATCAATAGATTTAAAAAGTGAAGCGTTAGGATCGACCTGACTGCCTAATTTGCTGAAGAGTGGAAATTCTTGCTTTCAAAAACATCAACAATTAGACTTGGGAACAGAAGAGTAAATGCAGGAATAATTTATCTTTTTAAGCCTGGGATGAACAAAAATAGTTGATTATATAGGCTATTAAATAATGGCTATAGGCTTGTTTACTTGCGGGTTGGCCAGGGAGACAGCAAAGATAATTAGCTGGAGATTAGGAAGAATAGCAATGAGATTTCTGACTCAGAGGGGGTGGCATGAAGTGAAATCATCATTTATTTTATTTATTATATTATAAGTGCCATCAATAATCAACAGATCGTGGAATAAATTTTTAGCAGTAATTGAGTTTTGACATTAAATGAGGTGTTAAGATAGGTAGATCTGATTTTTGACATCAAGTGGGTGTTATACAGATTCAGTACATATATTTGCTAAAGGTATTTGTCAGAATAAAGGAAGATATCCTATAAAACATCCAAATAAAAAGATTTCTCATTGATGGTGAGGTTTTCCAAATATTCTTATTTAAAAATTATTTTTATAAAGTGAATTTAACCCTGAAACACTATAAAACTCTCTCAATAAAAATTGTAGAACCACAAAGGAGATCATTTTAATCATCTACACCAAAAAAATCCAAGTGTATAAATCAGGCTTATTGCCAGAATATAACATCCAGCTAGATTTGGAGCCCAATGAGTTCATCCTTCAATGTGTTTATCTTAAATGGGTATTTCAGGTGAACAATGAATTATACACAGAATTGAGGAGTCTGTTCCTGGTCATTGTACTGCGTACCTCTTTAGAGCTTTTAAATCTTGTCCTAACATGATCCCAATTTACATTTCCAAACTTCCCTGCACTCTACAATTAAACCAAATCATTCTTGCTATTACTCACATGGAGCACTCCATCTTTCTTATCTCTTCATCTTGCCCGGATGTCTCCTAGGTCTGGCATTCACTCCTGCCTCACTTCTATTTCCTAGAGTCCTTTATTTCTTCCAAAACTCTGCTTAAATAATACCTTGTACATGAAATCATTCCTAATTCCCCAGCTACTCATCTCTCCCCAAATTTATTTTGTGTTTATTTTGAATTCATCTATTTACATATATTGTCTCTTCTGATAGAATGTAAATTTGGGGGGTTTTTGTCTTAGTATCCCTAGAACCTAAGTACAGGGGTTGGCACATAAGAGATTAATATTTGGTGATTTATTGTATGTATGCACACTTGCAAGAGGTGTACCACTCATGCAGTGAGAATGAAAGACAAAAGATGTATAACCTGAGTTAATCTAAGGACTCTTTTAAAAAAAGGTAAGAGAACATTATGCGTATCTTCTCTGGAGCATTCATAGAGAAAAATGAATGAGAATTATAGGATTTAGAAATATGGAGTGGTCCTGATCTGATCTCTGAAGGGGTCAGTCTTGACAATGAAGTCACAAATCTGCTAAGGTATCGTATGAGATTCATAACTTAGAATCTTCTCTGTTGAAGTCCTGCTCCTATGTTTCTTTAGGACCTGAAGGTCACCTGCAGGTTATGCTTTTATTAGAGTAAACTCTGTCATGTTCTGTGGAATGGCTGAGGTTTTTCTCCTGGGTTTAGTGTCTGCCTGTAACCTATTATTTGAGGCACAGCCTAGTTAAGTTTGGAGGGCCTCACCATCAGGCTGGTCATAGGAAAGTGAATTATTTAGCCTTGGTTACTCCTGAAGATTATCTCCTAAGTTACAGAGGGGCTGCATCTTGTCTAGGGGAGGAAACACCCATACAAAAAACAAAAAGAAAAAAAGATGGATTTTCCAAGTATTGAAGTGAGACCTAGAACGTGAGTTTGTAAACCGAAAGTCTAGTTGCTAGAGCAGAGAGCAGCCACCACAGCAACAGAACACCAAGATGATAATCTTTATTCTGCAGTTGATTGTGGATCCCAAAGACTTTCTTTCCCCCTCTACCTGTCAAAAAAATAACCATAACAACAGATAAATAAAATTACAGTGGGACTGAAAATCTATGTCTGATCAGGGCCAATGTCTTATCTTTATATTCAATACAAATCAACAATAGTTTATTCAGTATTTACCACTTGTAAATTCTCATACTAAGCAATGAGGATACAAAAGGGGAAAAATGAAAATTTATCTTTATCTTCATGGGACTTATAATCTTCTGGAGGAGATGATATTTAAAGAGACAAGTACATACATGATTCTGTGAAGAGGGATAAAGTTCTAACAATGGGGGCCAAGAAAGGTTTGCTGTAAGAGATAGGACATGCATTTGAATACTCAAAGGAAATTAGGGATTATAAGAAGTTGGGGAGAAGAGGTGAAAGAGCACATTCTAGACACATAGGACAGCCTGGGCAAAGTCATAGAAATGAGAAATAAAAGGTCAATAAGAAATGGCAAGAATGCTCATTTATCTAGAACAGAAAATGTGTTAAAGGAAGTAATTTAGTCAGAAAGGTATAGGTTTAATCATAGAGAGGTGGATTTAGAATCAGGGAGACTGGAGCTGGAATTCTGCCTCACAAATGTGTGACCTTGGGCCAGTCATTTAGCCTTTATGTACCTCAGTTTCATCATCTGTAAAAAAAATGGGATTGGATTCATTGGCCTCTAAAATCCCTTCCTGCTAGACATTTCTGAACCTATGATTTTAAGAGTAATATGAGATAAGCCTTGCAAGATAGGCTGATACTAGTCTAGGAAGAGTGAAGAAACTTGTATTTTATAATAGACAATAGAGAACTCTTGAAACATCTTCAGTAGATGCTTGTGCATTAGTAAGACGATGTTGAGAGCAATATTGCATAGAAGCTAGAAAGGAGAGAGACGAGAAGAAGGGCTTGATAAAGCCATTGGGCTGCTAGGTGGGGCAGTGGATAGAATACTGTACCTAGAGTCGGGAATACTTACCTTCCTGAGTTTCAATCTGGCTTTAGACATTTTCTAGCTGTGTGACCCTAAGGAAGTCACTTAGATTTGATTGCCTCAGTTTCCTCATCTGTAAAATGAGTTGAAGAATAAAATGCAAACAATTCTAGTATCTTTGCCAAGAAAATCCAAAATGGGGTCAAAAAAGAGCTAGGCGCAACTGGTCAAATGGCCAAACCACCACCACCACCACCACCACCATAACAACAACTAATTGAGCCTACACATAGGTGGTGACTAAGCTGAGGTAAGAAATGGAAGTGGGAGATGTTGTGGAGGCAGAAACAACAAGTTTTGCTAAACAATTGAAAAGGGCAGGGGAAATGAGGAAAATCAGTGCCAAGAATAACAGGGTGGTGATACTTGGATGATAGGAAAGATAGTAGTACATCCTCAGTAGAAGGGGAAGGTGCACCACTATCTTTTCTGTCACCCAGGTTCACAACCCTATTTGCCAAAACTTGAACAAAGGGGAGAAGAAAATCAGTCCAATTCTGGATATACTAAACTTGGGGTATTAAGGGGACATCCAGGTAGAGCTATCTAGCAGTCAGTTATTGATCTGGGACTGAGGTTCAGTAGAGAGATGAGAGATGGATTCTGGGAGTTATCTGCATTATAGTGCTCATAAAAATTTAGTAAATTACCAAGAGACAGGAGAATAAAATAGAAGAGGTGAAGAGGGGGCTAGGAAAGAGCCTTAGGTATGTCCTTTGTTCAGGAATGGGTTTTGGATAATGATCCAACAAAGGAAATTGAGAAGAAGCAGACAAACCAGCATGAGGAAACCCAGGGGAGAGCAACATCATGAAAACCAAAGGAGAATGTACTGAGGAAGAGACTTTGGTCTGCAAGTGCAGGACAGTCAAAAGGATGAGCACCATGGAAAAGGTTGTCAGATTTGGCAACATTTAATATAGTACTCTGCACCTAATGTGCACTCAATAAATGTTGTTGGATAAATGAAGAGACCAGACCTCTTAAAGATCACTGCTCCCTACGTGCAAGAAAGCATACAAAGTATTGCTAGTAATAAGACATACTGTTATTATTTCATCTGCAAATACTATTAATAATAATCTGAACAAAGAGGAAAACAAAGAGTACTCTAAAATCCTCTTGAGAAGGCGTGGTTTGGGGTTTTACTTTAGGCTGGCATTGCAATGTGAGGACATTCCTGTTTGGATGTGGGCCAGAGTTTCTGCTGGAATTTCAGTTCCATAGGTCTTCAGGTGCACCCACCCTTAAAATGAACTCCTCTTGGTGGTCGAGGCCATTTCATAAGCAAATGAGTGGAAGTAGCACTCAAGTTAATACAATATCAGAAGTGTAATAAGTCTAGAACTGACTTGGCCAATTGATTTTCATTGCCATTAGATTCCATTTTGGAAACTGCATGTGCATTTAAGCTTTGTATTTTAAAAGACGAAAGTTAAATATACAGCTTTTCTAAGCTTGTATGAAGCCTTCATTTTTAAGGTTAAAAAAATTAGGTGAGATATTGCTCATAGAAGGTGTTAGAGACATGCACCTAATTTATTTTTAATGAACTGGCAAGGATTCCCATTTCTCCTTATTCAGCGGGTTCTTGTTCAGTTCAGTGTGTAATTCTATAGACTCCATGGACACACGCGCTCTTCCTCTTTCACACACACGCCCATGCTGAGGTGTGACTTCAAGGTCCTATCATGTTTAGCAAATATTTCAGACGAAACGATATGTTCATCTGTTACACTGATTGCCAAGATTACAGCATGGCAACAAACATTATTTGGGGGAATGCAGCTAAAATTACAGCCCACTCTCTCTGCCGTCTGCAGTGATGAACAGATGCACGTTAATTTTCTGCAGCAATGTCCATTACTCTGAGCTGTGGACTCACAGGGCATTAGCATTGCAGCCAGCCGTGCCTGATGGTTCTGTGGTGAAGATAATCAAGCCAGCCGCCTGCTGGAGAAAGCCATGCGCCATCAGGGCCCGTTGACTGGGAAGGCTGTAACAATCAGTGCTCTGTTGAAGACAGGGACGCAGTATTAAATGACGCCAGCACGGATGCGTTTAACAAAAAAACGCTTATTATGGAAGGCAGCATTTAAGCCGTAACAGAGAAAGGTTCTGGCTCCATGGCTGACTGTAGCGCTACCCACAGCTTAATGAATAGTGTGAGGCAGCCAGCCTCCTCTCCTGAGCAAAGAAAATCAATTGAGGTTTCAAGGTTTTCTTATAAGCACATGTACAGAAAACACATTTTTGTAGTTTGGAGTCCAATTTTTACATTGTCTGGCATTGAGTTTTGGGTCTGATTTTGGAAGGTAGTTGCTTGAATATTGAATCAAACCTTTAAAAAAAAATGATGACAAACTCCCTGAGCTAGGCCTTCCATGGTGAAGAGGGATAGAGTGGAGCAGGACATGGGGCTAGGCAATCAGGAGACCGGAGCTCTTGCCTGTACTAGGGTTAGCTACTGACTGGCAAAGTTTAGGTGAATCGCTTTTTCCTTCTAAAGCTCAGAATTCTCATCAGTAAACAGAGGGACTTAGACTATGTAGTCTCAAGGAATCCGTTCTGGTTCTAAGTTCTATGTTAACTTCCCTCCCCAAACCTCTGATTCCCTGGTATTTTAATGAACTGTTCTCTTCCCTTGCCTCCCTCATCTTGGTTTCTTGATCTACTCCATCCCTACTATGATAAAGTCTGCACAATAGATGGAAGAAACCAATTACCCAGTCTGTGGGATTAATATAGATAGTCCCTCTTATTATTGGACTCCCCAATTTTTTTCTGACACTCTTGAATTCTCTGCACAGACACTGCTTTTCTGCATAAGTAAGTTGGAGGGAATCTCTGTAGACCATAGGAATTGAGGGAGATGTCCAGAAAATTAGTCATCCAATAAACTTTTATCAGTCAGCCAGTCAATAAACATTGATTATGCACCAAGCACTGTGCTAAGTACTGAGGATATAAGGAAAAGCAAAATAAATAAATTGCCTCTGTTCTCAAGAGGCTCAGTTTAGGAAAAGGTAACATGCAAATAGCTACATATAATCAAGCTATCTACAGGATAAACTGGAAATAATCAACAAAGAAAAGGCATTAGAATTAAAGAAGATCAGGAAACACTTTTTGTAAAAGGCAAACTTTTAGCTGCACTTTGAAAGAAGCCCAAGAAACTGAAAGGCAGTTATGAGGAGGGAGAGCATTTCAGGCATGGGGGGATAGCCAGAGAAAATGCTCAGAGCCAAGAGATAGAATGTCTTATGCAAGGAACAGCAGGGACACCAGGGTCTTTAGATCAGAGAATATACCAAGGCTTGTAGGTGTAAAGGTATAAGAAGACTAGAAAGCAGGGAAAGTAGGTTATGAAAATGAATATCCCTTTGATAAGGTATTTTTTTTCCTTTATGATTTTACTATTCATGTGGACAGCACCAAAGTTCATCAAATGATTATGCAGCCCTTGTCAGGGAGCTTCTGACCTACCCTATATCCTTTCTTCAAGAATGGTAATTCCCTTCTACCTCAAGTCACATTGGCCATGTTAATTTCAGAATCCTAAGCTGTGTCAGTAGACTATGATGTTTTATCTTATTCAAAATCTCTATAAAGACCTTGCCAAATTCTTGATGCTTTTAATACACTGGAGAAAAAAAGGATCATGTGATAAAATGAGAACATAACATTTGTCACACTTCCTCCCTCCCTTCCTCCACCTCTTTCCACTCCCCCCTCCCTAAGCTTCAGGGAAAATGCCAGGAAGAGCAAAGATTATGAATTAATAATCCACAGCAATACTTCTAAATGAATTTTTTTTCTTTAAAGTGTCAGGGTAGGGAAACCAAACTGGAGCTTGTTTTTGGAGCAAGGGTGGGGAAGAAAAAGGGTCTGGAAGGGAGGGGGATCCTTGAATAACCAAATGGTGACAAAATAAGCTTCCCAGCACAGGATTCTCCTGGATGACACAGTTAAGGAGTTAGCATTTTTTAAAATACCTTTTATATTGCTGCCTGCCATCTGGTAGGTAATTGTTAAGCCTAAAATATTCAGGTACACTCTATTTTCCCAAACAGTACAATATTATGGGGAGCTCAGCAGCCACTCATCTTTTTTAATATCATTATCTTTCACTGTTTTCTAAAGCAAAACAAATCATATCAACCGAACATATGCATTATATACTGAGACTTGTACGGCAAAAGACAGGGAAACATAGAAAGAATTCACTACTCTGGAGTTTCATAGTGGGGTTTAGCCTTTATGACATGGAGCTTCCTTCCAGTTGGGAATTTTTCCTGCATCTCAAGGAATCTGTATTCCCTCATCCCATGTCTGCCATTGGCAGTGATACTTTATTCTCTTGGAACAGAATGAAGCCTCTTGTGTCAACTGGAGTACAGGGAATGGGGAGCCCTTACTATTGTTCTGGGATGGGCCATTTACTCACTATAGGACCTCAGCTGAAACATTTCCTGCATTTCACCATTTTTATACAACCTCCCAGGGGAGCTGTGAGGCTTCTGAAATGTGTCTAGAGTGCTTTGGCGTTCTCTTAGAAGAAGTGGTGAGTAAATGGATCATGTATTATTATTGGCTACTACTCTTCAAGGCATAACCTATATAGGAATCTTTTCTTCCAATTACACACGTTTATAGTTAAGGAAAAATACATTCAGAATAAAGTCTGAGTTGCCAACAAAGCATGCTGTCAGAACAACTTCCATGGAAATGGAAATATATGCAGAGGTCAAATATATCAAGGTCCTGGCAAAATCTTGGAGTAGTCTCCTCTCCTTTCTTGACCTCTATTTTGTAATCCGTAAAATATACATGTGGATTAAATGATCATCCAGGTCTTTTCCAGCTTTGAAGTTCTGCCAAATTTTATAGTGCTGGAGGATTCTGCTTTTGACCTACCCAATGTGGTAGTATACCTGGTTGGGTAGCTGTTTCTGTCATGCTATGTAAAGGTTACCTGAAACTTCAGCCATCTTTCCTCCCTATGAAAGTTACTTCTGTACTGTAAGTTATTTTCTCCAGGAACCTCCTATTAAAATGCAAATATATTTCTGAGAGGGATAACACATTTACTCATCATTACTCATTAACATCTAGTTATTTTTAAGGTTAGAATTTCCTCACTTTCTCCTTCCGTTCCTCCCTCCCTTCTCCTTTGCTCCCTCCTTTCTTTTTTCCCTTCCTCCCACCACTATAGCAAACATTTATGAGTTTGGTGTTTTGAAAAACCCTCTACATGGTGCTGGGGGAGATACAGAATTTGGAAGAGATATGACTCCTACCTTCAAGAAGGATATAGCCTAGTAGTTTAGTCCTATGATTTATTCCAGTTTTATTATATTTATTTGTTATTACATATTTATTATAGCCATCTTCTTCAAAATTAGCTTAAGAACTATCTTTTTCTCAGATCTTTCCTGATTTCTTAGTTGTTAGTTCCCTCCATCCTGAAAGTATTTTGTCTATATTTTATATTTATTTATGTACACTTCCCCTCTAATAGAATGTAAGTTCCTTGAGGGTAGGCAATCTTTTATTTTTTTTCTCTACTATGTTTTTTAGTATGCACATAGCACAATGCCTGATGGATAGTAGGTACATAATTTTTTTTTCTGAATTTAATGTAAACTTTGTAATATCCATGTTGATTTTTTTTTACAAAGTATATGCCCTCAGTCCCCCTTCTTTCTAAGCAGGCACTGTGTTTTCAAGTGTCTCATCTTCTCTTGGGATGTTTTCAATAACCCCCTCCCTTTTTACCCCTGTTGATTCCTTATTCATCCTGTAAAAGATCAACTCAAATGTTACCTTCTTCATGAAGTCTTCTCTAATGCCCTTTCCACTCAGACCCCATATGGCATTAACAAAAACAAAACAAAACAAAAAAACCAAAAATAGTCACTTAAGCTAATCATATTATAAAGATAGATGTAGCTAGGTGGCATACACAATGGATAGAGCATCAGTCATGGAGTCAGGAAGATCTGAGTTCAAATCAGGCCTCAGACACTTATTAACTGTGTGACCCTGGGCAAGTCACAACCCCAGTTGCCTCAAAAAATGATAGGAATTGTGATTTCATTGGTATGTGTGTTCATCCTTCATTGCTGAAGAAGATCATACCATCAGAGAAATAACAACATGATTTGCACTTGACTTTGTTTTCTTTGAATGAGGGAGGGCTGTTCAGGTCACCAGCCTCACTTCTTCTCCAGAGCCATCTGAATCCAGTGACCAGATATTCATCAGGATGACTGGAGATGACCCAGGATGAGGCACTTGGGATTAAGTGACTTGCTTAAGTTCACACAGCTAGTGAGTATCAAGTGTCTGAGGTGAGATTTGAACTCAGGTCCTCCTGAGTCCTGCACTGGTGGTCTATACCCTGCACCACCTAGCTGCCCCTAATTTCATTGGTATATACAACTCCAAGATGAGGAAAGTCCATCTATGAATGCAGATTTGCACCTTCTCTGAATTACCTGAATTACTGAGAGGATAGAGATCATAAAGTCAGTACACATTGGAAAAAACTTGAATCCAGCTCTTCCTGGGTACAAGACTAGCTCTCTATCTACTGTACCATTCTGCCTCTATGATGTAAGAGTATATACTTTATCTTTCTACTACTTAAGTAGTGTAACATAGTGGAAAGAAAATTGGATATAGAACTAGGAAAAATCTTGCTTCAAATATTATCTAATACACTTTATAGTCATATAACCCTGGGCAAGTCATCTCTCTCAGCTTTAGTTTCCTTATTTGTACAATGGGGAATACCTGTAGTTTCAACCCCAAAGTGTTGTTATGAGGATAAAATGGGACAATGTATATAAAATGTCTTCCATACTTTGAAGGTTTTGGATTAGCTATTATTACTAGAATGTAAATTCCTTGAAAACAAGTATCCCACCTTATCTGAATATTGTGTTCCACCAGTACATAGAATGACATTCTGCACAAAATAACTACTTAATGAATATTTCCGCTTTTATTATGTATTATGGTGTATTCTCTCTCTCTCCATATACATATGTATATACATATATATATATATGTATATGTGTGTGTGTATACATATATAGCATATTTTTGAGAATGTTTAAAATATATCCTATGTCAACATCACATTATCTCGCCTAAGTTCCTCCTTACCTTCAGAATTTGTAATTAAAAAGAAGAAAAGACAATGCCCCACCCTCCATACAGAGTTAAACCTTAAAGAATAAAGCCAAAATCAGAATCAGACTTGCTGTAACAATTATTCATCTAGACTTGAACACTAGTCATTTCTTTAAAAGCTGCCTCCCTATCCCAACCCTTTTAAGAGTGGGAAATTTCCTTATCTTCTTGTTTCCATTATCTTTTGCATTACCTTTCTTTTATTTAAATTTATGTACCTTATAACTTTACTTGTCTTCATATCCCCTTGGGTATTTGGAAATACCAGCACATTTTGACTGAATTTTAATACAACTTGCTCAGAAATATATTTCTAGAGAAGGCATCCTGATATTCAGAACCATGGACAGTTACCCAATTGTCCTCTCCATTCAATTTGTTATATTCTATTTAGGATTGTGAATGGTTACCTTATTGTGCTGCCAATTTAGTTATGCTGCAATATTTAAGAGAGCAGAAAAATGCCTCTAATGGTGATATAGCCCAAAGCATCTTTTCAGCTCTAAAAGGCTCTTCAGGCAATGCACAGATGCTTTCCCGGGTGAAATGAAGATGTGAAGGTCCTTATTATTTAAGACTTCTAAATAAGCTAGATTTACCAAGGTCAAATTACTGGTGAGTCGCTTGACCCCATATTTATTTCTAATTTCCACAAGCTGTTGGTAAGAGCTGTCGTAAATCAGGTTGCCATTGATCTTGGCTCCCACTCCTGTAACTCTAAGATGTGCGGCTTATGATCCACGGAATGAGACTGCAGATCTGAAGGGAACATTTGCAGAAGGAGTTTTGCAATATGCTCTGGAAAGCTTGCATGGACATTAATTACTCAGGGAAAAGGAAGGCCAAGCACCTGTCAAGGAGAAGGCCCTTTTGTAAATCTACACACCAAGAAAAGAAAACTAAGGATACACAGAAGTGGGCTTTGGAAATAAAGAAGAGACTAGTGCAGAGACAGAATCATAATAGGCAATAACTTACCAAATATTGATTTAATTAAAAGTAACTGCACATATCCATGTGCAAGAACCTCAAAAAATGCCTCATGCTAAGAGCTTATGTTTATCAGGATATGTTCTTTTGTGATTCCCTAATTACTTCACCAGTAGAAGTAAAGTCTGTCTATTTTTTTTTTCAAAAAAAATATTGTGTGAATTTTCCTGTCTTTCTACTGTAAGACTGGCATCATCCCCTACCATGGTCATTGAAAGAGACAAAATTTTAAGGGACTAAAGAACAGAAAAGGACTTTATGGTGGGGCTAGGTAATGGAAAAGTAGAAAAGTGTTATAGGAATATTATTACACTTCTTACCTTACTTCAAAAGGGATGCATGTTAGTATGATAATTAACCCTATTTGGTTATAAACTCTTAGAGAGATAAGTTTTTTTTAATATGTGTGTATTTAAACATACACCCCTCAGCGCACACACACACACACACACACACACACACACATACACACACACACCTTTTGCATCAAGTATACACGCATACATATCGTGCTTTGTAGGTCGGATCACTTCTGAAAGGTTGGCTGTAAATCCAACTTCCATAAGAGAGTCCAGTATTGCAATTGATGTATATTACATAGTTTGAGACATATCCCTACAGAAAATATACTGCACAATAGAATGGTAAAGTGTTATATTAAGATGATGGAAATGTTGCCTCTGTGGTCTGACATCCTGGCAGATTATGCTAGTTAGACATTGTGATCTCTATCTAGAAATCCACTTTTCTTTGTAACACCCTTACAAAACTTACCCACTAAAGAGCTTTCTTTCTGCCATTAGCAATAGGAATTATTTTTCTCCATGCTTAAAGAATCTCCTGTTTCCCTATTTTAAGTCTTAAACTTTGATCCTTTGTTCCTATAGATTAAACATGTGTCACTGCTGAGCATAAGTGCTGCAAAGTTATATTTTACCAGCAGTTGCTGCCATCTAAGATGTTATTGTCACCAATGGGTGGGGCCCTCCAAAGTGTCATTGTACCCCAAGGTTGAAATTTTTTAAATTTTAAGTCATCAGATAGTATTGAAAATGGTATTTCAATAAAGCAATCAGCATTTATTTAACATCTAATATCACCATGTAGTGTTCTAGGTGATAGAACAAAACAAAAATTAAAAAGACCTATCCTTCAGTGTGTATTCTATCAGGTGAGGCAACATATATGCATAAAGTACATGCAAAACAAATAGCGGCCACAAGATAACCCAGCATGGAAAGGCACTAACAGCTGTGGGGACAAGTAAAGGCTTCCTAAAGTGGATGGCACTTGTCCTCAGGATTAAAGGAAGCCTCAAACTCAAAGAAACAGAAGTGAAGAGGAAGTAGAATATTCCAGGTGTGTGAGAGGATAGAAACTCACAAGTGAGGAACAGCAAATAGGTCAATATTGCTAGAAGGTAAAGTGCATGAAGGGGAATAATATATAAGGAGCATGAAGGCAGAAAATCATAGAAAAGGGCAAGGTTGTAAAGAGTTTTTAAATACCAAATAGAGAAGTTTACATTTGTTCCTACAGATAATAAACAGAGTTTATCGAACAAGGGATGATATGTTCAGAACTGTGTTTTAGGAAAAGCAATTTTGTCTTTATGGAGGTTGAATTTGAGTGAGGAGGTAACTGAGGAAAGGAATATCAGGAAGACACTGCAATGCAAGAGATGATTAGTGGTAGCTGCATGAACGGTGAAAAAGGCAAGAGTATGAGAGATGTTGTGGAGACAAAAATGACAAGATTTGGCATTTGATTGGATGTAGGGTAGGTGAAAATGAAGAGTTGAAGATGATACCAACTTTATGAATATGGATGACTAAAAGGCTGGCAGTATACTTGAAAGTAATAGGTAAATTCAGAATAGAGACGAGTTTGTTGGGGGAGATGATGAATTCTGCTTTGGGTATGTTGAGTTTGACATATCCAATTTTAAATGACCAGTTGGTAGTGCATAATGTGGAACTGGAGCTCAATGAGTTCAGTGATCTCCAATGGCTCCCTATTATCTCCAGGATCAAATGTAAACTCCTCTGGAATTTATAGCTGTTCATAACCTGGCCCCTTCCTCCCTCTCCAGTCTCCTTATACTTTCTCCCCTTTATTCACTCTATAATCCAGCTATACTGACCTATTTGCAAATCCTTGATCACAAGACTCCCACTCACATTTCTACGCCTTTTTACTGGCCAAATCTTTCTAAGTCCCCTAGTTACTCCCTCTGATACTACCTTCCATCTCCTACCCTCTCCTGTCCTTTCCCCTCCTGACCTTAAACCTTAAACTTACTGTACTCTGAAGCCCACAGACGGTTAATAAGAGCTGCCATCTAATACATGAAGGTGTGCCATAGGGAAGAAGGATTATCTTAACTTTCTGCAGCTCCATAGAGCAGGATCAGGAAAAATGGGTAGAAAAGATAGTGAGAAATAATAATAACTAACATATGTATATAGCGCATTATTTTCCAGGCACTGTACCAAGAGCTTTGCAATCATTCTCTCATTTGATCCTTAAAACAGTCCTGAGACTTAAGTTCTATTATCATGTCCATTTTATAGATGAGGAAACTGAAGCTGAGAGATATTAAATGACCTCCAGGACAGGGTAGTTACATATAAAGAATGATTTTCTAACAATTATAGCTATTTAACAACAAAGCTGATTGCCTGCTAGGGCCACCCTCATTGGACATATTCAACCAGAGTTTTAATGACCACTCAATGCATATTGTAAAGAAGATATCTGGGGAATGGTTCGATTAGATGGCATCTGAGCTTCCTCCCAATTTTAGCACCCTGTTGTTGGTTTTATACTTATCAGTAAAGTTAGCAAATATAATATTGACATCATAGTCATTATATCTTATCAAACCATTAGAGATGGTTTAGATCTCTCAGCACATTTCATTTCACAGATGTGGAAAGTAAGTCTAGAAAGTAGAATTGACTGAGTTGCTTAAAGACACACAACTATCAGTTGAAAAACTAAGGCTAAAGTCAGGTTTTTTTTTCCTGGCTTGAAGTGCAGTGATATTTCCACAAAACTCTTTAGATAATGTGAGAATTCCTAGTTTCTTAAACATGTTACTAATGATTATTGTAAACATGACCAGTGTAATTATTTTTGGTGTCAGTTCTGGGCTTCATGTAGAGATACTTCTATGGACTAGAGTCTCCTCACAGGCAGATGCTAATTCAAAATGGAAGCCCCACATAAAGGGCTTAACCCATAGAATAATATATTTTTTTTTAAACTGTAGCTATGATGGTAATTTGGATTGTGCAGGTCTGCACCTCACAGTCAGGGTTTGCTTTTAAAAAGCTTATTGCAAGGTTGCCTATGTTTTACTTTCTAACACAATGCTTACTTACCACTCCCCCTCTCCCCAACACTCATTCTTCAAAGTGGTCTTTTTTTCCCTCTGCCAGCAGGAATTAGGGCCAAATGGGATAGTTGCTTTATTATTAATGACAGAGGGCTTAGAGACAAAAAACCATGAAGTTAGGTAAGGAAGTGTAAAGGTGAGGAGTCAGGTGTCCTTTACTTAAACACCGCTCCCACTCCCCAACAAAACAAAACAAAATCAGAACAAAACAACTTTTGTTGTCTTGATAGTATTTCAAAGAGGAGATAAGCTAAGTCGTTTTCAACCAACAGGCTAAACACAAGAAAACACAAAGATGTAGCAATATGTAATCATGAGACTTTTTCATTTATTACTCTTTCATTGACTAGGTAATTGAAGGGACTATGTGATAAGGAACATTTTTGTGAGCATTTTCTTTTCTCAGTTTATATGATTATATGGTGTTAAGGAAATTGGTTCTACATCCACAAATACCTTCCAAGGGTTCCATTTCCCCATATGCCAGCCTCCATCCTTTTTCTCAAGCGCGTCTCTCATGTACTGGAGAACCTCCCATTTTCACTCTGTTTCTGTAACTTCATTATCAAAAAGCAGGAAGTGGTGTATTTCTTTAGGAATTGTTTTTTTTTTCTTTCAGAAGAGAGGAAGGGTAAAATTTCACATCATGGTTCCCAACATTTATTTGAGGATGCTAGCATACAAACTCTTACGTGAGTCCAAGCTGGGCCACTAAACAATCACCTCCCCCTATATATTTTGTTACATTTAGCCTGTTCATTGATAGACTTCTTAGTTTATTTTCTCCTTGAAATACCTTATCAAGAAAATAAAAGGATTTTTTTTAAATGAAAAAGATGTCTGGCTCTTTATCTAAAATATCCCATTAACTAATGTCATTTTTCTTGTCTTCAGGATTAACCTAGGGCATTCATTTTATAGCTGGACCCTATAACATTTCTACAAGAATGTAAGCACTTTGGGTTTCCTGAGTTTAGCAGTGTGGTGAAAGTGCATGTTTTGGTCACTGACTTTAATTTGGCTCCTGTAAAGAAGTCCCAACCCAACAATCAGAATAAGTTCTATTCAGTTTCTTCAGGATCACATTCACTAGGTCAGTTCTGGGGGACTCTTGAAATAGATACAGGGAATCCAGGGGAGAATCAATAAATAAACATTTATTAAATACCTATGTGCTAGGCAGTAGATGTACAAGAAAAGGTACCAGACAGTCACTGCCCTCAAGGAGCTCAAAAGTCAACAGGAAAGAAAACAAATAAATATGAGAGAGACAATGAAAGAGCCAGGTACAGTGTAAGTAGGAAATAGTTATCAGAGGAAAGATATTAGAATTAAAAGGAGTTGAGGAAGGCTTCCGGTAAAGATGTGATTTTACTTAGAACTTAAAAGAAATCAGGAAGATCAGGAGGCCAGGAGTTTTAGGTTCCACAGAAATTTTGGAGATATTACAGTGTTTTTTTGCCCCAGTTTACCATTTAAAGGAAAACATTGCATCAAATGAGACAAGATGAGTGAGAAGGGTCTCCGAACTTACGATGCTCCTAGTCCCTTGAATGCCTATTTCTGCCCTTCTCTAGTTTCATCAATACAAAACCTAAGTGACCTTCAAGACCCACCGGCAATTTCTATGATCTCTATGGGGTCTTTGGTTATCACCCTATGTCCCGGTGATTCTTCCTTTCTCCAAAGAGCTGGAGTACTTATTGACAGTACTCTAGAATTTAGCTTTCAATTACATCGAGCCATCTGATTGGTTTTTAGTCATTTTAATGACTTTTCTCCCCACGTAGATTGTAAGGTCCATGTCTTCTACTTCTTTTCTGTATTCCATGGGAACTAGTACAACAATGAGTACTTGTAACCTTTACTAATGCCATAATTGTCTACAGATTCACTCAATCTCAGGGCCATGAATTTGGCCCTGTGTTTGGGATTTGAGGCAGCATGGTACAGTGGAAAGGATATAGGATTTAGAATTGGGAGATTCTAGGTTTAAAGCCTAGCTTATCTACCTTTCTGGCCTGAGGCAAATCACTTATCCTCACTGAGTCTCAGTTTTTTTCATCTGCAAAATGAGAGGTTTGGGCTTAATGACCACTAAAGTCCTTTCCAGCTCCAAATGTATGACACTGTGATTCCATTAACATATAGAAGCTTTAAGACATATTCAAATTCAGGTTTTTCAAAGAGCTTTTCATCCCACTCTAGGGCAAATTAGCAGTACCCTGCTTCCTAATGAGGAAACATCTGGATTACTTTGCTTCCTACCCTTGCCATCTATGCACACAGACATAAACCCGCACACTCAGAGGGTGGCCCATTTAAAGTATACAGTTGAATCAATAGGAGTTCTTTAAATGGGCCCTCCAACTTTCCCTGTGGGAGAGATCCCATTTTCTAGTATAGGCACTCTCTCTGAAATTAAAACTCGCAAAACACTTACCTGACTATACAAAGCACAGCCTTTTGCCACTTACCAAATGGTGTCAGTGCTGCCAAAAATTGAACAAATCTGAGGGGAAGATTTTAGTTCCCCATAAACCCCCACATCGAGTTTCTCTTGGCTGAGAGTGTTTTGGCAACTGTTTCTTTTAACAACATCTTTCTCTGCAGGATCCTCTTTCAGTTTCAGCTGAACTGAAGCACTCCCTGATTTTCAACATGATTAGACAAAGCCTCTGGTCAAACGAAGTGATGGAGACATTTCCTTTTTCAATTCAATTAAACAAATATTTATTGAACACCTATTGTGTACATGACAACAGTACCAGGTATCTTTTGGAGGATCTATAGAAATGTATGATATGCTTCTTGCTCTTCTGTAGCTTACAATTTCATTGGGAAAATGAGATATTCAAATAAGAAGCAATTAAACAACAACATTGAGCAGATTGTATCTAGATGTAGATTTTAAATATCTTCCAATTTAAAAAAAATTAAATGCATGTATGGTCTCTGATGTGGGCATTCCATCTAACGAGGCTAACTACAACCCACACTTGCTCATCAAGCTGTGCCACCCTTGTCTTGTTTGTCACATAATTTCATTGTACAGAGCCCACCCACTGTAACGGGAGCCTCATCTTCTTGAGTCCTTATTAGGATACTAGTTGAACATGTGGGCCAGCCATTGATAATCCTTCTCTCATGTAACGTGACTGATCTATTCCTTTTTGCTCATATATTTCTCTGATGAAAAGTTTTTCATCTCTTCTTTATCATTATTTGCTTCCAATAGGTTGAATGGATGGCCAGACAATGCCAGGCCTAGAGTAAGAAAGACTCTGGTTCCTGAATTGAAATCTGACCTCAGATACGTACTAGCTATGTGACCCTGAATGAGTCACTTAACCTTCTTTGCCTCAGTTTCCTCTTCTGTAAAATGAGCTAGAGAAGGAAATGACAAACCATTCCAGTTTCTTTGCCAAAAAAACACCAAAAAGGGATCATGAAGAGTTGGTCATGACTGAAAATGACTAAAGAACAATAATGGGTTGAAACTTCTTCATATCCAGCATAAGCCACTCCACTACTCTTTGGGTAATGCTAGATTTCAGTTCTCTTCTGTTCAGTTCAGACACTAGAGCCATGATTCACAACCCTATAACAATGCTAGAAGAATGCTAATATTAAAAAGATCAGTGCTTGTTTCAGGAAGAGGCTTAAGGTTATAAAAAGAACTATCATTTCCCAAAGATAATCCATCCAACTCTCCTACTCCCTGTCAGATCTATGTTGATGAACTCATTGTCCATTTATAGTATATGATGTGTGTATGTATATATGTATACATATATGTACATACAGACACACATAAAATATATAACCAAAAACATATGTGTATACATGCCTCTCTATATATGTGTATATATGTGTGTGTGTGTGTGTATGTATGTGTGTGTACATACACACATACACACACACAAACACAGGCACTACTGTCCTTCATCTTCAATACTGCATTGTACTCCTAGAGTCTTCTCTCTCTTCCTTATCCCATATTTCCAATTAGTGGTCAAATCTTACAATTTCTTTGTTGACAGTATTTCTTGCATACATCCTCTTTTCTGCATTAACAAAGCTCCACCCTAGTTCAGGTCCTCCTAGCATCTTGCCTAGGTTATTGAACCTACCTTATAATTGGTTTTCCTACCTCAAGTCTTTTCCCACTCCAATCTATACTTACTTGCCAAGGTAATTGTCTCAAAATGTAAATCTGACCATGTCACTTTTCCTCCATTTAATGAAATTCAGTTGCTCACTATTACTTATAGGATCAAATATGAAGTCCTTCATCATTTAAGCTTCACATAGCCTGGACCCTTCCTATTTTTCCAATCATTTTTATATTCTACTTTGTTTCACTCATCCAATGGAAGAGTTTTTAATCCTCAATTCTTAACGTACAGCATAGTTCTTGACTGTTGCTTTAAAGTTCTTTCTGATTGATTAATGAGGGAAAGGGGAAGAGGAAGAGAATATAGGTATCTATGCAAGTGAAATGGCATTGAAAATGTTTGAGGTGGGAATCAGCATACTATTTTTTTTTTGGTCAGTATGAAGACCAGCTTGACTAGAGAAGAAGATTCATGTGGTAATAGTGTAGGAGGCAGGGGAGTGGTAGATGAATTTGGAAAAGATTGGGGTTAAATTACCAAAGATTTTGAATTATAAAAGTTTTTAAACTTAATCCTGAGGACAATGGGGAGCTAGTGAAAGTTTTTGAATAGAATTTGGGACAATGGTGAGTTTTTCTCATTAGTTTTTTTCCCCCCATAAAATATAGTCTGCCTTTATAAATGTCTATGATTTCTCAAGGTCAAACTGATGCTCCTTTTTATAGAATTAAGTAAGTACTTGGAAGGCAAAAAGTTATCTAGACTCAACTCCATTCATACAGGAGGAGGTACCTGAAGCATGCCTTGGATAGTTATGACGGAATGGTTCTTTCAAAATATCTTTAAGAGGATATTTTATGATCTCCATCAGTTCTAAATTCTAGGATCTTTCCACTTCACTTCCTTGATCAAGTTCATTTAAACCATGCCTATGACAAAATGTAGCCATTTTATCTCATTACTCCCTCATGGAAGTTGGAAAACTATTGGATAGCTGCTTTTACATAATTATATAGGAATTATGCTTGAGACTGGTTCCTGTAATTAAAGATGGCTTAAGCATAATAAATGAGGCATCTGCCTATTAATAAATGAGAGCCTGTGTTTGTGAATGGCCCTGCCACCATCATGTTCCCAATTCTCAGTCCAACAGTTCTCTATTAAAGCAGAGGATTAAAAATTAGTGCAGCACAGTGGAAGAAACCAGGAAAATGACTCCTTGGGTCCCAACAACAAATTACTCCTGAATCAAGCCTCTGATTAATGGCTCCAGAGTTCTGTCTCTTCTTTGCATAATTAAACTTCGTGAGGTACAATTAAAAGCCTTGCCTTCACCCAGGTAGCAACAGCTTCCTTGTCTTCTGCTGACTGTGTCTGAGTGCCTGATAGCACCCAGTGCTGAATGAAAAGCCTTATGAGTGGATTAGGGTGCATGCTGGGTCATAAAGTGAATAAAATTGTTAATACCTTCCAACAAAGACTTGGTCCTTTGATTCTCTTCCTAAGTTCATTGTTTTCTATTGAGGTGGGGACTGAGGACTTCTAATTGGATCTTGCCAGTCTTTATAGATTTCATTCCACATCTTCTATGATCCAGTGGCACGGAACTTCTTGCTCTTCCTCAACTATAACTCTCCATCTCACTGTTCCCCATGCCTACAATGCTCTCCTTCACCTCCACTTCCTTGCTTCCTTCAAGACATAGCTCAAATCTTACTTTCTACAAGAGGTCTTTCCTTCCCTCCCCTCAAACTCCACTGCTAGAGTCTTTCCTCCTAGTGTGCATTCCATTTACATTGTATCCATCTGGTATGTATATAGATGTGTGCATGTTGCCACTCTCATTACACATGCACTCTATGAGAACAGGAACCATGCTTTTGTCCTTATTTCCCCTGTCCTTAGCACAGTGCCTGGATTGTAGAAAGCACTTAATAAATGCTTGTTGAATGAATTACTAAAATAATATAGCAATGATACTGAAATCCTTTTAAACGGGTTCACTAATTTTTCTTAACTTCCAATATACAAAGGTTGTTTTTAAAACCACTTATTATGGTTACGTATATAATTCTATATGCATCAAGAATGTGGTGGGCTAAATTTTAGACTCTTTTATTTCACTCATATTAAAGGTGTCATTAGAAAAAGCGTTTGGATATAACAGAAGATCAAGAACCTTCAGCCTCTGGCAGCAGTCCAAGAGGGTGCCGTTCAACAATGCTGAGGAATTAAAACATGACCAGCACATATACTTCTTCCAATACATTTCTTGCAGAAAGAGAATTCTCATAGGCTACTGCAGTCCCCCCAACCCTCTCTGGACACTGTGGTATAATGAACAGACAAGTCATTGCAGAGATCAGTCTCTAAGCCAACAGAGCTTTCAAGGTTTTCCCCATATGGGTTCTTAAAGACCATAAAAAAGCTCGGATTGATTTCCTCAGTTTTGTTTCATTTTGCTTCCTCCTCTTTTCTGTCCTCCTGCACCCCTCCTCCCCCCAGCCTTTTCGCTTTCTTGCTTAATGAATATGTTCAGGAACTTTGCTAAGAGCTGGAGCCAGGATTACCTGAAATGAAGAGAGCCCTTGCCTCATTATGTGCTCACTCCCAGGAAAAGCTTCCATTCCTTGCTAAAAACCCATTTGTCTTGTAAATTTCTATAATGAACAGATTTGGGAATAAATACCATGTAATCTGCAATGACAGTTCTCTCATTTCCTTTTTTATTACTTCAATCTTCTCAGCATCTGAACCACATGGCTGCAGGGCCTCCATAGTGATTTAGGCAACTGAATTGGGGTTATTTTTTCTCTTACACCTTGGCATGTAACTGAGTACCCAGTCAGTCTCTTGTTCTGGGCACCATGTCCTAGTAAGTAAATGCACCTGAATGAAAAAGAGATGCCAGTCCACAAAAGAAAACAAACAGCAGGCTACATGGCCTTTGCAACAATATGCTATTTTCCCAACTGACCTTTACCAGGGTATATTTAAAACTTGAGTTTCACTTGGAGCTTGCTGAAAACTTGAATTGCATTAAAAATCTTCTTGCTTAAAATAGACCATCTCAGTGGAACAAAATGTGCAGTGGTAGGCTCTAACTCTTCTGTTCTCCTTCTTTGTCTTTCCACAGGTAAGTGCTTTTGATTTTGTTGAGTTCCATCAAATGTCAGCTGAGAGGCCAGCCTAATTCTCAGCTTCTTGAGAATCCCCAACCAGTTAACTGTCCATCCTGCCCAGGGGGTTACATTTCACCTTTATTGCTACTGCATTGGGACTGAGGCCATCGAAGGTATGTGACTAAGTGGTGAGGGGCTTGAGTGTGTTGGTGGTGAAAATTCTGTGGGTGGTGGCCCAGAGTCAAGAATACCACCTGTCAAAATTAAAGGGAACCTGATAAAATGATGTCTCTAAGATGTGTAGCTAGGGTTGACCTTTCCCAGAGGCCTCAGAGCTTGGAGAGTCCAATAAGACTTGGGTATGTGTGTCTCTGAAAATAGGATGTTTAATCTGAATGGAAGGAGAGCATGCATTGTGTTAAAGATATAGCCAGGAAGTATTAAGTATAAGGGAAATCATAGGGTTTGAAAATGATCTTCTGCTTTTTTTGCTCCAAGTTTTTGTTTGGGGGAGATGTGTCACAGGTGTTTCAGGATATTGTCCATTTACTTCCATGGAGCATTGTTTCATGCTGTTATCACTAATGAAATTGCCACTGAGAGATCCAAAGGTGTAGTACCTCATGGACTTGAGTGATGATACACTTTTAGGATGGTTGCTTGTATTCTGAAGACATCAAATTGTCTCACTTTCACCATCCATAGTTATCTTTACATGAAAAATTCAGCTGAACTAAAGGAGGAAAGTAGGAAGAAAGAGATAAACCCTGAGCTTTTTCTACCCCATGTACCATATATAGGTTTTTTTCTTTGCGGAAAAAACGTACAAAGAGAAAATAAAAAGACTTCTACAGATGGTTCCAGTGGACCATATAGATCATTGGTAACCTATTACCTATCATTATATTTATACTTTTAAAAATTAAATTTCATTTTTTCAATAAAACAATTAATTTTTGCTCTTTCCAACACCTCACTGTTTTTAAAAAGAAAAGCAAAAATAAAACCTTTGAAACAAACCTTCAGTCAAGCAAAACAGATTACCACATTAACCATGTCCAAAAAAATTGTCTCCCACTTTGCAACGTGGGTCCATCACTTCGTTGCCAGGAAGCGGATACCGTGATATAATATTAGTCTTTTGGAATCATGGCTGGACGTTGCTTGATCAGAGTTCTTTGGGTTTTCATTTATTAGTTTTTAGTGCTGTATTTATTGTATAGACTGTTCCCCTGGTTCTGCTCACTTCACTCTAATAGTTTATAGAGGACTTTCCAGATTTCTCTGAAAGTATATCCATCACTATTTCTTAGAGCACAATAGCATTCTATTTCATTCATATACCCTAATCTGTTTCTCTGTTCCTCAATGGATAGGTACCCCTTAATTTCTAGGTCTCTGCTACCACAAAAAGAGTTGATAAGTAAGTTTGGGGGGGTGGAGATTAGAAGGGCTTCTTTTAAAGATCTTAATTTACTTAATTTACCCAGAAACCATTTCTATGGTGGGAAAACTAAAATCTGGAGTACTTCAATAACTTGTCTGAGATCATGCAGTGAGTCAGCAATAGAACCGTCACCAGAATTCAGGTCTCCTGAATCTTTACATTTATAACAGTAACTGACATTTATTTAACACTTTGAAATTTGCAAAGTATTTTACATATATTATCTCATTTGAACCTCACCAACCCTGTGAGGGTGGTACTGCTAGTATCATAATCCTGATTTTACAGGTGAGGAGGCTGGCTCTGAAATGATACTGTTCATAGTAACAGTCATAATAGCTATCATTCCTATAGCACTTTAAGTTTTATAAAGTGCTTTACAAATAATAGCTCATTTAATCCTCACAACCACCCTGGGAGTTAGGTGATGTTAGTATTCCTATTTTACAACTGAAGTAATAGAGACAGACAGAGGTCTTTATGCCTTACCTAGGATTATATAGTTAGTAAATATCTGAGGCAAGATTCGAACTCAGGTCTTCCTGACTTTAACCTCAGTGCTCTATTCAAAGTGCCATCCAAAGTGATCATGTAACTAGGAAGGATTTGAAGTCAGGCTTTCTGACTCTCAAGTCCATTATGTCCATGACAATAGATTTCCAAAGTAAGCAATGCAGTCTTCTGAATTCCTCAAGTGTAGAAATTGAAGGCTTAATTCCAGCACAGATAATCACTTATTGTTTCAACTGATGGTTAATTAATCAACCAAATAATCTCTATCTCACTGTCAAGCTCTTGGGGATGCTTGAGCTCCCTAAGAATTTCTTTCTCAGGCCATACTTTTGCTACCTATCCTGTATTAGTTTTCTTGAGAGTCTTTTTTGTATTTCAGAGGTACCAGATCATGGCACTTTAATACTCTTAACCAAATCCACAAACACAAATAAAGGTACCAGATTTCCCCTTTCTCCTCTGCTTTCTATAGCTGATGGCAGGTTTGAGTCACTAGATTAACAAGAGAAATACAGAAGCAGACATCAAGAGTTCTTATTCAGTACTCCATCTACTTTTCTCACACACTTCCTAGACTGAGAAATGGATGAATGCTTAGAGACTATGCTGTATTCGATGAAGAGTTGACCTCACTTTTAGGAAGGCCTGGCTTCATGTTCTGCCTCTCATATCTATTGACTGTGTGACCAAAGCCAAGTCACTTAACCTTTACATATCTCAGGCAACTCTCCAAGAAGGTACCTTCTCTGCAGAGGGAGTTCCTCGTTGGAAGCACTCTACAAATAAGATAATTTTTATAAAAAGTGCTTAACATAGTGCCTAGCACTAGGTGTGATATAAATGCTTATTCCTTTCCCCTTCTGTTCTCTAACTAATGAAATCATGAATCTCGTTAGGCAAACAAACAAAATGAAAGAATGCGTGGATGACCTAACCAGGAGATCCTGTGAGGTCCCCTTGATGGTTTTTCTCATTTATTAAGTTACTTGTAATCAAGACAGCAGCATATCTGGGTGTTAATAGATTATTTTAAACCAATATTTGTGAGATGCTTTATATTTGTAAGTAAATAGCCTTGAGGCCACCCATTACAACCCCCTGACCAGCCAATTTACCAAGATTGGTTATCCCCATACAGGACTTCAGTTGAGTCTTGATTTCTATGATTGAGATGAGAATCAAGAGCAGCATGCCCTGGTGGTGGGGAGCAAGATGCAGGTTTCTTATATAATGCAGTGCTGCTCATTCAATGAATGTCACTTTTCCTCAAGTCTGCATATTATCTCACTCCAGCAGATGCAGCAAGGTAGAAATACAAGGGTGTTTGAAATGTAGTTTATTAAATAAGACACACTTTAGAGCTGGTTGGAGAGAGCACTGCCTGGAAATGTTAATCTTAGTACCTGACAATGTACTGACCCTGCTTCCTGCTCCCTTATGCCTTAGGGAATTAGAGAACAGCATGGACTGGATGTCATTTTAATTCAGAGGGATAGGTAGATATACATACATATATATTATATATAATTTATATATATATATATATACACATACATATATTTATATGTCTGCATGTGTGTGTGTGTGTGTGTGTGTGTGTGCGCCCTGGAAAGTATATCAAAATACATCTTTTTCATTTAAGGCCACCTACTCCTTCAATATACCAACTACCCACACAAGTATTGGGGTGGAAGGGATATAGAGGTTCGTTCCTGAGTAACTTTGGAATTCCAGGAGATGGAAAAGGGGTAATTTTGATTCTCTAAGAAATGTTCTGGGGAGAGGGAAGAAACGATCCAGGCTCAATGAAATAACTGATATTGAGTCCATGCTGAGTGGAGCTTTTCCAGGAGCCAGAAAAAAGGTATTATTACAGCAGGAGAAAAGGATGCTCTCCCTCCTCCCCCTACCCCACTTCTTTTTGATTTAGACTTCTCTGAACCAAAGTGTTCTGGTGTTTTAATGGCCTGTTTTAAAGATGGAAAGGGCCCTTATGTGTCAAAACACAATACTGTCCCAGCCAGCACGGGGCTTTGTTTGATTATGAAGCTTGTTTAGGATAGATGATATTTTTATAGCTTCTGCCTTGCTTCACTGATGGTCATATTGATGTAGCTCTATGGGACGGGGCTAATAAATAGTTTATAAAACTGTAAGGCCATTCTCCTGGGTAATCTACCACTGTGCCAGCATGGACTGAACAATCACATATCCAGAGTGAACTGGGTTTCTCATGTCTGCTGGGGTGGACTTTTTTTCTGATTATTTTGTGCGTGGGATTTTAATCCACATCTCCTTGTCTACCTACCCTCCCCCAAACCACCCAGTAACCCGAACTTCTCCATGAATACTTTAATGGTGTTCTTTTTTTTTTATCTAGAAGGGCTGCATAAAATGAAATATGGAGGTTCTGTATTTCACTAAGTTAGCTAGATGAGGATCTCAACTCTAAAATTACTGGGTTTGCTTAAATTGGCAGCAATTGGGGAATATCTGTCTTGAAGTACTTTGAACTTCTGGTCTGTCAGGATCTGCCACCAAGGCTAGAGAAGAAAAGGAAGCAATTTGGATGGTGAATAGAACAAGCCTGGGTCTTGGAGAAAGGGGTAAGAGGAGTTTTGTAGCTCACATAGAAGACTGGGGATACTTAAGGAAAGATAAAACCAAAATGGGGGACTAGGGAGAATTCTATATTTGTCTTGGCTTACCTACAGTTCTATGACTGTTCAATTATTCCTGCTGAAACTAATCCAGAGGGACCCTCCAAAGAAAGAGAGAATGTTGTATTGGGATGCTGTTGATCGCTTCTATGAATTATAGAACTTTGGAGGTTGGAAAAGAACATAGGGAGTGGCCTTGCTCATAGATAATGTGGATATACACCAACATGGCATTTGCAGGATTCTAGAAAAGTCTTACTGCTCAGAAAAATTTGCCTGCGTATTTTTTCCATGTATGTTTCAGGCTGAATATCTATTGATGTCCCAGGCTTTGGGCATATCACTAACCTTATGGAAAATAAATTTAAGTTTTGTTAGGGGACTAGTGGGGAAAAGAATGCTAAAGAAAAACTTGGCTAAGTCTAGATTAAGATGTATCAGAAACTTCCGTAATGATGGCGTGTCGCAATTAGACTCCTCCCAGAGGACAAATGGGCATTTATCTCCAATGGTGTGTATGTAAGCAGGACTTTTTTTGTCCTTTTCCAGTGGGTGTCTTATAAACACCAGCTAGTATAACTAAGCAGCCTGATGTGGTTACTCAATTCAATTCAATTCAACAAGTGGTTATTATCTGCCTGATATGTACCAATCATTGCAGGAGGTATGAGGTATCAAAAACAAAAAATAGACCCTGTGTACCTGCCCTACCAAGTTGACAGATTATTGCAAAAAACAAAAATAAGTTCAAATAAATGAGGAAACATGAAGAATCTAATAAAGATTACACATGCAACCTGACTGTAGCCTAGTACCAGGGGAACTTTGCTGGCTTACCATCTATTCAGTGGGTTAGTTCAACCAGGTTGAGTTACACACAGTATTAACAACTAAGAGTATTAAGTCCACTGTTCTAGCTATGATGCCTGTCTCATCAATTCTTCTGTTCCCCAGAACACCCAAAGAAAAATCTGCATAGAATCATGTCATTTTGGAGCTAGATTTAGTCAAGAATTTGAGGAATATAATGCCTCTTTCTTTGCAAGTTAAAGTATGGGTTCTTTTTGTTTGTTTTTTTTTAAATCTGTATATCTTTCTAGCTACTCTGAGGTTGGGTAGGAAGATAGATGACCAGACCCATATGTGGCAGATGTGAGGTAGCTGAGTCATTGTGAAAATAAATTGGTCAGAGACAAAGCTTTTACTCTGACTGGAATGCTTTTTCTCAGCTACTTTTTGTGGCAACAGGAGCTGAACAGAGTGAGATCCAATGGGAACTAAGATTTAGTCAAGCTTGCTCCATAGACTTAAATTATTGATATGCGTGGCAGAGAGGCAGGGACAGTTCATTTATGGTACCCTTTCAGTTGGGCATAGGAAAATGACTCTGAAAATGGAGGTCTTGTTTGGAAGGATTTAATGATTTCCTTTATTTTTGTTTGTTTTTAAAGACTAAATAAATCTCCCTATCTCACCCAGGTGGAATAGGGGCTACCCATAAAGGTACTCTTACTACTTACCCACATACTCCATTTCAAACTGGTTGATATGCCCCTCTGTGGGCAACCTGGTGACCATTGTCTACCTGAGGCTCAACAGGTTAATGTTAACCTAATATCATGGCCTATCCCCATAGCCTATTTTATCCCCAAACTCCCAAACTCAATAGATCTGTCAACTTCAATCTCCCTCATGGCTGAAATTACAGGCATGTGCCCCTACACCTGGATTTTTTTTTAACCACCGATGATGTCTAGTTCACCACCTACCACTGTCCAGCTCCAAAATACTATCCTAGGCTTATATTCAACTATTTCTTACCTTCTCAAACTTTCTGTTGTTGTTCAGTCATTTTCATTCATGTCTGACTCTTTGTGACTGCATCTGGGTTTTTCTTGGCAAAAATAGTGGAGTGGTTTGCCATTTCCTTCCCCAGCTCATTTTACAGGTGTGGAAACTGAGGCAAACAGGGTAAAGTAACTTCTCTGGGTCATTTGAACCCCTAAAATTGAATTTTCCTGCTTTCAAGCCTAATGCTCTGTCTACTGGGCCACCTAGCTGCCACCTTTAACTTTCTACTCCAGCATAAATGGAATCCTCATTGTACTTGTTTCCCTTTACCAGTTACATTTCTCCTGCCTAGATGGCCGTCCCTTCTCTCAGCTCAATGAATACTATCCATTGCTCAAGATCTGGGTCAAATTCTGCCTCCTCCATGAACTCTTCCCAGACCTGCCAAGCCCAGAGCCATGTCTTTCTTCTTCAGATTATTAAACCACCTTACATTTTTTTCAGTCAGTTATGAACTACCTCCCAACGTCTTTCCTTTTGCTGTGCTGTAGTATTATTTATCTCTTGTATTATTATTTAGTGTTTCCTCTGGCTGTGGCTCATCTTTTTGATTAGAGAAAAAAGTTTCTTGAGGTTACAGACCTTGTCTTACAAGACTTGAAATCAGGAAGACTCAACTCCATGAGTTTAAATACAGTCTCAGACATTTACTATCTCTGTGATCCAGAGCAAGTCACTTATTCCCCTTTGCCTCGGTTTTTTCATATGTAAAATGAACTAGAGAAGGAAATGGCAAAAAAAAACCTCTAGTGTTTTTACCAGTACTTTGCCTGGCACTTGCTAGATAGTCCTATCATTTTCATTAGAATATAAGCCCTTTGAAGACAGGGCCTATTTTATTTTTGTCTTTACTTTCCCAGTACACAGTGCCTGGTACATAACTGGCGTTTAATAAATTTCAGCTGAAATAAATTGAATTCTACAACGGCTTATTTATTGGTGTAAGAAATTTAGTGGATAAATTCAAGGAAATGGTGAAACATCAGGGTGCCTTCTTTTCCTGTCTTTAAACTGTAGTTCAATCAGATGACCAACATTCATGGTTAGTGGAAAGTTTCTTTAACATTCAGAAACAACCTTTGAAGCTGTCAGAGGGAAATACATATATGTAAAAGGGTATTTGAAATGGCCCAAATTAAAATTAAAATATGGCTGCTCCCTCTACTCATTCATCCCCAAGAGCCAATGAAAACTGAAAACCTGATTTTCAGGGATTCTTCCTTTTTCTTAATGTCCAGAGATATCAGACCCAGTTTCTTTCTCATCAGTGTTAGCATGCACTTTTCATCAGTTCTGACTTTCACTTGTCCGCATTTTTCTAATAACTCTGGTTTATTTATGTTGTTTGTCTGTATCAAAAACATCACTTTGAACTTCCCCCTAACCCCCGCCCTTTCTTTCACCATGGTCCTGAGGCCTTGACAATTTCCTAATGCCTCAAGTTTGCTTTTTGACATTTTTAATGTCTGTTACCAGCACCAGCCACGTTGCGTGTGACATGCAGACGTGTGTAAGGTGAGATTGAAACAGTAATAGAAGCCCTGATGTGACATACCATCAATGAGTCTGTCAGGATGTTGGGTCATAATGAGTTTGCCATTTGAAATAGCCAGATCACAGGTTTTAATTTAGCTTCTCCTTCCCCCTCCCGCACCCTCTCACTACCTTTTGATGTAGAATGGCACAGACCAGGTTTGTACCGTTGGTGTAAGAACACCAACATATGAAGGAACGTCAGAAAAGGAAAAGGCCACACAGCTCAATATATTGGCCTCTCCTGGTAAGGCTCCCAGTGAAACTCCACTTTGGTAAAAGGGCATTGCTGATCACTGTGGAGAAACCTAGTCAAGGGACTGAAACATCTTACATAACACACTTGTCAATATGGGCAAAAACATGCCACCTTGTCCTTCCTCCCATGCCCTCCCACATACAAGAGACAAAGGCAAAAAAGAGTAGAATGTTGGAGCTGGAACAAACTTACAGATTTTCTCATTCAGCCTCCCTCTTTGGAAATGAAAAAAATGAGACTTCTGTAGGGAAAGTGTAACTTGCCAGAAGTCACATAGCTATTAGCTGAACCAGGCCTAGAACTTAGTTCCTGACTTCATGCTGTTCTAGCACTCTATTGTCACTAACAAAGAGTATATAACATCCATTCCTCATCTTTCTCTTTTTTCTGGGACAGTTATCCATTGTGAATAAAGAGAAGAATGATCCTTCCCAAAATATGCATTATATGATTCTGAGATACTGAGTTCTGTAGCAACCATGCCAATCTGCTACTCCGTGGCTCCTCACTGACCCCAGGATAAGATACGAATTCCTCTGCTTGGCTTTTAAATCCCTTCATAACCTGTCCTCAATCTATATTTCTAGTTTCATTTATATTAGTTCATTGTTGTAATCTGTAATCCAGTATATATTGCTTTCTCTCTGTTCTGTACTGGATCTGTGCCTCTGTGCTGATCATTTCCCATGTGTGGAATACACTCTGTTTTTGCCCCTGCACCACAGAATATCTCATTTCTTTCAAGGCTCAGCAGCACCTTTTATAAGAAACCTCTCCTTAACTATCTTATATTTGTTATGTGTATACTTTATATGTTTTCATGTTGTCTGCCTAACAGAATATAAGCTTCTTGAAAGCGGGGACTGTCTAGGAAGCTAGGCAGCAGAGTGGACCGAGTGATGGAGGAGGAGTCCAGATTAAAATTCTGTCTCAGACATTGACTAGCTGTGTCACTCTGGAAACATCCTGTAATCTCTCAGCCTCAGTTACCTCATCTGTAAAATGAGGATAAGAATATAACATACCTCACAGAGATACTGTGAGGATCAGAGGAGATGATATATCTATTTATCTATCTATGTATCTATCTATGATAGAAATCCAAACATATATTACTCTCTTTAAGCCTCAGTTTCGTCATCTGTAAAATGAGGAAATTGGGATAGAAGGTCTCTGAGTTACCTTCCAGGTCTAAGAGTCTAGGATTTATTTTTTATTTTGTTTTGTTTTGGGGGGGGAATTGGGGGAGATGCCTTTTTACCCACAGGGCCTGGTATATAGTTGGTGTTTAATAAATTCTTGCTTTTGGTTTTTCCCAAAGCTGGGTATATATAGCTTGAATATTGATTTAATCATGACAAGATAACAGGTTCTTTAGACCAGAGGTCTAACATGCAATAACGTGGAGCATGGCAACACTCCCAAAGGCTGTCGAGCCAGAGTAAAATGTCATTAGAAAATATTTAAGACAAAATAACAATAAAATGTAGATAATGTTAATATGTGGTTTTCTATATATCCATGTCAATATCCCATGAATATATATGGCCTCCCTTCTTGTTTGAGTTTATTACTCCTGCTTTACAATATGTTTTCTGTGTATGGGTAACTAGCTGTCAAGCACTCCAGGATTGAGGGATAACTATCTCTCCATTATGGGTCCTGTTAGCTGTGTCAGCAGGCGAGGGGCCATCTTTGGTCTAGAAACTGTACTGAAGTTCATTTAGACACAAAGGGTATGTCATTTCTAATTCCATCTGAGTTCTGAAAACAAGCCAGCAGATTCCCCACAATGCTCAGGTCACCAGACAGTTCCCAGAAGGCATCAGGTTATGGCTACTCAGCGTCCATCTTTCTAAAAGTTCCAGGTACCTCCATTAAGATTGCCACCTGACTTGAGTCTTTATTCTTTCAGTCACTAGGAGCCTTTTGACTTGTGAAAGATTAAGGACACTTAAAATCATAACCCTAGCAACCGCTGTTTGTAACCACTTACTTTCATCTCTAAGAGGCCTTGTTGCTGATTGCCCAGAGAGGCAACCAGTGGTGAGGACCATGCACCCCCACCCATGTGCACTGACCATTCATGCTTTCTCCTTTCCCACCTCCCATCCTATCACAAAGGATCTCTATTTTGTCCATGCACACAACAACTTACCTGTATAACTGTTCTCCTGTGCCCCAGGGCTGAAAAGCAATTCAATAGACACAGGTTTAATTGAATGTTGATTTTATTAGGAGAATGTTTTATTCCTGGTGTACCTCCTTGGATTGGAAAAGATGATAGGCTGGTAAGATGCTGGTATTTACTTTCAAGGTTGAAGTTTGTGGCCAGAGGAAAGGAAGCATACAGAGTAATGCTTCTAAGTGACCCTTCTGCATGATAGCAAACTATGTAAGGAAGAGACTACATTTAAGCTTTGTCCAGTGCCCCAAATATGTCTACATTATATGCAGTGGAAACTCAATATGCACTTGTTGTTTGATTAGATCCAGAGATGAGCCTTGTTCTGGAAAATTGCCTCTCTGTAGTCTTGCTCCTACTTCCATTCATTTATAGTCTGGATTGGGGAGAAATCCTGGGAATGCCCATATATTGATTCTCCCCACATGTATTTAATGTTTTGCGTGATAGGATCAACCTGAATGCCTTTAGTTTCTCTCCTGCTCCATGAAGGAAGATTAAAAGAAACAGGAATTTTTGTTTTCGTTCTCCTTCCCATTGAGCACAGTTGTTTTTAATTGCTTTGTTTAAGAGGAGAAAACAATTGTCAAGGTAGAAATTTTCATTTCTCCAGCTGCTAAGGAGAGATGCTTTTCCATAATACATTGGGATCCTCTGAAGGCAAGCGTTCCCAGGCCTGGCAGAACAAACACGGTGGCAAAAGAAATTGGGGAGTAGGGGGAGAGAAGTAGGCGTCTGTTTGAAGCCATCTCCAGGAATTCACACCTAAATCCAAGTGGCAACAGCTGGAAGCGAGTGTGAATGTGTGTGTGTGTGTGTGTGTGTGTACATACACATATACATATACAAACACACACAGATATGCATACACACACATACACATACACATGCACTCTGGCAAAGAATAACAAAGTGAGAAATGCTAAGAGTATAGATCTGAGTCTCCCTTCAGGTCTTTGGCCAGACAGCTAGCTGCTTATCAGAACTGTTCAGACTGGAAGACAGGAAATTAATGTTGGATGATCAGGCCATTTGTGCTAAGCTGCCCATGGTTGCCTGGGGAAGCTCAGAGGCACTGAGCCCTTTCCACACCTGTGTACCTTCACAGCACAGCAACATATTGTACAGCCTCAATCCAGGCCTGTGAAAGAAATGACCAGTGCTGGAAAGGAAGAAAAGCCATCAGGGATTGTTTTTTTTCAGTAAAACCTGGCAAAAACATATGATGGAGAGGTTAATTACATAGAAAAGACCATATGGGAATGAGGAGTAAGAAGAAGAAACTTGTTAATGGCAGAGGGAACTTCTCTGTTTACTGCCATGTGAAAGAGATGCTTATATTTGAAGGGAATAAGATGGAGTCTACCATCTGATTGATGATAGATAGCCCTAGAGATGGAGTCTCAGATTGGTCACACAGTCAAGAGTCCTGTCCACATAAGATAATGTACTTAGCTCTAAAGCATCATACAAATGTCATTGTTGTTTAGTTGTTTTCAGTTGTGTCTGACTCTTTGTGACCCCATTTAGGGTTCTTCTGGCAAACATACTGGAGTTGTTTGCCATTTCCTACTACAGCTCATTTTCCAAATGAGGAAACTGAAGCAATAAAAGGTTTAAGTGACTCATCCAGGATCACATATTTAAGTTTCTAAGAAAATGAGTCTTCTAAACTCTAGACCCAGTA
Organism: Potorous gilbertii; assembly: GCA_028658325.1. Taxonomy (NCBI): domain Eukaryota; kingdom Metazoa; phylum Chordata; class Mammalia; order Diprotodontia; family Potoroidae; genus Potorous; species Potorous gilbertii. The sequence continues at coordinate 148,909,296 of CM053771.1, read as the reverse complement.
CTTCCTCCCCCGTGCCACCTATACAAATGTAATATGTGATTATTGTTGTTAATATCTTTACAGTCACCACCTCCACAGAATAAAATTCAATTCAACTTCCATTTAATAAGAGTGTGTGATCGAAGAGATGTTATGGTACAGTGGACAGAGATCCGACTTCACCATCAGTAAAGCTGGGTTCAAGTTCTGTCTCTGACACATGATTACTGTGTGACCTCAAACAAGTCACTCTAACTTTAAATGCTCCCAGGCATCTGTCTAATCATAAATTGCAGAGCAGATGCTCACCTACATGAGTGGAGGGAATTTGCTCCCTGGGATTAGCCTCAATCAAGGAACTTACAGTTCTAGTACCAAATCAAAACCAAATGTCTGAGGAACCGTGATGGAGTCTAAAGCTGATAACGAGAGAGAGACAGAGGCAGAGAGAGAGAGGGATGGATGGATAGATGGATAATAGATCCTTGCCTTTAAGGAGATTAATTCTACTAGAGGGAGGTCATCATCTACTAATTCTTAATGTGGGATTTAATTAGAAGCAACATTTCAAATTCTACATCATCAAATTGTTAGTTTTCTTAAAATTAAGTCCCCCATGTTAAGGCAGAAGAGGTCACAACCTCAGGGATTGAAAGGGAATAGGGGCAGCCAGGTGCAGTGTCCAAATAAGCCTAGGTGGCTGAAAGCAAGAGTTTTCAGTGACAGATCTGCCCATTGAGTCTTCAGAGATGTTGGAAAAAGCAAGGGTCTGTCTTCGAACCGTAGTGCTTCTCCACAATGGGAACAAGACGCCTACGTCGGCAGCGATGGCAGAAAGGTGTGTAAAACAGCTGCCCAGCTTCCCCACATCCCCATTCCTACTCTCTGGGAATAAAGAAACAACATATGTTCATCTTCCATTATCATTATTTTTTATTGCCTTTACTTTTATTCATCGTGTAGGTTTGAGAGAGTGCCATGACTTATGGAGTGCTTCTAGTTAAACAACAAACAAACAAAAGACAAATTGAGTTGTCTAAGAAACTTCTACCAGATCCTTCGGCCTGTGCTTCGTGGGAGAGCCTGAAAGTGGAAAATGCCCCTCTCCTTCACTCCTATGGTTTTAAAACCAGTTTGAGATGGCACTTGTGAGTGGCCAACATCTTACTTTATAATCGTGATGCTCTCAAAGGATCTATGGAAAGGTACAATAGATGCTGCAGGATGGAGAGTGAGAATTGGTTATGTCCGACTTACTCATACTCCATGAGTGATACATCCCCAAGCAAATGGCAATCGGTGAGCCATTCAGTCATCCAACAAGCATTTAATAAGTGCTTTCTATGTACCAGCCATACAAAGGAAGGCAGAAACAGTTCCTGCGCTCAACTAGCTGACATCCTAATGGGGGAGACTATACTTAAACAACTATGTAGATAATATATGATATATGTAATAAATATGCAATAATATATAGCATGTATCTAGTGTGTGTATGTATACATATGTATGTTATACTATATATGATTCATATATACATATGTGTGTTATACTATATATGATTCATGTATATATCCACATACATACATAATAGATAAACAGGAGGTCATCTGAGAGGAAAGGGATTGATAGTAGGAGAGATTTTACTAGTGGAGAGAACAACAGGGTTAATATAGAATCAGACCAAAGGGAGTTAAAGGTTCAGGCTAATTTAGCTTGAAAACATATCTGGATACTCATAAGATATTTATAGAATATTCAAATATGAAGGGACCCTAGGAATGATATAGTCATTCCCTTTTAAGAGTCAGCTAGGTGGATGGCATAGTGAACTAGGTCTACAGTCAGGAATACCTGAGTTCAGATCCAGCCTCAGAGACTTATTAGCTCTATGACTCTGACTCTATGATCCTGGACAATTCATTCACTTCTGTTTACTTCAGTTTCCACAAAAATACAAGGAGGGTAATAACACCTCACAGCGTGGCTGTGAGAATCAAATGAGATAATATTTATACAGAGGGCTTAAGCATAGTGCCTGGCACATAACATAAATGCTTATTCATTTTTTAACTCTTTCACTTTATAGAGGAGGAAACTATACAAGATGATTTGTCATAGCCAAATCAAAACCCATACCTTAGGTCCCCATGGATTAGAAAGGGGTCCTTCCCGTGACACAAAATTTTTATTGAGCAGACCAAAGTGTTTATGTGCCTAGCCAGGGATCCTTAGATGTTGGAGAGCGTGGCAGTCACAACAATCCTCCCTTTGCCATCTCTGCTTTTTCCAGGTTGTGTGATGACTACATACAAATAACAATACATAATATACACTACATAGGTATATGATATATGTGTATATATATATGTATATGTATGTGTGCATGTGAATGCATACATATAATACATATAATTATATACATAGTCTATAGGATCTCTATTATATAGTATGGATCTAGTGTGTTTATGTGCTCTTCTTTTCACCTTTACCATGATATCACATGCCTTCGCATCAGCATATTTCCACTATATATAAAAAATGCTCAATTTTACAGAATATTTTTTCAGTGATAGCATTTTAATGTGTTTCCTTTTAGATGAGGTGGAAGGAGTTACCTACAACTTATTAGCAAGGTATTTCCAACTCACCACATAGAAGGAGGGTGTCTCTGATGGGTTCTTATACCCCATGATCACATCCATGAGATTTTTGTCAGTTTAAATCATAAAGGTTGACCCTATTTGAATGTCTTGTAGCTTTATTAAATTCATTTCCACAGATATTTGTTAAGTACCCATTATAGGCTAGGCACTATACAAAGCCCTGGAGTAAAATAGGTAAAAATGAAATAGCTGCATCCCTCTACATAGGGTATTGGGGAATGGGGTGGGATAACATGCATATAGATTAAGTAAATACAAAATAAATATAATACACAGCATTTCAAGTGGGTGCAGACACACTGTCACCTGAAGGGGTAGGGAGAGCAGGACAGGCCTTGTGTATATAGTAAGAGGCACTTGAGCTAAATTAGGTCCAAAAATTAGAGCAGAGTGGCTCAGTGGATGGATGCCAGTCTTGGAGTAGAAAAGACCTGAATTCAAATTTATCCCCACTTACTGGCTGTATGACCCAGGGCAAGTCAACAGACCTCTGTTTGCCTCAGTTTCTTCAACTGAAAAAGGCAGCTGCTTCCTATAGTTGTTGCAAGGATTAGGTGTGATAATATTTATAAAAGTGCTTAGCATAGTGCCTGGCACATAAGAAGGACTATATAAATCTTAATAATAAGTTATCACTATTAGTAGTAAATATAAGATGTGTGTGAGGAAGTAATGAGCCTAGGCTCTGGCAAGTTGGGTTGCAGCCAGTTTGTGAAGGACTTTAAATGCCTAAAAAAAAAAAGTTATTATTTCATCCTAGAAGCCACGGGGACCCTTTGAAGCCTTTGATCAGGGGAGTGACACAGTCAGATGTGTCTTAGAGCTAGGGATCCATCTTTTCTTTGTGTCTAGAGTTTAGGTTTTAGGGCCTAGCAATCAACATGGCCAAGGAAAATGTGAACTGAAAAGAAAATACTATTGTGGTAGGCCCCAAAATGTCCTTCTATGAGGTAGCACCAAAGCATGGATTCATGTTTATAGAGTCAAAGCAAAATAGATAGTCAAAGCAAAATAGATAGCTATATTTTCAAAATGATCAGGGAGAGTAACGAATGCTACCACCCTGCTATTGAGTATAAAGAGGACTCCAAGGCCCGAGTTATCCTGTCTAGCTCCTGACAGTAGATTCAACTTCCCCTTCCTCTTTGCCTGCGTAGAGACAGGGAATGCATGAGGAAATTAAAGAGTGCTCTGTAAATAATTCAGTCAAGACTATTAATTATGGTCTGAATAACAGCACTGTTCCTGATGGCATCTTGAATCATGACTTTGGCACCAACCCTAAGGGCAAAAGACATAAGTTTGAAAGACAAAACCTAAGTGTCTGAGGTAAATTAGAATAAATGACATCCTTTGCTACTGAGAAATAGTGGGTGTTAAGCTTGCCAGTTGAGTTGTGTTTTCCTTTCCTCTCTGTCTCCTCTTTTTCTTGTATATTATTTAAACTAAATGGAAATTTCAGGAGAAAACTGAAAGTTGTGATTTAATATCTTTTCTCTGGGCTAATAGATTCATGAACATAGTGGGTATGACTCCTTATGCAGTTGTAGCATGGGAGAGACTGTAAGCTGGTTGGATTGTAAACTGCTTGAAGTCAACACTACATCTTTTTTACCTTTGCAATCGTGCCCTCCACCCTCAAATCCTTACCACCAAGTCTTGCAGCAAGGCTCTCAAGGAATGTTGGCCCAGTGAAGGAACCTCGAGACTACTCATGAGTCTGGAGCTAGGAAATGAAACAGAGAGAAGAGAATGCATTCCTATAAGCTGAAGGCAGATTCAAATGATCTAATTCTCTATATGTAACTAGTTAGAACCAATTAGGAATATCTATCTATCCCTATCCATCCATCTGTCCATCCATCCATCCATGCATGCATCTGTACATCTGTCTGTTCATCCATCTGTTGGCCTATTTCTCTATTATCTCTCCATTATACACAACCACACCTACTGATGGAGAAACTGAGGCAGACATAGGTTAAGTAACTTGCCCACAACTAGTAAATGTCTGATTTGGGATTCAATCTCATTTTCCTGATTTACATACACACATGTGTATATACATATGTGTGTCTGCATATATATATACACACATGTGCATTGGCATACACATTTACACACAAATTCAATATGCATATATACCCAAACACATATGTTAAGCTGTTTTTCAGTCATGTACAACTATTTGTGAGCCATTTGAGGTTTTCTTGACAAAAATATTGGAATGACTTGCTATTTCCTTCTCCAGCTCATTTTACAGATGAAGAAACTGAGGCAAAAAAGATTAAGTGATTTGTCCAGGGTCACATAGCTAGTAAATGTCTGAGGTCAGGTTTGAACTCAGGAAGATGAGTCTTCCTGACTCCCAGTCTGGCACTCTAACCACTGTGCAGCTTAGCTGCCCTCATATACATGTACACATATACATATATTCCTTTTGTTGCTAAGACTCACAGATCATATATATATCTCTCTATATATATATATCTATATATATATGTGTGTGTGTGTGTGTGTGTGTGTGTGTGTACCTACATATATGTGTGCACTTATACATACACATATGTATATGAGTCTGAAATACAATTCCATTAGCATAGCATTCTCCCTGAACCAGCAATCGCAGGTAGAGTGCTATCTATAGATAAGAAGCTGTTTCCTGACACATGTAGTAGTTAAACAATTTGCCTCCAAGGGTACATGGTTAGTAAGTGACAGAGGTCAAATTTTAACCCAGATCTTGCTGATTTCAAGCCTAGCACCAGTACACCACATTTCTTTCTTCTCTCTCTTCTACATGTCTCACATCCCCAGCATCCACGATCCAAGATATGTAGGGAACAGAGACAGCTCATTATGATTAGACCATGTGGACCTCAAAGTGCACTTCTGTGCATTCAGTCTGGAGCTCTAGTGAGTGTCTGTTTAGGCAAAATAAAACAAAAGGATAATTGTAGCATTCCCTAAAATTGAGGTTCTCAACCTGACTGAACAGATTGGGGGTGGGGGGATTTGGAGGTGTAGTCTGTGAACTTGGTTAGGAAAAAAATTACACCCCTATTTTCACTAACCTCTAACTGAAATGTGCCTTTTGTTAAAGAACCAGCCTGAGTTAAGCTTATAGATACTAGCAATGAAAGGGCTGGAGACTAGCAACAAATTTTTTTTGATTGAAGCAAACCACTAAGCTTATCTACTAAGGCATGAAAGAATTTTAACCTGGATTAATGCAGGGAATACCTACTCTAATGAAATTTCAGATTTTTCAAGTGTTGATTTTCTACCTGTATATGTGTGTCTCTATAGCTGTAGCTATCCATATGCATGCCTGTATACTTGTAGATAGATATTGACACACAGGTATATAGCATACGATAACATCTAAGAATATGCTATATACATATATACAAGTACATACATGTATATAACATACATTCCTACATATACTTATTTGGATATAGATGTATTATGTATATCCATATTTAATTTTTAAGAGGTACAATGTAAAACCAACCCAACACATTGGATTTGTACATGCTGCTGTTCTCACCCACCCACTGTCTTCCAATTTCTCACATTTGAGGATATTTCATTTAATGAAAGATTTCATTTTTACTGAGAGAAAATCAGCTTGTAATGGTGCAATTTTCTTGTAAAACAATCTAGTTGTTGGAAAGAGAGAAGGGTGCCAGGTATGTAAGCGGTTCTGTTATTAGGACTGTGAGCTGATTCATCTTTCTTCAGAAAGAGACTGTCATCTCTTTTCCTCAGGGATCACACTGCAACATTTTTCTCCAGGGGCTATTTAGAGATGGGGGGAAAATTTCCACTAATTAATTTGAAAAAAGTGCATGCCTAAAAGGCTTCTGTCTCCTAAACTCCAATGCAGCAAGAGAAAGAACACAACTCCTTTTGCTTTATTACAATCTTGACCTTTCATGAAGAGACCTAATGAGACAGTGGGAGCAGGGAAGAGAGTTTTCTGCTCCTTCAGGCACTCTGTACAACTTTCCAGAGAGGCTTTCAAAGTGGTTCTGGGAGCTCTGGACTCTGGCCCCCCTCTCTTGGTGATACACAGGCTGTTGTGAAGGTGCTTTGGATTTTGTCTGTAGCACACTCCAGGTCGGTAACTATTATGCAGTTTTGTGGTGACCGCTAATTTTTAGCAGCCCCTAGATGGTACAATAGATGGAACATCAGACCTGGAGTCAAGAATAATTAAGAATAACAGTAGCTAATATTTATATAATGATTCTGTGTGCCAGGCTCTGAGCTTTGGCATTTTTTTCTCATTTGATCCTCAATAATTCTGGGAAGCAGGTGCTACTTTACAAATGAGGAAACTGAGACGGACAGAGGTTAAGTGATTTACTCAGGGTCATGTAGTAAGAGCCCGAGGCTGATATTCATTAACTACATAGATGCAACTATTATTATAGAAGGATTACTTCACTTAGGAGTCCCAAAGTGCAGGTTCAAATACTGGCTATAACATCAGTAAGCTGTGTAACTTTGGACTAACCAATTAGCCCCTCAGTTTCTAACTTCAGCTTCTTCATCTGTAAAATGGGTTCATGCTCTGCCTTATAGCATTGTTAAAAGGAGATTTTTTTTAAATGTACTGGTACAATATAAATGTGAGGAGATATTATTATTGCTGTTTTATGCCATCCCAGAGCCGAAGATCTATCACGGTGTTTATTCAGCCCCACCCTGCCTCACAATTCATTTCAATTCAACAAATGTATATAAGTAGCCAATATTGTCAAGTTATTGGGCTAAATTCTGATGAACAGATGACAGACTACTGACCTTCCAGAAGCTTCTAATCCAATAAGGGGGGGGGTGACATAGGCATATAGACAACTATGATATAAGGGAGAATGTTTTAAATGCAAAGGAGGATTCAGGAAAGAGGTCATGAAAACTTTGAGTGGAGAGAGACCATTTCAACCTTGGAGGAAGAATGACTAGGCTTCTTTAAGAAGGAAAATGGTGCTGAGTAATAGAACCCTGAAATTGGCTTAGGGGAGGAAGGAGCACTTGGGGTTAGGCTTTGAGGGAAACAGAGTGATGCATGTGTGAGAGAGAATCCATTTCAGACATGAGTTTTGGTACAAGTAAAGGATCTTGTACCAAGATGGAAGAGGGCAGTATGAGAATGGGGATGCAAAATGTGGCAGGTTAGATGGAATATAGAATATGGAAGGTGAATACTGGGATAGGAAGTTGGTAATGAAAATAAGAGCTAGATTGTGGAAGGCCTTAAATGTTACATCCAGGAATTTATACTTTACATTGGAAGGCACTGAATATTTTTGAGAAAAGAAAACCAAGATGAGTGTATTAGGAAATTTATTTGAGCATAAAGGAATAAACATTTATTAAATGTCTCTATGTACCAGGCAATACACTAAGAATTTTAGAAATATTATCACATTTGACCCTCATAACAGCCCTGCAAGATAGGTACAATTGGGATTCCCATTTCACAGATGAGGAAACAAAAGCAAACATAGGCTAAGTGACTTGTCTAGGGACACACAGCTAGTAAGTGTATGAGGCTGGATTTGACTCAGTTTTTCCTGAATATAAGCCCAGTGCTCTATTCACTGCACTACCAGCTACCTCAGAAGTGTGAGGGATGAACTTCAGAGACCATAGACTATAATCCAGAAGTCTATTTAAAAGGTTATTATAATGCACAGCAGAAAAGTTAGTGACTGAACATGAGTGATTGCAATGGAAGACATTCTATTGCTACTTGGAATAAGAATTGACAACTGATTGAATGTGAGAAGTAAAAGAAAGGGAAGAATTAAAGATGACTTGGAACAATGTGTTGGAGGAGATTCAAGAATGATGGTTCCAACCACAGAGCTATGGAATTTTAGAACAGATGAGGAATAAAGGGTAGCTGTGTTGTGTTTGAAGAATGCCTCTCCATTGGCTCTTATAGTGAGAATGGAAAACAAGTTATCTTCTGAACAGCCTTCCAGTTGGTTAATCTCACATACACACTCCATGGTGTTAGACCATACCATTCTAGATTAATAATACACCCTCTAGATACCTTTCCTTGTCCCTCTTCTGCCCACAATGTTCCAACATGAAAACCACTGGCTTAAGAGAATAAGAAGATCAAGGTAAAGTTTGTTTTCTTAAGAAAGGGAAATCTGAGCATTTTAGGATAAGGAAAAGTTCAAATTTATCTCTTCATCTTCCTGAAATAAATGCAATAACAAACACACATACCTAGAGGCTATTAAATTCCCAGAGTGAAGAAATGAATCTAAAGAGGCTACTTTCTTCTTGAACCCTCTCTAGTTATAAGGTGAATTTGGAGTCATTGAAGTGACTGTCTCAAAAGAGTAACTACTGTTCTAGATTCTAGTCTTGTTACAAGTGAAGGGAATCTTTAACTGAAAGTCCTTTACTTTTGAGTAAGAAGTAGGAGCATTGACATTTTGACATCCCTTTTCCCCTATCCCTCCCTACCCTGTCCCTTGCCTCTGTGGGCATAAAGATGTCAGTTTCTAAAGGTCTCTCTCTTGTATGTACAAATATTCTAATCCAGAATATTCTGATCAGGTGCCGACGATCTGTAAAGCACAGTGTTGGATACTCAGGATATAAAGAAAACTAAAACAACCACTGCCTCTCCAAAAGTGTCTTTCAACTGAAGGAATGAAACATATACCCGATCATTTAAAGAGAAGGAAGTGAATATTCCTGGCTAAAGGGATCAGACAATTCTTTATGTGGAAGGTGGTACATGAACTGAGTCTTGGAGGAAGGTAAGGATTCTAAAAGGCAGAAATAAGGACAGACATAGAGGACAGTTTGTACAAAGGCATGGAGGTAGGAAATGATGTACCAAGTTGGAGGAAGAACAAGCAAGATACTTTCATTGGAACATAGAGTACATAAAAAAGAGAGATAACGAAATCAAACTAAGGAGGTAAGCAGGGGCCAGAATGGGAAGGGTCTTAAAAAGAAGGTGAGAAGTTTCTATTTTATCCTAGAGAAAATAGGCATCCATGGAAATGTCTTGAGTAAGGGAATGATATGATCAGACTGGTATAGAAGGAAGATTATATTGGTAGCTATATGAAAAATGCTTTGGGGAGGAAAGACAGGAAAGTAGGAATTCAAATACAAAGTTGTTTAAAAAAATTCATATGAGAGGTGATAAGGGCTTGAATTCTGATGGTAGTTATACATATAGAAAGAAATGTACACAAGTCAGGGAAATTGTGGTGGTTGAAGGTTACTTAACAAGGAGTTCATTGAAACCGGGGATTCATTCAAATTGATGTCTGTCAGACTCATTAAAAAAAGAGAAATCATCCTTTTTTGTGTCTAGGCTTGGCTTCTCCCCTAGTTTGTTCTCTCTCTCTCTCTCTCTCTCTCTCTCTCTCTCTCTCTCTCTCTCTCTCTCTCTCTCTCTCTCCCTCCCTCCCTTTGTCTCCGTCTCTCTTTTTCTCTACCTCTCTTTCTGTGAATCTCTCTATGTCTTTGCCTCTGTCTCTGTGTGTGCATGTGTCTCATTTCTTCCCTCTTTCCTTCCTCCTTCCTCTAGCTGTCCTCTCTCCCCTAGTTTCCTTCTGAAGTATGCCATTGTCCTAATTAGGGATTCTACCCAAGTGTTCATTAAGTACATGATAGGAACGTAAGAATTTTTAAAAATCAAGTAGGGATACTTTAAGACCCTTACTTAAGCATCCTTAAGAATATATTCAGGATCGGAGTTCTAAGTAGAATCCTATTGTTATAAATATCCATTAGAAAAGTAAAGATTTCTCTAAATAAGAAAGGTGTTTTTGGTTTGGTTGTTTGTCCTTGTGGATGCATCATTCAAACAACACATTATTAATGTTTTCAAAATATCATGTTCAAGTAACAATCCTTTGGTGACTCATTCTATACCAGCAATAATGAAAAGTTGACTACCTGTTCTATATGCAATAGTTGGAACTTTTGTTCTGCTATTAGATTTCAAATTCTTTTCAATACCCCTTACCCTTCCTAACTTCCCACAATTCTCCAAACTCATAAGGACCCCTGCTGCTCACCTTCCCCAATCCTCCACCACAACCCAACAGCACCAGAGCTAGGAGGAACTAAGAGGTAAAGATTAGTCATGTAAAAATCTGGTTCTTGAGTAGAGACCTTGGTTATAGAATTAGGACCTGAAGGTTTGTTAAACGTTATATAAAAACCTCCATAGAAAAGTTGTTTGTCCTCTGGGAGTTTGTAATCTGAAAAGATATACAAGTACACAGAATTATGGGAATAGTTTGGTACACATGGTACATACATGGTGGTGGTGGCTCTGGGGGAAAGAGTTGATGATTGTGGAACAAGAGCATCCAAAGTTCAGTGTGTCAGATCGGTGACTGCACTGCAGTTGGATGTGAATAACTGTGTACTATAATGGAGAGAACATTAGACTTTAGCATCCTTCTGGCTCTAAATTCTATGATTTTATGTTCTTACCTCTAGAACAGGAGTGGGGAACCATATTGACCCTCTAGGGTCCTCAAGTGTGACCCTTTGACTCAATCTAACCTTCACAGAACAAATCTTCAGTCAAAGAGCCACACTCGAGGATCTAGAGGGCCATATGTGGTCTGAAGGTTGCAAGTTCCCCACCTCATCAGAATATTTTCTCCTCCTATCATCTCTCTTGATATTTCTTGGCTAAAGTTAGATGATCACTGAAGTAGAGGGACTGGTTCTATTTTCATTAATGTAGGCTGCTTATGAATAAAGAAACCCTCTGCTACTATGGACAGATCATCACCTTCTCCATGATTTAGAGATTTGGAAAGCTGCCCGGAGGTCACATAGCCAGTAGGTATTAAAAATTAGATTTGAACTCAGGACTTCCTGGTTTCTAGGCCAGCATTTTCTTTATCCATTCTGACCTTCATGAAAGTCAATTTGCACATTGCTAAGTTACTGAATTTCATTATACTCAGTACAAATGGTCAACATTCACAGGTTTCTCAGCAAATGCCAAATCACCATGGCACTATGAGACAGTGGTCATGGAGTCTAGTCAGAAGCTGACAACTTATTAACTGGGGAACTTTAAATCATTCTCTTAATTACTGTGATTCCTACTTACCTCACCTGCAAGGTATAGATGTTAATGGCCTGAAGACAGGGGGTTATAGATAGAGCTCTGGGCCCAGAGTCAGGAAGACCTGAGCTCAAATGTGACCTTAGACGTTTACCAGCTGTGAGATATTGGGCAAGTTACTTTTGCCTCAGTTTCCTTATTTGTCAGATTTCTCATTTTTATCATCCCCTTTCCTCCCCCTTCCCTCTTTTCCCCTTCTCTTTATCCTTCATCTTTCCTTCCCCTTCTCATTCTCCTTTCCCTTCCGTTTCCCTTTCCAGTTCCCTTTGCCTTCCTTTCCTTTCCCTTACTCTCCCTTCCCTTCCCAATTCAAAGATCTATCATAGTTATTGTAATTAAGGTTGGATCAGGTCAGGGATTGAAGATTAATTATTTACATGGCCCACCCCAGGAAAACCACTGAGCAATTTTATAGTCTCCTAACATAGTAGTAAGGATTTAATTGCAAGAAAATTGAGTCAGAAGAGGAGAATGTGCAATTTGGTCAGATTTAAACTTTATTTTAAGGTGAAAGTCTCTATATATCTTTCCAAATCCCTGAGACTCTCCCAGCCCCCATATCAAGGAAGGAAAAAACCAAAAAAACAAACCACACAACTGTTTGAGATGTTTTCAATCTCTCAGCTGGTAAAATTCAATGTTGAGTTAAATAAAAAAATAACTATGAAATGAATACATCCCAGAGATCTAGTTTAAATAGAATCCAAAAAGTATCATCAGTGCTTAGCTGTCTTCCCTGAAGCAGTTCAGCATGCTAAGTCACTAGGAAAAAAAATCCCTGTAAGCTTCTCAATTGTGTGTTACTTCTTAGGTACCTGGCAGAATTCTTTCCCCCTTCAAACTAGGTTACATATGCGAGACCCTATAGGAAAAAATTCTGCGACTTGTGCAAATGTTATAATCTGACCTCCTTTTCTCCATCCCCATTTATGGATCCTCCACTGCCAAAGTGGGGGAATTGGTCCATAATTCTATAAAGACAGCATATTTTTTCTTTTTCTGTCCTGTAAGTAAAAATAATATTGCTAATTATAATAAAAAAAGATGGCATTCTTAGTGCCTTAGCTGTCATTCTCCACACTTCCATACTGAAAAGACAACAGACGAAGATGTGAGAATTGGATTTGTGTGTCTACCTACAAGAGCTCCTAGGATATTATCTTTTGTTTGAGCTCTTATGTATCTTAAGTTATCCCTCACAATAATCTCTCCAGGAAGGCAAGATGTACAAAAATCACACATCCTTGAAGACATTTTCTTTTTATTCTTTTTCATCATTATCATAGCAAACTTTCCCACAGAGGTACTGAAGTATGTCCAAACCCTTCTACAATACTGTCTTCTTAGGTAAATGATAATATATTCTTCTTGCCGGCACGAAAAAGGTAATCTTATCTACAATGATCCTCTGCTTAGAAAGATGACTTACTGTTCTTAGTGCATATTGGGGATATTACCCAGTTCTAACGTGGATCCCAAGCCTCCTGTGTTCCTTTGTCTAACTCGTTAATGGAAGTCTTAACCATTTCTTAAAATAGGTAGCAGGTGGATTTTAACAAACTCCACAGTGTTCACTAAATTAAAAAAAATCAGCAGAAAAATACAGAACCCACGTCAAAGTAGAAGCTGAGCCCGGATGTTTAGAAATGGAATATCAGCACGTCAATGAGCAAGAAAAATGCCATGAAATTTCCAAGGCAGCTGTTCTGTCTTCCTGTGGGAGAAACCAACTTGTTGCTGAGGTCGTCAGAGGAGGGGGCCTTCTCCCTGCACTGATCTGTGCACATCTGGCCTTTGCAGAGTGTGTATTCAGTCTGCTTAGCTTCATTCCCCTGAACTATCTAGATTGGGAAGTTGTGGCTACTCCCAGTGACCCCCACCTGTGCTAAAAGCTTGTTGGTTTGTCTGACTCTTTTAAAGTTCATTGAGCGCATAGGACTAGAAGATCTTGATTGGAACTCTACACTTTTAACAACAGACAAGTAAACCAACTTTCCAATGCTGTAATTGAAGTTGCTCCAGGGACAAAGTATAGACACAGTGGTGTAGAAGACAGTCTGACATAAGGTATAGTCATGATGCGAGAAGGATGGGAATATTTCTTAGGTTTCTTTGGGAAGGAAAATGGTTCTGAGTAATAGAACCCTGAAATTGGCAGCCCAGGTGTGGTTGCATGGCATAGGACTATGAAGGGAGTATAAGAATAGTCATTGTGGAAAGGAAACATGCAACTTAGAAGACGTTGGAAGCGTGGGGCCATCTGTTAGTCATTCTCTTCCTTCCTGATGTGGGAAAAGACTTCTCAAGTTGGAGATCTCTAAATTATTGATCAGGAGACTGTAATCTATGCCTGAAGATATACTTACTCAAAATTTGTTCAGTGAAGAGAAGGAAGTTAGTCTTATAATTTCTGCACTGTACTTTTGGGGGTATTATCCAGTCCTTATAAAACCCAAACAGTGGACTGAGCCAAATTTGTCATTAGAAAAAACCTTCTGTTGTCTAAAAGTCTGATTTTTCTTCTCTGTTACAAGGAAGATAATCCACCTATATCACACTCAAGTCTTCTCTATCTCACTTGATGCTAAGTTAATATATTTGGGATCTACAAATTCCCCTTTACAGTGTGGCAAATTTAACCTACTCAGTGCTAATCATAGTTTTCAGAGTGGAGTTCTTATTTTATGCTTTACTTTAAAAATTGTTAATCTCTGGTTTTGCACATTTCCTGTCAATCTATAATTAAATCATACGAAAACACACCGATTTTACATCATTATAAGAAAGGTGTGCTCTGCTATCTTTAATGCCTGTGGCTCTCCAGCATTCATTATTTAATTGCCAGACATTTTTACTATCAGTTCATATGGTGTTATCTAAATTAATTGTGAACTTTAATATACTGGGATCTGAAAAGATCAGCTGTCTCCTCCATAAAGGAGAATCAGGAAGCTGAATAGACCAATTTCATGTTAACAACATAATATCCTTTGGTAGTTAGGAACATAACCTGAGCATTTGGGGAAGTGACCCTTCTAGATATTTGTAAAGGCTTGGTAATAGTGTTCTCTGAAAATGGAATGGCATATAATCAGTTCCATAGAGTAAGGAGGGAGTTCTCATTCAACAGGCTTTTGGTGCTTTAGTTTCAAAATCTATTTTAAGGTGGTAATGTCATGGTGTAAGAAATGGTTCCCTAAAGTGGGGTCTTGGCACCTGGACTCCTCCAACAGAAAATGTTGCTACAAAACACTGACCCAGGTTGAGAGAGGAAGAGGGAAATAAAAAGAGGGAACATATATAATGAATGGCATGTGTTCAACTTACTACCAATGAAAGCTGTCTAGCTGGAGGCAGTGAAGAAGACTGGATGGACTATGGAGACGTGACTAAAGGTCAAAGGGAATTGTGAAATTTAGTCACAGTTATCCTAACACAGATAAATATTTATTGGTGTAAATAAAAAGCAGTGTGGTCCAGTGGAAAGTGAATTGGACTCAGGAATCTCAGCCATGCTACTTACTGCCTAAGTGACCTTTGGGAGAATTAAACACTTTGTGCCTTACTTTCTTAATCTGTACTAGTTGTGTGACCCTAGTCCAATCACTTAATCCTGTTTGCCTCAGTTTCTTCATCTGTAAAATGAGATGGAGTAGGAAATGGCAAACCACTGCAGGATCCTTGTCAAGAAACCCTCCCACCTTCCAAACTGGATCACAAGGAGTTGGACATGAGTGAAATATCCAACAAATGTCAACAACCAAAAAATGGCGTTAATAGTACTAGCACCACCTACTTCACAGGGTTGTTTCTAACACTTAACGTGGTGTGCTTTGTAACCACATAACATGATGTTACAATGTTTGTAACCACGCTCTATGCTTAACATTACCATAGTCTACTTGCTCAAGGCAAAATGGACCAGTTCCTGTTAGAGTGCTTCTGCACTCCCTTGTCTTTTCTTAGGTTGTTCTTACATCTAGAATGCCCTCCTTCCTCCCTCTATCTGTGGAATTCCTAATTGTCTTTTAATGCTCAAGTGGAATGTCACCCCTTTCAGGAAGGTTCTCATCATCTCCCCACTCCTACCCACTGACTTTTGTCCCTTTAGATCTCATATGTTCTTTTATTTGCACCTCTCCTACATGTTTATTTATTATTTCATATTATATTTATTTGTATATATCACATAATGTCATATACTACAAACTCCAGGAGTAGAACTATCTGCCTTATCTAAACTATGTATTTCCACTAAGGTCTCTCATAATTGTCTGGATATGGTAGGTGATAAGAAATGTTTATTGAAAAAAATGAATTTGAACTGAAAGGCTTTAGAAATGCAAGATGTGGGAGAAAGTTCTCAACATAGGGAATTCTATCCTCCATCACGGACCACAGGCTCTGTATGACTTAGTGGATGAGTCCCAGGGAGTGGCAATAGTCACAAAGACATTGTGATTCACCCAAGGTCACATGATTACTAAGTATCATAGTTGGAATTTAAACTTCTATCTTCCTGATTTCCAACCAAGTACTTGATACATTGTTCCATATCGTCCACATAGAAATAAAAGGTATTCTAAAAATAAGACCTTGCTGGGGTGTATGAGGGCTAATTTTGCTTACAGGCAGAGGAATGGATCACATAACTTTTGTAAATTTTCCTCCTATCCAGAGGCAGCTGGGACAGGGACACAGGCTTTCCTGGTTTCATTTCCTAGTATTGCCATCAAGTAACTATTTCTGTCCATGGCCAGTCCCTTCCTGCTGCCTCATTTTACCTCTTTTGTGAACTGGGGGCTATTAATACTTCCCTCACAGAGAAGTTGTAAGCACTAATTATCTGATGCCTACAAAGCCATCTGAGTTCATTGGCGCTGAGATGCGCCATGAAGTCTCTTTGCTTCTCAAAAGCCTTGATTGCTTCCGGCACATTTTTCCCTTTCTGTTTTTGTGGGATTGCTACAGAAACTTATCCCAGGGCCTCGTTTTCCCATAGCATATTACACGCTAATCATTTGGCACCTGGGAGGAGCACTGCCAGCCATCTCTGAAGTTCAGTCTGATTCATTCAGACAGATGTGCACCCACAGACAGGAATGAGGGGCATTTCTTCCACTCCAACTGTGATGGGGACAGATCCCTAGGTCAGGCTTCTTGAATAAAAAGAAAATCAACTTTTTTTCCCATCCTCTTTCAAAGTAATCAAACCGTACTTTCATTCCTTGGGACATTACATTTTCAATACTTGTCAGAGACGATTAATGGTGAATTTTCTTCTTGCCTGTTTTCTGAGGAAAAATTATTAGTAGATATGCAAGGCTCTCTCCTGATCCTGCATTCTTTTGCAAGGCAGAGAGCAAGGATGTCAGAGATGGAAAATGACTATCAGGTTTCCCAGTCTCATTTGTTGTAGTATCGAAAGATGGCAAATGTCAGTGCAAATAACTGGGGGATCATCAAATGCTTAAGGAGCAACATATGGTGTGATAGAATGAGCACTGGACCAGAGTGCAGGATACCTGGGTTCTTCTCTCTGTTTTGCTGTTTACTAGCTGCTATTACGGAAAAGTCACAACATTAGTGGGTCTCAGGAAATGTGAAAAGATCAAAGATGTTATCTAGGTCAATTTGAATTTGAACAGGAAACTTCTCTATTATACCCTCCAATGTCCAAACACTGAAAAATATTCATCCAACTCAACTGTGAAGATGTCCAGGGATGGGGAGACTCATTATCTCAGGCAGACTGATGCACTTTGAGACAGCTTTAATTGTTAGAATATTTGTTCCTTGCATCTGACTGAAATCTACCTCACATTTTCTTTGCAAAACTGAAATGCTTATGGCTGTCCTACCTTCCTCACAGGCTACTACAAGGATGAAATGAGATGTTTGTGAAAGTGCTTTATAAATCTTCAAGTGCTATGCAAATATCATATAGTATTATCAGAAGGAACTGAGTCATTTCCCCCAATCAAATCCTCTTCCCCAAGAACTCAGTAATATAACTAGTATTTCTTTGTTTGTTGCCTCCTTTAGGCAGTCTTTCATGGTTGGCCCCATGGGACAAGTCATAGCTTTGGGCAGTTAAAACAATTAAATTACACCAAAGTGACATTCACTTTGTACATTCTTTTTGAACATTCTTACCTTATTGCCAGATGCTAGTTCTCTGTATAAGCTAAAAATTTAAACCAATTACAGCATTTCACAGTGGATGGGACTTCTGACATCTAATTCAAACCCACAGCTGAACAGGAATTTGTTTGACATCTTGACGAATTCTTAACCAGTCTTTGTCTGAAGATTCACAACAATGTGTAAATCTAATTCCCTTTAGAGAGAGAGAAAGAATTTGGAATTCAAACAAAAAAAATGTTAAAATTGTTTTAACATGTTATTGGGGAGAAATAAAATATGATTTTTTTTAAAAAAGAAAGAAAGCTGTCATTATTAGGAAGAATTCCTTCCCTCATCCCCTCCCCTCATATTAAGCTTAAATATGCTTCTTTGCAATTTCCAATCACACTAGTTCTGTCTTCTAGTACCAAAAAGAATTCATCAAATCCACCTTCTACACAATGGCCCTTTCAATACACTCTCATGTTGATCCCTAAATCTTCTCTTTCTCAGTCTAAACCTCTCTAGTTTAGTCAATTTCAATTGACCTTCATTTGGAATGATCCTGAGGTCCTTTACCTTCCTGGTTGACATCCTCTGGATGTGTTCCAGTTTATCAATGTCTTAGCTAAAATGTAATGCTCAGAATGACACATAACACTCCAGGTCTGGCTATGGTAGAATACATCAGAATTATCATCCCCTTAAGTCTGGCCTCAATATTTCTTAGATTTCTTGGCTGCCATTTCACAATGTTGATCTATATTGATCTTGATGTCAACTAAAACTATCAGCTATTTTTCAGACAAATTGCTCTATAGATTCAACTCATCTGCCTTCTGTTTGGGAAGTGTTTTTTTATTTTAACCTATAGAATATGCTGCATAAAAATGCATATGATGTATATATACATACCAGAAGCTAAATGCTACTGGACTCTTGATCTCAGACTTACCCATGAAGCAACTCTTCATTTTTATGATGCCCAAATTACCTAATCACTCTACTTAGGGAATTAAAAAAAAATCACCCTTCTTTATTGCACCTGAGCTTGATCCTCAGGGTAAGCACAAGCACATGCTTCCTAGACCATGTACTTCTGTTGAGAGGCACAACTACTGCATTTGATAGAGTGAAGGAGGAGTGTGACAGAAATTCTTCAACCCCTCACCATCTCTGCTGAAGTCTGTGAGATGGTCAAGGGAAAGAGGGAAGAGAAAGCCACAAAGAGGTGAGAGTGTAGCCAATTGGCCTTTATAGAGCATGTGGAGAGGTCACATTGCTTAATCACTAAGGGCAATTAGATGTTGTTGGAATTGGGAGGGACCATATTTTGTCTGCATCCCCAGGTAAACACACATACACTCACATACACACAAATACTTAGGAGAGTATTATATACACAGTGAGTGTTCAGGCAATGTTTTCTCCTGTTTAAATCAGATATTGAACTTACTAACTCTTTAGAATTTCAATTCATTTCAATTAAACATTTATTAAGTGCCTTTTAGGTAACAGACACTGTGCCAAGTGCTGTGGATACAAAAAGAGACAAAAGACATTTCAAAGGAGCTTACAATCTAATGGGAAGATAACATGAAAGCAAATATATACAAAATGAAAGAAAAAATAGGAAACAAGTAAAAAAGAAAAAGCACTGGAATTAAGAGAAATTAGGGGAGGCTTCCGGAAAAAGGTGGATTTTTATCTAGGATTCAAAAGAAATGAAGGAGGTCAGTAGTTAGAGAGGATGAGGAAGAACATTCCAGGTATAGGAGACAGAGAAAATACCTGAATCTGAGAGATGCATGTCTTGTTCATTGAATGGGCAGGAGGCCAGTATCACTTACAGAGTGTGAGTGTTAAGAAGTAAGATGTAAGAAAACTGAGAAGGTAGGATGGGGAGAGAACAGATTATGAAAGATTTTGAACACCAAACATTTGTATTTGCTCCTGAAAGTAATAAGGAGCCACTGGAGTTTATTGAATGAGTGTATGTGTGTGTGACATGATGGAACCTGTGTTTTAGAAAATTCACTTCAATGGTTAAATCTTACCCCACTATAGGACACTGGGCTTCTGTGGTGTGTGTGTGTACATGGACGAATTTCCCTTATAGACTCAAAGTCTGTGTATATAACAGAGGTAAGAATCCCAATCACTTAGTTCCTGGGGGAGAGCTCTGCATATGTTTGTCAGCTTCTTATAGGGATGTAAACAAGAAGCTTTGGATGAGAAAACATTTTTATTCTTAACAATGAAGGCAACCTATCACCCACCTGAGGAGATTACATTATGGAATTTCCATCACTTGATAAGAGAACTTATTTCTATTGGATGCCTTTCCAAGATGATCTTTGCCTTCAGGGATGAGCCTTTCCTTTGATTTGAACTGACCTCTCCTCCTCCTCTTGCTGTGTATTTCTTTTGTTTTCTGCTTCTCAGGATCAGCTCTTACTTTCTGTGGGTTGTTTTGTTGTTGCTCTTACCCTTTTATAGCATCAGGGAAAGACACATTCTCATAACCAGAGAACAAAACAAAACAAAACAAGGAACCCAACCAGTGCTTCAACTGTGCTGAAGACACAGCTTCCATTTTAAACATGGTATTCAGAGCCTTGACAGGAGCCTGTGCAATGGGAAACACTGCAAAACCCTCCCAGTCTGAACTGTGTTTAACTTTTACAAAACGACTCCAACATGCAGCTTGAAGAGGACTAAGTCAGGCTCTCTGATACCTGGGAGAGGATTTGGAGGGAAAGCACAGGCCGTTGTAAATTTGTCACCTCTGTTTCTCTTACATCAGTTTTGTGGGTTCATGGTCTTGTTGACTCTAAAGCATGTGTTATGTCTTTGTTGTGTTTGCTTTGCTTTAGCAGTCATAGTTGTCTTTGCTTCATTATTTCAAGCCTTCAAAGGCTTAGAGATTTCATTAAATAGTTATATCAGTGGGTGTTCTTCCACCTTTGTCCTCAAAAAGGAAGAATGGTACCATGAGGGTGATGTCTTGACTTGCACCTTCATTGGATTTAAGTGAGGCAGAGCTGCACAAAATCATCGGCCTCACTCTCTCCTTCAGAGTCCAGTGACTCTTCCTCTCAGTGCCCCATCTCCTAGTTGAGTGATTCTTGAATTGAATCTTCTTTCTCTAAGTAGTTTTAGAACCCCTCGATTTTCAAGTCTTCCCATCAATAGATATCAAAGTCAATTTTCAACGTGTTGCCCTCTCTTTTTAACTTTGGCATTCTGCCCTGGGGCTGAACCCTCCGGAGTGAAGGGCGAGAAGTAACTCACCTAATCCACTATACTTATCCATCCCCAGACTATATTTCGCATCCCATCCATCCACCAGTACAGCAAGACTTCCCCAGTCAGGCATTTTGCCATCTACCCTGCTACACTTCCATCCTTCACCCACACACACACATGCTTTCCACCTCTTGTAAACAGACCATTGCCCTAAGTTGACATTCACAGTCTCTGTAAGTCCCCAGCACAAAACTTGCTTCATTAGGCTCTTAGATGACTCAATGAATAGAAGACTCAACCTGCAGTCCGGAACACCTGACTTCAAATATCTGTGTGATTGTGAGCTAGTCACGGAACTACTGTCTGTCTCAGTGTCCTTATATGTAAAAAGGGGATTATAATGTCCCCTACCTCTCAGAGGTATTATAAGGATAAAATGAGATATTTGTAAGATATTTTGCAAACCTTAAAGTGGAAACCTTTGATTTACCATTGTACACACACACACACACACACACACACACACACACACACACCCCTTTATTAAAATTTTAACTACTTGAGGGCAGTTACTTTTATTCACCCTATATATCTAATCAAGTGGCTAAATTTGTCATTTCTATGTCCACAATATCTCTTCCATAGTCTCTTCATACAGCCGCAACTCTAATTCAGATCTTTTATCAGTTTTGATCTATATTATCACAATAATCTAAATTGGTCTCCCTCAAATTTCTCTCTTCTATCTGGTTCATCTTTAACATAGTTGCCAAATTGATTTTTCTAATGTACAGGTCTAACGTGTCATCCTACTCCCCCTCAAAACACTTCAGTGCCTTAAATAGCTAATAGCTAACGTTTATATAGCACTTACTATGTGCCAGGTCCTTTACCATTATGATCTCATTTGAATCTCTCAGCAATCCTGAGAGGTAGATGGTGTTTTTATCCCCATTTTACAGATGAGGAAATGGAGGCCAATAGCAGTTAAATGACTTGGTCACACAGCTAGTAGGTCTCTGAAATTGAATTTGAACTTGGGTCTTTCTGACTCCATGCCTAGCACTTTATCTGCTGCATTCCCTTGCTGCCCTCAATAAACTCCAGTGTCTCCCTATTACCTCTATGATCAAATAGAAACTTTAGTTTGACATTTAAGCAATATGTCTGACACATGCTTAGTCACTGCTTGCTGATTGATTACAGCTTCACCACTTGGCTCTATCCTATCTCTCAGGCCTTATTCCATATCATTCCTCACCCACCCACTCTACAATCCAGCCTGTCTTTCTTGTCATTCCTCACTCTTTAAGTTCCATATTCTATCTCTTATTTTATGTGCAGGTTGTCTCTATGGCTGGAATTCACTCTCTCTTTACTTCTGTCTCTTAGAATTCTTGAATTTCTTCAAGACTCATGTCAAGTGACTTCTGAATGAGGACTCCCTTTTCCATATTTTCCTTGTACCTCCTTATATTTGTTTTGTGCAGTTTTTTAATAAAATGTTTAATAAATGCCTACATTTGTGTATGTTGCCTCCCCTATTAGAATGGGAGCTCCTCAAGGCCAGGGATTGCCATGCTCCTGTTTTGTATGCCTAGAACTCAGAATAGTGACTACCACTTAACAGTAGCTTAATAAATACTTGTGAATAGATTGGGAGGGTGGGGCGGCAGTGAAGACGATAATTTTCTGTTCTTGCTTGGGATACTGAAATGCATTCTCTGATTCTGTCTCTGTCCCTAACTAGCTATGTAATCTTGGCTAAATCTGTAGTAAAAGGAGTATTAGCTTTAAAGTCAGAAGACATGGACCCTAGCACTAACACTATTATTTCTAACATTAATTCTAACACTAAGAAGCTATGTGACATAAGACAACTCATATAGTACAAACCTTAGAAAATCACATAAATGTGAACTATTATTAGACCTCCTTCTTTTGTGTTAAATGAAGGTGTTGGAATAAATAAGCATCTCATGCTGCAGGATGACATTTCCAGCGTCTTGCACACCTATAGATGGCTCTTTGGAGGTCTGGTGAAAGCAGGAGCTCTTTACAGGGATACCTGCATGATGGGGAGACAGTCTTTAAAAGTGGAGGGCAGGATGCAGGTGGAACCCACTGGGACTAGTCAATCCTTCTGCTCACCAAAGCCACCAGCCACCGCTCAGCTGAATCATTCAGTCTGACCAATGTGGTCAGCTGCCAATTGTCCACTCTAATGAGAGGGTGCGGTAACTCAGACAATGACAGTGATCACTTATAATCAATAGTAATGAGTACTGTTAGGAAGGACGTTGAGAAGGTAGAGAGCTCTCAGAGGAGGTCAAGCAGGATAGTGAAAGGCCTGAAGTTCATGCCATATCAGAATGGGAAGCAGAGACTGGGAATTTCCAGCATGGAGAAGAGGCTTAAAAGGGGAAATGATCACTACACTAGAATATCTGAGGGGCTGTCATATCAAAGACTTGTTCTTTTTGCTTTGCTAGAGGGGAGAACTAGGATCCCGGGGTGATAGTGGCAGAGCAGAAGATTTAGGTTTAATGGTAAGAAAAATGTTCCCAAAATAGGAATAATCCATGGATTAGATGGTCTGCCATGGAAGTAAGAAGCAGGTTTCCACTCACTGGCATCCTTAAAGTCAAGACCAAATGACCAAAGTTTCAGTATGTTTTAGATAGTGTACCAGTTCGGGTCTGGGTTGGACTAGATATTTGCTGGGGCTGGGGTCAGGAGGCCACTTCTGACTGAAATAGGGTGAATCTGATCTCTAAGTTCCCTTGTAAGAGGATGAGTCAAGTCATCTTATTGTAAGCAATGATATGAGCATTGGTAGAATTTAGATCTAAAACAGACTTTAGAGAGGGTGGCATGGTGCTGTGGAGGCTTCACTAGCTCTGGAGATAGAGGATCTGGGTTCAAATCCTACCTCTGACACTTGTGACTTGTGTTTTGGTTGTTTATTCATTTTTAGTCATGTCCCATACTCTTTGTGATCCCATTGGGGGTTCTCTTGGCAGATATCCTGGAGTGGTTTGTCACTGCTTCTCCAGCTCATTTTATAGATGAGGATACTGAGACAAACAAGGGTAAGTGACTTGCCCAGGGTCACAGAGCTAGCAGATGTTTGAGGCCAGACTTGAACTTATGAAAATGAGTCTTCCTGGTTGTAGGCCTGGCACTCTATCCACTTCGCCACCTAGCTGCCCTATGACCTCTGTTACCTTGATCAAATCACTCAAGAATTCTAGGCCTCAGTTTCTTCATCTGTAAAATATGTGTTTGTGTATGTGTGTGTGTGTGTGTGTGTGTGCATGTTGTACTAAATGGTGTCTGAGACTCATTCCAGCCCTAGATCCGTGACCAATCCCCTTGTCTAAGCACTGAAATAACTGAGGCCCTGGTAGGTTAAATGATTTGCCCAAGGCTATACACAGATCTTAAGTGGAAGAGTCAGGATTTGACTGAGAACCTGAATCCAAATTGTATTGACTTTCCACTGTGTTGGGGGCTGCCCCTCCTCCATCTCTAGGCTTAGAGTAGCTTTGATAACTGCACAGTTGGGAACTTCTTTGAGTTTACAACCACTGAGCTTTGGTGTCCTAACTGGCCAGAGGAAAGGCCAGGCTGGCTTCAAACAATCCCGTGTCAGAGCAGGGCAGGCAGCTTTGTGTGCTCTTGTTTTAATTTTATTTTTATTTGACTTCCACCCAGGGCACTGGAGTTCCAGATGGATTATCCAGATTTTAAGCTCAAAGCCTGTCAGTCCCAGCGTGTCTTTTCTCCTAGTTAATTACTAAAATGTAGGAGCTGTAAGTAGATGTTCTAAGAAACCCTTGAAGAGGGCTTGAGGCCTTTAGGGTCCACAAATCATCCATGTAGAAAAAAAGAATAATGTAGACAAGGGCTACCAGTGGGGCTTATGATAGCTTTGGCAGGTCATCTGGCCAGCAGAGATCGATGCTATTGCTGAGGGGCATCAGGAAAGACAGGTAGCTGCCAGCTCACTCTGTCTAGGGGAATAGGGGGTGCTCTCTCTTGGGTATGTCTATCCAGTAGGGCTTAGCAGAGCACATGGCTGAAAATTTCTAAACTGACCCTTGACTCAGTGGTCCCTTGAGATCATCGGCTGGGCTGCTCACTGAAATCAGAGCAACACAAGATGGTGGTATAACTTAAAGTCACATGCTTCAAAATCTCTTCCCAAAGCCCAAGACATGGCAGACTTGGCCTTCCTAGGTAAGAGTCATGGCTGATCCCTGTACTTGTCTTATTTCTCTACCTCCTGTCCTCAGACGGGTTCAGAGAAGGAACTAAGAATGGAGAAATCGCTTGGCCTTCCTGCTCCCACACTTCCAAGTATGCTGCTACAGAGTCTTCTTATAGATCAAGTTTGCAAAAGGGATCCAGGCCTTACTTCCAAAATAGGTTGTTTTGTTTGTGTTTCCCTTCATTTTCCCCCTGTATAAAAGCATCGTTATTATTCTATCAGGAGGGGGTTCCTGAACCTGAATACTGTTGAAATTTTTTTTGTTTGTTTTTAAATCTAGCCCTAATAGTCTGTGCTAAGCTCTCTTTCTAATTTTTCAACTTTGTCCTTTTTATCAGTAGTAAGGTTCCTACCAGTAAAAGAGCATGGGACCCAGAGAGACCTTGTACGATACACAGGTGACCAGGCAGTGGCAGGAAACCAAGTGAGCCTCTTGAGCACCAGGACTACTTATTTGTTTCGTAATTAAAAGGCCCTTCCCTTAGCACAGTGCCTTGCATGTAAATATGATGACTTGGCGTGTGATTTCACGGAAATACAGAACTCCTATGTGGACAAACTCCCTCTACAAAGGCAAGTCAACGTCTTCTCATAGAGAAGAAGTTCTTGACCAAGTTCTGTGAACTTGTCTGGAAAAGAAAAATGTCTTTATTTTCACTAAACTTTGTTTCCTCTGTGATTCTGTGTAGTTAATTTTATGTGTTAAAAATATTATTTGAGAAGGGATACATGATAGTAGCTAACATTGGTATAGGTCTCACTGTGCTAAGTGCTTTGCAGTTATCTTTTGGATCCTTAAAACAACCTCTGGGAGGTAGGTGCTATTATTTTCCCTGTTTTATAGATGAGAAAACTGAGACAGACAAAGTGATTGAGCTAGGGTGGCAGAACTCAGGACTTCCTAACTCCAGATCCTATGCTCCCTACCTGCCAAACTCAGACTTCACCTGACTGCCCAAAGAGGTCCATGACGCACACACAACAAAGCAAAATCATTAAGAACCCCAGTTTAAAGAGTATTCAGAGAGTTCCATTTCCCTGGAATCATGCAGTCAATGTGTTTCAGAAACAAGGCTTGAACTCTGATCTTCCTGATTTCTGGTCCTGCTCTCTCCATACCATACCACACTGCCTCTTTTATCTGCCTTAGCAGGTGTTTGGTCAGTAATTATCAGAGTTGAGAAGAGTGGACATACCTGGAAATCTTGTCGTCTGGCTGTCTACATTTGTCTTGAAATTACTTCCTCATCCAGTTTCTTGATCAAGACTGATCTAAAGACAAATGAGAGAGTTTTCTATTGATTGCAAAACTCAATCTAATCATGTAGTGATTCCTTTCCATTGTTCATGGATCAATAGATTTAGCATGGCTCAAACTCAGTATCATGCCATTAAGAAACCTGTTGTCCACATCACCCACCTCAATTTTAAGAAGTGAGAAGAGAGGAGGACACACTAGCAAAAGCACTCGTGAACTCATCAATGGTTATTGAAAATAAAGATGTCATTTTTTTCCCTAAAGAAATTTGCAGATACCTTTAAATCTATCCATATACCTCCAAGGGCTCCATTTACTTCAGCTTAAGAACACCTACTCTAAGACCATAAGTGATAGAGAAAGTGTAGGTCCACTTTGATAGGCGTTCCCTCCCATCGGAGCTCCCTCTATCAGTGTGAAGGACACAGGCCTGGGACTTAGGCCTTCTTGAATCTCAGTGATCTCAGAATTTCCAGGTTCTTTCCAGAATGGATCCAAGAGGTCCTACCTTTGGGATCGGGGATCTCCCCTTTACTAAAGTCTAAACCACACTTGACCTTCTTGGTCCTTGACTCCTTTTGGCTCCATGTGTTTCAGATCTGTTCTATAAAATCCTTAATTCTTTTTATTCCTTAATCTGGGACAATCACAATAACAGGAGGCCAGAGCTTGCTTCTTTCCCTCCTCGCCCTTTGGGCCTCATGTTGCATGCCATAGTAGTGTATTTTATACAGTTTTATTATAAGGAAAAAGAGAGAGAGAAATCTAATTCGGAAATAATGTACCAAGGTAAGGTCACTAGAAGTATACATAAAATATTTCTATCCAACCTAATTAGGCAGTATTCAGCTTATTAGCCTACTCTGTCTTCTTAAAGTTCCCATGTCTGAGCCCAGGTTCAGCATTATTTCCTTTCCAATCTGGAAATATCCCAAGTTTAAGTCTCTGGAGATTACATCACAAGGATCCATATCTGGCAGCCGAATATTCTTGGATAAACTTGAGATCTCTGGATCAAAATCATTCATAAGTTTACAATTCTAAACTCTCTTTGCCAAACAGACTCTTCCTGATTGTTGGCAGGTATTTGGTATTGAACTACCCACTTTCCTGTGTAATCACCTAGCTAATTAAACTCCTCCACTTCCAACTAAATATGGGAGGAGGTAAAAAGAACTACCACCTACCTCTAAAAGGTTTTCCATTGCCCAGAAGACAGAATACTTCAGCCTGATTCCCACTTTATTTTGAAAGTCAGTTAGGGAGTCAGTGTACTATAGAGGGTAAAAAGTACTAACTCTAGAGTGAGAGAACCTGGGTTCAACTCTCACCTCTGATGCTTACTGTTGAGGTGACTTTGCACAAGTCACCCAGCATCCACTTCTCTCAGTCTCCTCATCTATAAAATGAGCTGGTTGGACTACAGGATTTCTAGGTCTCTTCCAACTTTATAATTAGAACCCTATGATTTTATGAGAAAGAATTATTTTCATAGCATTCAACTCTCCTCTGAGCATGGCTCTCCCTGCCCCTCATACCACACTGTGTTCCTCACCATCTCTTACTCTGGTTGGAGTCATCCTTTTCCTTTTATGTTTAGAGAATCCTATAGTTGAAAGATGTCTTACAGGCTGCCTGGTCCAGATTCTACCTGAAATAGGGGAACCTGCCACCATAGTCCTTAATTAAAGAGGCACAACAGAAAACTGCAAAACAGAGGGGAGATGTTGAGTTTAATTTTTCTTTCTGTTTTTGCTGATATAGCAGCTCCACTCAGTTCGTTATCCCAACCAGAAAGGCACTGGCCTATATTTAAAATCTGAATCTCTGTTACATGCTATTTGAATTGTGGGTAGAAAACAACCCAGCACACTCTTGCATCAGAGACAAATTTCTCAGTATGACCTTGCTGGAGTCTGTTGAGGTTTTTAGAGCTGGATAGTCAGACTCACAACAACAACAAAAAGTTTGGAGATGATGCTTCAAAATGCCTGAGCCTATGTGCATTAATCAGAAATCAGACCCTGAGATCTTTGCCTATCTGTAGTTAAAGTCACTTGGGCATCCTGGCATCAAATCAGGTGGCTTCTTTGGTTGATAGGGGACCGGCTTAATTTACAAGAATACAGAGCAACAGCAAATCTGAAAATAACCTACATCTCCACTCCATTAATGAAAAATTCTGAACTCCATTACATGCCTTCCACCAAAGCTCCACCAGTTTGTAATTAGATGATATCTAGATCAGATGAAAGTTAAACATCATGAGAAATTTACTTTCACTTGTTCCAAGCTTCCTGTTCATGGGTCCCCTCCACCTTATCTCTTTTCCTAGGGCTTTGTTGTTATTTTTGCAGTTGCTTCTGACTCTTAGTGATCTCCATTTGAGGTTTTCTTAGTAAAGATTCTGGAGTGGTTTGCCATTTCCTTCTTCAGCTTATTTTGCAGATGAGGAAACTGAGGCAAACAGGGTTAAGTGACTTGCCCGGCATCACAAAGCTACTAAGTGTCTAAGCTGGACTTGAGTCTTATTGATTCCAAGTCCAGTGTTTTATACATTGTGCCACTAGAGGAGGAATAAAATTAAGAAAAAAAAGTTAAGTGCCTTTAAAAGTTAATTTTATAGTCATAAGGACTTAGTGTTACTTTAGACTAGAGATACCATCCAATACAATCTTCTCCTTTTATGGATGAGAAGAGAGAGTTCCAGAAAGTTTGTCTGACCCAAGTTAAGAGATACACAGATTTTCTGACTCTAGAACCAGAGCTGTTTACTAGTTCTTAGTAAAATTTGTTTTCAGTGTTCAAAAATAAAAGTTCCAGCAGTTGCTAGAATATTTCAGAATCCATTGAGTAGGCAGTCTTGATTCCTCACTGTCTGAGATAGCAGTATATGCTGAAGCTCTATTCCTTACAGGGGCTTGGAAACCCACCTGGGTGACCATTTTCAGATCAATACCTTTCACTAGATTCTGCCTTAGAGCTTCAAGCTACAATTATTTACAGTGTTCTTGGAAACAAAGTGGGCTAATGCAATGTCTGGACATCTATGGCTCTACACTACCCACAAGACCAATGCCTTGCAAAGAGATGTTCTCCTTTCTGGAAGACATCTGGGTCTGGCAGGATAAAACAGAAACAAAAAAAATGCTGCTTTTGGAGTCACATAACCTGAGCTATCTGCCACTTAATATCTGTATTTCCTTGGGTTTGTCATTTACCTTCTTTAGACCTCAGTTTTTTTTGTAAGATGGAAGAGAACAAAAGAGAGTTCAAAAGGAAACACAAAACAGGGCAATGTTGATATTGCCATGTTAAATTTAATATACACTTCACAAAAATAAGTAACATGTAATATTCATTTTTTATCCTGTTTCTGTTCATATTTGTATATGGAAATATCTATGTCAGTAGCTAGTAGTTAATAAACATAAATAAATAAACATAATGAATAAATATTTATTAAGTGCCTACTCTATGGCACTATGCTAAGCATCAAAGATACAAATAACAAAAAGAAAGGCAGTTCAAGAAGAACTGGAAAAGACCATTCCTAAGAAGGAAGCTGAAGAGTATGATGGGGAGGCACCATGGGGAAAGTAAAGAATTACCTGGAAAGTCCTGAACCTTCTATAAAGGGTTCAGAATATGAGACCATTTAGGAGTTTATTGTCATACCTTCTAAACCTCCAATCAGAGGGTAGAGGTAACAGAGGGTGCTGAGAGGGTACTTAAATATCAAAAGCATGTTGACATCAATCTGCATTGTGGTGAAATTTCAGGTGATGAGCTTATCCTGGGGGAGCTCCTGATGAAAAATGTTTGTTGATATTTGTCAGTTTCATCATAACCAAAAAAGAGAGAGAAAAATACTAAATGAGGGCATTGTACTAGAGTACCTCATAGTCCCTTTCCTACTCTAGAACATTGATCCAAGGAGAAATAATTATGGGCATTCCCTTTTGGGGAGTTCTTGGCAAGAAGAACACTAGATGTACCATTTGCTGTATGATAAAAGCTGAGATATTATTTCTTCAGGAATAATATCCAGAACCAATGGAGAACTCTGAAAGGTGTCACCTGATGGGTTTTCTACAAAGCTGGTAGGGGAGTGATAATGAGCTCTGTTAGCACTTGCTGTTGCAAAGATCAGCGAAATCGGATTTGGAATAGATGAGCTTTGTTGGTCCACAGGCCATCCAAGGTCAAGGACATACCACCAGTTCCATGTTTGGGCCTGAATATTATCATGCATAGCCCTTCTTACCATCTAGAAAAGCAAACCATAACATGATTAAAGAAATTCTCTCCTGATTTGGTCTTTGCTAAACACTGTAATTTTCTTTCCTTCTAAGGTAACTGAGATTAAAATGTTTGCTTTTGTTTAGCGACTCCATCCCCTGTGGTGGCAAACCACATAAAAGACATAATTTTTGTCTCCCTGCAACTACCTGCCCCCCTCCCCCACCCTTCCCAATCCCACTTACATTTTCAAAAAGGAAAAAAAAATGGTAAATGCTTGTGGCTTTCCTCATTCTTGCAGTTGGTTCTGACAGGGAAAGGTATTTATACCTTGGATATCTGTGGTTCACGAGGGGAATATTAGACTGAATTTCTTGCTTGCCCAGTGTTCTTCTTTAGTCTGTCACTGACCAGCTCTGTGTCTTTAACATCCCCTATAACTCTAAAAAATATTGCATCAGAATGCTGTTCTTCCTATTGTTGTGTGGAATAATTAATAAGCACAATTATAAAGTGCTTTGACATTCCAAAGTGCTATAGAAATGCTTTATGACGTTAGCATGCCTATTTCTAACCCTATCTTCCCAGTGAGCATGGGACTCAGCTACTGTCAGTTCTGACAGCTAAAGCTTGAATACCATGTATGATGGGGCAAACCTGCAGAGTGAGGGCACTGACAGCTTCACTCTACCTATCTCTTTTTAACCTTGACGTGGAAAATGACTTTCAAGAAAAAAGAGTTAGGGTACAGATGTCAGTCTCTTCAAGAAGTGATTGAGGATAGAGCTCTGGTTGCTCTAGTGGGACCAATCAGCTCAGAAAACTGGGCTAAAATCACCAAGTATTTTCTTCCTCAAGAAACTCTAGGTTCCCCATAGCCTACCACCCACAGGGTAGGTTCCTTAACAGTCCTAGCTGTATTCTATTCTAGGCCCTTCACAGTCTAGCTGTATTCTCTTTCAAACTTTACTTCACTGTACTCTTTCATACATGACGCATTTCAGCCAGAGTTGACTACTCACCATCACCTGTCTTTCCCTCCCCACTGCTTATATCTGCACCTTAGATCACACCACCCATGGACCAGTTGTCTTAACTTTTTCCCTCTCACTGGACTTTGATGATTAGAAGAAAGAGTAAGGCAGATGACTGTGCAACTCTGCTTTGCTTAAATCGAATTCATGCTAAATCAAGACATCACCCTGTGATGTCACTGATCCTCTCCTAGGGTTGAACCATGAGATAACACCCTCACATAGAGCTTAAAATTTATTTTTTTTTTACTATCTCTGAATATTGAAATCCTTCCTACCCTTAAAAATTTAGCTCATTTTACTACTAGACAAATACAGTCTGCTAGAAAATAAACAGAAAATGCCTAAGAGCCAAATATATGACATTATTGCCTTACCTTCCATATAAGATTTCTAGTATTACCCTACTCTACAGAACCCTATTTCCCTAAAAGCATGCTAGGCTATATGTTCCCTCTGTAATTGGCTGATACCATTCAGCACTTCATCTAGGAAATGAAGGAGAAATGACCTTAGGGATCAGTGATAAGCCACGTTGTGAAGTGATTCTAGTTTGGTTTTGGTGTCTCATCATCATCATCATCATCATCACTCAAGAACTTCCCTCTTTCCTCTGTCCCCAGGTACTTAATCATTTATTAAGCACTTACTACTGCCAAGCACTATACTAAGTACTGGACAAAGAAAGGCAAAAGCCAATCCTTTGTCCCCAGGTACTTAGTCAAGGAGCATTTATTAAGCACTTGCTATGTACCAAGTTCTGTGCTAGATGTTGGACAAAGAAAGACAAAAGCCAATCCTTGCTTTCAAGGAGCTCACAATTTAATGGAAGTTACCTAGTGTTCTCATGTTAAATTCTTAATAACCTGAAACCACGTAGCACCCTACAGGGCGTACCCTTCCTGTGTAATCCTTATTCGAATACTTTTGCTCACCATTTTCCAACATGACCCTCTCCTGGCTCATCTAATAACCATGCCAAGTGTGGTACAGCAGATTGCCCTTGGGATTTAGAGCACCTGAACTTGAATACAAGTCATTCCATTTTTATTGCTGAAGTTGCCCTGGGAAAGCAATTCATCTTCCCAGGTCCCAGTTTCCTCATTATAAATTGAAGGGGTTGGAGTCAGTGACTTATAAGATCCCTCCCATCTCTAAATCTGTAATCCTATGCAGGGCTAATATTAAAGCATTGTTATCCTTCCTAGATAACATTTCCTCTGAGTAATGTAAGGGAGTAACTAATATATGTTTTTTACAGTCTCCCTTAAAAATCTCACCACCTTGGGTGGCTTTCTCTGCTTACCCTCAGGGCCACCCTGGACTAGTACTCAGTCTCTACTGTTTTTGCTTTTCTCCCTCAAAGGAGAAACCTGGTCCCCTCAGCAGGGCTTTCTCACCTTGCTTTGAGCAAGTGCACATTTGCAATAAGGTATTGTAACTCACTCCATTGAACCTGGAAGGATAAATAGTTCTCACCTCTTGTCCCTCGTTTCAAGTTATTTGGTGGCTGGTTATTGCTACAGAAATAACTGTGGGTGAAAGTGGCAACTCAGATCAGTTTTGTGCACTTAGCTTGCCTGGAAACTTAGCCTGATAGGAGTTCAAAAAAAAAAAAACCTACCTCCCCAGACATAACAGAGACCTAATCCACAGTTTTCTAAAATCAGGTTAAAGAATTCCAATTTAACTTGGGTTGGTTTCTTTTCCCTTAGTTGTTTTTGTTTGTTGTTTTCCCTAGCAAGATCATTTCCTGCCTCTGACATCACTACGTTGAGAGTGCAAGTATCAAGCCTGCCCCCAACATATACCTGAGTCAGCACAATATAGGGGAAAGTCAGAGTACCTGCTTGTTTGCCTCTTTGATTAATCTTGTGTTTATCCTGGCTTTGCTGCTTATGAACCTTTGTGACCTTGGGCAAGGGTTCTGGGGTTGAGTTTCCTCATCTATAATGTGATGAAGTTGATCTAAATGACCTCTAAAGTCCCTTCCAAGCTTAAATCCTTTGAGCCTAAGGGGTCCTTCAAATGAAGACACAGAGACGCAAGAAAAACAGATCCAAGAAAACAGGAGGAAGGGAATATAAATACTGTGTCAGTCCCATTCTCTGATTCTTGGTTTGGCCCACCTGCTAATCTCTTTTAGCCCTTGGGCACGAAGGCTCATGAAGAATTCTGCAGCTACTCTACGTAGGGAATATTGAGTAATGGAATCCATCTAGAAGTAAACATGACTGAATAATGCTACAGGAACCAATATGACACCACTTCCAGGCCATTTCTAGAAGATTTTAGCACTGAATGTTTATGTTGGGGAGAGGGGGAAGATAGAGGCAAAGTTGGACCAGACTTTAGGTGCATGGCCGACTTATAATTAATAAGCAAACATGATGTGTTTCCTGAAGAAGACTCAAGGTGGGGTGGAGCATGAGAACTGTCTTCAGGTATTTGGGAAGCTGTCATGTTGAAAGAGGGCCTAGACTCATTCTTCTTGGCCTCAGAAGAGGGAAAACTTTGGCAAACAACTGGAAGTTTCAAAGAGGCAGATTGAGGTTTGATATCAAAAGAAAACCAATACAAACAAACATCTTCCTAAAGATTTCAGTTGTCCAAAAATGGCATAGGCTGCTCCCTCAGAATGGGGAGGGGGTAATAGTAGCTTCTAGTTCATTGGAGGTTTTTAGGTAGAAGCTCCACAACTGTCACTTGTTTGGTTTGTTACAGTATAGATTAACTTTGAGGAACACGTTAGACTTAATTAGCTGATGAGGTCTCTTGCAGTTCCAGGCTAGCTTATTTAAAATGAGCTATAGTGTTTTGTGTGGTAATAAACAGGTGGCAGTATGGAAGCAGCAACAGAAAGAGTAGTAACAATGGTAGTGACAGGTAGCCCAATGATTGAGTCCTCTAAGTCTCATAAGGATAGATAGACTGGGCAATGTTAAGTTGTATATGGGCCAAAAAGGGAGAGACTCATACTGCTTAACACTAGTTGGAACAGAGGCAATGGAAGCAAATCAATGGAATAGAGAAAGGGCAAATGATATTGATGTAGCAAGGAAACCTGGATCCAAGGACCAGTACATGGCCAAAGAGCAACGTGAGAAAGAGAAGGAAAGTGAGGCTTTTCTTGAAACCGGTACTGTGAGCAATATGGACTGTGAAGGTCCAGTTGTGACCCTAAGTTCTGTTTTAACTTTAGGAAGGTAGGCTCAACTACAGGGTGATGCTATAAATAAGGTGACTACATAGGTCCTTGGAGAAAGTAGGGTTCACAAAAGGGGTGGGTTGTTTGCCTACTTAGTAACTGTGTTCTTTTCATGCTTTGAAGTAGCATCAACCCTAAGGTGGCACTCTCACTCTAGAGGTTCCAGGAGGAGATGGATCTCATCAGAGGACAAAATTTTCATGACTGTTTGTAAACGCATGTATGGGTACATTCTCTGCTCTTTTTCTTGTATGATAAATTTGTTCTGTGTTCCATGCTCTGTTAGTTTGGTGCTTTTAATGAAGCTTAGTACACATAAATTATCTCCAAAAATAAGTCAGATTAGTTTTCCCACGTTATTTCAAGAGGGAGAATGAGCCAAAAACTATTTACTGGGAAGAAGACTCCAGTATACAACTCAGATCTAGGAATTCATTTTATGAAATTGGACACATATATGTGTATATATGCACGCACAAACATGTTGGACATATCAAACATAATACACACATATATCCACATGCATGTGTTCATATACATGTATATATTTACATACATGTGCATATGTTTTTGTATATAGGCAGTTTGAGGTACAGACATGGCACCCACTAAGAGGTTAGAGCTGAATATGTAGCTTCAAAACTTCAAAACTCATCAGCATTTATAAATAACATTAGTTCACCAATAGGAACAAAATAGAATAGAGTTTCTCAACCTTTTCCTGAAGAGGACCACCTTGATTTCCATGAAGGCTTAGTATGACCAGTGACAGAGGTGACAAGTAACTGACAAGGCAGAAGGAAGTTGTGGCTTCCAGCCATACTCCTTCCTCCATTGGGAATCCTTGAGATCTTAGAGAGAAGGTAGTATGGAAACGAGTAGCTTGGATATCTACCAATTATATTCTTGAGCTCTATTAAGAAACCTATCTATTATTAATTTGAGAGTCTTGGCATAAAGAGATCAGAGTAGATTGAGCCTTGGAGGATAACCATGGACAGGATATAGAAGGAGTGAATCAGTATGGTATAGTTAAAAGAGTACCAGAATTTGTGAGACACCTAGGAATCGATGATCCCTTTCTATTTTCTTAGTCTCTTCTCCGCTACTCTACCACAGTGTCACCTTGGACAACTCAATTAACTCACCTACTCTGAGTTTCTTCATTTCTAAAATTATCCAAGTGACTTTCATAGTCTTTTCCAATTCTAAATTTATGATGATGCCAAGAGACCATATGACCACAAATACAAAACATTTGGTCACTTATAGGCAACATGTTTGAGAAAGAATATAGGGGTCATGCTGAGTTTAATTGTACTTTCAAAGCTAAAGGTAGGATTCAGTTCATCTTAGGAAAGACCTACAGCAGCTAAGCAGACAGAAAAGTAGGTAAAGAGATGGACCCTGAGGTGGACTTTGGGGAGAAAATGGAGCTCAAAACATTTATTAGGCTTAATTTCAATTATTAAATCTCTGAAACTAGTCATTTTCTTGATTTAGAAAATCAAAGTTGTGTAGAAGGTTTTTTTTTAAATGTCTTCAAAGAGGAAAAATACTTTCATTTTATTTTCTCCACCATAATTAAGTCATTTCTTAATTAGCAATGTTAGCCAAACCCAGTCTGGAGTGACACATTTTTTTTTCCTTTTAAAGAAAAACAATGTGTCATACCACCCCCCTCCCATCCATTTGGGTAGAATACTTGTCATTCTTTCTCTCCTTTTGTACTCTTCCACCTCTGCCCTCCTCCCCCTCCTTCTCTGACCTCTCTCCCCTACCCTGCCCCTGGCCAACAATACACCTTCCTCTCTCTCTCTGTGAAAGATAAGTAGCTCCTACAGCCCTTCCTAGCGTGGGGGAACCCAGCTGTGACATCTCACACTGTCTGACTTCTTGGTGGCTTTAATTAGCATAAAGGAATTTTTCCTCTGAGGGAGTATCACTTTATGCCTTGACACCTGGTGGGTGACCCTGGGTTTTTTTTTCCTCTCACCCTTGTCAGGCAGAAGTAGAAGAGTTAGCCAAGGAAGGCAGCCTTAAGCCATCTCAGACCTGATATACCCCACTGTACTGAGCTATTTTACATTAGAGACTAGGGATCAGGATTTGGCTTTAGAGTATATCACCCTGAGGAGGAACTCTTGCTCTGCTCTAATAAACACAGCATCAGGAGTTACTGCCCTCATGTAAACCTTCCATGCAAAATACCCTTTTAGTAACAAGTAGTAGCCCTAAGGGTAGCTGCTCAGATTTCCAACAGATAGAATACTATATTTCATGGTATAAACATCTCTCTTTTGCCAAGCAGGTATATTCACAGGTCAGATGAGCCATTATACCTTTAACTATTTTCTTCTAGGAAAGCCAGCAGGGTGTAATAGTTAGAGTACCATTATCGAAGTCAGGAACAATATGAAGCAGTGTTCACATGGATAAGTAATTTAACCTCTCAGTGCCCATTAGACAGCTAGGTATCACAGTGGATAGACTGTTTGATCTGGGGTTAGGAAGACTGGAGTTCAAATCTAAGCTCAGACACTTAATGGTGTGACCCTGACTGCTGCTTAATTGCTGTTTGCCTCAGTTTCCTTAATTGTAAAATGAGAAAAATGATAGCAACTTCTTCCCAACGCTGTTTGGAGGATCAAAGGAAATAACATTTTTAAAGCATTTAACACAGTGTTGGGGCATGGTAGGTGCTTAATATATATATCTCCATGTTTCTTTCCTTCCATTAGCTGAGTAGAGGTTTCCATGACTGAACTTCCCCAAACAAATAAAATCACAGATCCGGCCCTTCTCCCCTGCAAAAAAAAAAAAATCTTTATGGAATTGTAAAGCAATAATCAACAAGCTCTCTGGACTTCAAACCAGAAAATTCAAAGTCTAGTTCCATCGTTAATTAGTTGTAAGACCTTGGGCAAGTCACATCATTTTTCTAAGCTTTAGCATGTCAGAGTAGATGGTCTCTAAGCCACTCTCTAGTTGGACAATGTTATGATTCTATTTTTTCCTTTTTTAATGTTTATTTATTTCTTTTCATTTTCCAACATTCATTTCCACAAAATTATGAGTTCCAAATTTTCTCCCCATCTCTCCCCTCCCCCTCCCCCAAAATATCATGCATTCTGATTACCTCTTTCCCCAATCTACCCTCGCTTCTATCATACCCCTCCTTTCCCTTATCTCCATCTTCTCTTTTTTTCT
Organism: Potorous gilbertii; assembly: GCA_028658325.1. Classification (NCBI taxonomy): domain Eukaryota; kingdom Metazoa; phylum Chordata; class Mammalia; order Diprotodontia; family Potoroidae; genus Potorous; species Potorous gilbertii. The sequence goes on along the minus strand of CM053771.1, from coordinate 148,870,900 downwards.
TGTAGGGAAAGATAGATATCTATACCCCATTACCTGTATTTCTTATTTCCTACTTGTATGCAAAAACAATTCTCAAAATTCATTCCTTAAACTTTGAGTTTCAACTTCTCTCCTTTCCTCCCTCCCCACCTATCCCCATTGAGAAGACAAGCAATTCAATATAGGCTATATATGTGTAGTTCTGCAAAAGACTTCTATAATAGTTACGTCATGTAAGACTAACTATATTTCCCTCTATCCTATCCTGCCCCCCATTTATTCTATTCTCTCTTTTGACCTTGTCCCTCCCCAAAAGTGTTTACTTCTAATTACTCCCTCCTTCCATTTGTGCTCCCTTCTATCATCCCCTCCACCCCATTTATCCCTGTCTCCCCTACTTTTCTGTAGGATAAGATAGATTTTCCTACCAAATTGAGTAAACATGTTACTCCTTCCTTAAGTCAAATGTGATGAGAGTAAGATTCACTTTTTCCTTCTCACCTCCCCCCTTTTCCCCTCCATTGAAAAAGCTTTTTCTTGCCTCTTTTATGAGAGATAATTTGCCCCATTCCATTTCTCCCTTTCTCCTCTCAGTATATTCCTCTTTCACCTCTTAATTCTACTTTTTAGACATCAACCCTTCCTATTCAACTCACTCTGCGCTCTCTGTCTATAGGTATATGTGTATAATCTCTCCAACTACCCAAATACTGAGAAAAGTTTCAAGAGTTACAAATATTATCTTTCCATTTAGGCATGTAAACAGTTCAGCTTTAGCAAGTCCATTATGATTTCTCTTTCCTGTTTACTTTTTCATGCTTCTCTGGATTCTTTTGTTTGAAAGTCAGATTTTCTATTCAGCTCTGGTCTTTTCATCAAGAATGCTTGAAAGTCCTCAATTTCATTGAATGACCATTTTCACCCCTGAAGTATTATATTCAATTTTGCTGGGTAGGTGATTCTTGGTTTTAATCCTAGCTCCTTTGATTTCTGGAATATCATATTCTAAGCATTCTTAATCCCTTAATGTAGAAGCTGCTAGATCTTGTGTTATCCTGATTGTATTTCCACAATACTCAAATTGGTTCTTTCTGACTGCTTGAAATATTTTCTCCTTGACCTAGGAGCTCTGGAATTTGGCTACAATTATCCTAGGAGTTTCTCTTTTAGGATCTCTTTCAGGAGGTGATCAGTGGATTCTTTCAATATTTATTTTGCCCTCTGGTTCTAGAATATCAGGGCAGTTTTCCTTGGTAATTTCATGCAAGATGATATCTAGGCTCTTTTTTTGATCATGGCTTTCAGGTAGTCGCATAATTTTTAAATTGTCTCTCCTGGATCTATCTTCCAGGTCAGTTGTTTTTCCAATTATCCATTTTCCATTATCTTCTATTTTTTCATTCTTTTGCTTTTGTTTTGTAATTTCTTGATTTCTCATAAAGTCATTAGCTTCCATCTGCTCCATTCTAATTTTTAAACAACCATTTTCTTCAGTGAGTTTTGAAACCTCCTTTACCATTTGTCTAATTCTGCTTTTTAAGGCGTCCTTCTCTTCATTGGCTTTTTGGACCTCTTTTGTCAATTGAGTTAGCCTATTTTTAAAGGTATGTTTTCTTCAGCATTTTTTGGGTCTCCTGTATCAAGCTATTGGCTCACTTTTCATGATTTTCTTGCATCACTCTCATTTCTCTTTCCAATTTTTTCTCCATCTCTTTTACTTGATTTTCAAAATCCTTTTTGAGCTCTCCCATGGCCTGAGACTATTGCATATTTATTTTAGAGGTCTTGAATGCAGAAGCCTTGACTTTGATGTCTTCCTCTGATGGTATGCTTTATTCTTCCTCATCTGAAAGGATGGAAGAAAATACTTGTTCACCAAGACAGTAGCCTTCTAAAGTCTTATTTTTTCTCCTTTTTGGGGCATTTTCTCAGCCAGTTACTTGACTTTTGAGTCCTTTGTCAAGAGGGGGGTATATTCTGGGGATCTTTAAGTTCTCAGTTCCTCCTAGGTGGCACAATCAAGGGAGAGGAGTTTACTCCTCTTCTGTCCTGCACTCTGGTCTAGGAGCTGCCAAAGTTTTTCTGCTCAGGATCTGCAAGTAGAATTCCCTTTCTAGAGCCTTCACCAGTTCCACCATGCCAGCACTCTTCCTCACCTCAGAACCACCACTCAAGGCTGAGACCCAGATCAGCAGCTCAATTTCCCCCAGGTTCTTTAGGACAAGGGCTCCAAAAATGGATGCTGCTGCTGCCTTTGCCTAGAGCCAGGTCTAGGGGAGGACCCAGCTCCCTTTTCACTCAAGTGAAAAAGCTTTCCATCTGACCTTTGAAATGTCTCTAGCATTTGTGGGTTGGGGGAGCTGGGAACTATCCCTGCTGCTGGTGGTACCCTGAAGTCTGCTCTGGTCCTGTCCCTACTGGTGCCAGCATGGCCAAAGGTGGGCTGTGCTCTGCTCCACAACTGGTGCAATAGACTTTTCCTGTTGGTCTTCTAGGCTGCTTTGGGCTGGAAATCTCTTTCACTCTGTCATTCTCTGACTTCTGCTGCTCTAGAATTTTTTTAAAGTGACTTTTTACAGGTATTTTATGGGCTATAGAGGGGAGCTTCTATAGTTCCATATTTCTATTCTGCCGTCTTGTCTCTGCCCCCCACAATGTTGTAATTCTTATGATCAAGAATTTATCAATCACTATTCCGATTAGAGTGAGGAACAGAAGAAAATATGTCATAGTCTCTAATTTTAAGCAAGTTTACAATAAAGTTTAAGTAAACAAAGTCTCTCTTCCAGTGTCCTCAATTCTTACAATTCATTGGAATTGGGAGGGTAACTGGGACTAGATGTATTCTAGGTGTGTGGTTACTGGGTCACTAACTAAAACATCTAGACACCTACAACATGAACTTGACAGGTTACACTCTCAGCTCTACCCTCTTCATGTCTTCCATCTCTATGCTGAGGATGAAAATAATCCAGGACACCAATTATGTGCAATTAATGTTAAAGTAATAGAAACAATATTGCCCACATGTGATATTGGCTTTGAAATTTCCAGATGAAAGGTGCCACAGAAGTACACCAACCTATTATTAGCATTTATGTAGCGCATTTCATCTTCAAAGCACTTTGCAAATATTAACTAATGAACACAGAATACCGCCTTTTTTTTCTCTCACAGACTGATAGAGGTAGTATCTGATGTGTGTCTAAATCTAAAAGACCAAGCTATATAAGGACATGGAGCCCCAAGAACCCCCTCTTCCTGGTCTTTCTCAGCAAGCAGGACTCATCTGAACCTAGGATGACAGATATCACTAGATTAGACTGATGGGAATGATAAAAGTCAAGGGGAGACAATCCTGGGTACTAATAGGCAAGGAAGCCTAGAGCTCCCCATACTATGTTACCATATCCCTCAGGGTTTCTTTCACATATCTGGGATGATTTCATGTTTATTTCAGTCTCATTCTGAATGGAAACTGGATGTACAATGGTCCTTTATTTGAATCAGTTCAAATATGGCCAGAATCTGCTCTGAGATCAATCCCCACTTTCTCATAGGTTAATAGATTTAGAGTTTGAAGGGGCCAAGAGGCAGCTAGGTAGTACAATGGATAAATTACTGAGCCCAGAGCCAGGAGATTATTGTTATTTAATTATTTTCAGTCATGTCCAACTCTTCATGACACCTTTTGGGGGATTTTCTTGAAAAACAAATATTGGAATGGTTTGCCATTTCCTTCTCCAGCTCATTTTACAGAGGAGCAAACTGAGGTAAGGAGTAAGTCTGTGTGGTTCAAATGGGACATACCACCTCAGAATCATAGATCTTAGAGTTGGAAAGGACTTCAAGAGATCATCTGATTACATTTGGTCAGAGAATCAGATTACATCTGGAACATGTCAGATCATATCCTGGGGTATCATGTTTAGTTATGGAAGTCATACAGACATGGACAAGCCAGAATGCATTAAGAGGGGAGTGATGAGGATGCTCAGGTGTCCCCAAACCATGCTGTAGATGGATTAGCTGAAGGAACTGGAAAATAAGAAAAACAATGTTGAGGAAAGAGGGATATAGTAGCTGTCTCCTAGTATTTGAAGAGTTATCATGTGGAAGAGAGATCTTGCTCATACTGCTTGATCCCAAAGAAGAGGACTAGTGAATTTCACCTCATTGGAAGTGATCAACCAGAAGCTAATTGTTGTTTAGTCAGTTCTCAACCATATCCGACTCTTCATGACTCCTTTTTGGCTTTTCTTGACAAAAATACTGGAGTGATTTGACATTTCCTTTTCCAACATTTTACAGATCACAAACTGAGGCAAACAAAATTAAGGGACATAGGTCCCACATCCAGGCCTAGCATTCTATCCACTGTGCCACCTAGCTGCCCAACTCAGGAAGATCTGAGTTCAAATACAGTTTCAGACACTTACTAGCTGTATGACCCTGGACACATCACTTAACCTCTGTTTGCCTCAGTTTCTTCAACTGTAAAATGGGGACAATAACAGTGCCTACCTCACAGGGCTATCGTGAGGATCAAATGAGAGAATATTTGTAAAAGTGTTTAACACAGGGCATATAGTAGGTGCTCTACAAACGCTTATTCCTTTCCTTTTCCCTTCCCTTCATTGTTTAAATCACTGCCACCTCCACTCCCATTTAGAAATGAGGAAACAGACCCAGAGACTCGGTGATTCATCCAATGTCACAGTAAATGGAAAGGAAGATAGGTATTATTGTAGATAGAGAGCAGACCTGGAGTCCGGACGACTCATTTTCTTGAGTTCAAATTTGACCTCAGACATTTACCAGATGTGTGACCCTGGGTGCATCACTTAACCCTGTTTGCCTCAGTTTCCTCATCTGTAATATGGGCTGGGGAAGGATATGACAAACCACTTTGCTTTCTTTGCCAAGAAAACCCCAATTGGGGCCACAGAGAGTTAGGCATCACTGAAACAACTGAACAACAAGTTGGAAGGACTGGAATTCAGCTCAGGTGTTCTGATTCCAAAATCAAATTGCATTTCTAATGAATCATGCTGACTTTCAGGACTGTACGGGAATTTTGTAGTACTGAACCTCTTTAGCTCTAGTGCCTTCCCTCTGTAAATTATTTCCACTTTATTCTGTATACAGCTTACTTATGCATAACTGTTTTCACATTGTACCTATTGCTAAAATGTGAGCTCCTTAAGACCAAAGACATCTTACCTTTCTTTGTATCTTTAATGCTTAGCACAGTGTGTGGTACATAGTAGGGACTTAAAAAATGTTTATTACCTGACTGGCTTTTGGAGTCCTGGATATAGTTATGAGGCACTGAAAAAATAAACAACAAATTGACCCTTGCATTGAAGCTTACCATATGTACATAAAATTTGCATAGGTGGAGGAGATTACACCTCCTCCATCTTTCTCTGTTATAGTCTTCCTTGGAATGGCCTGCTGTGACTGATAGGTCAATCAGTTAGTCCCAGCAACCTAGGAAAACTGGCCATATTCTCCTCCTTTCATGTTCCCTCCTTATTTGTCATGAGAAGAAGGTTGAGGACAATAGCCTGAAACATATTTAGAATGTTTCATATTCTTTCATCTGAATTTGAGCATCCCAAGTCATTTCTGAAAAGACAGTATTTTCCACATGACAAAGATGGTTGTTAAACCCAAATTACAGGAGTGGGGTAGAGGAAAGAATGGTGAACAAGTAGGAGAATAGTCTGAGATTTCTTCTTAAAAGGCAGAGATTCTTACATTTATAAGTGGCCCCCCTCTAGCCTTGGTGTTTATATCTACCTTGAAAACAATATTTATTTGCAACTTCTGCCTATAGCCTGAGAAACATAATTGGAGATAAGTACTAGTATAGTGGGGGAGGGTGGTGGTGCTGGGGAAAAATGAAGTAGCTATCCTTTGGATCATAGTATTACAGACAATCTTGGAAAAGATCTAGTCCCCTAAACCAAAACCCCACCTTCTCTAAGAAGTCTTTCTTGGTCCCCTTAAAGCAAGCACTTTCCCTCTGAGAGTATCTCCAATTTCCCGTATTTATACACACAAACACATACACACATACACACATAAATACCTTGTGTGTATATATATATCTGTATTTGTTTGCATGTTGCCTCTCCCAGTAGGACTTAGCTCCTAGAGAACAGGGGATATTTTTACCTTTCTTTATTTCTTTTTATCCTTTTATTAGAAATTTATTTATTTATTTAACTTTTCAACATTTGTTTCCACAAAATTTTGGGTTCCAAATTTTCTCTCCCTTTCTCCCCTCCCCCACCCCAATACACTGAGCATTCTAATTGCCGCTATCACCAATCTGCCCTCTCTCCTAACATCCCTCCCTTCCCTTATCCCCATCTTCTCTTTTGTCCTGTAGGGCCAGATAACTTTCTATACCCCGTTATCTGTTTCTATTTCCTAGTTGCAAGAACAATACTCAACAGTTGTTCCTAAAACTTTGAGTTCCAGCTTCTCCCCATTCCTCCCTCCCCACCCATTCCCTTGGGAAGGCAGGCAATTCATTATAGGCCATATCTGTGTAGTTTTGCAAATGACTTCCATAACAGCCGTGTTGTGTATGACTAACTATAATGCCCTCCATCCTATCCTGCCCCCCATTGCTTCTACTCTCTCTTTTGATCCTGTCCTTCCCCAAGAGTGTTGACTTCACATTGCTTCCTCCACCCACTGCCCTCCCTTCTGTCAGCCCCCTCTGCTGATCCCCTTCTCCCCCACTTTCCTATATTGTAAGATAGGTTTTCATACCAAAATGAGTATGCCTTTTATTCCTTCCTTTTGTTGAACGTGATGAGAGTAAGCTTCATGTTTTTTCTTTTACCTCCTCTCTTTTTCCCTCCACTGAAAAGTCTTTTATTTGCCTCTTTTATGAGAGATAACCTGCCCCATTCCATTTCTTCCTTTCTCCTCCTAATATATTTCTCTCTCACCGCTTAATTTCTTTTTTTTAAGATATGATCCCATCCTATTCAATTCACCCTGTGCTCTCTGTCTCTCTCTGTCTCTCTTTGTCTCTGTCTCTGTGTGTGTGTGTGTGTATGTGTATGTAATCCCACCCAGATACTGAAAAAAGTTTCAAGAGTTACAAATATTGTCTTTCCATGTAGGAATGTAAACAGTTCAACTTTAGTAAGTCCCTTATGACTTCTCTTTGTTGTTTACCCTTTCATGCTTCTCTTGATTCTTGTGTTTGAAGGTCAAATTTTCTTTTCAGCTCTGGTCTTTTCATCAAGAATGCTTGAAAGTCCTCTATTTCATTGGAAGACCAGTTTTTCCCCTGAAGTATTATACTCAGTTTTGCTGTGTAGGTGATTCTTGGTTTTAATCCTAGTTCCTTTGACTTCTGGAATATAATATTCCATGCCCTTCGATCTCTTAATGTAGAAGCCGCTAGATCTTGTGTTATCCTGATTGTATTTCCACAATACTGGAATTGTTT
>CM053771.1:148742560-148862941 GCA_028658325.1 Potorous gilbertii | reverse complement strand
CTTTTCCATTTGGAATTCTGCTTTTGAAAGCATTCTTCTCCTCATTGGTTTTTTGAACCTCTTTTGCCAATTGAGTTAGCCTATTTTTCAAGGTGTTGTTTTCTTCAGCATTTTTTGGGGTCTCCTTTAGCAAGGTGTTGACCTGATTTTCATGCTTTTCTTGCATCTCTCTCATTTCTCTTCCCAGTTTTTCCTCCACCTGTCTAACTTGATTTTCAAAATCCTTTTTGAGCCTTTCCATGGCCTGAGTCCATTGAATATTTATTTTGGATGTTTGGGATACAGAAGCCTTGACTTTTATGTCTTTCCTGATGGTAAGCATTGTTCTTCCTCATCTGAAAGGATGGAAGGAGATATCTGTTCACCAAGAAAGTAACCTTTTATTGTCTTATTTTTTCCCCTTTTTTGGGAATTTTCTCAACCAATTACTTGACTTTGGGGTCTTTTGTCAAGAGTAGGGTATACTCTGGGGACCTGTAAGATATCGGTTCCTCCAAGGTGACACAATCAAATGTGTACTGGTCTGGGCACAGGGAAAGATTTTTGTGCCCAGAATCTTAGCCACCTTTCCTCTGCACAGGCACGTGACCTCCAGTTCCATCAAACTAGCACTGTGGGGGTGGGATTCAGTCAAGTTGTAGGGGTAGGGCCTCCATTCAGTTCGAGACAAAGATCAGCTGCCTCAGGGTGTCTACACAGGGCTGAAGTAAGACTCATCTCTTCAGTGCCCCCAGGGGTTTTTACAGTCCAGCTATGGTCTCAGGCTGCTGTAGGGGCTGCCCTGAGAACTCCTGCCTGATGTGAATGCCCTTTTCCCTTCCTGGCCACCTCAATAAACTCCATCACTGACCTTTGGTGCCTGTCGGTTGAGGAATCTGAGGACCCTCTGCTGCTGGGACTGAGGATTCCAAGACTGGAGATTCCACCCCAGAGGGCTGTTCACCAGCTGTGCTCATGCGGCCAAGGCTGGGTAGGGCTCCACACTCTGAGCTCTGCTCGTGACCGGTGCAACTGATGTTTCCTGTGGATCTTTCAGGTCTCTCTGGGCTGGAAATCTCCTCCACTCCATTGTCCTCTTCTTCTGCTGCCCCAAAATTTGTTGAAAGTCCCTCTCTACAGGTGTTCTATGGGCTGTGTGGGGGCAACCTCCATATGTGTATCTTTCTACTCAGCCATCTTGTCTCCGTCCCCTATTTTTACCTTCCTTTGTATCCTCAGCACTTAGTAACTGACATGGAGAAAGCACTTCATAAATAGTTTTTGCCTAATTGAATATACGTATATAGATATATGACATAGGTATATACAGTGTAGTATACCTTGACATTGGTATATATAGTACAGACATATATAAGGAGAGAATAAGAATCAAGTAACAGAGAAGAATACATGAAGGAAAACTTTTAATTGTCATTTTCCTGGCTACTGTTACATATGGTAGGGCTGTATTTGATTTGTTTGCTAGCTGTGAATGCTTGGTACATGTGTGCTTTAAAGTTTTGAGGAAAGAATTATTTCATAGATTTTTTTTTCATCTCACAGTTATTAATGAAGCAGAGGTAAATGGACTTTTAGGGGTACAATTTTGTAGTTGCCAATAAGTACAAGGAATATGGAAGTGGTGAAACTTAATGAAATCTTAATTATGTAAAAACTATGTATCAACAGCCTATGAAAAAAATTGTAATATTATGAGTTGGTTTTATATAAAAAAGAGATCTAGTCTAACCCTCACTTTTTATAAATGAGGAAATTGAGACCCACAGAGGTTAAATGATTTGCCCAATGTCACATGAGTAAAACTTCCCAGAGGTGAGATTCAAATTAGGTCCTCTGACACCAAACCCAATGCTATTTCCATTGCACCTACAGGTATGAAAGTTTGGTTCTCATTCGTCTGAAGTTTCTAAAAGAGACTTTATTTTTCCTTTTAGTAACTTTAAATAGATAAAAACATATCCAAAAAAGAAAAGTGTATTTGAGTAAAAGAGCTTGAGTAGAAACTTCTCCATTCACACACACAAGTGTCCCAAGACCTTCCAATCTCCCCTACAACTTGTTGTGTCCTTTTCCAGTTATACCCAAGTCTCAGTCATACCATTTGAGGCTTTCTTGGCAGAGATACTGGAGTGGTTCCTTCTCCATCTCATTTTAAACAAGAGTAACTAAGGCAAGCAGGGTTGAGTGACTTGCCCAAGGTTACAAGGATAGTAAGTGTCTGAGGCCAGATTTGAATTCATGAATATCAATGGATATTCACCACCCAGCTGCCCCACTTCCAATTACTAATCATAAAATCAGGCTGCTATAAACTTGTAGAATCACTAGAGAAAACAAATGCCTATCTACTCATCCTACAGATGTGAAAACTGACATCTACGTAGCACATTGAAATTTTCAAAGTACTTTACATACATTATTTCATTTGGTCTTCATAAAGTGTTATTATCCCTGAATTTTACATGAAAAAACTGAATCTTACTGAATGAAAGCACCTTGCTCAGGGTTAAGTAGGTAATAAATGCTAGAGATGCACAGCATTTAAATGACTTGTCTAAGAATGCTCAAATAATTAGTTGTCTAGATTTAGAATCCACATCTCTTTCTTGTCTATCTTTCTAAGTTCAGGGGTGTATCTAAGACAGTCTTGGAATCAAAAGATCAGAGTCTTAGTGCTGAGTTTTTCATTTACTAGCTAAATGTCCATGAGTAAATTGTTTAATCTCTTAGCCTTATTTTTCTCATCCTTAGATTGAGATTAGCACTATTTGCACTAGCTACTACTAGGATTCTTGCAGGATATGTAATTGTAAAGTGCCGTAGTATATACTGATATATTTTGCTTGATTTTTGAAAGGGTCAAAGGACATATTTGCAAATTTCTTTGTTGAACTTAAGGCAATAAGTAAATGTGAGTTACTGTTATTAAGAAATAGAGCTGAATATGTGAGCAGAAGTCTTGGTGTATAGGGGCTTGTGGCATGAGGGATGGTCTACCCAAAGGCATAGAGGTGAGAAGCATCATGCCAAAGATGGACCAGTTTGAATAGAATATGGAGCTTGTGAATAGTGTATATTATGATAGAAATGTACATTTCAATAATAGAAGTAATTCAGGAACATTTTGTCCATAATTCCAATTTCTACTGTTTTAATCTTCTTGTTTGTATATTAGAAGTGTTGTAGGAAAAATTCATGCTTCTGGTAAGAGTTGAATTAGATGATTTTTAAGACCTCTTACAACTTGGAAATCATATGACTTTGTAAATTTTGGTTATTTTTCCTACATCAGTGGGGAGTCATACCTGAACCAAAGGAACAATGAAGATGATACAAATGAAAATCCTTTTGGTGGAGGACCTGAGTACTTCTCCACTCTTTTTTCATCATGATTGGTCAGGAGTTTTATTTTGTGAGTTTAGAATCAGTTGGTTCATGTATCCTGACTTTATTACATCTTGTAGAGACAATTCAGAGCCCAGTGCTGACATAAGCATTCCTTGTTTCCATTATATATGTATATTTAATCCTTACCTGGGTTTTTTCTCTTCACCCTCCTCTTTTTTTCTTTTTCCTATTCTTGTATTTTTTCCCCTCCCTGCCTTTGTTCTCAGTGTTCTGTGCATAATATAAATGACCTGTTACCAGGGTTACATAAATAATCAACGGCTTCTTAGAAGAGAAGGGGAAAACAATAGAAATTAATTTAAGGAGAATACCAGAACTGTCCAACCAACTCAGGCCATGGGTCCATTACTGGCATGTTCCCTGCCTCCAGCAGTCACCTTTACAGGGTGCTTTGGAGAAAAACACATAATGCAACTGACCAATTAGGTGGAGCTATTTGTAGGGGGAGATAGTGTGGATGCATGGGGAGAGGAATTCTTTGTGACCTCTGAGGTGGCGAGCTAAAGCTTTGAAGCCCTTGAAGCATGAAATTTGATTACCTTTATCTTGGTGCACAGCTTTCTGATATTGCTGTCGGTCATTCAATTACCCAGCTGCAACTAATATGATATTTGGGTAGAATATTTCACCAATCACCATATGGCACCTCCAGAGTGGCAACAGGCTGTACCTAGCATGGAACTATGATGACAGGATGCAAGTTGATCAGAATGGACTAGGTGACTCCATAGTTGTTCTTAACCCTTCCCATCGATGTATTGATTACATCTCCTACATTACAATTTCCTGTTGAGTTGAGTCTGACCCAAGTTAGATGTTTCAGGATGACTTAGAGGGATCCCGAGATTACCAGGGTTGGATATTAAGACCTAAAAGGAAATGTTAAAGGAACAAGTATTAGTTTGCTTAAAGACAAGAGGCTGAGGGGTGATTTAATAACTGCCATTAAAAACATAAAGAACATTAAACAGAGGATGGAGATCAATCATTCTTGGTCTCCTGTAGAGACAGAATGAAATAAGGAAGTCAATATAAACCGGATTTATGCTATAATGGAAAAAACAAACATTGCAATAGATCTATTTTCTAGTCTTAGTTCTGTCACTAGCTAAATAGGTGGCCTCATATTTAAAATAAAGGGGTGGAGCTAAGACTAAAGGATCTCAATAAGCTCTTCCAACTCTGTATTTTGTTGCCAACCGAAAATAAAGGTAGTTGGTGTGTTAGGCCAAGGAGGTAGCAGCTGTAGGTAAGAGGCCTAATGAGGGCACCAGACTATTCTATTTTCCTAATCATTATCAGCAGAGAGAGGAAGGAGACCCAGAACTTTGTACCTGTTCTTCATCATGGGCTAGACCATTGTATTGTAGACCATTGTAAAGCTGATTGTCTGGGAAAGGTGGGGAAGGAAGAAAGGGCAATGAGTGACTGGAGAGGAAAAAGACATAGAGAGAGAGACAGAGACAGAGAGACATGGAGAGATGGAGGTAGACAGAGACAGAGAAATAAAAGGACAGAGACAGAATGGGGGAGGTAGAAGAAAGGAGAGAGACCGTGTGTGTGGCCTAGGTCTGTGACTTTGGGGGATGGGTTAAATACTTAGTGGTTTTCCCTTTGTTTCTCATGTTCTCTTATACTCTGTTCCTTGAAAATCTTGTCTTCCAGAGTGTGCTACAAGTTGATCAAGGTTTTGGGCACCCAAAACACTCAAGTTGATGTACCTCTGTACCATGGTCATTCTCAGCTTTATACTTGATGGCACTTTTTCAATCTTTCTATAATCTCTTGGATTTGTTTGTTATTAGGAAACATGGCAGCCCAGTATTCATATTTTCTGGGATTTTATCACTCTGGCCCTATGAGCAGATTCAATAAGCTCTTAAGATGGATTTTCTAAGGAACAGATGGACTTGAAAGGGTTAACTGAGGGATGTTATAGCATTTTCTTCCCTGGAGGCTTTTAAAAACTAGAAAAATTCTCATCAGCAAGAAGATCGACTGGGTCACCATGCAAGATGCTTTCTGGTTCTGTGAGGGCATTATTCCATTTTCTTCTGCCCTTAAGCCTCTCTTTTCTCAACTTTACCATTTGGAGATGGCTTTTCGGTGTCATCTAAGATGAAAATCTTCCCTAGTCTCAGGAGGTTTGGTTATATGAAAAGGAAAAAAAAAGGGTCTGTCTTTGTAAAGTGGGGGAGGGGTTGGGGAGAAACCTGGCCCTTTTCCAAGTAAGACTTAGCTAGGCTTTTGAAGCAATATCAGTTTCCATTAACATTGAGTAAAGACACACACCTCTCAGACTCTAGTCAACCATCACTTTGTAATTACCAATTTCCATTGTCCTGTGGTAAGGAGGTGTGCAATTTGGGATATGTTTATATAATGCCACCCCTCCCCATCCCCCCAAAAATGGATTTTGGTGTTTTAGCTCTGTAGTCATCCATATGATTGCAAAAGCCACCTACTCTGGGAAACAGTAGATGATAGGATTCCACGTGCTCGGTTAAGGATTATCAGAAGGCTGAAGTGCTAAGGGTCTGTGCTTTAAAATTTCTTATTCATTTTAGTTCTCACACTGCCTACCAAGCAAGGGGCAGAGCAGCTGGCATATAAAAATGAATTCCTTCCTCCTTCTTGTAAGCTGGGAATCAGCTTGGCTTTCCAGACATAGACTTTCACCAGATGTACTCTGGCAAAAGTTGCCAGCCAGTTGGTTACCTAAAAGGGAGCCTAGTTGATGGATGACTCAAGTTGAAGTTGACAGCTCAACACCCATCTGCATTTACCTATGAGGAGAGGGCCAGGTGAAGGCCTGAAGAATGGCCAGAGCTTTGTCAAGGCTAGGGTACCAAAAGCCATTGTTATTTAGCTCCAGTCAAACTATACCCTTGATAGGAGCTGAACTACAAAGGCAGTATATCCTAATTAACTTTAAATGCCTTGCTCATAAAACTGTCAGCACCAGGCTCTAATGTCTGTACTTTTAATGATGCATTTGATTAGAAGGTAATTTTATTCACTTGATGGCAGCCAGGACTGTTTGAAGAGGGTCTTTTTCTCCCCTTTTCTTTCTTCCCCCTGTTCCTTTACCCCATCTCTCATACTCAAAACATTTACTAAATTTGTCATGCTCTCCCAAAAGAGCAAATCTATCAGCACTATCATGACTTCCTTCTTCCCATGTGAGCTGGAAGGTGTGTGATGGAGTGAGACATGTGGATCATGAGAACAGGGGTTCATTCTTGAAATCTCCACCTTTGAAGTGGGTGAAACAGAGACCAATCTAATGTTCTCTTCAGTTTTGAGCCTTTCAAAACAAATGGTCTTTCTTCTTTTGAAAACTGGTGATGAGACTGACCTGAAGTGGTGATTAAATCCCGCTGGAGGTTAGCCAGAGCACTATTGCATCTGGATATCAATAAAGGGATGGGTAATTTTATGGGTTTGCATAATATCTCCAGCTATGCAACAATAAGGTGATAATGACTGTAATCAAATCTTCAGGGTTCAGATAGACTGTAGGAATGAAGATGGCATTTTCTCTAGTTCTATCTTTCCCTCTCTCCCTCTTCTTCTCCTTCTTTCTCTCTCTCTTCTCTCTCCTTCTCCCCCTTTCCCTCCCACTTCCTCTTCTGCTTTGCCCTCTCCTACTTCTATCTCTCTCTTCTCCTCCTACTCTTCTTCCTATCTCCCCCTATTCTATGACTGTACTTCTCCCTAACCTCTTCCCTAATCCCTTTCCTTCCCTTCCTCACATAAAATTAGTTCCTAGTTGCATAGAATTAATAACTGATGTGTATCCTAGAAGCAAGGTACTGAATCTCAAGGGAATTTTGTTGTTTGTTGTTTCACTCATGAAACAGAGTGCTAGGCCTGGAGTCAGGAATAATTTAGTTCAAATCCAGCCTCAGACACTTATTAGCTGTGTGACCCTGGACAAGTCACTTAACCCTGTTTTCCTCAGCTTCCTCATCTGTAATATGAACTGGAGATAGAAATGCCAAACCTTTCTGGTATCCCAAATGGGGGTCACTAAAATGACTGAACAACAGCAATCCTGACAACCCTGGGAATTAGGTGCTATCATTATCCAGATGGGCTACACAACTAGCAAGTGCCTGAGTCTGAATTTTACTTTCCTGAATCCAGTTCCAGTGCTCTGTCCATTGTACCTCCTAGCTGCCCTCTTGACTGAATTTTTATTTTCACAATGTTTTCGACTGCAAAATGACAGAATCACAAAATAAGGGAATTGGGAGGGACCTCAGCAGCCATCTACTCCAATGCATATATGAAAAGAATTCCTATTTTCATATACCCAACGAGTGGATTTTCAAGAAGGGGTCCCTGTTGACTTTTTCTCAGTTGTTGAATTATTTTAACTTCCTACAACATTTGACACTGATGACTTCTCTCTCTTTAACCTAAGTATTTTCCTTTCCCAGATTTTCATGACTTTGTTCTAATTCCTTTCTTCTAGTTCTGTCAATATGACTATTACTTCTAAACATATTTGGCTCGATCATTGCCCATCTCTCACCCCCTAAGTGTGGGTACTTTCAGGAGCTCTGATCAATATCTTCTTTTCTCTCTATGTACTTTCTCATTGGTGATCTCATCTACTACCATAGATTCCATTACTACCTTTATGCCCATAAGTTTCAAATATGTGCATCTATCCATACCCATAACCATATTCATATCTACATATCTCAAGTTAAATTTTCTCATCTCCAGTCCTATTTCTCCAACTGCTTATTGGGCATTTCTTACAGGGATATCCCACCAATACTTCATATTCAGTAAGTCCCAAATTGAATTTATCTTCTTCTTAAAATTGCTTCTCCTTCCTTATTTGTGTTGTTGGCTCCTCTATATTCTCAGTTACTCAGGCTCAAAGCTTGTACCATCTTTAATTCTTTTCTCTCCTTTAATTATAATGTTCAATTAGTGCTAAGTAATATTGATTTTCCCAACATCAGTCCCCTTCTCTCCATACACATTGCCCCTACCCTAGCTCAGACTATAAGAGCTTCCTAACTTATTTCCCTTCCTCATGTCTCTCCCTTCCCCAAATGAACCAAGTCTCTTACCTCTCCTGGATTTTCTTCTGACTCTCTCACCAAAATTCACCACTGTGGCCCAGCTGCTTTCTCACCCTGGAACTTTTCTTAGTGCCTGGGATCTTCTCACCATTCAATATCCCTCCATTCTTGTGGCCCTCTTCATCTACTCATGAGTTCCTTCCACAGATCTCCATTTTAGGGATAGACTCAAATTGACCTTTGGATTTCACTCCTATGAAGACACATCCACCTTTATGTGCTCCCATTAGAACACAAGCTCTTTAAATGCAAGTTATATTTTTCTTTTTCCTTATATTTTTATACCCAGCAATTAGCACAGTGCCTAACACACTAAGTGCTTAACAAATGCTTGTAGTCTACCCCAATATCCTTCACAAGGCTGCCAGATGTATCCAAAAAACTTTCAGGGATTTCTTATTTGTCTTTAGGACAAAACCACCCAGGCCTTGCACTTGAAGGCCTGCACAATCTGCTTTCAATTTAACTTTCCATTTATATTTCAAACCACTCACTTTCACATATGTTATATTTCTGTCAAATTGAGAGCTCTGTCTCCTGATCTTGTCATACCCTCTCACATTCATGTAATCTGTAGGCCTATAAGGTGGTCTTTTTTTAAAAATTCCTTCCAGGTCCATCTCAATTACCATCTCCGTGAAGCCTTCCCTGATCCACCCCCTCAGTCCCACACGTATAAAAATTCCTCAAATTTTCCTTGAAATTTGCCTAAATTCAACTGTCCGAATCTCCTAATTGTCTCTATCGTTGGATATCTTATATGTACTTATATGTGCATTTTGAATCCCCTGTTCCCTCTTGACTATAAATACCTCAAGGTGAGGGATAGAGTAATCATTTGTTATCTTTGCTTGTGCTTAGCACAGTGCCTTCTACTCAGTAGGTATTTAATAAATGTGTGATATAGTGTATTTTCATGAGGGAAAAGACAGATCCATGTGGGTAGGGAATCATAGAGAAGGCTTTTTGAAAAGGGTAGAACTTGAACTGGTCCACAAAGGACACATTTCAAATGGGTCATCTTTAAGAGTGCTGTTCCTTGCAGGCATTAATTCTTTTAAATATTGTTATTTACTAACCTAGGAAATGCCAGGAGTAAGAGGGAAGGAGGGAGGTTGATAGGTGACAAATATAACGTTTTCTATCAGAAGTAGGAATTTCCTTAAATAGATCCCCTTGCTTCCTCCCATCCTTATTCTTTCCCATTTTCTTCTCCTTCCTCCCTCCCACTTTCCTTTCCTTTCCTTTCCTTTCCTTTCCTTTCCTTTCCTTTCCTTTCCTTTCCTTTCCTTTCCTTTCCTTTCTTTTCCTTTCCTTTCCTTTCCTTTCCTTTCCTTTCCTTTCCTTTCCTTTCCTTTCCTTTCCTTTCCTTTCCTTTCCTTTCCTTTCCTCTCCTCTCCTTTCCTCTCCTCTCCTCTCCTCTCCTCTCCTCTCCTCTCCTTCCTTTCCTTTCCTTTCTTTTCCTTTCCTTTCCTTCCTTCATCTCTCTTATAGTCATTTAATCTTTGGAGAAATGGAAGGTTCCAGAAGGACAACTGAAGGGGAAACTCAACTAACTCCATTATTGTCCATGGATAAAGCAACCAGGATCTTTTCTCTACCCACCTCCATTGGTCTTAATTTTGGACATCAGTTGCTTAATCTTTAAGCTTTCTTTAGGCAGTCTGTATTTCTATGAAACTTCTGCCTGAAGAAAAGTCTTATTATATCTTAAAGCAGGCAAGAAGAGCCAATGACCTCTTGCTTTGCATCATGTCATGCTCCTGGATATTCTCTTGTGCAGCTTGCACAGGGTTTGACACATTGAGGTAGACAGCCCCTTATTATTAAATCTGTTTGCAAATGTGTGGAGATTGCCCTTCACATCTGCCGCTGGTTATGAGTGGTGGCAGATCATGGATATGAATCAGAGGCTTATAGAAAACCATCCCCCTTTCTTCTTCCTTCTTCTTAACTAAGGTAGGCATCACTTCAGAAACAATATTAATAATTCATTGGAACAGCTGGGGAAATAGAAGGTTATCCTGCATTACCGTGATAAGCTCCAATGGGAAGAAGGTGGCTTCTCGAATGCCCTTTGGGAAAAATGGATTCCCATGTCTCATTCCATGCTGTCTGATCTCTTGGTAGGAAGGATTTTATTCTCTCCACCCCCAACCCTGTGAATTTAACTGATTAATAATGGACAAACTTTTAAGGAATATAAAGTGCTATATACATGCTTGCTATGAGCAATAATTTCATAAACTAAGCAGGTTTAGGTTGGGGGGAATACTTGGAGTGGAGGCTCTTGGGGAAACTTGGCAACTCTAGGTTTTGGTTCTGAGCAGGGGCTTCCTTCCCTATGATGGAGCCTCCTTGCAGAGCTCTTGGAAGGGAGGGCAAAGGAGAGAGCTGCTACAGCTGCCAGCTCTCAAAGGAATCCGACCCCAGGAGTAGTGATGCAAACATCCTTTGTGTAAGTGAGATTCCAGGTAGATAATCTGAGTTATCTTCCTAAATACCCACCATTGTGTCAGCAGGGTGTTTCTCCTTCATCAGCTAAAATGAGAAGTTCATGCTACCATATCTCTACTAAAATAGTCAGCCTCAACTGGCCCCATACCCTCCAAGTTAATAGAATCACTGAGTAAGTGAGGTTAGAGGGAAGTAGCCAACCCTAGAATCATTGCATAAAGGCAAAGTAGGGGAGATTCATGGATATGAGTTACAGTGGAAGTGTCACTATGGATAGGATTTGGCGTGATAATCAATACTCCCAATAAAATTGGTTGGCCTTCTGTTAAATTCTGAGAGGCAGAAGCAGTAGGTCACCTCTTGGATGATGAACATGTCAGAACTGCTCATGATGGAGTAGATACTTGACTTTCTGAAATAGCTAAGCTGAGGGCTGATGAGGCCTGCCATGGAGCTATGAGAGATGGGACAAGTTTAAAACCCTGCAGAGATTACACTAGCTAATTAGGGGTGCTGATGAAGAGGAAATTCTACTTCCTTTCTAGCTGAAATCCTTGGCCAAATGATGAGTTGATCATTCAGCCAGAGTATACTGAGCACTTATTCTATGACCCTTTCTGTGCTAGGTGCCAGGGGATGGTTATAGCCCCTACCTTCAAGTCCCTCAAAGTCTGTTTTTGGAAATAGGATAAACATATAGGAAAATATAACCAACAAGGTTATATATTCTAATTAATAAATGAATGGTATATGTCAAGTGTTATGAGTAGTATACAGAGCTGGGAGGAGGGGCTAGCGTGCTGAATACCAGAGTTATAATCCACAAAGACTTCACTAGGCTAGTAGGAGTGGGGAGGGAACCTGAGACCTGGTGGCCACATGTGGCCTTCTAGGTCTTCAAGTGGGCCCTTTTACTGAATCTACACTTCACAGAACAAATTCCCTTAATAAAAGGATTTGTTTTGTAAAACACAAGTCAAAAGGCCACACCCAAGGACCTAGAGGAGGCCTCAAGGCTGCAGGTTTCCCACCCCTGGAGACCATTGAACTGACTACAATAAAAACAAATATAACAGATGAAATATAAAATCTTGCACATTAAAAAATTAACTTTGCAAGTAGAATATGGAGAGGCATGGTTAAACAGAAATGATTTGAAAAAGATCTGGGGGTCTTAATGGACTCCAAGATCAATATAAGTGTGATAAAAGCTAGGATAATCTTGGGTTACATTAAGAGAAGCATCACTTCCAGGAACAGAGTGATGATGTTTACACTGCCAGCCAAAACTAAAATATTACATTCAGTTCTGGGAGGTATTGTCTGAGAAATGAAAATCCAGAAAGTGTCCAGTGGAGGGCAACCAGAAGAATTGAAAGACTGAGTCTGAGACTGAGAAGTAGAAAAAAAATGCAAAATTTGTGAATGGTGTTGGGAAAACATTCCTAAGCTTTAGAGTTGTCAGAAAATGGAATGTGCTGCCTCCAGAAGTAGTGGGATGTCCTACACAGGAGGTCTGCAGGGTGCATGACAGCTTGTGGCAGAGATTCCTTCTGAGGTATGAGTAGGAATTAAATATGCTCTGAAGTCTGGTCTCAACTCTAAAATTCTGTGAAGTCAGAAGATAGAACAATTTGAGTTGTGCAAGGCTTCATGGAGGAGAGGTAGAATTTGAATTGGAGTCTCAACTCTAAAATTCTGTGAAGTCAGAAGATAGAACAATTTGAGTTGTGCAAGGCTTCATGGAGGAGAGGTAGAATTTGAATTGGAAATTGGAATTTGGAAGATGGATCAGAATGAGTCAACCTCTGCTTGGAAGGTTTTAAGTGTTATCCCACCCTCTAATAATGTGATTGATCTGAAGGCAAATGACATCTCTGTAGCCATGTGGACAAACTTCATGATAATGACAATTTCCATGGATATGAAACAGCTAGACTGCCAGTTGTCTTGCTTGGGAAGACATGTGTTACTGTTTAGTGCCCGTGCTTTTTTTTTCCTTCCTTGACCAGTGAGTGC
Source organism: Potorous gilbertii (assembly GCA_028658325.1). NCBI lineage: Eukaryota > Metazoa > Chordata > Mammalia > Diprotodontia > Potoroidae > Potorous > Potorous gilbertii. Next base: position 148,849,952 of record CM053771.1, on the reverse strand, counting down.
CCTTGGCCTGTTTGTTGAAACTACGTTCCTGATATTGGCCTCTAGAAAAGCCTGAGGACTTATTGAGAGTTATTCAACAGCAAGACACCTTTGTTTAAATTGAGACCTCAACCAATGAAATAAAAAAAAATTAAATTAATAAAAAAATACTTGCCCTGAAAGGCTAGAGTTGGTTTCAGAAATTAAGAGCTGTCACTTTAAACTAATCTCCCCTTCATGGGCCCTGCTCCTCAGCCTGCCCTAGCCCTGGCAGAGGAATTGGGGATATTTTAAAGTGACAGTTTTAAACAACCTCGGTGTGCACAGTGCAATCATTTTTTACGTGGAGGCCTCCTGGGCTCATGCTGAGGGGCTCTGCAGGATCCAATCTTCCTCCATAAATCTGTATGAGGCCCCATGTTGCCTGGCAGCCACAAGCAAGGAGATTGCCAAGAGAGGTGTAGAGGAGGTCCCTGAAGCAGGGGTTACTGCAGAGAGAACTAAGGGTTGTGGAAGTAGCAGACAGGGGTCAGGGTATACGATACTTTGGGGACTATACTTGCCTAGATGCTGGGCTCCATTTCGCACCAGCTTCCTTCAGGAAATGGTGCCAGAGGCCATGCCATCCTTTTGTGATCTCGATTTCCCTTTTCTCTGGGACTAGTTACCAACACTTTCAGTGACACACAATAATCTACCACTCAGTAAGCGAGCATAGCATCCCCAAAGCAAAGGAGAAAAAGATTTGCTTCTATCAGGCTAGGCAAAACCCCACGGTATCAAGCCACTAGTCAGAATTTCTAGCAAAATCTATCTATCTATCTATCTATCTATCTATCTATCTATCTATCTATCTAATCTATCCGTCTGTCTTCAGAATCCCTATTTCTACCTATTTATATCAGAGATCTAGAGTTAAAAGTTATTTCGGAAGACATCTAGTTCAACTTTCTCATTTTGAAGTTTATGAATCGAGGGAGAGAAGTTACATGACTTGTCCAAGGTGACATATATACTAAGTGACAGGTGGGATTCAAACCAAGTCCTCTGACTTCAAATACAACTCACTTTACACTGTATTATAAGCCATTGTATAGACATTGACCACATTGTATAGGAGTATATTCATTTATTGGCTGAATGAAGCCAAGGAGTCTGACTCTCAAGGACACCCAACTTCAGTCTTTGTCTACAACTACAACCTATGCTTCTCTTTTCCCTCCTGTCTAAAGAAGTCTTATGTAGCATGTATGCACAGTCTTTTCTTTTTTTAAACCTGTTTTTGTTTTTAATATTTCCTCATTGTTTCTGCCTGCCTTGATTTGGGGAAACAAACAAATAGTCATGTTGAGACAGGAGAATATACTATTCATAAACTTCTTGGCTTTTGATCCTTGGGAACATTCATCTTTGTGGTCAACGTAGAGCCCAGCCCAAAGAACAAAGGGATGTTGACTTTATGCCAGCTCTAAAATTCTGTGAGTCTATGAGCAATTCTCAGCTGCTAGCTGTGCCTGGTGACTACTAATATATTTAAACTTTCTGTATTAAAGATCTCAGCAGCCTCTCTCCAGAGGAAATTACTTCTCCAATTCACGCCAGCCAGGTGCCCTCTTGAGACATGTGAGGCTCATGTCCCTAGCTAAAGAATATTCCCTTTTCAAACTAGAAGAGGGAGATGGTGGTACATAGGTCTTTTACTGGAAATAGATGCATTTATGAATTTCAACATCCTATTAGTGGTGATGATCTGACAAAAGTCTCAAGAGAGTGGAGATATTTGGGAATATAACTGACAGATGATTGTGTTGTAAGAAGGAATGTGGAGTACAGAGTGTCTCCAGAAAAACTACTATTGAGGCTAGATGAGACATGATTAAGATTCAGGGATCAGATCAGTACTGAATGGTCAGACTTTTCTTTTGTTCATCCCATTGTAGTAGATACCACTTTCATGAGGGATTCCCCCAATGAACTTCAAATGATTAATTTGGAGGCTAGTAAAATTCAGATGGTGTGTGAATGTGTAGTGCTGAAAGACAGCACCCATGACTCATGCTTTCAGTCTCCTTGAAAGCGTTTGGAGCTGACACAGACAGATCAGCCAAGTTAAATTTCTTTTTCTCAGATATAATAATTTAACTGGAATTGATAAAATGAAATATATTTTGGAACTGCTATCTATCCCTGGGAGATTGGATCATGACAGGAATATATTGAGTTATGAATGTCTAAATGTCATACTTAATATCCAAGGGATTTTGTCTTTCCTGGCACCTGATTGGCTATGTAGACCATTGTCATTAACTGCACTGATCAGGAGTCCTCTGGGATTGGTTGCCTGTTTATCCAATATTATTTCTAAGCAGTCAGTTACCTTGAACTTTATTGGCTATAATGCCCTCCCAAGTCCCATTCATAAGGGATGAATTGAATTGGTCCCATTAGCTCAGTTTCAGTGGCAATGAAAAGGTAATGGATTTTAGGTTTGTGTGTGGTTTAATTTAGATGTTAAAATATTGCATATGATTAACCTACATAACTCAATGACAACTTATGCAAGGAATGGAGATTGGATTTAGGGAAGAAACTGAAAGTAGTTTCTGGGCATTGATAATCTCCACTTAAATGCAGAAGAGGAGGAGGAAGAAGAGGAAAAAGGAGAAGGAAAAGAAGATTAATGATGATGATGATAAATCAGTGAAGTACAGATAAAGAAATGCTGAATTTGGAGTCAGAGGACCTGGGTTCAAATCTTTGAACAAGTAAAAAAAAAAACACCTGTCTGGGCCTCAGTTTCTTCAATTTTGATGACCCCAAAGATCTCTAAATCCCCAAAATCAATGATCTTGTGACAAATATTATGCGCAATATAACATGGGAAAAGCAAAATATTTCTTTCTATCCCAGGCAACTCTCTAAGACTCTTATAAAAAAAGGTATGAACTTAGCAAGCAGCTAGGTGATGCAGAGCTGGCCCTAGAGTCAGGAAGTCTCATTTTCCTGGGTTCAAATCTGACCTCAGGCACTGATTGGCTGTGTGACCCTGGACAAGTCACTTAACCCTATTTGCCTCAGTTTCCTCATCTGTAAAATGAGCTAGAGAAGGAAATGGCAAGCTGTTCCAGTATCTTTGCCAAAATAAAAACCCAGTGTGATCGAGGAGTTAGACATGACTGAAAAATCATGATCTTAGATCTATATTAATAAAGGGAGTTTTTCAAGCCCAGAGTTCTCTGCACTGATGAAATAACATGTTTGAAAACACACACACAAACACATGTGCACATATGTACATGCACATACTTCAATGCAATCACTTAAGGAGAAGAAAGTACTAGATTCAGGTGAAATCTTTCAAGGTTTCAGGTAATTTTGTTGGGGATGGAATTTGTCCATTGTCCAAATGTCTGTACTGACCATGATATTATCCCTTCCTTCTCCTTCCAATATTATCAGGGACAACTAGGGTGGGTGAAGGGCAGAGAAGCTTTGCTCCTGGCTGGTGACCAAGACACTTATAGCATCATAAGGACAGAAATGAACTTAAGAGATTATTTACCCCATATTCTAAGTAAAAATTGCTCATTTCTAAATTATTTTCACTATCCAATTTTAAAAAGACACTATAACCCACCACAATGACCCATCTCCATGTCTAATACCCCATCATTAGGAATACCCCACCTTATGTCAGGCTGAAATCCCTCAAACTGCACATTTTGTGTCTCTGTCATCTGTTTGTGTCCCCAGTGAGAACTGCAAATACTATCTTCTCTATATTATTATAAATCAGAACAATTTTTCTGTAGTTGCTATGGTTCCGTGAGCTCACCCTTCCATACCCTTCTCTGAGCATACCCTACTGTACACATGAAAATGAAGATGTTTTTCCTGAACGTCAGAACAGCTCCACTCAGTTATCTTATAAATGGAACTGAACTTTGTTCAAGTTGGGTCTCTTTGCATTCTGTCACAATGAGAGGAGCAGAGAACATTCAGTATGAATATCTCCCACAGGCAAGCAAGCATATAATTGACAATGGATGGGAGAATATTTACCACTGTGAATGTATGCAAACCAGACTGAATTACTATTACTGGCATTATTATAGCAAGAATAACATTCATTTATATAACATTTTATATTTCTAAAATGCTTCATGATCATTTAATTAAGTACTCAGTTGTTAACCTACCACCTACATAGAGGTGGTTGAAAAAGTTTATTTTAACTCATTAGAAGTGGAGTCCTTAGGGAATTCTCATCTCTTAATTCAGAATAGAGGTACAGGTGAGGGTCGAATGTGGAAGTGGGGGGACATAGATGGGTTACAAAACAGAGTAAGCATTGCTACCTAAAATGCTAGGTATGCATAACAATACAATTCTCTCTGGACTCTGTAAATCAAAAGTTAATTATTGGGAGGGACCCATTTGTATTTTTATTGCTCTATTTACATTTTATGGAACCATCTGGTCCCATTAATATGTTCAAAGTCAGTTTAGTTTTACTTGGAAATTTACAGCAATAGACAAGGATGCTTCTCCTTCAAATGGGAAAGGCCATAGACATTGAATCAGGGTGGGGTAGGAGAACAGTGGAGGTAAACTGAGTGGGTAAAACTTTGGTATTTGTAGCAGTGATAACCTAAGAACCATCCTTATGGGCTCTGTGGTGGGAAGTCATGAGATCAGTGGTTTAGAGCTGGAAAGGGACCTTGGGGATCAAGCATCTGGTCCAGTGCCGACTCCCTCAGTTTACTCATAAGGATTCTAAGGGTCAGAGACAGTATGAGGGCCCATAGCTTATTTCCTTCCTTCCACCTCCTTTTCTTTTCCCATAAGGATAGTAAGTAATGGAGCTGGAATTCTAAGCTAGGTTTTCTGACTCCAAATCCAGCATCACTTCCACTCCAACATACCTCTTGGGGAAAAAAGGGGGAGTTGCTGTGGCATCCCATTTGCAAGTCTAGTCACTTGGAGGATGCCCTGGTGTTTTGAGCTAAAGGATAATCTGGATCTTTGGGATGCTGATAGCTTGTTATGAGCCATATAGTGACAGGTTGAAGAACAGTGAAACAAGTACCCAGCTGCCCTTTCCAGGCATTGAACTATAATGAAACACTCCAAGATATTACTATCTCCTGCCAGTCCCATCTGTGGGAACATCCCAAGGGTAGCACACATGGATGGAGCATACAAGCCACCTTGTTTTCCTCCTCTTGTTCAGCATCCCTAGGACACAGCTAAATGGTCTTCCCTCCAAGATACTGCTTGGGAGTATGGTGACCTGCTTTTGGCCATCTTTGGCACTGGAATGAATGGTAATGTGGTACTTACACACATCAGATTCCAGCCCAAAGTGAGCAGCTGCTAGAGGATTACAAAAAGAGTTGGATCTCCTAGTTTTCATTTTAAATGTTATCTCAGCTGGGCAGTTCTTACAACCAACTCCCTCCCCTCCACCCCTGCCACTGTCCCCCAAAATTCCCAATCCAAAAGCATGGTCTGTGAGGAGTACACATTAACTGAAATGAAGCTTCCTTCTTCCATTGGTGGTTTTCCCAGACCAAGCTGGTCTGGCTTAACACTTGGATGCTAATGGCAGGTGCTGGTGGGTCCGATTTGGCAGAGGGACAGCCTGCTAAATCGAAGAGGCAAGGGTTAATGTCCTTCAGCTCCATTTCTGGGCAAGCTCCACATGGCTGCATAGATAGGTGGAGTGAGTGGGGGTGCATCATCTGGTGCTGCAGAAACATCTTTCTTTCTGATACAGACAAACTCGCACTTCATAACTGTCTCCAATCATCCCCTGCTGGTTTCAGGAACACAAAACAAAACCCTTTATTGATTCTACTGAAAAAGAATCCTTGTTTCCTTTTTCTAAGTGCTCCCCTGCTGCTGCTTCCCTGTGACCCCCTGCCCCTTCTCCTCCTCCAACTTTTTTCTCCCCTACAAGATATGAATCAAAGAGGTTCAGAAACTGTGAACAAAAGCCCTAAGTTGACCTAACCAGATCAGCTAAGAGGTATAGTAGTGGTTTGTATTAGGGATGCAGTTGGAAGAGGGCATAGATACCTTGAGTTACAGACAATATTTTTTTCTTTGCTTTTTTTAAATCCTCTCCTCATTTTTTCCCTCCTCTTCCTCTACCTTTTTATCTCTTCCATCCTCTTCTTCATCAATCAGTCAACAAGAATTTATTGATGTGCTAATCACTGCGCTAGGCAATGAGAATACAAATAATAAGAGCAAGTTCTAGGCAACCTCAGGCAGTTGGTGGTACAGTGGATGGAGTGTGGGATCTGGAGTCAAGACAACCTGAGTTCAGATTTGCCCACAGACATGTCATAGTTTTATGACCCTGGACAAACCACTTAACCTCTGTTGCCTCAGTTTCCTCTATTGTAACATGGAGATAATAGCACCTATCTTTCAGGGTTAATAAGATTATTTTTAAAAGTGCTAAGCACAGGGCTTGGCACATTGTAGGTGCTTATAGATACTTATTTCCCCACCCAAGGAGCTTACCTTCTAACTGGGGAGAAAACCAATACATGAATGAGTATATGCAGAAATATATGTGTGTGCGTGGGTGTGTGTTTAATTACAAAGTAATTAAATGCTAGGAAGTTGGGATGGAGGGCACACATAGCAGTCAAGTTTTTAAGCTGTGTTTTGAAGGAAGAGAGGGAGTCAGAGAGTAGATGTGAGGAAGAAGTGTGTACCCAGTATGTGAATCAAAGGCACATAGACTGAGGATATATTGTCTTGTCTGAGGAACTAAAAGAAGATCAGTATGATTGGATAACAGAATTCAAAGAAGTAATGTGCAATGAGGATGGAAAGACAGGCTGGGGCCAGGATGTCAATCATTTTAAAAGCTAAACAGATCAGTTTTCATGTGATCCTAGAGAAGTAGGGAGTCAACTTCATAGTGGGGAAGTGACAGTGTTAGATCTATGCTTAAGGAAAATATTAATTTTATTATCACATTTAATTATTATCGATAAATTATTAAAATTGTATAAATAATTATGTTACCATATATAATTATATGTTAATATATAAAATCATATAGTCATATTTAATTATAAATTTTATATAATTATAATTATATGATTACAAATTATAATAATTATATATAATTATAAATGTTTAAATATTTAATTATTAGATTTTATTAGCAGTGTGTAGGGTGGACTGGATTGAGGAGGAAACTGAGGTAAGGAGAGCAATTAGGAAGTTGTTACAATAATTTAGGTGAGATGTGAAGATGTCTGAAACAAAGGAAGCAACTGAGTGAGTAGGTTAGGAGAAATGGGATCAGGTGCCCACAATAGAAATGATAAGATCTGTCAACGAATTGGATTTGTGAGATGAAAGACAATGAGAAATCCAGGAAAATGTCAAGGTTGAGAACTTGGGAGGCTGGAAGAATGGTGGTGCCTTCATAGAAACTGAGTTTGTTATTAATGCCACAGGGTTAGCTTTGAATGACTAAGATTGAATCCAGACTTAATTTCAGGATCTCATTTTCCATATATAAAACTAGATCATTGGATCAGATGATCTCAGAGTTCTCACTGAACTCTTAGAACATTCTATAATTCTCCGACTTGATAGGTATGGAGTGGGACCAACCTCATCTCAAATGAAGGTCTTCCTTTGTCTGTTATGCTTGAATTTATCGAGGTAGGGGAAGATTTAGTTCCCTGTAGGAAACCCAAGCTCCCAAAGTGTGTCAATGGAGTGGGAAGGAGGGAAGAAGAAACAGCAAAGCCAGAGTTCATATTAATATTTAAAGCATAGTCTAGTCTATCCCCTCTTTCTCTTCCTGTCATTTCATAGCCCATGTTTGATTAATGACAGGCATGTCCGGTCTTAGCAATGTCCCCTTCTCTTACCTCTACACCCCCTAACTTAATCCCCTCCTTGCCCATCCTAATTCTCTCTTTTTTGCATCTATTTTTAAATATAAACTGCTGATGCAAATGTCCAAAATAAATTATGCTGAATAATAGATGAAGACAGCTGCATAATTTATAATGCTGGAGGACCAAGCAGAGATGTACCAGCTGCTCTCACCCCAATGTCCCCTTCCTGGCCTCACACCACAACCTGTCTGCACTTAGGTGTTGGACAGTTGGGACAAGCTGGCCTAGTCAGATTGGAAGTTCATATGCATTCTTTGTGTGTGCTGATGTAGTATAGAATACTTAAGTCTCTTGTTTTGGTATATAAGTGGCTTCAGTTGCTCAGCATTGGGTTAAGTAATTCCTGTGCTTTGAAACCCTTGGTTGGACACAATTAAGTCTTAGGATCAAAGAATGTTGGAATTAGAACAGTATCTATTCCAGCTTCTTTGACAGAGAAAAGAACTGAGGCCCAGGGAGATGAAGTGCCCTGGCTGGTAATGGTTGGTGAGGGGAAGAATTTGGAGTAGAAGCCAAGGTCTTTTGATCAGGATTCAAACAATCTTTGTATTAAACTACAGCGTCTTAAAATGACTGCCTGAAATATGGTATAACCATGTTGTTTCTTTCCCTTTTCAGTATTTGTGATATAGATTCCAACTTGTTCCATTTCTTTTATTGCTTCATTGTCAGAGGGGAGGCATTCTTGCCTAGCAGATGAATGTTGGATTTGCAATCCAGAAGATCTGACTCAAATCTCTCTCAGTTACCCACTTACCTGTGTGACCTCTGAACCTCAATTTTTCCATCTGAGAAATGGGGATGATAACAGTTCCCATCTCACAGGGTTATTGTGAGGATCCGATGAGAGCTTGTCTGTTAACCACATGTGAATGTCAGCCTTGCTGTCCACTTGATAGGGTAACATAGCTATTTTCCCCATGTAGAATATCATAACTGGTACCTTCTCTGTTCTCATGATCAGTTCTCATTTTTGGATATGGAATCAGTGGAAGAGTTCAAAGAAAACAAGGTAGCCTCTGCTTGAGAAATGCAGGGAACCTCTGTCCTGGGGCCATTATCCATGGAATGATTTGTGGACATCTCTCCAGGGTTTCTGAGCTATAAATAGATTTCCATTGGTCATGGGAAATTGCAGTTGGTTGGGAGGCAATAAACAGGTCTTTTGGTTGGACAGATAGGGAGGACTCTTTTAAGTTTTGTAGTCCATCAAAGTCAGTTCTGCTCACACAAGACATGTTCAGAAGAGGAAAACATTAGCTATTTTTCCTGGTGCTTGGTGTCTGATTTGATACCTGAGAATTGTGAAACAACTTGAATTGCAGCGTCAGTCTGATTGGCTAACAGAGAATCAGAATTGTGGAATTGTGCGATGAAATTCACGCAGGTCAAAACTCATTAGCCAAAGCGTTAAAACAGCATTCCATAACATTGCAGCATCTCCCTGCAGACACCAGAGCTCAGCTGAGTTCTCTTCACACTTCACTATTCTCCAGAGGTGGATGTGATGCATCTTCCTTTACCCCTCCTTCCTCATTCAAATCACAGATCATCGCAGTGTCTTTGCACATGGGGACAGTTGACTGTCTCACTAATATGACCTTGGGAGTTAGGGATACAGGAAAAAAATAAGAGATTGTTGCATTATCCCATGAGTAAGAAATGTTTTTAAAAATGTGAAACCCTTCAAATGAGAAATCTGTTGCTTCCTTGACACTGTGAGACTAGTAATACAAGCAAATTCAATTCATTTTTAAAATTTCCAAAATCTTTCTTTGTAGAAAACTCAAAACTTTGCATCTGCAACTCACACCGGGCTCTGCTTAGTTTGACCCAACTGGACATTTGTCTCAAACAGGGCACCCTCAGTTGGTTCCTCTCAGTTTTCAGTTTTTTTATTGTCTTTCTCCATTAGATTGTAAGTTTCTTGAGGTCAGGGACATTTTTCTTGTGCTTAGCATAATGTCTGATATACAGTAAGTGCTTAATAAATATTTATTGAAATTGTTTGCTGAAGTGACCTTTGGGAGATGTCTTCTTTCTCACCAGAATGATAGACCATCTCTACACACTGGAGTGGCCTTATATTATCCACAAGAATACAGCAAAACTATCTGGAGATAGATGGTAGACTGTGTTGTTAGGGCCATCAAACCTCATTCTCCAATCTTGCATTCCAGTCCCAACCTGGGGACCCTGTGCTTTAGACTGGTGGGAATTCACTATATCTAGGAACACTCAGACCAGCCATCATATACCTTGGCTATCTTTCCTGTCTTAGTCTTCTCCCTTATTCTATCTCTTGCCTAGGAACAGTACTCAAGTCAGTACTACCACTCTTAGAAAGGTCTTGTCAGTCAATTTCCCTATGACTCTATTGATCATCCCTATGATTTCCAAAAACAAATTATACTTCTGTGGCCATACTTTTCCTAACCACAGGCCCAGTGAAGCATAGGTTCTGGCACAGAGTGAAAGTTTCATAAATACTTATTCATTTGTTAAGTAAAAAATTAAGTAATATGAAACTGAAACATTTGTTGTAAACCAGCTTGCCTTCTGGGATAACTAACCTCTCAGATTTAGTTCCCTTGTAGATAGGACTTAATATCCCTGGATTCTCATGGGAGATGGTCCTCCTCTCATACCTCATCACCTCTTCATTACATAGTTGTTCCCTCATTGATAATGAGACTAGAGATCTCTTATTTCTTATCAGAGGCACCACCATGGGATGTTATATAGAGGAACTGGTGAAAGAGTAAATGGGAATTGGGAATAGCTATATGTACTCCAGAGGACTTTCTGGATATTTTGGAATAGGTCTGTGCTCTTAAAAAAAAGGGAGGAAGGGAGGGAGGGAGGGGAGGAGGAAGGAAGGAAGGAAGGAAGGAAGAAAAAGGAAGAGTGTGCAGGCACTGAAGATCATTTTATAATGACTTCAGAGGCTCATTTCCGACAGAAAGATGGAAGGGGGCAATATAACTGTGAGATTACTTCACCACAATTGCACATCTGTGACTCACCACTGAGGCCCAGGGATCTTCCATCGTTAAGCTGAGAAACCAGATGGAACTTGTCTTATTTTGGATTTGTATACAGACCTCAGACTGGGCCAGGGTCCTCTGGGTTTTAGGGACCTTCACACATTTAGAACCAGCTGTATCTGCCTTCAGGTTTGGGATTTAAAAAGAGACAGAGAGGAACATAGAAAGAGACAGAGAATTTTAAATTGAATTTGGAATTTAAGTGGGGAAGTGTTTCTAAGAAGACGGATTTGAATGACCTTATTCGATGATAATGATGATGATAGTAGCTAATATTTATAAAGCACTTACTATGTGTCAGGCGCCATGCTAAACACTTTAAGAGTAGATTATGATATTTGATCCTCAAACAACCATGGGAAATACACACACACACACACACACACACACACACACACACATACACACACACACATTTATTTGTAGATAAATAGATCTAGGGATAGATTGATCTATTGATCAGTCTATGTGTATATATGTTGGTGCAGTCATCTGTGTGCATGTACATATATATTATACATCCTACATAATACTGTTGTTGTTGTACAGTTATTTTCAGTTGTATCCAACTCTTAGTGACCCCATTTGGGGTTTTCTTGGCAAAGATACTGGAGTGGTTTGCCATTTCTTTCTCCAGCTCATTTTACAGATGAGGAAACTGAGGCAAACAGGGTTAAATGATTTGCCCAAGGTCTTAGCTATTCCTATATAATATACCATATATTATTTATTTTCATAAAAACAGTAAACATTTATATGAGTTTTTTACTCATAATCTCAAGATGGGAATGAGGTATTCACAACCATCCCAGCCTGACCCTGTACCTTAAGGCAAACAGAAAATATTCACTTTTGGTACTTGCAAGAATTAAAGAGACATGAGATCATAGTATCATAGTTTAGGTATCATAATATCATGTCCAATTCTGTCTCTTCACAACTGAGGAAACTAAAACCCAGAAACATTAAGTGAATTTTGATAAGCACATGCAGATATTAAGTGATGAAAGTGACATTTATCACTGTGCCACCTAGAGGTCTTGTCCTTCCCTCTCTCCTCTCTCTCTCTCTCTCTCTCTCTCTCTCTCTCTCTCTCCCTCTCCCCCCTCCTCTCCTCTCCTCTCCTCTCCTCTCCTCTTCTCTTCTCTTCTCTCTCTCTCTCTCTATCCCTCTCTCCCTCTCCTCCTCTCCCCTCTCTCTCCTTTCTGTCTCTTTCTTTCCAGAAGCAGTTTGAATCTCTGCTTTTAACAAAGAAAGGCAGTTAATTGGAACCAATTTGCACAGCAGGCATGTAAGACAGTGTATACAACATTCCATATCCAAAATATGCCACCTCTCTACCAAAAGGAGGGAAATGTATAATGTATTTCATTAACTATTTTCTGTTATTGACCTAGAATCTCTTTAATAAACTTAGGAGGTTTTTGTCCTTGAAAAACAGATATATTTGAGGAAGAGAAGCATTTGTTTTACCCAACAGAATATGTGTGGTCTTTTTCTGCCCTTTGTAAATTCTCCTCCCACACTCCTGGGGGAAAATACGAGGAAGCCTTGGAATCTTAGGTGAAAGGAAAATTGAATCTTCCTTGCTCCCTCTCCCCACATCAATTTCAGGAGCTGCTTTGTAGGGAAAAGAAGAATATCTGGGTGTTTTGAGTACTGTAATCCCTGATTTCTTTCTCTAAATGTACTTTCCTTTTTTTTTAACACTTTTATCACAAATCCCATGTTTAATATACAAAAGTAGCCTTAATTCCTAATCAGACTTGTACCCACTCCTTCTCTAACTGGATAAAACCATTGTTTCCCTCTCTTTTCCTTGCCGGGTTCCTCATCTGTCCTAGGAGAGTTTCCACAGGAACTCGGTGATACAATGTGGACTCAACCTGCTTTCCCATGAGCTGAAGTCAACAAAAGCCAGACCAAGTGCCAAGCTGGGGCTAGTAGTGTTTACCTCCTTAGCTGGGAAGAGTCCCCAGTTGGAAAGGATGGAGGTGATATTTCATTTAAATGTATTATCATAATCTCTCAAGAATACAGAAGAATATTTAACAAATAAAATTAATGCAAGTGCCATAGACTACCAGGGCACTAATGATATGAGCAATTTGGATATGTCTAGCCTAGCTCCCCATCAAAAGACAGATTCTTCTGAGAGTGGACAAAGACTTTTATCGTTACCAGTAATTAACATTTATTGTTCTCTCACTGTATGCACCATGTGGTATTTGACACTGAATATGGAAATAAATACAAGACAAGCATCATCCCTGATTCCTTCAGTCAGGGACTATCCTTTGCCTCTTTTTTGTATGCCCAGTAATTAGCACAATATTTGGCACATAGGAGGTACTTAACATTTATAAAAAGTTGATTGATGATGCTCCTATAGTATGGATACAACAGGGTATACCTACCCAGAACAAGGAGGTTAATATATCAGTGGAGGGGGAAAATGTGGGAAGAAGACCTAAAATAAATAAATAAAAATTAAAAAAATAAGTCCAAGGTTCAAATCTCAATTCTGAGATTTCACTCTTCTGGTCCTCAGTTTCCTCAATGGTAAAATGAGGTGTTTGCCCAGTATTGTTTCTAAACTTCCTTTGCATTCTACCATGATGTGATTCTTTTGTGCTGTGACAACTACAGGTGAATTTGAACAAATCACCTCATCTCTCTACCTCTCAATTGTAACTGTCACATGAAGATGGCATTTACACTATACTTTGTAAATTGTAAAGTTCAAAAGAAATGGGAGATTTCTAGATAATATATGGAAGAATGAGAATGGGAAATGATATCAATAACAATAGAAGCAGTAACAACCCTCTCAGATTTCTATACCACTGCTAGATCTATACTCCAAATACATCCAGAAAAAAAGGGGAAAGGACCTATTTATACAAATTATTTATAGCAATTCTTTTTGTGGTGGCTAAGAACTGGGAATCAAAAGGATGTCCATCAATTGGGGGGGGTGGCCAAACAAGATATGGTGCATGATTGTAGTGGAATAATATCGAGCTATAAGAAATGACAAGCAGGGTGATTTCAGAAAAGCCTGGAAAGACTTACATAAACTGAAGCATGGTGAAGTTAACAGAACCATAAGAACCGTTTGCTGAAGAACTGTGAATGACTTAGCTATTCTCAGTAATACAACGACCTAAGACAATCCCAAAGGACTAATGGTGAAGCATACTATCTGCCTCCAGAGAAATTAATATTGATTGAATACAGACTGAAGTATGCTATATTTCTTCCTTCCTTCCTTCCTTCCTTTTGATTCTTCTTGCAAAAAATTACTAATAAAATCATTTTTACATAATTGCACATGTATAAAATATATCTGATTGCTTACTATCTCAGGGAGAGAGGAATGGAATTTGGAACTCAAAGTCTTAAATAAAAATGTCAAAAAAATTAAAAAATAATTGGGAGGAAGAGATGAATAAATCTCTCTTAATGTATAAAAATGGCTCAAAATTTACAAATGTATTCCTATACAATGCTAAGAGGAAGGTAGGCAGAGTATTCTTGTGACCATTTTATAGATCAGACGTTTTACAGATGAGAACTATAGTTTAGAAATGTGGTCCCTTCACATCTGCCCCAGACACATTGCTGGTCAACGGGAAAAATCACAGAGACAACTATTACATCAGGAAAGATACTTTTTGACTGGACTGCTGGGCTTTAGGATTCTATTTTAATTCTATTCAACATCTCTGTACAAGTTTTCAACTGTGTTACCAGTGACATAGACTCTTGAAGTGGGTACTTGTTCCAAAGGTCTCAGAGACAAATTCTGCGTTTGACATTCATAACCTGTATTATAATTCTACACCAGAGCAAATCTGGAGAGAAACTTGGAATCCTAACTAACCCCAAGTACTTTGCTCAAACCCCAGGTAGACTTCTATTTTCAGCCCTGCTCTGAACTTCCACATTCATTTGGTTGCTCTAAGGGCAGACTTTCTACTTGATTAGGTTTTATAGAGTACTTTTCCCCTGATGCCCTTACAGATATATCCTGGCCTCCTAAAGAAAGTCTTGTTATGTCCCCATTCCCTTTCTACCTGAAAACATTGTATTTTAGCACAGATGATAACTTGCTGTCTCACAAAGGTCTTTTTGCTTTGGTTTTTAGCAGCTGCCTCTTGACTTGATTCCAATTTGGATTACACCAAGGCTAAAATGTTATGTGATTTGTCCTTTCCTAAATATAAGGATAATAGAAAACACAACAAGCAAAAAGAAATTCCCATTCCATTTGGACAAGCCCCCAGTCCAAAGGGATTATTCCCAGACCCCTTTCATAGGAAACCAGTCTAGAGTGAAGTCCCCCAGATGATGAAAAGCTGTTGTTGAACTTCTGCCAGAAAGTCCACAGGGCTCTATGCAATTCTTTTCTCTGCCCTCCTTCTGTCTCCTCTGAGATGGGTTGTGAGAAGGCTTCACTGAACAAGATAATGTAAAAGGCACTGACCCCCTCCACTCCCACCCCCAGAGCACTGTGAGTTTGGCACCATTCACTCACCCCTCTAAACCTTGCTCTTCTTTATTTCTTCCTGATTCTGACTCACTCATTCTCTCCTTTCTCTCTTTCTCTCTGTCTCTCTCTTTCTCTCTCCTTTGTATTTATCCCTTCCTTTTTTCTTTGTACCTTCCTTCCTTCTTTCCTTCCTTCCTTCCTTTCTCCCTCCCTCCCTTCCTTCCTTTTCCATCTCACCCAGACTGGAAAGTGAAATGGCTATTCAAACATAGGCCCAATTCCACTACTGATTCAAAAGTTTTGAAATACTCTGTTCCTGATCTGAGAGGATTCACCACTCCTTAAACAACCTGAAAGCCTCATGGTCCTAGAAGCTCACCATATTAATACAAAATACAGGATGACCAATCAGTATAGCTTTCTTCAACTCAGAACTCCTGAGCTCAAGAGATATCCCAGTCTCAACTTCCCTAATAAAGGAGATTATAGGCATGTGCCACAAAATGTATAGGCTCTTACTTTCTATTCAGAATCTTCTTGGGAACTTTGGAGATGTGCTCAGCCTAGACATGAAATGGGTCAGTTTTGACTCACTTAAACCCTTTAAAGTTCTTGGAAAGGATTCTGTCTTCCAGCATACATATATTCTAAACATATCTTTGTTTTGTAGGAGATAAAAGTACCTTAATAATGAGACTATAAAATGGGCTTTTGGCATGCTGATTTTATGATGAGTTGCCAAGCTGTTCCCTGAAATAAAAACCCATCTTTTTAGCAGCAATATTCTAATAGTGATACTATATCACCATGGGTTGTAGAATGCCACAATCTCTGAAGAAACAAAATGAAGAGCAACCAAAAGGCACTGAGGAGATATCTGCTGGATGTAAATAAGCTTATTTATATACATAAGTCACATATTCCCAATGAAAACACACACAAAACGTACTGTAAAATATATCATCCAAAAGGAGATGATCAAAAAGGAAGTGGTTTAGTCATATAGTTCAAGTACCTGGAAATGGAGAGACAGCTTCACTGGTAGGTATGTAATTTATAACAACAGCAATAACAATTTTATTAATAACTTTTATTTTTATATCACCTTTGCTTCTTAATTGATCCCTCCCTACTCCACTACCCAATAAGTCATCGTTTGTATGACTAAATGAAAAAGCATATATTAAGCACATATTGCATACCAAGAACTGAGCTCTAAAAATATAAATATAAAATCAGGGACAGCTCCTGACCTCAAAGAACCTACATTTTAATAGGGGTGAAAACACATACAGAAGTATTGTGGCTAGGGAGGAGTATTTTGGTTTGGAAAGTAACAGAAAAGTAAGTGGAGCCAAAGGGGTATTACACTGAAATATCCTTTCCATTAGCAATGGCAGTACTGATCTAACTATAGTTCCAGAATTGGAAATGGGAGACTGGGAGAGGAAGAAGATTAGAGGGTGTACTTGAGATGGCAAAGTGCCTGGTGGAGTAAATAAAACATATATTAAGTGTTTCAATGTGTCAGGCAAAGTGCCCTGAGGGTACAAATACAAGCAAATAAGACAGTTTCTACCCTCAAGGAACTTATATTAGGCAAAACCAACAGATACAAGGGAACTAGAAAATGAAGGGAGGTAGGGATGAGTGTATCTGTAAAGGGACAAGACAGTAAACAAGGAGCAGATGAAGTTCAGAGAAGGAGTCCAGGCATGAATAAAGTTAAGCATGTCTAGAATAATTCCTGAAATGGTTGTCCTGAGAACTGAGTCCATCAGAGGAGCTAAGCCTTGGGTCAGAGGTTTCTCCAAGGTGGGACAAGAAGGCAAGGAAGAGGAAGAAGAAGAAAAGAAGAGAAAGAGATGTCTGGAGGGAGGATCCAGGAGTGAATAGGGCAATAAAGTGAAGCATAGCTGGAACTAACCTAGGTACTGAGGGTCAGATGAAGCCCTCACCCTGATCCTCAACCTTGTAACAAAGAATAAAAGAGAAAGAAGAAAAGGTCGCTCATATAAAATAAGCTGTTGTAAACACAATCTTCTATGAGTTCTCAAATTCTGTAAAGAGAAGGAAATTCATTTTCTTCTTTAGGAACAAGTTTGGTCGTTATAATTATGCAGATATACATGTAATGATAAAACACCTAAAGGCAAACCTCCAGCACTATGGGCGGATTTCCTTTGATGAGGTTGTAGGAAGACGTGAGCAAGGAGCAGCACAAGATGAGAGGGTATAGATACTTCTGATTTTGACTTCCACAAGAAGACTTTCCTGATTCCCCTTTTCTAGTGTCTCTCCTCTATTGCTTATCTCCATTTTATCACATATACAGATGGATATAAATTTACATAGATATCTATATCTATAGCTTGCTTGTATAGAGGTGTTTGCATATTGTCTCCTCCACTAGATATCCAGAGATCCTTGGGACGAGCTTTAATCAATCAATCAACCAATAAACATTTATCAAGTGCCTACTATATGCTAGGCACTGTGCTAAGTGCTTAGAATGCAAAAAGAGGCAAAAGATAGCCCTTACCCTGAAGAAGTTTACAATCTAATGGGGGAGAAAGCATTCAAACATGTATAAAGTAAACTATATACAGATTAAATAAGAAATAATTAACAAAGGAGAGGCATTAGAATTAAGAGAGGTTGGGGAAGTCAAGAATATCAAAGGAATAAATATAAGGAAAAATGAAGCAGGCAGCTTAAGAGTTCATGTTTTGTCATTCAGTTATGTTTGAGTCTGTTATCCTGTAGATCATAACAAACCACTGCTGTCCATGAAGTTTTCTTGGCAAAAATACTAGGATGGTTTACTATTTTCTTCTTCAGTGGATTAAGGGAAACAGAGGTTAAATGATTTGCCCTGGGTTACACAGATAGTAAGTATCTCAGACTGGATTTGAACTCAAGTCTTCCTGACTCCAGATCTAGCTCTTTATCCACCAAGCCATATAACTGCTCCCTAACTTAGTAATACCGGATTTCAAATTATATTACAAAGTGGTAATCATCAAAAAAAATATGATATTAGGTAAGAAATAGAGTTGCTGATTTAGTACTGATCAGGTCTGATCAGTTTTTGATCAGAAATAGGTTAATGATTTGATCAGTTAATAATCAGTTGATTAAGGATAAATTAGGTACATAATATATAGAAGCAAATTACCATGATAATCTAGTGTTTGATAAACCCCAAAATTCAAGTTTTGGGAGCAAGAAATCAGTATTCAACAAAAACTGCTGAGAAAACTAGAAAGCAGTCCAGCAGAAATTACACATAGAAATATCTCACACCATATGCCAAGATAAGGTCAAAATGGACATATACTTTTAACATAAAGGGTGATATAAACAAATTAGAGGAACACAAGAAAATTTATCTATAGATAAGGGAATAGTTTATGACCAAAGAAGAGATGCAAAGGACCACAAGTGGTGCTCTCTGAGTTACCACCTTACATTTATAAGATTGGCTAACTCAACAGAAAATAAAAGTGACAGATGTTGGAAGATGTGGAAAAATGTGGAAAATGTGGAAAAGACACTAATACTGTTGGTGGAATTGTGAAGTAGTCCAACAATTCTGAAGAAAACTTGGAACCATACCTAAAAGGCTATAAAACTATGACTCTTTGACCCAATAGTATTACTACTTTATCCCAAAGAGATCAAAGAAAAAAGAAAAGGACTTATATGTACAAAAATATTCATGGCTTCTCTTTTTGTAGTGCTAAAGAACTGAAAATTGAGGGAATGCCCATTAATTGGAAAATGGATGAATAAGTTGTACTACATGGTTGTGATAGAATACTGTTTGCTATAAAAAATGATGGTGATGGTTTAAAAAAGAAACCCTGGGAAGACTTCTATGAACTGATGTAAAGTGAAATGAGCAGAACCAGAATACTGTACGGAGTAACAGTGATGTAATAATGATAATCAGTTGTGAAAGACTTAGTTACTCTGAACAATCAAATGATCCATGACAATTCCAGAGGACTCATGATGAGAAATGGAAACTACATTCAGAGAGAAAACTGATGAAATTTGCAGAGTGAGGCATTTTTAAAGATTTTCTTATTTTTTTGCAGCATGAATAATGTGGAAATGTGTTTTGTATGACTTGACATGTGCAGTTGACATGATATTGCTTGCCTTATCAATGGGCAAGGTAGAGGGCTGGAGGGAAGAAAAGAATTTGTAACTCAAAATAAAAAGTAAGGGGAGTTGGGGAAGGTTTCCTGTAATAGGTGGAAGACAATCCAGAGAGAATGCTGGTAATCTTTTGTCTTTTTATCCCCAGGACTTAACACAATGCCTGATACATAGTAGGCACTTAATAAATGCTTATTGACTGACTAGAGGAAATGCCCTTCTTAATAAAATCAATTCATTGAAGTATTGAAGAAATTTTATGACAAGGAAAGAGCTATTGACAAGCATGGGAACAATAAGCCAGGGAATAACAGTCTGTGTGGGAGGATTGAGTTGGTCTATCTCTGACAATAGATCAAGAAATATAGCCAGTGGGAGTAATGAGTGATGTCAAAAACAAGTTGTAATGTTAATAGGATTTAAGATCTTCCCCACCCATTAATAGGCCACACATGGAGCCCATTGAAGGGAGCTTGCTTAGGGGAATCTTGCTTGTAGGAAGGCTTTTACACCTTTTGCTAATTTCTAATTAGGCACTGAGATATATATATATATATATATATATATATATATATATATATATATATATATATATATATATATATATTATATATATATGTATACACATACACACTCTGAGGTGAAGTTTTACTTTGGGGGCTCACTTAAAAGAAGGATGCTGTGATTTCCTAGTTGTGACTGAGTGGCCATATAATCATAGCTCCCCCAGCTGCTCAGATGTAAAGACTCTCTCAACTCAGGGATGTGTGTGAAGTGTATAGCAGTATTACTTTTATTCAGGCAGTAGCGTCCTGTCTTTATTTCTCTGCTTATATTTTCTCTTAAGTTCAAGGTGCTAACTTTTCCCTTGAACTAGTGAATGTAGTTTAAAAGGGTTGTTGGCCCCTTAAACAATTATCTTTCCTAGAAAAACAAATCCAAGAACCTGTGCTAGCAATTCATCCTGGGTGTGCAAGGGTGCTTGCCTTTACACAAGTGAACAGAAAGATACTATTAAGAAAATGAACATGAGAAACAAAGATGACTTGGTCTGATGGTACGAGCAGCAGTGAGTATCAGGGAGAACATAAATTGTTCAGAAAAAAATCAGTTTATAAAGACTTCAGTGAGGGAAATATACACTGCAAAGACTTAAAAAAATCTTTACCTATGAAAACCAGATTTGTTGAGAAGAAAGAGAGCAAAATCAAAGGGGACTGGGACTTCCAGAACAGAGATAAGGTGACCATAGAGAAGAAAGTCTTGTCCTGGAACTATGAGGTTGTACCTGAAGTTCATTAAGAAAAAAAAGAAAAGAAAATGTTAATTTACTGCAAGATGAGGAGTTAAGAGGTAGGTAACTAATCTGAATAAGGAAATAGATTAGAACTATTAAAAATTCAATTTACATGTTCAACCAAATGGAGCAGTATTTGGGGTCTCTTCTGTGTACCTATATATTACATCTCTGTACAGTGTTTATCATGAGATTTCCTCACATTCTAGTCATTGTTCACTCTAAATGGCTGGTTCTATGTGGGGTATGAATAATATCTACTATGGAGGACTTGGGGCTTAGAAGAAGAAACAGCATTGTGAGGCTGCGGTCTAAATCTAAAAATCTTCCTTTGCCTTTGCATTAAGGCATTGGATATGATCAGGTAAATGTATATTGCTTTCAGTTTGTCGGGTCTCTTGACAATTGCATCACAAATATGCTTCCCAGAGTTGTGTTAGGAAAAAAAATATGTGAACTCATAGTGGGATTTTCCATTGGCAATTACAATACCCAGGACTCCAGTGTATAAGGTGAAGAATGTGGCTAACTTTATGCAGTTACATATGGTTGCATAATATTGAGTTTCCTATTATGTGGGAAGTTCAGTATTCCTATTCCCCTTCCCCTCCTCTTGTCTGTTGTCCTTATCCTTTCCTCTGTCCATCAACAATAAGACCCTGAAGGAATCCAGTAGTGATGAGCAGAGATTACATTCTGAGGAAATGGGGAGACTGAAATGGTCAAAGGATTGGAATCAATCAGGCAGCCAGCTTCATTTAGTGGCTTGTGAAAAGTCTTATTAGGGAAACGCACTGATCCAGAACACTAGCAATCTCCTGGCTGTTCAAGGGGGAGGAGGAGGGAAAGAGAGAGAGTCAGCAATGGGTGTATGTATGTGTGTGTGTGTGTGTGTGTGTGTGTGTGTGTGTGTGTGTGTGTGGTGTGTTTTACTCCCTATTATTAAACAGAGCATAAGTATAAGGTCCCCTGGAGAAAGACCCTGGGAGGAGATCAAGGTAAGAAGTAAAAACAAATAAACAAACAAAAAAAACAGGAAAGGAAGTGGGGATAGTGGTAAAAATTATTTTGGGGCACATTGCATTTGAAACATTTACAGATCTAAATTCTGATGTCAGTACAGTGTAGAGCCATGTGGATGGGAAATTAAAATACAAGCCCTTTAAAAATTGTAGAGCTGGATAGGGGCATGAAATTCATCCATCTCATCCTTCTGTTTTCATGTCTGATCATCACAGTGGGATAAATGTGGTACGGTTCAATTTTTTTTCCAGGGAATGGAATTTCTCATTCTTGCTTTGTTTCTTTTTTTTCTTTCCAGTCTTCTTCAGCATCTCCCTCTCTTCTTCCTTTTACTCTCCCTCTTCTCTTCCCCCTAGTTCTCCCTTTTTCCCTTCCTCTCCCTTCTTATTATCTCTTTCCCTCCCCTTTTCTTCCCTCTACCCCTCTCCCCACCATCTGGAATCATCTCTCATTTGAAACCCTTTTTCAGTTTAACTTCTCATGTTTCCCAACACACAGAGCTAGAAAGGCCCTTCAGAGATCACCTAGTCTGTCCTATTTAGGCCTTTCCCATCAGTAAAATGGTAGAAATATTAAGAGTTATAACTAGCTATTTTTGTGTCCAGGGTCAGTTCTAAGAATTCTGTTTTCACCAGTCTAGAGACAGCACTGGAGATTTGCAGATGAAAGATGCCATAGAAGTACAAGATACTGTAATTATCTATTTATATGCTATGGATACATAATAAGGAGTCCAGAGATTGCCTCATATACAGGGTCTATAGCTGCTCATAAGTAAGGGTAATGTGACACACACACTATATTGGTTCACGGGGATGGGAAAATTAGTTATGTCACTTCTGAAAGCCACTTTACATTCATAGGTCATAAACTGAGAGGAAAAATAACCAAAAGTTTCAGCATTCAATTTGTTTACTCAGAGCAAAACACAACCTCTTAAACTGATGAGAGGAGGGTGGAAGAGATGGGAAAGGCTTTTAGAAGCTCATTTTCAAAGCTCAAAAGGTGTCTAGGACATTAAATAGCTGTTAAAAGCTATATTTGGATAATTTAAGTGTAAATGAATCTGAACTATATGGACTAAATTCCCCTTAAAATACCACAGTCTGAGAAATTAAGGGAAGAGGATTTTAGACACAGTTTGAATTTTATCAAAACTCAAGCATTTAAAAAAGTAATAATTTGAGCTCCCAAACAAAAGCTAAATGTAGCCAGGATTAGCTGTCTCTAATGATAATTCCATTGAAAACTGCAATTCTGTAATAATGATATCTGAATTAAAACAAGTTTATGTGTTTCTATACATATCCACCATGGTATATACATCTAAGATACACTTTAAAACAAATTTTTTATTTTTTTTGGTAATGTTTATTTATTTATTTTTAGTTTTCAACATTCATTTCCATAAAATTTTGAGTTCCAAATTTTCTCCCCATCTGTCCCCTCCCCCCACGCCAAAAACCTGAGCATTCAGATTACCCCTACCACCAATCTGCTCTCCCTTTTAACAGTCCTCTTCCATTATCCCCATCTTCTCTTTTCTCCTGTAGGGCAAGATAAATTTCCATTATCTGTATTTCTTATTTCCAAGTTGTATGCAAAAACAATTCTCAATATTTGTTCCTAAAACTTTGAGTTCCAACTCTTCTTCCTTCCTCTCTCCCCACCTATCCTCACTGAGAAGATAAGCAATTCAATATAGGTTATATACATGTAGTTTTGCAAATGGATTCCTTAATAGTCATGTTGTATAAGACTAACTATGTTGCTCTCCATCCTATCCTGCCCCCATTTCTTCTATTCTCTTTTGACCTTGTGCCTCCCCAAGAGTGTTTACTTTTACTTTTTACTTTGCTCCCTCCTTCCATTTGCCCTCCCTTCCATCATCCCCCACCAACTTTGCTTGTCCCCTTCTCCCCTACTTTCCTGAAGTATAAGATAGATTTTCATACCAAATTGAGTGTGCATGTTATTCCTTCCTTGAGCCAAATGTGATGACAGTAAGCTTCACTTTTCCCCTCTCACCTCCCCCCTTTTCCCCTCCATTGAAAAAGCTTTTCCTTGCCTCTTTTATGAGTGAAATTTTCCCCATTCAATCTCTTCCTTTCTCTTCTCAATATATTCCTCTCTCACCCCTTAATTTTATTTTTTTAGATATGATCCCTTCCTATTCAAGTCACCTTGTGCTTTCTGTCTAAATATATACATATATGTATGTATGTGTGTGTGTGTGTATTCCCTCCAACTACTCAAATTCTGAGAACAGTTTCAAATATTATTTTTCTATGTAGGAATGTAAACAGTTCAACATTAGTAAGTCCCTTATGATTTTTCTTTCCTGTTTACCTTTTCATGCTTCTCTGGATTCTTTTGTTTGAAAGTAAAATTTTCTATTCAGCTCTGGTCTTTCCATCAAGAATGCTTGAAAGTCCTCTGTTTCATTCAATGACTACTTTCTCCCCTGAAGTATTATAATCAGTTTTGCTGCATAGATGATTCTTGGTTTTTATTCTAGTTCCTTTGAATTATAGAATATCATATTCCAAGCCCTTCAATCCCTTAATATAGAAGATGCTAGATCTTGTGTTATCCTGATTGTATTTCCACAATACTCAAATTGTTTCTTTCTGGCTGCTTGAAATATTTTCTCTTTGACCTGGGAACT
This sequence comes from Potorous gilbertii, assembly GCA_028658325.1. NCBI lineage: Eukaryota > Metazoa > Chordata > Mammalia > Diprotodontia > Potoroidae > Potorous > Potorous gilbertii. The sequence continues at coordinate 148,825,336 of CM053771.1, read as the reverse complement.
CTGGAATTTGGCTACAATATTCCTGGGAGTTTCTCTTTTAGCATCGCTTTCAGGAAGTGATTAGTGAATTCTTTCAATATTTATTTTGCTTTCTGATTCTAGAATATCAGGGCAGTTTTCCTTGATAATTTCATGCAAGATGATATCTAAGCTCTTTTTATTGATCATGACTTTCAGGTAGTCCCATAATTTTTAAATTGTCTCTACTGGATCTATTTTCTAGGTCAGTTGTTTTTCCCAATGAGATATTTCACATTATCTTCCATTTTTTCATCTTTTGCTTTTGTTTTATACTTTCTTGGTTTCTCATAAAGTCATTAGCTTCCATCTGCTCCATTCTAATTTTTAAACAACTATTTTCTTCAGTGAGCTTTTAAATCTCCTTTTCTTTTCCATTTGGCTAATTATGCTTTTTAAAGCATTCTTCTCCTCATTGGCTTTTTGGACCTTTTTTTGCCAATTGAGTTAGCTTATTTTTAAAGGTGTTATTTTCTTCAACATTTTTGGGGTCTCCTAGCATGCTGTTGACTTGTTTTTCATGATTTTCTTCCATCGCTTTCATTTCTCTTCCTAATTTTTCCTCCACCTCTCTTACTTGATTTTCAAAATCCTTTTTGAGCTCTTCCATGTCCTGAGACCATTGCATATTTACTTTGGAGGTTTTGGAAGCCTTGACTTTCTCTGAAGGTATGCATTGCTTTTCTCATCTAAAAGGACGGAAGAAAATACCTGTTCACCAAGAAAGGAGCCTTCTATAGTCTTATTTTTTTTCCCCTTTTTGGGGCATTTTCTCAGCCAGTTACTTGACTTTTGAGTCCTTTGTCAAGAAGGTAGTGTATACTCTGGGGACCTGTAAGTTCTCAGTTCCTCCAAGCTGGCACAATCAAGGGAGAGGAGTTTACTCTCCTCCTGGCCTGTACACTGTTCTGGGAGCAATCAAAACTTTTCTGCCCAGAATCTGCGAGTAGAAGAATTCCCTCTCCACAACAACCTGCAACTCTGCCAGGCCAGTGCTCCTCCTCACCCCAGGACCATGCTCAGGGCTGAGGTTCAGATCAATTTTCCCGGAGCTTTAGGCAGAGGACAAGGCCACCATTCAGGGCTGAGACCTAGATTGGTGACTCACTTTCCCCAGGGGCTTTAGGCTGAGGATCTACAAATGAATACTGCTGCTGCTGCCTCCACAGCCACCACTTGGGGATGGGGCTAGGGGGGAAACCTGCTCCCTTCTTGCACAGCTGAAAAAGCCCTCTCACTGACCTTTGAAGTTGTTTTTGGCATTTGTGGGTTGAGGGATCTGAGAACCTCTGCTGCTTCTGGGGATTCCACCTCCAAAGCCTGTTTCAATTCTGTTCCTCCCAGTGCCCTGCAGCTAAGGCTGGGCTGCACTCTGCTCTGCGTCCTATGTGATAGACCTTTCCTGTCAGCCTTCCAGGGTACATTGGGCTGGAAATCTCTTTCACTCTTTCTTTTTGTGGCTTCTGCTGCTCTAGAATTTGTTGAGAGTCATTTTTTACCAGTATTTTATGGGCTGTGGGGTAAAAACTAGTCTATGTGGACTTTTCTATTCCACCATCTTGGCTCTGCCCCTAAAACAACTTTTTCCATGAAAAAAACTGAAGGGTTTGAGGGGTTATAAACCAAACAAAGTGAGCAACAAAGGTTTGATATTCAAGTTCTGAGTGTGGGGATTTAGAGAAGCTTCTTAAATCTGATGAGACTGCCTCCCTTTGTTTTAGATTGTTGTCTATTCTTACTCATAAATTATAATTTGTATACATATACAGAGTGTCCTGAGAATCTTCATAAAAGACTTTGGGGATATTTTATATACAAATATATGTATAATCATACTCTTTATCTCAATTTAGCCCTTATTTCATTGATGTGGGTGGGTCATACCCTCCTACAGCCCAGCCAACATTCTCATCCATTGTGGATTTTGTCTATTTTCTACCCATTAATCCTCCAAGAGGAACCATGCAGTGCCTTAGGAACTACATCCTCTCCTGAATCCCTTCATTTAACTGCAACCCCAGATCTTTTAAGTGTTTTAAGGTTCCAAAACCACATTCAAGCTATTATGCTTTTGGCTACAGGATCAGCCCACCTCTTTTCTTGATCATACTTTTACTTGTTAAGACTTTTGTCATGTTTTCTTGCATTATTGATGATATCTTAATGTCTGCTTAAATCCTATCATAGATCTCTCTGTACCTTTGGGCCACTGACAATTTTAATTCATCCAAGAATATATTTTTCCACTAATCGTAGGCATGGGGTGTCAACAGGAGCATACCAGTTAAAAAGATGTATTTTTGAGTCAGTGCTCAGTGTACACACAACTTTGAGGTCATTGTATTCACCATATGATTTTCCAAATAAGATCCAGCCTCTTTTCTTACTCTTCCTTTTCAGTTTTGGAACCAGATCATAGTTTATCTGCAGTGCCTGTCTCATATATATGTTCTGATGAACCTCCCAGCCCTCTCTCCAAAGGGATACCCATCCAACTGCACATGATAATCTGGGCCAAATGCATTCCTCCTCCATTTTGTAGCATTATTAGTGTGTTGTTCCTTTGGATCAGGTTTCAGTCTCAAACAAAGATGTATTTTTACAAAATAAGTCTCCAAATGTATGTTTGGTCTACCCTCTTTGTGAAATAGGATGGTTAAGGTGATCTAGGTTGTTCATTTTTATTTTTGACATACAAAACCTTGATGTCAGATCACTTAGCTCAAGTGTCTCTGGTTTTCTTTTCCCATCTTTTCCTGACTCCACCTGATGTGGTATGCATTCTGATGACCCTTTTCCACAAGTTGGTCTCCCTTCTACCATTCCCCCCTTACCCCTTCCCTCTTATTTTCTTGTAGGGCAAGATAGATTTCTATACCCCACTGCTTGTATATTTTATTTTCCAGTTGCATGCAAAAACAATTTTTTAACATTTGCTTTAAAAACTTTGAGTTCCAAATTCTCTCCCTTCTTCCCTCCCCACCCACCCTCATTGAGAGGGCAAGCAATTCAATATAGATTATATATGTGTAGTTATGCAAAACACTTCCAGTAAAGTCATGTTTTTAAGAACTAACTACATTTCCCTCTATCCTATCCCACTCCCACCCCCCATTTATTCTATCTTCTCCTTTGACCCTGACCTTTCCCCCTTACTTTCCTGTAGGGAAAGATATCCAATTGAGTGTGTATGTTATTCCCTCCTTAGGAAAAAATCTTATGAAAGTAAAGTTGACTCATTCCCTCTTCCCCTCCAACCTCTTCCCCTCCATTGTGAAATCTTTTTCTTGCCTCTTATATGAGATAGTTTACTCCATTCTATCTCTCCTTTTCTCATTTTCCTAATATATTCCTCTTTCATCCCTTAAATTTTTGATACAATCCCTTCATATTCAAATCACCCTGTACATTCATCTATCTATCTATCTGTCTATCTATCTATCTATCTATCTATCTATCTATCTATACATCTCCTCCAACTGTCCTAATACTGAGAAAGATCTCATAAGTTACAAATACCATCTTTCCATGTAGGAATGTAAACAGTTCAACTTTAATAAGTTACTTATGATTTCTCTTTCCTGTTTACCTTTTCATACCTCTCTTGATTGTTTTATTTGAAAGTTAAATTTTCTATCCAACTCTGGTCTTTTCATCAAGAATGCTTGAAATTCCTCTATTTTATTAAATTTCCATTTCCCCTCCAAGGTATTATGCTCAGTTTTACTGGGTAGTTGATTCTTGGTTTTAATCCAAACTCCTTTGACCTCCAAGCCTTTTGATCCCTTAATGTAGAAGCTGTTAGATCTTGTGTTATTCTGATTGTATTTCCAAAATACTCAAATTGGTTCTTTCTGGCTGCTTGAAATATTTTCTCCTTTACCTGGGAACTCTAGAATTTGGTTACAATATCCCTAGGAGTTTTCCTTTGGGGATGTCTTTTAAGAGTGATTGATGGATTCTTTCAATTTCTGTCTTACCCTCTGGTTCTAGAATATCAGAGCAGTTTTCCTTGATAATTTGTTGAAAGGTGATGTCTAAGCTCTTTTTTTAATCATGGCTTTCAGGTACTCCAATAATTTTTAAATGATCTTTATTGGATCTATTTTTCAGGTCAGTGGTTTTTCTAATGAGGTATTTCATATTATCTTCTATTTTTTCATTCTTGTGGTTCTGTTTTATAATTTCTTGATTTCTCATAAAGTCATTAGCTTCCATTTCCTCTATTCTAATTTTTAAGGAATTGTTTTCTTCAGTGAGCTTATGGACCTCCTTTTCTATTTGTCCAGTTCTGATTTTTAAGGCATTCTTCTCCTCATTGGCTTTTTGGACCTCTTTTGCCATTTGGGTTAGTCTATTTTTAAGGAGTTATTTTCTTCAATATTTTGGGGGGTGTCCTTTAGCAAGTTATTGACATGTTTTTCATGATATCCTTATATCACTCTTGTTTCTCTTCCCAATTTGTGCCCTACTTCTCTTACTTGATTTTCAGAAGTCTTTCTGAGCTCTTCCATGGCCTGCAACCAATTCACATTTTTCTTGGAGACTCTGGATGCAGGAACTTTGACTTTGTTTTCTTCTTCTGGCTGTGGATTTTGATCTTTTTTGTCACCAAAGTAAGATTCTTAATCTGAGTTTTTAAATTCTGTTTGGTAATCTTCCCAAACAAATACTTGACTTTCAAACTTTTTGTCAAGGTAGGACTCTGCTTCTAGTGGGGTGGGGGTGCATGTGGGTGTACTAGGTTTTTGTATCAGCCACTCAATCCCCCACAGTCTGGGAACCCAGAGCTCTGGAAGCAGCCCCAGCCACTTCTGCTACTGCTGCTGACAGTGCCATCACCTCTACCACCCTGGGAATGGGGTAAGACTGTGCCCCTCCCCTCCCAGGTCCCACAGAGTTTTCTCACTGACTTTCAATGCTGTCTTTGGCATTTGTGGGCTGAAAAGTCTGGAAACTAACACCATTGCCAGTGATTTAGTCCCCCGAGGCCTGCTTTGGCCCTCTCTGTGTTGATGGGGCCCATGTTGGACTGAGCTCCACTCCCAGCCCAGGGCAATATATCCTTCTTGTTGACCCTCCAGGCTGTGTTAGGCTGGAAATTTGTTTTACTCTGTCATTTTGTGGGTTCTTTAACTCTAAAATTTGTTTAGAGTTGTTTTTACAGGGATTTGGGGGAGAGCTCAAGTAAATTCCTGCTATTATTCTACCCTCTTGGCTCTACCTTCCCCCCCAAGGGCTTTTCTCATCAGTAGTTAGTGCCCTAAATAATCTGACCAACTGGAACAGCTGCCAAACTCCTATCCACAGATAGGAGTCCTTAGAGATCCTCCTCAAGAGAACACAGAAGATAAGATAGATAAGATCTATTTCCCTTCTCCCAATATCTTTGGTGCTGACCTAGAAGAAAATATACACAGACATTCTCACTATGACAGCTGGATTAAGTAGACAGGTATACTTTGAGGAAATTTTCTCAATATACCTAATCTTATACATGTCCCCTTGCTCTATCCCAAAATGGAGCCATCACTTTTTAATAACTTCTCAGCAAAACTGATAGTGGTAGAGTTAGAATCACCAGCAGATGAGAAACTCTTTTGCTGGGTTAATGTAGCATCTTTGCTTTGAAGGGATGGCAGTGGAGTATCTAGGGGCAGGGCTATAGCCACAACCTATAGAAAGTTCAACCTTCCAGAGATTCCAAGCCAAACCCTGAGTTCTCTCTACTGTAGGCTTCAGACAGCTGTGAAAAATGTCTTAGTTGTTAACAACAGATGAGAACACTGAATTGCACAAAGAAGTCTGTGTCATTTGGCCTAGGCCATTGGGAGAGTTAGTCAATGATCTATTTTGTTGTCTCTACTGCAGGGTTCTTTCATTGCATTTTTTTCATGAGAAGATTTAGATATCACTTCCAGGAAACAGATTAGAGAAATTAGCCCTGTGGAAGAAAGGAAATCTACTTATTGGGAAGACACTACAAACCAAGGAAAGGAAAGAAGCTGAAATAATTTAGTTTTTGCCTTTTTGTAGTCAGGTATTAGAGGTGAAATTGCAAAGAGTTGACGAATGAATCAGATTCTCCTACAGGGGTAAATATTGTCAAGGAGTGAGGCTGAACTTTTGTAACCTTTCTGTAAATTATTCTCCTTTATTTTTCTTTCCAGCCAAATTTAATGTTCATTGTGCTTATGATAGCACCTTCTTTTAAAAAATTGCTAAGATACTTTTTTTTAAAAAAAGTCTTTCTCTCTTCCAAGTCTTCCTTTGAGAATTAAATGTGAGCATTAAATGTGTTTTTATCATCAGAAAGATATACTCTGGCAGGAGCATATAATCCTGTTAAGACTGGTACTTCTTAGCCTAGAAGTCCCAGAGCCTGATTTTCCAAAATTCTCTTTTATCCATCTTTGCATTTATTAGGCATCCAAATGCAAACTTGGTCATGGCCCTGAACACATCTAGAGACACAGCTGGACTTTGCATGTACATATTATTTAGAGATGCCTGAGTGTGTTAAAAATTGCTTAAGCAAGAGTCCTGGGCACAAGGTCAATGGCTGCCTTGATCTTTCTTTCTAAATTATTGGTAGGACAGTGATAGTGATGGCTGTTAGGAGACCAGCTGTTAGTTTATGATAGGTCCTAATGTACAGTACTGGGAGAACTCTAGCCACCTGGGGTTAGAGTATTCTTACACCGACTCTGTAAGATGGTCTCTGGGCAGTGATAATAGGCAGTCTCTGTGATGATGACACCTCCTGGGCTCTGGTACTCCACTCTTTGTTTAAAGGCAAGATTACATCATCGGAGAAAAACAAACAATACTGCTTTTGTAATTCTACATGCACAAAGCTGTCTGGGCTTCAACCCAAGGGACAGTTTTTGGTGCAGTGTGCCGGAATGAGTTTATTGTAATAGACATCACAATTAAAGTCATATGAAAACCTTTTGACTGCCTCGGCTTCCCTCCTAAGACACCACATCCTGTTCTGTAGATGTTGCAGATGGAGCTTGGTGACTCAATGGCTCAGTATTTGCATGGCTAGATAGAATAATTCAGTATGCTTATGTAACCCTTTTCATTTCCCAGAGACCTTCCTCATCTATGACCTCATTTTTCCTAACAACAACCTTGTGAATCCCAGAGTATTATCTCCACTTTGCAGACTATAACAATTCCAAGGTGACATAACCAGAGTATACCAGAGTGACCTGGTTTAACCTTCCTGACTCTCAATTTCCCAATCTGTAAAATTAGGTGTTTCAGCTAGTTATAATCTCCTGAGTTCCCTTCCAGTTCTAAATCCATGATCTTGGGACCAGATTTTGAATTCCAGATCTGCTCTTTACCTTCTGAGTGAGCTTAGACAAATCTCTCTGAGTCTCAACTGTAAAATGTGCTGGGATACAGGATCTCTAGGGTCTCTTTCATCTCTAATTTTTCTGACTTGCTGTTCTTTCCACTAGATCACTGCCCAGCATACTCAATTTAAGTCAACAAGTATTTATTGAGTGCTACTATGTGCCAGGTGATAAATATACAAATACAAGTCAAAGAAAGGGTCACTGCCTTCAAGAAGTTTACATCCCAATAGAGGAGGAGAGTACACAAAGGGAAGCTGAAAACGTCATGGATGAATGGAGGGGCAGTAAAGATATGTAGCATGGGGTCATGGTAGAGAACAATCCCAAGAGTAAGGATTCCTTGAGAGGAATGAAGACATGGCTGGTCTGGGTATCCTCCTTAAAATGCAGGGCATTCGGAAGAAGAGGCCACAGGAATGGAGGACATTTCCAATTTGGAAAGTTCAGGGACAGAGCAAACTTTCAGGGTGAAGAGGTTTCTGTGTCGTGGTAGAGAATGTCCTGAGAGTCATGAGTGCAGTCAGGAGAGGAACAAGATGGTGTACTTCCAGATTTATGTTGCCATTGAGGATATGGTAGAGCCTACCTGGACAGATTTGATTATTTGGGGTTCTGTTCCTCATCTCACTTTTGACTCATGCACAGCCCGATGTTGAGAAACTATATCTTGAGGCTGTTATTGAGATGTCTCGTTGCAGTGCTGACAATGCATCCATCACAGCAATTCTGCTCCAAAGGTTCATTCTGTAGGGCCAGGGAGGAAGATGGTGGTCTCAGAGGCTCCTGAACCTTCACTTCCTGAAGGTAGCAGCCCAGGGCTAGAGGGTAGCAGCTGAGAGCTTGGGGTGTGGATGGTTGGGAGAGTTGAGGCAAGTGTCACACCGCCCTACCATCCAGATTAGCCAAACTAACCTTGACCTCTGCATTGTCAGTCAACAGATACTTTAAAAAGAAAAAAAATCCCCCCTCCCAATTTCACTTCCCTAGAGGGGTGTTTAAATAACTGGAGTGTTTTTCTGACAGGTGCATCAACTAATTAGTGATTAGAAAGCCCTGGGCAAGTATAAATAATAAATGATGCTTTATAAGAATGATGATGATATTCACTACATTAGCAAGCAGAGATTAAACTTAGAGCAAATTTTTCAGTGTGATCTCTGTGTTTCTCCTTCAATGTTCAAATACTCAGTTTTGGATGGAACCTGGACACTTAAGGAAAATAATCTTTTAGGGAGGTAAGAGCTGCTGGAGGTTTAGGGTGAGAGGTATCAGAGAGCAGTAAAGGGAAGCTTAGAACCACTACTTGAATCCAGGCCTTCTGACTCTAGGAATAGCACATTTTTTTTCTCTATGCTATGCTACCTCAAACCTGAAAGAAGCCTTAGAGCTAAAGCTAAGCAAAATTTTACCCATGAGGAAACTGAGGATCAGAGGCATAAAATGATTTATCTAAAGTCATGTTCATGGTAAGTGGCAAAACCAGAATCCAAACCTAAGGCTCATAACACCTAATTCTGTCTTTATCACTTTAATTTCGTGCTAGGGGATGGATTAGGGACAGAAGAAATTACCATGTGTATCATTTCTTTATGATAGCTTCAGCTACTATGAGAGAGAGACAGAGACAGAGAAACAGAGACAGAAATAGACAGAGACAGAAACACAGAGAAAGACAGAGAGAGAAACAGAGGGAGACAGAGACACACACAGAGAGAGACAGAGAAGAGAATGAATATGAAAATAAGATGCATGACTCTTGGGGGAAAGGGAGAGAGAGACAGAGACAGACACAGACATAGAGATCGACATACAGACAGAGACAGAGATAGAGGGAGATAGAGAAACACATACACACAGAGACAGAGAATAGAATGAATATGAAAGTTAGATGCATGACAACTGGAGAAAGAGAGAGAGAATGAATGCCATGCCATTTTCTCTATTATCCCATCCATTTACCTTCATTTTTCTGATATTCTGTCCATCAGCTGCTAGCACCTAATTCTCTAAAAAATAAATACAACTTGAGCAAATTAAATGAAAAGTTTTCAGAGAACCCAATTATTCTGTGTCCCTCGGATGCTCAGAAATGGACTTCATTTCCTTGTGATGAACAAAACAGGGAGTGACAGGCTGGTCAAATGAGCCGCATCCTGACTAGCTTTATCTGTCAGGCATGTAGAGAGAATGAGGAGCCTTTGTGAATGTGTGTGTATATGTGTGTGTGTGTGTGTGTGTGTGTGTGTATGCACACATGCAAATACAACTTCAATAGAAAGGCAGCTTTTTCAAATTTATCAGGGCACGTGTTATTTCTTGGAAACTTGGTTTCTGAGAAAAGGTGTGTTTATTATGGAAGTTATTTATTAATAATAAATAAAAGGTGTAACTCAGAAACAGCTGTGTTTCCCCACACCCAGAATTAAACATTTTTAAATGGCAGACATGTCATATCCTAGTTTCTCTACACATTTCTATTGTCCCTCACTAGATCAACTTCAACTGTTAATGTTTCTGTTTCCATTTGCATGCCTTTGCATTGCTTCTTAAAAATTTTTCTATTGATAAAACGGATATAATTATGCCTTTCTACCTCCAGCTAGATGTATAGTGCTCCTAGTATTTGACTAAAAGGGCTAATTTCCACCCGTGTGATTCTGGGTGGGTCAATGTTGCTGCTATTGGAGTATAGCAATTTGTCCAGAGTAAATGTTGGATAGATATTCAAAGAAGTTAAGTGAATGTCAATCTCTAAGCATGTATGCATGATCCTTGATCACCTATTTTTGCAGCAGAAATATAGATCTTGGTAGGCTGAGATTTGCATTATGCTCCCCTGAGTAAGGTATGCATACCATTTCTTAAACTTTAGAGTATCATAAGCTCATAACATTTCATGAGCAAACGTGTTGTTCCCCTAGATATATGTATGTTTCTACTACTATGTTTGCATGTGTGCCTGTATGCCTTCCTGTTTATTAGTTATATGTGTAAATATGGCTAGTCTAAGTAGATTGTTACTTGGAGTTTGATTTAAGAGGCACCAGGAAAACCTTTATTTTTCCAAATATAATACCTTGACTTATCTGTCACAGTGTCTTAAATTCAACCTATAAAGATTCATTCCTAGGGTTTCTAAAGGTTTTTAATCACTGTGATCTCTATTCAGAGACAGGTACTAATATAGATGAAGCCCCTGGATCTTCTCCAGCTTGTCATGTCTTCCTCAAATGTGGTACCCAGAAATGGACACAGTGCTGCATATGTGATGTGACTAGGGCAGAGTTTACAGCAAGCCCATCACCTCCTTCCTACTGGGCCATGAGTGATTCAGTGTTACTGGTTCTTAGATGCTCTTTCATACTGGTATATGCATATATAGTGGCTATCTCAAGTTAATGTAACTACATAGAGTTTCTACATCATTTTCTTTCATGCAAGGAGAGTGGTTCTAATAGCAGCAGTGCACATTTTTGACTGTGGTTTTAAAGAGTAGTGTTTGGTGACTGATCTCATGAACTTGTTAAGATGGGTTTTTTCAGGTCATAGTTATAACTACTATTTGCAGAACTACTTATTATACGTGCCTTGGCTTCACAGTTCACTCCATAGCATATTTTCATGTCAATTTCCAAAACAAAGAATGTGACAATAGCATCAGAGAATGTCAGTCCAAAGGAAAGTTAGCTAGTACCTAGCTCAAACTCCCTTATTTTCCAGAGGAAGAAACTGAAGCCTCGAGTGGAGAAATGATTTGCCCAATGATACTTAGGGGCAGAACAGATATTAAAACTTGTATCTCTTGATGTCCAGTTTAAATGAAATGATGTGTGAAGAAGTACCTTGGAAATGAAAATATATCATAGGAGTACTATATAATTACTTGAAATATCTGTGATTTCAATGCTCTGGGAATTCCATCTACTGAGACAGATCACAGATCATTTATAACTCACATAAGTCTTAGAGAGTTGACTGAGGCAAGCGGGAGTTTTCATTTTTATAATGATGATGATTTATACCTAGAAATTCATTTTGTAGCGGAATCTTGCCAATTCTACTTTCAAAACAGTTCCTGCCTCTATTCCGTTCTGTCCATGAACACAGCCACCATCCTGGTTCAGGCTCTTATCAGGAGTACTGATATCAGAATACTCTCATCTGGAGTATTCCAGTTGCATCTTAATTGGTCTCCCCACCTCTGGTCTCTTCCTTCTCCAATCCTTCCTGCCCAAAGCTGCCAAAAGTGATTTTCCTAAAGCACAGGTCTGACTATATCACTCTAAGAGTCCAAGGCAAACTCCTCTCTTTGGCATTTAAAGTCCTTCATGACTTGGTGTCAACTTACCTTTCCAGTCTTTTTCCACCTTACTCTCCTCCATTCATTCTACAGATCAGCCAAATTGCTTGTCTTGCTCTCCCTTCCTGCAGGATACTTAACCTCCCATCTCTGGACTTTTGGTTGTTCCTTATACCTAGAGTGTTCTCTCCAACCTCTGGTATCCTTCGAAGCTTAATGCAAGTTCCACCTTATCTATGAGGTATTACCCAATCTCCCCAGTTGCTAGTCACTCCCTCTCTCAAAATTACCTTGTATTTATTCAATATCTCTTTTGTGCATATTTTAAAAAGTATACATGTTGTCTCCCAAAAGAGCTCCTTGAGAGCTGGGGCTATGTTTCTGTCTTTGTATGGTGATTATGAGTGTAATGATATAATATAGGATATAATATGATGTGATACAATGTACTGTGATATATGATATGATATGGCTTTTATTACTGAAAATCTAAAAACTCAGTCTAAGTCCAGACTGCCAATATATTCTGGTATATTTATAACCATATGCTGGAAGCACACGTGTAGCTCCCTTCAAGCAGCCAAATGCTGGACTTATGTCACTCACCACTATTCAGACACAGGAGCTCCCAAGTTGCTTTAATCTGCCAGAGGTTGGCAGTATCAACAGATCACAACAGCTTTAGGGGAATGGATGGTGGATGCCGGTAGAATAGAAAAAAATATGTACTCTACATATTTCACAAATTTGCCGACCAGAGTAACCTCCTGAGTTTGTGAATTTCTTGTTACCATTTTGGCCCAGGGCAACAGCAGGTAAACAAATGTACTTGTGCTTCATGCATAGAAGTCAACCCAAAATATTTAAGATACATTCATTGTTCACCCAGTAATGTCTCAGGAGGAAGTGAGTAGATACAAGCTGACAGGGTGAGGGTATAAATGACCTCTTAAATACCCCCAACCCTAGTTGCCAACTGGCTGAAAACTACAAAAACAAAACAAATTTTTTTATTTGTGATATTCCTTAAAGAAAGCATAGAGCCAGTGAATTCCCATTCTCTGTTTCCCACATAATACTTGACCAGAAAAAACAGAATTTGTAAGGTAGAAGAGAATTTCAATCTCTTCATAAATCCAATGTCTGAATGATGTGACCAAAGTTAAATTGGTAGTTAGTGACAGAACAGTTAATGCAGCCTAGAATATCGAAAAGCTATAGGGACTTAGGTCCTACCTCATGCCCTTCCAAGACCCATTCCAAAATACAAATCTCTTCTATGAGAAGTCATTCTGAATTCTCTTCTCCCTCATAGTTCTTCTGGTTTTGTAATCAATGATAACATCAGTTTATAGAGTAAATAATGTCAGCTTACAGAAAATGAGTCTAGCTAGTTAACAACAGTAGCTTATCACTGCTGTAGGCTTATTAAATAGTCCATAGTTACATGTAGTTGTTCCAGTCATTTCCAACACTTCATGATCACATGACAAAAATACCAGAGTGGTTTGCCATTTCCTTCTCCAGGTGATTTTACAGATGAGGAAACAGAAGCAAACAGGTTTAATTGATTTGCCCAGGGTCGCACAGCTAGTAAATATCTGGGGTCAGTTTTGAACTTAGGTCTTCTTGACTCCAGGCCCATTATTCAATCTACTTCACTACCTAGCTGCTCCTGTGTTATATTACAATCAGTGTTAAAAAGGAGGGGGAGGAGAGAGAATTCAAAATACAAAGCAACAAATTCTCATTTCAGGAAAGCCTACATAATAAATACTACACATTGTTTTGAGAGCTAGCCATCTTTTCTTTGCTTCCCTGTAAATTTTCTTTTGTTCTCTACTATGTTCTTTTCCCCCATGAATGATCTATTCTCAATGGTAGTGGGTGCCCCCTCACTGGATATCTTCAAAGACTGAATGCCCCTTTGTCAAGCATGCTGTGTTGGACATGTGGATATAAGCATACACTCGGCACTCGATGCCAAATCTCAGACTTTCCCTGTTGTATCGAATTGTACAAGTTGTACTTGGTAGCCATTGTGGCTTATTCCAATCCTGAAATTCTGTGATTTGATAAATAACATGTTTGCATTTTCCTGATTCTATACTATACAGCTTGACCCTAGTTATTCCTAATACTTGAATCAAATAATCAATAAGCAATTATTAAATGCTGCCTATATATTAGGCACTGTGATAAGGTGCTGAGGCACAAACTTCCTAAGTGCGGAAGCTGGAGAAGTTGCTTGAGAGTTTTACTTCAAAAGGATCAATTTGAGTTTGAAGTAAAAATTTAAGCTGTATCAAAATATCTCGTTGAGTTTTTGCCTCTGCAACTTGAATCCCAGGCAGTCATGACTGGGGCATCATTCTCCATTGTTCATACTTAAAATTAAATAGTCCTTTTTGTGTATAAGCTGACTGTAAGCGGTCTTTACTTCTTTAAGTGACTCTCTCAAAAACGCTTGTGACTTCCTTTTTATAGACAAGTAAGCTGAGACAGAGGACAAACCGTTATCTGATAAAACCCTATAAGGAAACCATTGCCGAATTAAGAGAAAATAAAAACGGGTGAGGCTGCTAGGTATAATATCCTCAAGAAGATCAAAGATAGAGAGATCTCACACAGCAAACTCTAGCAGCTTCCTATACTTCCAGGAGTGAATAAAAAGTGTTCTGTTTGACTTCCAAAGCCACCCCTCCTACCTTTCCAGTTCTGTTACACTTTTCTCCCCAGTACATACACTACTATCCAGTGATGCTGACCTTCTAGCTGTTCCATGAGCAAGACACTCCATCTCTCCATTCTGAGCCTTCTCTCTGGCTGTCCCCCATACGTGGAAAATTCTTCCTCCTCTTCTCTGACTTATTGAATACCTTCTGGAGGAAGCCTTCCTCAACTCCTCTGGATTCCAAAGCCTTTTCTCTGTTAATTATTTCCTATTTATCCTGTATATAGCTTCTTTTGTATATCAAGTATTTGTTTGCATGTTGTCTCACCCATTAGATTGTAAACTCCTTGAGATCAGGGAAAGTCTTGTCTCTTTTTGTAGTACCAGTACTTAGGACTACACCTGGCACTTAGTGGATGCTTACTAAATATTTACTATTTGTTTGGCTGATTCCCCTTTCCTTCCCCTTCTTTGCATAGATTGGCTCCTAAAAGTGTGGAACATGAGATGGAATGTTGAATTTGACTGACATGTTGATTAGTGTACTGGACTATTTACATGTGTGTATGTACATGCATATATATGTATAAATGTACATATATACATACACACATACACATGTATGTATATATAAAACATGTATAAAATATGTATATATGCATACACACACATATATATTCATTATTTTAAGGGGTTACTTTCTGGGAAAAGGAGTGATATATTAAGAAATAAAGGTAATATTAAAACAAAATATATCCATAAAAATAAAAAAATACATATGAAGTAATAGACTCTTTTTTCTAACTTCTGTCGAGGTCAGCATGCATTCTGTTCTAACTTACGTTTATCTCTCCTTAGGAAATTATGAACTTCCTATTTAAAAAGTAGCATTAAATGATGCCTTGCCTGAGGTTGGATATGGGCCAGAGAATGATTGAATTTAGTCCTACCATCAGTTGTGTAAAATGTAAATACAAGTCTGTTCCTTTTCCCATCTTTAGCCACTAACTGATGTAATAGTAATCAAATAGACTTGCAAGAGAGAGACTCTCTGATGCAAAATGCAGCTACTTTCTCTGTGGAATGTTGTAACTTGGGTGATCAATAAAATAAGGAGTTAGAGCTGTTGAACAACCTGCTCCCTATTAGGAACATTTAGATAGGGCTGCAGATGACATGCCTTTTGATACCACCAACAGTACAGGTATAACCTGTCTGTTGTAGAAAGGATTCTAGGACAAATTCGAAATCTTTTCTAAGTTACCTGCTACAAAAACTCCCTGTTAATGGAACTAATGGCTTCAGCATCAGACAGATTCCCTTCTATGGGACCCAAAATAAAGGAATGTAGTTTTCAGGTAGGAGGAATCTTCTGAGAACACACCTATTTCAGCAAGAGCCATAATGACAGTGGGACAAGTAGAACTTTGCCCCAGGGTGCTGGCATTTAATCAATCAACAAACATTGACTAAGCATCCAATATTTATCAGGCAATGAACTATAAGCTGAGGATACAAAGACAAAATGAAACAGGATTTGAGCTGAAGATTATTTTCTATTTAAAGAGTATTTGACAGCAGATATACATCCTCAGCAGCAAAGTAACAACTGAGCTTAGCATTTAATTAGCAAAAATAATTAGTGAAAATCAGAAGGTATCAGTTCTCTCTACCACCACCCCCTAAATATGACACCCAAGATATGTTCTCCCCACCCCATTGGGAAGTGACTTCATTGGGTCTCTGTCCACAGGACTGATATCTTTCAGTCTCTCCATTCCTCCCTAAACCTGATTTGAGAGTATGTTTTACTGCTTATTTCAAAGCCTATTTTGTGACATTTGTCCTTGCTGTGAAGAATGCTAAACATTCCTTTTTGTTTAGTAGTTCTTCAGCTATATTTTCCACCATGATCCATTTAAAAGATGGTAACTACTAGTAATGGAACAAAAGGCATTCATTAGAGTTTTAGATTCAGGTATTTAGTGGTAATATCCTTGAATTTAAATGAGAGAGGCAATAGGGTGGGGAAGACTCCTAGAGATGAAAAATCAGGTCAGCCAGGACAGGTGGCTCTCACCTCCACTTGATTTGCTGGCAGCTAGTTTATTAAATAGAGCCCTGGGCTTAGAGTCAGGAGAGATCTGAGTTCAGATTTTGCCTCAAACACTTACTAGCTGGGTAAGTCATTTAGCCTCTGTTAGTCATAGTTTCGTCATCTGTAAAGTGAGGGGTTGGATTTGATAACTTCTAAGGTATCATTGAGCTCTAAATCTGTAATTCTATGGTTTAAAGTTTCATATTAGAAAGTCAGTGTTGTCTGTATCTCAGTTTACTCACCTTGCAGATTAGAATCAAAGATCTAGAATTAAAATATACTTTCTAGGCCACCGAGTCCAACCTTGTCATTTTGCATGAGAGGAAACTGAGGATGATGGAGATTAAATGACTGATCCAAGGTCATACAGTGTAAATGACAGAAACTGGAATTTGAATCCAGATCCTTTCACTCTAGAGTCAGAATTTTTCTACTATTCCATAGTTACTTCTTATCAAAACCTGATAGATTGTTAGATCTAGAAAGGACCTTGGAGATCATTTAATTCAGCTTTCTTAACTCAAAGATATACCTAGAGAAGTCAATCAACTTGGCCAGTCACCCAGCTCAACCGTGGTAGAGTTGAGCCTTTAGCTGAGCCTTAGTAAATTGAAGTTCATTGCTACAAATGAGGATAACATCACCAAATGACTGACATGTCACCTGTTTCCCAACACACTCTGTACTCTTTCTTTTGTCTTACACAAATGCCTCATCTTAAAGATTGCTTGACATTCCCTTCATCTGCTTTCTTCCATTGAGCCTTCTCATCAGAACAGTTTGCTTTCTCCCACACTGTTCCCTTGCTTGACTTAGCACAGCCTCCCACTCCACATCTGTTTGGCTCCTACCTTCCTGGCCTTGAAAATCCAGATCACATCTCACTTTTCCCAAGGAGGTCCCTGAGATAGGGTGGAAGAGGATAGCTAAAATGATTTGAAGGCAATCAGAAAACCTTAGTAATTTTAGAGGAAAATGTATTTACAAGTTATCTGATTCTGCATTGGATTGTAATCAAGTATTCTTCTCTTTTTGTGCCTAATAGTGAGTTAATCATATTATTTATGGATAGCTAAATTTAGTAAGGGCAGCTAGGTGGCATAATGGATACAGTGTCAGACGCAGAATTAGGAAGACTAATCTTCGTGTGTTCAAATCTGGCCTTAGACACTTATTAGCTGTGTGACCCTTGAGAAATCACAACCCTACTTGCCTCAGTTTCCTAATCTGTAAAATGAGCTAGAGAAGGAAATGTCAAACCACTCCAGTATCCTTGTCAAGAAAACCCAAAATGGGGAAACAGCGTTGGACTAGACTGAAAACGACTGAACAGCAACAAAATAGTAAAGAACTTTGAGAACCTTGAGTAAAAGTAACAAAATGATAAAAGATGAACTCAAAATTACTTCTGTGCATTAGAAATAGAAACTGAGGGATGACAATTGCTGTGGATCAAGGATTTTAATATATAATATTTAATTTTTTCCTAATTACATGTTAAAACATTTAAAAAAAAGTTTTGAGTTTCAAATTCTATCGTTTCCTTCCTCCTTGCCCTCCCCTGCCCTAAGATGATAAACAGTCAGCTATAGGTGGATCAGAGACTTTTAGAACTCACTGCAATAAATTCTCTATGGTAAAGGGGTTAAAGAATAGGGAAGGCATTTTCTGGTATCAGTCAAACTTTTTTTCCTCCTTCAATGTTCTCTGGGCTTCTGATTGTGACTTAGTCACTGCCTCCACTGCTTCATAGGCTAACCTAGATCCTGATATCAATGGGTGTTGGGACCACATGTGTTCACCAATAAAGTCACTTGGCTTGTGTCCTAATCCATAGTAACAATCTTCCTTGCCTTCATTTTTTAATCATTGTATATGAAACAGGTAGCGGTAAGTATCTTAGTTTCCTCAACCTCCAAAGAGTGGAAACTCATTTTTGCTACTTCCCTATTCATTGTGAAAAGAAAAGAAAAGTAAAGAAAGGAAAAGTCCCAGTTCTTAATGCAAACCCGAGAGAGGAGTGGGGAAAAGAAGCAAGAGGTGGGAGGGAATGATCTATCACTCAAATAATCCCCTACAGGTAAGGTTAGAATTCTCCCTCTAGCAGGTAGAAAGCTGGAAATTCCCCCTGCCTTTCTAATGGCCTTCTTAGTTCAGTGGGAAAGATCTCATCAACTATCTCTTCTGTTAGCAGAATGTGAAATTTCTTCACTGGGCATAAGGGAAGGCCAAAGCATGGAAAAATTTTGCTTTCCATGAATACCAGTCTTCCAATGTGCTTTAAACCTTCTAATTTCCCCACCTAGAGACATCCATGTGTCCTTAAAATCAATAGGTAGGCAGACAGACAGACAGGTAGATAGACAGACAGATAGATATAGATAGATAGATAGATACATACATACATAGACAGACAAATAAGAATATAAAAACACCTTGGTCAAATCATCCAGGACTCATCTACTATGTAACTCCAAAATCATCTGGGAGTTACAGACCCTAGGAGAAATGGAACAAGTCCCTGGACACAAATATATAGGTGTACTGTATTATTTTATTGTGTTATAGTTTTAAGAAATGTTTTGATTTTTAAAAATTTCCTCATCCCATATATCTCCACTTTAAAAAGAAGTAACTATTTTCTTCAAAAAATGAGACAGAACTCAAATTGAGACTTTTTTCCTTTGGATCATGGAGTTTATTTTGTTTGACCATACATGTTCGTAACAGGGTCACTCAGCTAGTGTAACAAAAATCTACCTTCTTGCTTTCCCGTCTCCTCCTCCCCTCAAATGAGAAAGCAAGAAAAAAAACCAAGCCCTTGTTAGCGACTGGAGCAGGTAGGTGGTACTGTGGATAGAGTGCTGGACTGGAATTAGGAAGACCTGAGTTCAAATGTGACTTCAAAAGTTACCATCTGTTTGATCCTGGGCAAGTCATTTAATATCTATTTGCCTCTGGTTCTTCAAGTGTAAAAAAGGGTATAGAAATAGCACTTAACCCTCAGGATCATTGTGGGGATTAAATGAGATAATATTTGTAAAAGCACTTGGTACGGCCTGACACATAGTAAGAACGATATGTTGTCATTCAGTCATTTAAGATGTGTCTTCATGGGGTTTTCTTGGCAATGATATTGGAGTGGTTTGTTATTTCCTTCCTCGGTTCATTTTACAGTTGAGGAAACTGAGACAAACAGGGTGAAGTGACTCGCCTAGGGTCACACAGCTAGTAGCCAGATTTGAACTCATGAAGATGATTCTTTGTGACTTCAGGCCCAATAATATCCACAGCGCCACCTAGCAACCCCCCATCACAAAGCAGGACAAGTTTAAAACCTCTTTCCCACGGCAGGCTTTCTCCTCCTTGAGTCCGACTTACCTCAAGTCTTTTCTAGGCTAAAACTTCCCAGTTACTTCAGCTGATCCTGGTGAGAATTGGTTTTGAAGCCTCTCACTATCCTATCCACCATTCAGTTTGTCAATATTCTAATTAAAATTTTGTGCCTAGCATTGAGCTAGAAAAGGTTAGTACATTGTATATAGTCATTACCTGCCATGTTTGGGACATTGCTTCTTTGAATGTGGTCTAAGATCACATTTGATGTTTTCTTTATTTTTTTTTTGACCGCCATTGTTATATTGTTGACTCATCTTGAACTTCCAGTTTGCTAAAATTCCCAGAAACCATCTAGCAGAGTCTTGTTTTCAGAACGTATAAAAGACTTTCCTTTAAACATAGCCTACTTAGGAGGTTTTATAGTTTGAGACAGACACAGATGAGTCTCTTTGACCCTTTCTCTTTCATCTCCTGTATTCCTTCTACCAGCTGAGGATAAAGGGAGTATCCAACAGCTGCTGAAGACCATAAAGCTTTCCTGTTTCTTTAACTGCACCTCTGTTCCAGAGTGAGGTTATCTGTTTTGTTTCTCTTATTAAAAAATTTCCTTTCTCCCCAATGTCCTGTTTGTATTTTCTAGCATGCAGTGGGAATTCTTGTGTTTCTGAGTTTCCCTTAAATATTACTATTTTAAAATATGGGGAAAAAAGAATTTTTATGTCTAAAGATCTGAAACTTTGGACAATCAAGATTGAATAGAATTTTAACTTGTTTTTAACATACCCATAAATTTACAAATCATTCTACCACCAAGAAATCTGACTGATTTTAGAAAGAGATATAGGCGAAAAACAATTTACGCCAAGGGAATTAAAAATGATGATTTCTTTTATTTTGTCACCATGATAGCAAAGCAGCACTGTCTTTTGGTGAGAAGAGGAGTATAACACTGCAGAGTTAAGTGATTTAAAAAATAAAATAAAATAAAATCTTCATGGGATGTCAAGTTAGGTGTACAAAGCTGATCTGATATTAATAGAGTTAGAGGGTCTAGAGGAAATCATTTCTGTATCCACTCTTGTCCAGGGCAATGCCTCTCCACAGGCCATCACGGAGAACTGACCTGCCCAGGATTGAGATCTGTGCCCTCCCATATGTATGTGCTATCATACAGATAACCCTTTCAGGAGCCTCCATGCTCGGATGATGTTTGCCCCATTTAACCAAAGGATCAGTAAAGTCAATCAGTCACAGGCTCTTGCAAAAGAAACTGATGACTCAGACTTGCACTATATCTAGCTTTTGCTGGATCAATACTCACTGCAGCGGTGTGCCTATTGACTCAGAGTCCATTGCCATCAACCCCCTGTTTACCAGATTTCAAAGCATGATAATGGGGCCATGCCCAGCTTAAAATCTGACTCAGCCCTACAATTAGCTGTTCTCATCTAATCACAGAGAATTGCTCATTATCTGAGCATTTTCAGATCTTAGTCACTCATTGGAAACAATGAGACATGGAAATGAGTCTACCATGTACAGGCTTAATAGCATTGCTCTAATATGGTCACATTTATTTAGTGGCCATTAGGTACCATGTGTTGTACTGCAAAGGTGTCAAACATACATCCTGGGGGCTATATGGCCCACAATGCTTCCAATTTTGATCTGAACTAGATTAAAATATATATGTATATATATATATATATATATGAAATAAAATTCCTATCTGATTTTAACATGTTGATGTATTAATAGGAAAAATAGAAATATATAAAGGTGGTTTTTCTAAGTCAACATGTGACCTTCAAGGATACTTTCATATGGTTTAGTGGCCAATATTTCTATTTGAGTTTGATATCACTGTTGTATAGAACGTTTTCTTCTGGACAGGACATTTCCAGAAGAATGTCAGGATAGTGAGTGGACTAGAAATTATGCCATATGACCTTCACTGGAAGGAAGATTCTTTCTATGAAAAGGAGACTTAGGGGGTACATGCCATCTGAGCAAATATTATAGAGACAACATGGTAGCTGCCTTTAGGAAGCAAATATATTAAGGTTTAATGATATTTCACCAAAGACCTAATCTTAGTACACCCTAGAACAATAAATTAGACTCTTACTCTTCCAACTCTCAAACAATTTTAAACTTCATTCAGGCTTATTCTTTTTAAAATTTTTATTTATTTTATATTTAATTAATGGAATAAAATTTTCATAATATAGTATAATAAAAAAATGATTCCACAAGAAACTGTAAATCAATTATATACAATTTGCTATTCCTTTTAAACATATAATATAGTTCTTAAATATCAGTGGTATTCATCCATTCATTTTTTCATTCAAAAACCATTTGTTAAGAAGCTTGATTAACGTTGAGGATACAACTGGAAAATAAAAAGGAAATAGTCTTTACCCTCAAGGAGTTTGCATCCTTTTGGGGAGGGGTAGGCATAGACAGATAAGTCAATATAAAATACCTACAAAGTCATTTCAAAGAAGCAGGAAGGCACTACAGACTGGTGAGAAGAGATCAAGAGAATGTATTTTAGGTTGAGAGGAGGAGCGGGAGACACAACCTACTTTGGAGTCTCTGCACCTGGAGAATAGCATGGTCAGAACTGTGCTAGGAATAACAATTTAGCAACTTTGTTTAGCCTAGATGAGAATGGAGAGAGATTGGCAGCAGATGAGTGCAAGAAGTTATTGGTAAGGGCTAAGGGCAATCTAGACAGAGCAGTTTTGGCCACATGACACATTGAAACCAGTGACATCTCAACATAACTCAAAATTAGTGTGAAGGATTCCTGGGGTGTTTCTATTGAATCCATTATGGAGGTCTTAAGAGGGAAGCTGAGCAACTGCTCGCCAGATGTATTATAGGGAGGATTCATACTTCAAGTAGAGTTGGCCTAGATGACCTCCAACCTCTCTTACAAATAAATGACCTTTGATTTTTCTTCTGCAGTGCCTGCAAGACAATTCTTATAGACAAAATTAGACTAGAAATAAAGTGGCTTTGGACCAAGTGCCCAAATTCAGATTATATTTGTAACTGTTTATTTGTGTCTACTTATTAGCTTGTTTCTTAGAATTTGGATGATGAAGAATTGGTGAAGGAATGAAAAAGCATTAATCATGTACAAAGCACTGTGCTAAATGTTGGGGATACCAATAGAAAAGTAAGACAGATACTACTGTCAAGGAGATCATGCTCTAATAGGAGAGGACAACCCATAAAGGAGGGTTTAGCTCAAAGCAAATGGAAAGGTCCAATGATCCTTAGGGGACAGCAGCAAGGCAGAAACTAATGCACTCCATGACTATCATTTATATGGGTGTCTTACAAATATTATCTCATTTAATCTTCACAACAATGGTAAGTAGGTGTCATTATTTTTCCCATTTTATAGATGAGGAAACTGAGGAAAATAGAAGTGATTTGCACAGGTTACACAGTTAGAAAATGTCTAAGGTCAGATCTGAACACAGGTCTTTCTGATTTAAAGTCCAGTACTCTATCCATGGTGCCATCTAGATTCTTTTGTACTGTTTCTCTTATTAAGAACCATATCTATTTTGGATGCTGAACCATTTCACAATATCAAGAATTCTAGTAGTGAGGATTTTTCTGGGTCTTCTATAGTTATGGTTGCTGATGAGGTTAGCACCATAGCATCTTCAAAGATATTTGATGGGTCATATCTCCAAGAGGTTTACTCTTGGATTTACCCATCAATCAGTGGCAGTTCAGTGTTAGTGAGGAGAGTGATCCCTTTTCTTTAGGGGTTGCCCTTCTGGATGATGAGTGTATGCGGTTAGATTTGAAGCAAAGCTGGTTGTCTAGAGAGGTACTTCTGTTTCTGAGGCACTTTGGCACAGACTCCTGGACTCCAGTGGGTCTAAGTGTATGTAGAGAATGGTAGCTAGAATGGTGGCAAATGGTTCAGCCAATATGGCATATGATGCTTCCTATGTCTCTCCCAGGGTGACTTGTTGCTTTATTTAGGCTAACTTGCATGCCCCGAATGGGGCAATGGGCTAGCAATTGATAGGCAAATGTGATTTTCTTTGGATTCCGAATTTTAGGTGATATCTTTACAGATTTAAGAAACACAGTTTTGTCATCTCTTTAGTTTCCCCTTCTCCCAGGGCCCCAGCCCCCCCCCCCCCAGTCACATACTTGTGACAATACCAAGTTAACCATACCTTTTGTGACCTAGGGACCTGAAAGATTATCCATGCCAGTCCTTAAAAAAGAGGCCCTCAGTGGTCACATGACTTTTTCCACTGTTAGGCAAATGCTAAATAACCTAGTGAAGTATGAACTCAGGTCCTTTGACATCCCCACAATGCTTTTTCTACTATCCTACTCCCAAGCTCTTTCCTGTCTTTGTTAGAAAAGTTAATGTTGCCCTCCTATTGGTCAGGCATTAACTCTCATTTTGAATTATACATGGTATTTTGCCTCAGGTTCACTTCAGTTTCTAGAATGATGCAATCTCTTCCAGACATAAATATATGTAGAAGCATCCTCTCAGGATTTAGGATAGCCAGTAATTGTCCCAGATTCCTGCTCCCCCTCCCCTCCACCCTCTCTCTTCCTCCCCCCATATCTCCAAGTTCTCTTACCCCATTACAGATACATGGAATCAATTCGGAAATCACCTTACATCACAGATTTTATGAACTTGGCTTTGCTCCAGCACCTGAGCCAGGTCACACAATCTCCTGCTCCCTCCCTTTCTTTACCTTACTCTGACCTCTTCCAACTTTGTTTTATGCTTTGGTTTCCATGAAAAGGAAGGAGAAATGGTTTATTGCCAATAAATCTTCTGATGAGCAATACTATTAAAATACAAAGTGTTTTGGACTTGAGACTCAGATTCTAGGCTACAGAAGGGTTTCAGTGCTAGTGCCTAGAGCACTAAGCTCTCCCCTTTGGCATGAAGGGAGAGCATGCCTGATAATAGAGCTGCAAAATAACCTTCACTAAGGTGCTTAGATTTCACCTTGTCATTTTTACAAAGATTAATATGCATGAGCATCTTCTAAGAGCCTCCAAAAGGATTGGTGGGTGGAGAGAGAAAGCCTAGTCATCAAAGCCCCCCACAGAGAGAAGATAAGGAGGCAAAGGGAATAGATGCTTGAATGGATGCATTAAGCCTATATTAGAGCCATGGAAGGGCTAGAAAATATACTAATAGCACCTTGTGACTGGGTAGAAAAGGCAGAAGAACAGGACTGGTTTGAGGCATGAAGGATTTTCTACACCTGGGTTGGTGTAGTGAGCCCAGAAGTGATTACGAAGAATTGGGTAAGCCCCCTGTTTCTCCCACATTTATTTTCCATGATCCTCTCTGGTTCTTTTCTCAATTCCCTATGACACAGGTGTGCACAGAGCCCAGCAATCATAGACTCATTGCTAAAGTGGAAGTTTTGTTTCAAAAGAAACAAAGTTCCAGCTCCCTGTCTTCAGTTTCTCCCAGAAATAGCTGCCATAGGCATGGCTCTGGTTAGTTGAGAGCAGGATTAGAATTAGGCCTGGAGATAGTCAAAAGAGTCAACTTGCATAGGGGAGAAGGAGGTACCATTAGTTGCATCATAGAGAGGAAAGACTCAGAGCTTCCCATGTCCAGAAACACAAGAGGAAGAGATGAAGAAGGAGGAGAGGGAAAGATATCTTTTCAAACCTTTCTTGATGCACTTAAATGCCTTGTCCAGTTTCTGCTTAGGCACGAAAGTTTCAAAATCTGTATTGTGTTCTTCTTTAGAGAGGTTTTTGCTATAGTTTTTTAAACCTAGGAATGCAAAGGAATTTATTGGTGACAATATGGGCATCTGCCCTTTATGGGTCCATGTGTGACCCATAGCAAGGTGAAAAATAGTCCTCATGAAAATACTAAATGATTTGGGTGACAAGCCTAGTAGCCTGGTCATTGATTTTATGTTTGCCACATGACTGGGCTGGGTGGTTAACACAGGGGAAGACAGGAATAGAATTCTAATTGATGGAGTTAGCAGAATGGTCCATCAAAATCAGGATGGTGTCCAACAGGGACAAGTGAGAGCTAGAACTGAAAGGCACTGATCTTGTCCTAGGGATGCTTTCTCTCTCATAACAGATGAGTAGAGCTCCAGGGATGTGCTATTATCATCAGTATATAAACAGATCAATGGCAAGGTGGAAATGGAGCCTAACATTATAGAGGAGGATTGGTTTGGTTTGACTTTGGAGGGCTGTACAGAGGTATGATCACTTCTTATCTTTCCTAAGTGAGTTGACCCATCTTTCCAAGCCACCAGAGCCCAGCTGACGTACGTATCTGGGTCAAATCTTACTGCTGATGCTAGTTATTTAAAAACACCATGCTCTTGTAAACGTACGTCCTCTTTTCTAAAGCCACATGTTGTATCAGTCTGTCTTCTAGGGGTGTTTTTTAATTATGGGTCCAATAGGACATTGATTATTGTTGTTAATATTGTAATTTTCAAAATTACATTTTCTTTGCATCATAAATCAATGGATTATCTTCCCTCAAGCCACTTCTATTTAAAGAGCCGGATCGATTTTTACAGGATATGCCAACAATAAATCTTTGGGCCTTTTTTCCTCCTGAAGACTTTTGGATCAGGATTATTATTAACACTATTTATTATTTATTGAGTGCTGTCAGTGGGCTCAGCAGTATACAAACATAAATGGATAAACATCATCATCAAATCTGTTTCCAAAAAGGGCAGGTGTTTATCATGAAAGAAAGTATTTGAATTACCAAAATAATGCCTATTAGTGGTTTTCATTTCCTGGCAAATAATGTCTTTGCGGTCATTCAAAATCCCATGGCATTTTTTTTCTGGAATAAGCTGGGTACTCTCATATTTTTGGCTGGCTTCCAAGTAGGGAATTACCTTCTGGTGTTCTGAAGTCACCCGTGATTGAATTGGATCACCTTTGGCTTGTCAGAATATGGTAAGTTTTCTTTCTTTAACTAGCTAAATGGAGAATTCTAACTCTCTCCTCCATGGGAGACTCTTCTATCCCTCCAGGCCTCTGCCTAGAGGAAAGTGAGTTAGCTATCCCAGTAGTTACTTTCCCTACCTGGTTGTAGTGGACTTTCTCTATGTACACAGTAAAAGCTCTGACTAACAGGAAGAAGAATTAAAGAAATGACAACCCATAGAATAAATGATTATTATACTTTCATCTTCACTTAGTTTGTACCCAGTAGAGGAATTACTGGGTCCCATATTTAGAGATAGACCTTCAAGGTCATCTAATTTGACCTCATATATAGAGAGATCTATATCTCTCTATCTCTCTATCATCTCTCTATCTCTCCATCTATCTATCTATCTATCTAGCTCTATATATATTATATATGTGGATACTGAAGAACTGAGAAAAACAATTTGATCAATGGTCACAGAGGTAATAAGTAGAAAATACAGAATCTAGATTGTGCTCTGTATGGGTTGAATATAGATTTTCTGAAAGTCCTACTTGTTGCCTTACCGCAGGGTGGAAGTAACCCTAAATATCTGAAGGTTTCAGTAGGCAGTGCTTTTTCTCTAAACAGAGTAAATCTCACACAGTATGCCCAGGAGAGCAACTTCTGGTGTGGCAGGCCCATCTTCAAGCTCTGATGCATTTTACTTACCATAAAAATTTTCAAGGACAGTGATAGACTGACATCCATGGACTAGTCTGGATGAGTTGGGAGAAAGTCATCAATAAAAGGTTAGACACTGCTGAACTTTTTGGTGATAGTAACTTGTGATCCCCTTTTACACAGGCATGGATGAGAGCTGCATTGGAGGGAATATTCATATAAAGGAAATTATAGATTTTTTGAAGTATTAAGTGCATGGTAGGAGTATAAGAAATAAGGAAACACTACACA
This sequence comes from Potorous gilbertii, assembly GCA_028658325.1. Lineage (NCBI taxonomy): Eukaryota > Metazoa > Chordata > Mammalia > Diprotodontia > Potoroidae > Potorous > Potorous gilbertii. The sequence goes on along the minus strand of CM053771.1, from coordinate 148,797,625 downwards.
GTATCTTTCTATTCCTGCATAGGGTAAAAATAATTCAGTAGCACTGGTCCCCCAACCCTGAATCATGATGCTGTCTCCAGCCTGCCACCATTAATACAAGAATAGATCAATAGAATGTTTCTCTCCCTTATTGGAGAATGAAGACATGTTTAAATGCATGTGAAACCATATGAGAAGAGTTATATTATCTGCCCACTAATACTTATCCCATGCTAACAGAGACAAGACAGAAAGAAAAAATCAGTTATCTTCAACCTTAAGTTAACTGTTAACTTTAAACTTCTCATCGACTTGACATTTGCTAGAGCCACTAAGAAATAGTTAAGCTGGTTGTTGTGAATTTCACCAGACCACATGTCCACTATGCAATCTGTGATTATAAGACTAATGCAAAAGAATATCAAAGAATTGGTGGTCAAAGCAGAGGACATGATTAACTTTGATGTATCAGAGTCACTTGGTGAAAAACAAAAGACTCTGACTTCAGCTCATCAGTCAATACACATTTTTTAATTACTTATCATATGCCAGGCAGAGTGCTAAGAATTTGGGATTCAAAGAAAGGCAAAAACATAGATCCTTTCCTCAAGAAGCTTTCATTCTAATGAGAGATAAGATGAGCAGATTACCATGTACATACAAGATTTACATAGTGTAGCTAGAAGGTGAGCTCAAAGGAAAGCACTAGCAAGGAGAGGGAATGGAAAGGCCTTTTGAAAAAGATGGGATTTTAGTTGAATCTTGGAAAAAGCAGGGAAGCTAGGAAGCAGAGATCAACACAATTATTAAGTTCTTATGATGTTCTAGAGACACTGTGCAAAGCTCTAGGGATACAAAAAAAGACAAAGAAGCTCCTGCCTTCAAGGAGTCTACATTCTCATGGAGAAGAAAGCATATATTTACCTATTATACATAGCTCTTATCTATCTAGATATATCTAAGACATAGGAGGGAGAATGGGGGAGTCAGTTGGCACAAAGGTTTGGATGACTGAGTACCATATTCAAGGAAGTAGACTAGTGTAGCTACATACAAGGAGGGGAGTAAAGCATGAGACAGCTAGAAAAGTAGGAAGCAGACAAATTGTAGAGGGTCTTAAATGCCAAAAAAGAGTATTTTATATTTGATATTTTGTAGGTCAGAAATATCAACCTCAAATAGAAATGCAACCCTACCTCATGTTGACTTAGAAAGCAAAAATTGACATTTTCTAGGATGTATTGTATTTTTGTTTATTTTGTTAAGCTTTTCCAGGGATACTGGATAAACAAAATTTATTTAAATAGTTCCTACTTACAGTTTAGTCTGGTTCATGTTGCACATGGGAGTTTTGTTGTGATGCAGAAGTAATACTTTTTCTATAGAGAACAGAGAGCTACTGGGTGGAACATGGTCAAACCTCTGCTTTAGGAAAATCACTTCAGCATTTAAGTAGAGAATGCACTGAAGTTTAGAGAGACTTGAGACAGAGAGACCAAGGTTATTCCAGTAGCCCAGATGAGTGCTGATGAGTACCTGTTGTGAGAAAGAAATGTATAAAATTGACATAGTGCAGGAAGAAACAACAAAACTTGACAATAGATCAAAAAGGGGGGATGAGATTGTGAGGTCAGCTTACTGGGAAGATAATAGGGAAGTTTGGAAGAGAAAATAGTTTGGGGAGACAGATAATAAATTTTATTGGGATATGTTGCATTGTTATGAGAGAAAAGGAAATGGAGGCTTCTCATGTGCATGACTTTCTCTAACTTATCTGAGAAAGAGAGTAGAGCTATAGAATTACAGCTAAAGAGATGAGCAGTTAAAGTAAGGTGTTTTTTAAGTTTATTTTTTAGGATGGAGGTATAGGCATATTTGTGGGCAGAAGGGAAAGATCTAGTAGATAAGGAAAGACTGAAAATTAGAGAATGAAAATGATAGTGGGGGCAATCTGCTGGAGAGACAGAAGGAGATGATATTTAGGATGTGTGTGATGAGTTGGCCTTGGTATTAAAAAAAAGACTGCCTATTCATTTGAGACAAATATGAAGGAAGAGATGTGAGAGATGTGAGACTGAGGAGGAAAGAAGAGGCAGCTCCTCATGAATGGCCTCAATTTGTTAGATGAAGTGTGGAAAGTATTTAGCTGAATGGGGGGTAGGAAATGGTGCTATGGGAGATTTGAGAAGGATTGAAAAATATTAGAATAAGCACAGGGTTGAGTGGGATAGTGAATAGATTAGGGAGGTGTGAAAGGATTGCCTTGCTGCAGTGAGAGCCCACAATTGAAATTATGCCATGTAAGTTAGGATGGACCCACATAGCCTAGTTTTATGATTTTCTCCAGCTCTGTGCAGAAGCACTTGAATAAGAATGAAAGAGGGAGATGTTGAAAGTAATATTCCAGTTTGAGTTTGTCGCAAAAGGACAAGGAATTCAAGCATGGAGGATAAATAGTAGAAACTAGAAAAGAGGAAATGGTAGCCACTCCCAGGGTGAGAGTCTGAGAAAGAACTAAGCATAGGAGGGAATAGAGCTCATGGCAAGGATGAAAACTAGAATTAAGGGCTGTGAGTCTTAGGGAAGGATGGAATGGTAAAAGATTACTATAAAATAAGGGAGTTTCAGAGTTCATGAATATTGAAGAGAAATACACGCACACACACACAATTAGAGAGTGAATTTGTGACTTCAGCAATGTGGAAATTCCTTCTATCTATGCAGATCAGCAGCTTTTTGATAACTTAACACTTTAAGAGAGTTGTTTTGTGCATTGATGTTAAATGATTTTGCCCACAGTCACATGGCCAGCATATGTCAGAATCTGTGTTTGAATATAGATCTTTCTGACTCTATGGCTCTCTCTTCTATGTTATGTTGTACGTAGTGAGGGCACTGAATTTTATTTTTTTTTAATTTCAGTAATCACACACAAATTATACCTGTGATAGATATATGGCTAATCAGGTGGAACTATAAACACTAACTTGTATATAGTGTGAGATATAGGTACAAATGGGTCATATAGGGAATGGAATATTCATTAAAGAAATGTATATTTCTTAGGAGGTAGTCCTATCAACAAATGAGTCCCATGAACCTGGCTACATTTAGAGGAAGAACAGAATGTTAGAGCTTGAAAGAACCTAAGAGAAAAACTTGATCAATCCTCTCATTTTACAGATGCAGAAATTCAGACCCAAAGAAGTATATTATTTTACATGCATCTATTATGGAAGTAGAACCAAGATTAGAATCCAGATATTTTAACTACCAGTTCACTGATATTTCCCCTAGATCATACTGGCATTTTAATTATAGATCTGACTAAAGATTTTCTGACCTGGTCAAAAGGGCTTTAAAATGATATTTGAATAGTATTGGGGAAAAAAATGCTCTGATCCAACTGTGACATTGGATATCAGAGTATGGCATAAAAAGTGAAATAGGACAACAGGGCATAAGAAAATAACAGGGAAGAGGGATAGTAGCAATATCTTGGTCTCATAACATTATAGAATTAGAGGAAGGATGAGAAACCTGTGGCCTTGAGGTCCCATGTGGCCTTCTAGGTCCCTGGGTGCGGTCTTTTGACTGAGTCCAAGTTTTACAGAACAAATCCTTTTATCAAGGTGATTTGTTCTGTGAAGTTTGGACTTAGAAACATGTGATTTCAAGGCCACCTCTGATTTAGAGGATGAAGATACTTCAATAGTTGCATGGTTCAATATTCCCATTTTACAGTTGAGGAAAATGAGACCTAGAGAAATTAAATGTCTTACCCAAGGTTCCATAAAAAAGTACAGAGTTGGGATTCAAATCCAGATCCTCTGACTCTGTGCTCAGCATCCTTTCTCTATACTGTATGACTTTCTCTCTAATATTGGTCAATGTATAACATAATAAGTCTCCAAAAAAACACAACTTTTTCACGATGCACTTTTAGGTTCAGTCCGCATTATTAATATTTTTCTGCATCTCCTTCTTAAATCTAGACAATTAACAGAACAAAAATCAAGCCCTGATTTGTAGTCTGTTGATTTCCACGATAAAAAATGCTCACAGTGAAAATGTAATCATTGGCTCTCCTGAGCTCATTTGAAATGGCTCCAGCACAGCTCTTCCTCTGGTGGACAGGGAATCAGCCATAAGGAAGGTGAATCTGCAATTTTAACCTGCATAGGTCAGAGTGGCTTCACTGCTGTCATTAGTGACTGGGAGATAATGGCGAAAGTGTAGACATTATTCACAAGAAACATCATTAAGAAGAGGGCATGGGATGGGGAAGGTAAGAGAAGTTCTATATACCAAGATCACTTCAGAAATCTGTTGGGGGTGCATACTAAAAGCCTTTCCATGCTTCCAAGGACCTCTTCATTTGGCAGAACCATTGAGGACCTAATGTCTTGTATGTATTGAAATGCTATTAGAACCTTTTCAGAGAGAAATAGGGTAGACATCTAAACGACAATCCATGCAACTGAGTGTCTGAACATCACAGAACCAGAGAACCACAGAGTTGAAATGGATCTCAGGGGCCAGTTAGCGCAACTCTTATTTAAACAAGAATTCCCTCCCCAACATTTTCAGCGATAGAACAATAACTAACTTACGGTTTACATTTCTATAGTATTTTATGGTCTTCAAATTGTTTTACAAATACATCATTTGATCCTCACAATGGCACTGGGAGTAGGTGCTATTATCCCCATTTTACAAATGAGGAAACTGAGAACAAGAGAAGTGATTTGATTTGTCCAGGGTCATACAACTAGTAAATATTCATTCAGCACTCTACCCACTGTGCCAACTAGCAGTGAACTTTTGCTTAAAAACATGTAATGAGGTAGTACTTACCTCTTCCCAAGGCTGCTCATTTCACATTTGGACAGCTCCCATTAATAACAAGATTTTCCTTAAATCATGTTTAAATTTCCCTCTTTGTAGAGGCAACCTTCTGCTTCTAATTTTGTCAAGTAGAAATAAGTCTAATCTTTCTTCCACATGATGGTTCTTTAAATACTTTAAAAGAGCTATAATGACCTCTATAAGCTTTCTCTTCTTCAAGCTAATCACCCCTTGCTACTTCAACTGATCATAATATGCTAAAATCTTGAAGTCCTTCACCATTTTGGTTACTTTCCTCTGGATGCCTTCCAAAGTAGTGGAAGTAGTCCTTCCTAATGTGGGCTTCCCAGAATTGAACATATATTACAGAGGCTCTATCACAGGACTGTCCAGCAGAATTAGCACCACTATAATCTTCATCACCATGACTGTCTTAATGTCAATTACAGTCAACTTAACCTTCTTGGCTTCCATATCACACAGTTGACTCATATTAAGCTTTCAGTTCATTAAAACTTCCAGATCTTTTTTAGATGAGCTTCTCTCCAACCAAGCCAAGTGAACTCTTTTCTATCATCTAAAAGCAGTGGATTAAACTCAGGTAGAAACAGGGGCCATTAATCCATACATAAGGATGCAACATATTGACAGTTTTAAAATGTGAGATTATCTATGTTTTAGTATATTTTTATTTCTTTTAATAAATATTTCCCCATCACACTTTCATCTACTACACTTAGGATTATTGTGGGCTGCCTACCACACTATGGTTTGATGCTTCTCATCTAAAAGGTTAGAGATCCTTCTTAGCTTAGTACTGTCTTCAAATTTGATAAATCATTTATGCAGCCTAGAACAGTGGATAAAGTTCCAGGCCTGGAATCATAAAGACCTGTGTTCAAACACGACCTTATTGTCTGTGTGACCCTGAGCAAGTCACTTAATGTTTGTTTGTTTCAGTTTCCTCAGCTGTAAAATGGGGCTAATAATGCCTCGCTGGATTAAGAATCAAATGAAATAATATTTGTAAAAAGCATGCATAGTTCCTGACACATAGAAGGAATGCTCTATGTGAATGTTTGTTCCATTTATTTCTTTATACCTTTACTCAAGTTATTAATTAAAAAAGAACAATATAAGGACAGATCCATGGGACACATCAGTGGAAACCTGTTGTGAAGTTAACATTGAAAAAATAACAACTGCTTTTTGGTATTTTGGGTTCAATCATTGAACCAGATTTAAATCTACCTCATTGTAGAAATTCATTGGAATTTCCCCAATCAAACTCTCAATTATTGCTTGCTTTTTTTAGTGCTTTACTGGCTGTTTGATAAAAATCTCTTTAATATTAGGTCCCAGAATTTTGCCAGGAATTACTGGAGTTCACTGGCATATAGTTTATGAATTCCATTGACTTATCTTTATTTTTGTATATTAAGACAACATTTGCTTAATCTAATACTACAGCTTTTAACTGTCATTTATAGTCTTTCAGCAACCACTGAGAGTGAATCAGTAGTCATAGTCAGCATCCTTTCAGTACAGGGAGACAAGAGTTGATTTACAACTGGTGACTTAAATTCATCAAGGGTAGTTAGGTGCTCTCTTACTGTAGCTCTACTTAAGTGTTATTAAATGCCAAATAGTAGTTTTTAGTCTGTCCTTTGCAATCCTTAGGAGAAAAAAAAAGTTACAGAACAATTGAGCAGCTCTGTTTTCTCTCTATTATTGATTCACATCGTTCCATTCTCACAGAACAGTGATCCTCTCCCTTCTTTGATCCCTCTCTTTTGGCCAATACATGATATAAAGCATTTGGGTAAAGGGAAAAGAGAGAAGAAACAAAATAATATGTAATTCTAAGAATATACTATCGCTCTGAGCCAGGTGAAGGATATGGATAATGGCTTTCTAAAAGAGACAAATAAAATTTTCAGAGACCAAAATAGTAATAAACTTCATCTTCCAAGTTATCTGCTAGAGGTTTCATTGCAAATGGAGCATCTTTAAAAGATCAACTTGGCCTTGTTGACAATTTCATTCCCCCAGAAATTAGAAGAAACAGAATTGAACATAGCAATGTTGTACTTAATTTGGACCACCAAAGAACTGGTTGGTAACATGATGGAAAATAATCAACAGGAACCTTAGAAAAGGGTGACCATGTTGTTGGTTGTGGATAAATAGGGAAAGAATAATAAGACAAGGTCAAACATGTGCTCTATCTTGGGAGTTCCCAATGTTTTTGAGGATGAAGTACCTATGTTTTAACATCAAAAAATGTTGCAGTCTGGCCCACTACCCTTGATAGTGGTAGGAATATTATTAATATATGTTGACTGAAAAAAAAACCATAATGACAAAAAATCTGCTGTGAATTTTATAACACTTTGAATAAGTTCATATCCTATTAACCATAACAACATTCTCATAACTTATAAGACAGAAACATAAGTGAAAAAAGTATTATACAATCTACGGAAAGAAGTTTTATTTATCTATTATACTGAATCATATTTTGTTAGAACTAAATAAATATAAGAATGAGAATTCTAAGTGTCCATAAGGATTTAGTGACCCTCCTCCAACTCTATAGCAATCACTATAACTGAATAGGAACCCCTAACTGTATTAATAATTCTATAGCTCATCAGTGGTCTTTATCTTACATGCTGGGAACCATTGCCCTAGATTTTAGGAAACAAGATCTAGAAAACTTGAGATAACTTTAGGCATAAGTCTTTGCCCCAAAATCGAGGATAAGGCTGCTCAAGAAAGATTGGAGAATTTTAGAAACAATATTTTGAAAGTGTTATTGTGAATGATTCTAGTGAGAAACAAAAAGGGAAGTCATCTAAAGAAACTGATATAACTGCACAGGAAACTTTCAGATGCATTCAGATTTTTTAAAGGATATGCAAAAAATAATGGAAATACAAGTATGGAAAAGTCCAAAATATGACGTACTTATAAAAATAGTGTCAGGAGAAGACAAAATTGAGAATAAATAGTGATGTTCAAAACATCATGACAATAAAAAGAACAAATAAAGGAGTCAATACATCACTTGCAAAAGATGACTATAAAGCCAACCATTAACATAGTAAAACTCTTAACTTCTGAATTTCTATCTTCTATTTTCAGTGGGACATTTAAGCAACATAGTAGATAAAGTACTGTGTCACTTAAATATCCCACTGAAAATCTACATTGGTTTAAAAAATCATATTTACAAGTTCTTCTAGACAATGAAATTTAAATTTTCCAAGGGAAGAAATTTCCAAATAATCATTGATTCTGGATTCAGAATAAAATCTCTTCCCTTTTGTCCTGGTTTTCAAAACTGGAAAGGAGCTAGAATCTACAAGCCACACACACATGTAACAGCAATTACCTATAAATTCTGGGTTGAATTACAAAATGGATAGTTTGTGAGCATGTAGAAAGGGAAACTGTGATGACCGGGAGCCAATTTTTGTTCCTGAAGTAACCCATCTTTCCAAGCCTGGGGTGTCACAGACTCACTAGAAACTAATCTCATCTTTTTTCTTCTCAGGGTTTATAGAATAAAATTTAAGGAAATGCTGCAGGCATAGTATATCAAGGATTTTGAAGAAATATCTAATATCCTGATAGCCTTGTGAACAAAATAAGAAAATGTGGACTAGATAAGAGTAATGGTTAAGCTGGATTCAAAGCTTATTAAATATCCCATCCCCACAGATGAATTAATTGGACTTGGAATCAGGAAACCTAAGTTTTAATCTTAACCAAACCCTAGATAGCTTTATGACCTTCTATTTGTGTATAAAATTTAGAGGAATTTATATTCCTTTCTGTGCTAAGCCCTGTTTTTCATTGCTTCATATATTGTCCTCACCCACAGTGGAGGTAACCTCATATTTTATAGATAATAGACTTCTTTCAAAGAATGTTGACATTCTAGTTGACTTTGAATGGCACTTCATATTTTGCCACATTTGGCAAGACTTATTGATATATTTTCTACCAAAAAGTCAAAGTATGCATATAGGCCATAATTGATGATACATGCGGACATGATCATTGCAATCTTGGTAATTTTGTACTTGGTAGACTTGTGATTGAATCAATATGATATAGACTAGATGAGCCTTGATACCCTTCTAAATTAAAAAACATTATTCTTTGGTTCTTCTACTAATTCAGAATGAAATTTCACAAATTGCTTGTTATGTGATCTTTATTCACATTTTTATCCCAAATCCTTGATAGAGGTTCTATCCAAAGCACCATCTTGCCTTAATATGTTGGAGTTACCAATGATCCATTCAAACTGTCCATTTGTTGTCGCTCATCTTTATTACATGATCAGCCAATTTTCTTTTCTCATCATACATACTTTTGCTATAGAACTCATAATTCACAGCCATATTGCTTCACCAGAAGAATGCCCATGCTTAAAAGATGTTATGACATAACTGTAGAGAGATCTCTGAAATCACAGTATCCTGAATATAATCTAACCTGGTTTCTTTCTCCTGTGGAGTTTCAGGGACAGTTCTCTGCCTATTTATAGTGCCTAAGGCAAACACATCTTACAAAAAGATAAAGAGTGGAAACATATGCTTATATCTTTGGTCAGCATTAGTAGATTTCATTTCTTCCCCAGTGGCATTTCAGCTATAGTGTAGAATTGCATTAAATCTCTTTCTTCACTTCATCTCATCTGCCATTTTATTTAAGCAAACATCAGTGATTCATAGGAAAGGATAACTCCAAGGTGCCTCCATGCCCTTTTTGATAAATATTGATTCCTTTTCATTCCCTACTCCTTCTGTCATTCACGACAACCCTGTATGTACAGTAATTGTGTTTGGGACATGCTGCCTTATGAGATGGGTTTAAGTCTGTATGCAGTCTGTTCCTATCTAGACTCCATAGGGAAATTTTAGGTATGTTGAATTGATGACGGCTTTGAGCAAATTCCCAGCTGGTCAGATGTCTATTTGGGCTTGGGCTCTCTGGTTTAGAATTCATTAGGAACTTTTGTGTTTACTTCTGTCTGTCGGATTCTATCTTTATTGATCCTTCCTGTCCGTGACCAATGGGAAATATGTGGAAGTGATAAAGCCCTTTGGAAAAGAAGTTTATAATCTGGTACAGACAAAGTCAGGTCCCCTAGGGAAGAAGTGTGAAGCATTTGCGTGCAGTCCCTTCAATACAAGGCAGCTATCATTCCTTATTCTCCCTGTTTTAATGGAACAATGTTCAATTACCCTAACTGCAAACAGCCCCAGGGACAGGTCTGAAGTAACTAAGGCTTTGGCCCACTTAGACAACTGGCTCACTTGGGAGTGTATCATGAAAAGCTGGAGGTTCTACCCAGTGAATGGCATCTACTTTTTTTTTTCTTCAGCAAGCTAGGAGTGTGTTGTCTATGAAAGTGGGGAAACTTTTGCAGATGGTGAATAGTAGAAAGCAGAAGGAGCACAGTGATCTGTAGGGCAATAAGTGATATCTGTGTGGCACCATAAATTATTTTCCTTAGCAGTCTTTGAAAACAAGCCAAGTGTCTATTATGGCTCTACTCTGGCCTGAAGACAGGGAAATGATGTAAATCTATATTCTAATATCTATAACTCAGTGATTACTGAAGAACAATCAGAATGGTTTTCTTTTACCCAGATCAGTCCAGAATTTTAATCCTGAGAGGAAGGAGCTTTTTTCCCACCCTACCTAGGGCCAAAACCCATGATGAATGAGTTGTAGACAAGTGAAAATATAATTTCATATGTCCTTAAACTTCCTTTCACATTATCCAGAATTGCAAATTCCCAATCTATTTTGAACGATGTTATCCAACCACCGAACAACACAGATATTTATTTTTTTATAGATACAGAAAATTTTTATTACAAAAAATTTGTGATTCTTGAATTGTATAAATTTAAACAAACAGTAAAATCCACTTGTATTCGGCTTTCTATTCCCATGTTCTTGGCTCATATCTATTAAGACAGTGAAAACCTCAGAGGGTGGAATACTGTATGGTAGAGAATTTAGATGGTTTATCAGTCTAGCTTAGGGGTGGGGAACCTGAGACCTCGAGGTCACATGTGGCCTTCTGGGTCCTTAAGTATGACCTTTGACTGAATCCAAACTTCATAGAATAATTTTGTAAAATTTGCATTCAATCAAAGGGGCCACACTTGAGGACCTAGAGAGCCACCTGTGGCCTGGAGGCCACAGGCTCCCCATCCCTAGACACTATTGAGTTGGGAAGTATTAATGTAGGCACATAATCTTAATCCAAATACAGCATGCTTCCTTCCATTTTTCTAGCATTTCTTCACATGAATTTGGGAAGCATGACTTACTAATAGTCAGCATTGCGGTTCATTTTATCCTTACAAATAACCCTGAGAGGTAAACGCTATTCTTGTCAATATTCCCATTTTAAAGTTGAGGAAACTGAGATTGAGAAATTAAGAGACTTGCCCAGGGTCACATAACTAGTAAATCTCTAAGACTGGATTTGAATTCTGATCTGGTCTTTACATCCACTTTTCTATCCATTTTGTCACCTAGCTACCTCAGTTTTCATTACAGTGATCGAAGGTGAAAGGAAAGATCGTGTGGATTTCTAATCCTGAATTTTCTGCCTTGCTCCCTCACTCAGGTTTATTTATTAATGTTTTTGTACAAGTGCATTTTTTTTAAAGCAAGCAAGAACCTTGTTTTCTGTCTCCGGTATCCATGACCTGTTCTTACTATCTTCCCACACAAGACTAATCCCAAACTAATTTGTTTTTAAATCTTCTATGGGAGAAAAATGGTGTGTTCTCTTTTTTTCTTTCTTTTTCTTGAATTAGCCTTGAGGCATCAAACGTTGCCATGGAGTTCCCACTTGGCAAGAGGAGTTTAGTCCCTTTCCCTAGTCTCTCTGGGAAATTAAATGTCCCATTCGCTTGGACTCTGACAGTTTCTATGTACTTATGAAATGATTCTGTTCCAAGTCATGGACTTTCACAGGAAAAAAAACCAGGAATAAAAACCAGAGATAAAAAGGGTTACAAATAGGAAAAAAAAATACCTCATTTGTATCTATTATTTATTTGTTTGCTTGTTAATTTATTCATTCATTTTGGTAAGGTGAGTTCATAGGATAATTGATTTAGAGTTGAAAGGGAAGCTATCATTTAACTCTTCTCCATTTATAAATGATAAACTGAGGCACAGGGAAGTTAAGTGACTTGTCCAAGCTAGTAGGAATCAGAGGTAAGATTTGAATGCAGCTCTTCTGACTTCAGAGTCAGTACTGTCTACTGTGCCAAGTTGCCTTCTTTGAAACCTTTTCTCTTAGAGGGAAAATGACTATATTCATGAATTTTTTTCCTCTTGAAGCTCAGCCAATGGCTATACATAAATTCACCAATGAAAAGTTTCATGATAAAAATGACATTGCCCAACAAAGACTTTTTTTTCCCATTCTATTCTACTTATCTGAGAATGGTGCCATGTCTTCTGTGTTATGTCTCATGTCATGGGAGAGGAAAGTACCATATCCAAGGTGAAATGGATAATGCCTTCTGTAGGCTGGCCCTATCCTTCCACAAACATCATGGGCATTGGGGTAATATGATTTTGGAGCAAGTTTTCCATTGACTACTGCATATGACTGTGAGATTTCACATTACCCAGCATGTTGACAGGAGGCCATGGTATCCAGCTGGTTTTTGGAAGTGGCCAAAAATCATTTTGAGCCAAATCTGGTGACTAAAGTGGGTGGTCAAGCTGGATGACACCATTTTTAGTTCACAATGTGGTATAATTATTCTATAATGAGACTGATTTTCTCATGTCTTTGTAAACTGATGCTAAGTTCAGGAAAATACCAACATTCTATCAATGTTTTGAGCAACAATAGCCACTTCAGGGTAAGTATATAACCCCCTGCTCCAGGACTACTCTGAAGGACAACATTCAGTGATGCTGCAATCTCTAAATTCAAACTTCTCTGCCAAGCATTTAGTGCCCTTTATAATTTGCATTCAATTTTCATGGTGAGCAAACAAAATATATTACTTACCCTCTACATGGATAGAGTGCCATGTCTGGAGTCAGAAAGACTCATCTTCCAGAGTTCAAATCTAGCCCCAGAAAGTAGTGGTATAACTCTGGGCAAGTCATTTAACCTATTTGCCTCAGTTTCCTCATGTATAAAATGAACTGCATAAGGAAGTGGCAAACTGCTTTAGTATCTTTGCCAAGAAAACCCCAAATGGGGTCACAAAGAGTCAGACACAACTAAACAACATCATTACCCAAATTTATCCTACAATTTCTTGCCTCCTCTTTCCCTTACCATGTCACATTCCATTTTTCATCTAAACAAGTTGAAATCTTTCCTTTCCTTCAGGGCTCAGTTCAGATGAAGGAAACATCCCCATTACCAAAAATAATGTCTTTCTCCTTGAAGGTCACAAATAACTTTGTACCTTTCTTTTTTATTTATTTATATTGTTTTTTGTATTTTAGTTTGTATTCACTCTATCCAATTTATGAGATTATAATTTGAGAATAGGCACCATATTTAATTAGTCTTTGTATACTCAACACCTACAGGGTACCTTACGGATGTACACATGATACTTAAGTTGCTACATCTCAAGAAAATATATTTCCTCACATTATCATGCTGACATTTCTTGCACCAGCTTCACTGATGTCTAGTAGGGCACAATTTACCTCTTCCATATTCCTATCTCAATTTCCACATCTGTAAAATGGGAGTTAAATGACCTTAGAATGGTGTAATAAGCTGTTGTACATAAACTGATCTGAAATCCTCTGCTAAAAAATACACTGCATTAACTCAAGATAGGGTTGTGGCACTCTCAAAGAAAACCTACACTCAATGCTAAAGAAGATACAAATGAAGAAAAGTATTTTATCCCCCTTTTTCTCTCCCTGTAACCATTGAATTTTCACAGTAGCTTTCACCCTCCATGTTATTACCTGCATTCACCGTGGGTCTCTAATTTCTCTCCACTATGATTTTTTTTTCTATTGAGAGGCCATTTTTGTCTTTCCTATTGTGATATCCATTGTTGTGTGTTTTTTACTCTATCCATGATTGGCTGGAGAGCACCATGGCTCGCAGAGGGTCCCTGCTGACATAGTGAAATAAAGTCAGAAAGCTGTATTAATTTAAATGGCTTTTCTTCACATTTAGGGCTGCTATTATGGTGTTGATGGTTAGTAATAAAAGGCCTTTTAGTGTGGGAAATCAAATAATCTTATACAAACACCAATGTGCTTGGACAGTGATTATCCTAATGTAATTGGAGAATGAACTCTGATTAGGGGTGTCAGTTCTTGCCTTTCTTAAAGTATTTTCAAGCTAATCCACTGACTAGATTGACACGTTCTCTTCATGGGCTGTGTAGTTTATCATTAGTTCTGGTGCAGTTCCTTAATATTGGCTTCCATGTGCCCAGGACTTTGTGGACTGCAGAACTTGAGAGTTCTATGTCAGCATTGCAGAGATCTACAGGTTCTATGAATTAATGAATTTCTCTATAGTCAGAAGTGACATAGTCAAAAGAAGAAGTTAAAAAAAGAAAGAAAACCAAATATGGCTAGAAATGAAAATTTCTTTATGAAGAGACCTGCTGATCTCACTGATTTAAGGTCTTCAGAGAAGTTATTGAAACCACATGACTTGAGATATTTAAACCTAATATGGAAAATATTTGTTAGGACACCCTTCTGTTTGTGTCAAAGGGACTATAATTTCCTTGACTAGAAGAAAGTTTCCCATTGATTCTACATAAGCTCATTGGCTATACTAAAGAATATATCGTTAAAGAATATAGTTGTTGAGATTTTGTAACTCTATAATCAATTTATCTGCTTTGAGTAACTTGCTAGTCTTTAGTAGGAAATCATTGGCATATTGAATTAAAGGAAAACTCCCTGTCCTAATTACTTTAACTACACAGTTATTTTATTAGGCCTATGCTTATAGGTTTGCCATTTTTAACTTGTACAAAAGTGATGGACCAATAATGGATGTGCCAGTGCAAGGGACAATCTCTCCTTGGACTGGAATGGATTGGATTGGAATAGACCTTACAACCAATCCCAAAACATTTGAGCTACTGAATCTGGGCTTGACTGTTACCATTCATTTCTACCCAGCTAATTGGTAGCAGAGTTTCTACCCAAAGAAACAAAAGGAAAGAAGGAAGGAAGGAAAACAGGGAAGGAGAGAGAGAAAGAGAGAGGGAGGAATGGAGGAAGGGAGGGAAGCAGAGAAGGAGAAAGGGAGGGAGGAGAAGAAAAGAATCTGAGTCCTCCTATGCAGAACTAGGCAATCACATGTAATATTGATTTTACACTTACAAAGCTGATGGACCAGCCACGTTGTTTGAATACCAAATGTAATCTTGCCAAAAGGACTATTTTATGAAGAACTCACGCAGGACAAGCACTCACACAGTTAGAAACAGTGATACAAGGACATTCTCAATGTCTCTCTTAAGAACTTTGAAATTGATTGTTTGACTTGGGTCCTTGGCACAGGACCACTTAGCATGGTGTGCCCTCATCAGAGAAGGTGTTGTGCTCTATGAGCAAAGCAGAATTAAAATAGCTCAAAAGAAATGTGAGATGCATAAATTTAAAGAATCTACCCCAAATTTCACATGGACTATTAGTTCCGGGCCTGTGTTAGAGCATTCTGAGCTGTTTCTGGTCTGATCCACCACAGTTGGACACATTGTAATTTGACTCTAACAGAGTGATGTCATTTTGTTCCTCTTCGAAAATGAAGGATAAGAACCATTTAGTGACTTTAGGTCTTCCTAGCTCTAGAATTAGCACTTTGTGCACCATGCCAACTGGCTACCTCACACGAGTTTACTTTTTGTGATATAACTAGAAATTATAAACTATAAACTATAGCTCTCCCCCCTTAAAGTTTCAAAACTTTGTCATAAAGTTATCAAGGTTGTAAGCCACTTGAAACAAGCAGAAACTTATTAACTTGGAATTAACCACCCATATGAATATAATTTCACCCATCATCATTTTCCTGAAACCAGTCATATCATTGTGCATGTCAATTTCATGTTCTCAATAGATTCTAAGTGATTTGAGAGCAGGGACCAACCTCTTTGCTTTTTTGTTTGCTTTTCCACTTTCTCCAATATACACACAACATAGTATAATGTGCTCATCATTGCTCACATATTTGTTGAATAAATGAGTGATGGAATGCTTGCCACATTCACAATTAAGCCCTGGCCACTCTTGATAGAGATTCCCTTACTTGCATATAGGGCCATAAAATTTGACTCCTGTAATTTCATTGCTACTAGGTCCTTCTTAGCTTCTGGGGTGCCCAGATTCCTCCAGTTTTTCTGATGTAGACAAGAACAAAAAGACTTCTAAATATGAATGAGAAGTATGTAACATTTAGATAGTAGTACAAAGTTTTCAAAGTATTTCACAATTATAATATTTGAAACTCACAGTAATCCTTTGCAGCAATAGTATTGTTATTGTAGTATTACTGATGAAGAAACTGAAGTTAAGAGAGTTTAAATGATTTGCCCAGTCACACAACCAAGTGTTTGAGGCAGGATTTGAACTTACCTTCCTCATTCCAAGTCCTGCTCTCTATCCACTGTTCTACCAGTTGCCTAGACATGGCAGGGTTAAAAAAAAAAAAACCCATAATTTTCTTAGGTAATTTAAGGGAATATTGACATCAAACATGTAAAAATTATAAAGTTTATGATCATAGACTCATATCACAAAATGTTACAGTTGGAAAAGACATGTAGTTCAATTTCTACCCAAAGCATGAACCATGATACTCAAGTTTATAAAGAAAAAAAGAATTATTCTTTTACTAAATCTTCTCTGATCCTTTCTGTGAGGCAGAAGCTTGCCCTTTTTTAACCTTTCTAAATGCCTACTTTACTCCTCCCAAATCAGTAGAGAATAGGGGGAAAGGAGGTCACAGAAAGCCGCGTTGGCAGCTCCTTGACCGTCAGTTGGGACAATGGGTACTGATGACCAATCTCTGTCCAGGAGGTCTTAGCCTGACCTTTCTCTAAGGCTAAATTACACACCATACAGCCTGACAGACACATTGGCACACCAGGATCAAGAGAAGAGGGGAAAAGTACAGCAATAGGAGATCATTTTTATTATTTTTCAAATCTGTCATCAGAAGCAAATCAGATATAGTAGCAAGGTAATATTTAATTGTTCCACAAGGATACCAGATTTCAGCAGAGTGGGTGTTATTTTCATGAAAATAAAGCAACACCTCTTCTTGCCTTAGGGGGCGATCTTTATGAAATGCTATAGCAAAATAAATTCCAACATTTGATGGCCAGCTTGCTAAGAATGAGCCTTTGGAAAACTATTTAGTTGCTCCTTGGATAACAGGTATACAGTCCAATAAAATGCTAATGTGTGTTAAAGGAAGGTCATGAACCCAGGTTTTTTGACTCTGAGGCCAGCTTTCAATGAACTTATACTGCCCCAATTGCCTCATCCCAGGTCATCTCCAGTCATCCTGATGAACATCTGGTCATTGGATTCAGATGGCTCTGGGGGAGAAATGAGGCTGGTGACCTGCACAACCCTCCCTCACTCAAAACAAAGTCAAGTGCAAGTCAGGTCATCATTTCTCTGATGGCATGGTCTTCTTCAGCAACAAAGGACAAACATACTGCCTCAGTAATGAAATAATATATATATATATAATTATATATTATAATATATAATCATAATATATATGATTTCAGCATTAAAAGGCAAACCTAACTGAATGACAAGGATGACAACAATTAGAGATGGCATGTTGTTTCTTTCACACTTAAATTTAACAGAAATCAAGGGTTGGAATAGAATATTAGAAAATTAGTTATGATAAGATTTTGATGATATTTTCATTGGAATTTTGAATGAATGAAACATTTATTAAGTATTTATTGTGTACTAAGTATTAGAAAACTAAAGCAGGGACCTTTATCAAGGAGTTTACTTTCTGACTATGACCAGATAGAGGTGATAGGCATATTCATGTTGATTGCAATACAAAAATCACACAATTATATCACTAAATGTGGAAAATAGTCTTTGACAAAATCCAACACTTATGTATGATTTCAAACACACACACACACACACACACAATACACATATAAAGGAAAAAGTGCCTTTTTAAGGGGTGATCAATCACTTTAATCAAGTGACATTCCTTTAACCAAGTACATATATCATTCAGTTAGTTCAGGGAGTCAGCACCCTGAATTTCAAAGAAAATACAGAGAAATCAAAAGTTCAAGATTCCTCTGCTTCCTCTGCCTAAATTCAACAGACAATTGGACCCCGACTGTCTGACAATAGTTACCAGAAAGGGAAGCATGACATCTGGGTTCTCAAATTCAGGGTGCTCCTTAGTGGCTTCCCAGAGTCCTCATTTGGCCAAACAAACACTTCGCGTCAAAGTAATCAACAGACATGACTTTCTTTACCTGCCTATCATTCAACAGACAGGTACAGTTTGACCATCATTGTCAGATAGGGCAGCGTGGCATCTGGGTTCTCAAAGCCGGGGGGCTCCTGAGCAGCATTCCAGGGTTCTCGTCTCTGAGTGCCTTTTAAAATATGGTCAAAAGTATCTTTGTGAAATTGAGTGAGTATTATTTATAATTGAGAAATGCTGGAAATTTACCCTGAAAGGACAGGAGTAAAGCAAGGATACTTGCTTCCCTATTATTAAGCAAATTCTAGAATTTGTAGCTAAATCTATAAGACTAGAAAAAGAAATCAAGAGAACAAGCATATGCAAAGTACATGTAAATCTGTTTCTATTTGCAGACAACATGATGCTTTACTTAGAGAATCAACTAAAAATTAATCAAGAAAATTAATAGGTTTAGCAAAGTAGAAGAAAACAAAATAATTCTTTGAAAAGTACCAGCTTCTCTGCCTATTACTAGAAAAACTCAAGGAGAATGATAGGAGAAGAAATTCCATTTACAATAATAAGGAGATGAATTGAATATCTGGAATTAATCCAGCAAAACAGCCAGTATTTACATAAATGCACCCACAAAACATTGTTACACAAGCAAAGTACACAAATACTCAAATGGATTTCTGACTTAATCAATCTGGAAATTCTATCCTATGATATAGATTGCAATCTATCCATGTCTGCCTGTCCCATGAGATTCCTCAAGTTCTCTTAGTAATTTTTTAGATATCTAAATAACCAAAAAGATGCAGAGAGCTCTTGATTAGGTTGTAGCACTATACTAAAAAAATGTTACTATCCAAATTCTTTCATATATTTAATGTTCTATCAATCAAATTAGTAAGGGAAATATTTTACAGAATTACTCAAAATTGATTTGGAAAAATTAAACGTTGTGAATATTAAAGGATATGATAATAAAATTAGACAGATTGGGGAATGATGCTAGAGTCTGAATTTTTTAAAAGTGGTAAAAATAAATCGGTGAAATAAACTAGATAACCAAAACATAGAAATAAATGTTCAGTAAAACTAAGAATACAAACTACAGGGAAATGGATAAATTATTAGATTATAAGTTACTGGAAAAACTAGAAAATAGGCTGGTAGTATGAAAATAGGACGGATCATCATTTTGTACCTTATACCCCAATAAATTCCAAATGGATGGAAAAGCTAAACATAAAATTCATATCACAAGAATTAGAGGAGAACTGAAGGCTCTATCTTTCATTATTATGATGAGGAGGAAAAAATGTGTTATTAGACATGGGAGAGAACAGATCATAAAATGCAAAATATGGAGGCTTTTTCATCCAAAATTAAATGGCTTTTGCATTAATAAAATGAAAGCTGCTTCAATGAGAAGAAAATATACAAATTAGGAAAATATATGTGTTGAATATCTCTAGTAATAATCTGAAATTCACAATCTATGGGGAGTTGACATAAATACATAATATTAAGAGCTATTCCCTAATAGAGAAGTGGGTAAGGCATAAGATAGTTTTCCAAAGAAGATATACAAAGTATTCATAACCACCCGCAGGGAGAGTAACCAGTGCTGAGACTGGGATTTTGTTGATATAGGGACCCATCAGGTAAGGTAATTCTCTGTCAAGGCAGGTCTGCACCTTCTTTGTAACTTGGAGTTGGAGATTTGCCTAAGGCAGTTATGTAACTTTCCTGGAGTAACACATCCAATAGTGTCAGAGGTAGCATTGGAACTCAGGTCACCTTGGCTTTAAGGCTATCTCTCTCCACTATCATTTGCGTCCAACTGCCTGTAAGATGTCCCAAATCACTAAATCTCAGAGAAATTCAAATTTTAAAAATTTCTAGGTATAACAGAACCCATCAAGCTAACAAAGACGCTAAAAGATATGAAGATCCAATGCGGGAGGGACCATGGAAAGTTAGTCACACCAACAGTTCACTGTTCTGGAATAATTTCTAAGTGTATAAGAAAAGTTAATAAATTGTTTCATTCTTTGACTCAGTTTCCACTAAAAGGATTATGTCTCAAGGAGGTCATTGACAACAAATAAAGATAAGTATATGATGTTCCTAAAGTCTTAGTTTAATCTATGAAGACTTAAAACTACACTAATGTTGCAACTCACATATGTATGCATAGGCATAACACAAAAAACCTTTTGGGGTCATGTATGTGTGTAGCACCAATGTGATATTCATAGCAACTACAGTGTCCATGAATATCCCGGCGCAGTTCTGAATTACAAAATACAACAGACTCTGCATGGAAGACAGAAGCAAAACATTTATTCAGATACCAGAAGCCCAATCTCAACACCAGAAAGCCAAATCCATCATAGCAATAAAAATCTATACACAATAACAATGCAGAGGACAAAACCATCCCCAAGCCTTCCCCCTGCTAGGCTTCCCACAAACCAGCTCCTTTAAACAAATTACAAGCAGACTTCCTTAAACAAAATAAAAAACAAGCTCCCTCACTCATGCTAGCCAGTTGCCTCCTTGACTGCATCCTTCCTAGCTCTGGTTGCTCTGACCCTTCCTTCTCTACCCCTTCCTGTTCCATCCAGTCAGCAAACTTCTCCCACCACACATTCCATGTGACTCAGACTTCCATGTGTCCCAGGCAGGTCACATGGACCTATTAATGAATGGGAAAGATCTTCCCATTTAAATTACCATTACAATGGGCATAGTGGATACAGCACTGGAACTGGAGTCAGGAAGACATGAGTTCAAATATAGCCTTAGCTATGTGGACCTGGGCAAGTCACTATACCCTGTTTGCCTCAGTTTCCTCATCTGTAAAATTAACTGGAGAAGGAAATGGCAAATCATTCCAGTATCTTTTCTAAGAAAACCCCAAATGGGCGTAGGATAAGTCAGATACGACTGGAAAATGACTGAATAACAATAATGTCCATAGCCACACTATAACAAAAACTTTTTACAAAATATGAACCCAAAGAATTACACAATGACTGAGCAGCAAAAACAAATATGTGTGTTTGCATATATATGTATATATATATACATGCATGTATACATATACAATATTTAAATAAATAGTAGAGATAGGAACTTCACCTGAGATTTCATTGATATAGGGAACTTCCTGGTGAGAAAACGCCTTACCAAGGCAGTTCAGCACCTTCTTTGCAACTTAATCTGAGAGCATAATCTAGAGCATTGAAAACTAGGGAAATGAAATCAACACATGCCAGAGATAGGACTTGAACTTTGGTGCTTCTGACTGAGTTTGACTCACTACTTTATGCTACAATGACTCACCCATGAATTAGTATTACTACCAAGAGGAATGTGAGGTATGAAGGCTTTAAGATATGTAGAAAATGATAGAAACTACAGAAAGAAAAACAACACCTCACCAAAAAAAGAAAAAAGCCCCACAACGTATGTAGTGACTATAGCAATATCAATAAAGATATTACAGAGATGCAGCAATGTAATATCAAAGTTATTACCCCTTTCTATTAACAATGGATCATTCTCTTTGGTGTTGTGAGTTTGTGGACTCATTCTCATGGAGTAAGGCTCTCTAAATCACTCGTCCAGGTCCTGGAAGCACTACTGAATGGTGAGGGAGTGTCTTTCTATTATCATATTCTGAAGCCTTCTTTCTGGTAGGCTCTCTTCATTATCAGTCACTAGAGGTTAGCACCCCAGTGTCATTTAACCAATTAATATAAATTAATTTGTACAGAGATATTTCCCGAGAGGATGTAAAAAGATTGTGATTGTTTATTCATTTTGGTCATGATTGAATCTTTGTGGGACTTACTTGACAAAGATGCTAGAGTGGTTTGACATTTCCTTCTCCAGCTCATTTTCTAGATGAGGAAGCTGAGACAAACAGGGTTAAGTGAATTGCCCAAGGTCATACAGCTAGTAAGGTCTGAGGCCAGATTTGAACTCAGGTCTTCCTGATACCAGGCCTGGCTTTCTATGCATTGTACCACCTAGTACAAACACTTCCCCTAAACACTGTGGGTTTGAACATATGTCCATATACTTCCTTGATTCCCCAGGGAGAGTGAGTCAAAATTAATGCAGATAGTATGACCATTCCTCCCATCAACTTCCAAATTTGACATAACTGATGGGTGATCCACTGTAGTTCCCTCTCGGCTGCCATTGATTTAGGTGTACAGGAATTCACTCTGGACTGTCTCAGTTGACCACAGAACCTGGCATTGACCTCAGCTCCTGGGCTTACCATTCTGACCTTTTGAAACTCACAAGGTCATAGCTGTTTCCAGTATGCTTCCTACGAGCACGAGAGTACAAAGGCAAAGAATCAAAGTCCATATGCATAAGCTCCATGTTGGCCTCAGATTGGGAAGGTTTGATATTTCTCCCTCTCTGGAGGCATACAGTATGCCTCGTTTACTTGAATGCAGTCAGGCAATAAAGGAGAAAACATGCTGGCTTTTGAATTCATTCTCAATCCTGGCTCAGCAACCAGGGGAAAAGTCTTCTCTTCTTCACATGGGAAGCAGACCAGAAACAGTCAGAATTCCTGTGGGCTTTCTGAATTGAGGAACAAGGCTCCTATATTATGTCATGCCTTTCCAGAGCAGGTTTCTCTGGCCCCTTCTACATAGGCAGCCAGCAGACACGTTTTGAGGACCGGGTTCCATTGGTTGTACCCAAATTATATTAGCAAATGTGCTTTGTAAAGAGATTTATTCATGTTTGTTGAAAAGTGTTGGTTGTGTCTAAAGAAAATACCAAAAAATAAGCAAACAAAATAAAATTAGATAATGGTAGACCAGGAGGAAGAAATAAACATTTCTAGTGTGCCTACTACGTACCAGAAACTGTGCTATTATTTCATTTCATCTTCACAACACTGTGAAATAGGTGATGTTATTCTCCCCATTTTATAGTCGAGGACATCAAGGCAGAGATTAAATGATTTGCCTAAAATCATACAGCTAATAAGTGTCTGAGGCCTGATTTGAACTCTGTTACTTTGGTGCCAGTGTTCTGTCCATTAAGCCAACTAGCTACCTCCTAAGAACTCCCAACTTCCTGAGGAAGAGTTTCACAATGATATATAGAAGGTTTTCTCCACTACAATACCTACTAGTCTCTTTTCTTTTACCAGATCTATCCCAGCCCTTGTCATAGAGAAAGGGAAGCTGGCTGGAAGGGAACCCAGAAAAGACAGAAAAGAATGTCCATTACAGAGGGATTTTAAGGACCTAGAGCTCTCTTCTCCCTCCTTTTGCCAGAAAGAGATCATATGGCCTTTTGAGCATTAGTCTTTGAGAAAGTTGCCAGTAGAGATAGCATGAAACATATCCAATGCATGTAAATCCCCTGCTGGGTACAGTAGAAGAGCTTTATCTAATGGTAGCCTGACTCTGGGCATATTGCTATGCCAGATTCAAGGCTTGACTTCCCTCCATCTCTTCCGAAAGTGGGTCTTGTGCTTAAGGGTGAGTGTTTGGGAACTAATACCTACTTCAAGGAAGGGTTTTTATTTTTGTTGTTTTTGTTTTCAGGGAAGGGAACATCACTGGATCTCTAATGAAACCATGATTTAAGGTGGAAAGGAAAAGTCAACATTGCAAATCTGATGTTTATATGAGGAAGTCTTTTAAAACCCTATTTCTCCTCCATCCTTTCATGCCCTCTAAGCTATGCCTTTATCCTTAGTCATAGTTTCCAGTAGGGAAGCCCTTAGAAAAACTTTAAGCTCTGCATAAATTAAGGTTAGTTTTGCAACCACTGCATTTTCACAATATCCCTTGAGGAAAGTAGAGCAGGGACAATTAGCCCCATTTTATAGGTGTTAACTCTGAAACATAAAACTATGAAATGCACATGGTCATCTCACAAGCCAGTCTTGGCTCAAGGTCTCCTGACTCATGGCCTAGTTTTCTCTCTCCTAGACTGTCCTTCTTCATGGTAGCATTTTCTTGCTCTCAGAGAGATACCGAACACCTGCCAAAAGCTATTATCAATCTCCTTTACCTCTCTCTTCTTCTGTCTCAAGGGGCCCAGACAGGGGAAGCTAAAGGGTGACAGAGCAGTGGGGTAAAGAGACTCTGATGTTTTCACACCAAACAGATGGGGCTTTGTGTTCCAACCCTCCTGCCTGCTGGGTGCATGGAGCCTGCCTCTACTAGCTCTGCCTTTAATTGAAGTGACTCCAAGCATGGGAG
This sequence comes from Potorous gilbertii, assembly GCA_028658325.1. Taxonomy (NCBI): domain Eukaryota; kingdom Metazoa; phylum Chordata; class Mammalia; order Diprotodontia; family Potoroidae; genus Potorous; species Potorous gilbertii. The sequence continues at coordinate 148,773,058 of CM053771.1, read as the reverse complement.
GAAGCCTGCTCTCTGGAGAGATGCAAGAGCAGTTCATTGATTGCCATACATTTTTAATAAAACTCTCAGTCCACATGCTTACCTCCCCAGGACAAGAATTGCTTGTTTCTCACTCCTGTCAGTAGCTGGAGAACATATTAGACACTCATTAGCTGGGCCTTCAATGAAGGCAAGCCTGAGTACACTCTCATCATCTTCCTGCCTATGGAGGGACCTTGGGTTGTAATGACTTCTGCACTGACTTCCTGCTCTATCTTTACCTCTTTTCACTAAAATAGAAGTAGAAGAGGAACCAACAAGGGTGAACAAAATTAAGGGGATACTAGGGAGAGTTGGGGTCTCAAGGCCCTTGTTATTTCCCTTCTTCCTTGTCACTCTTCTTCATTCTTTTTTTTTTCCCAGCAAAGAGAGAGAGTTTGGAGTGAACATGTCATTTGCTCTTAAAGACCCCCACTAATGGAAATGACAGTGAAGTTTATGACAGAGATGGTCTTAATCCATGACTGCCTCCATAGATTTTGAGGTTCTTTCCATCTGTGCCGCAGGGAGCCTTTCCCTCCGCCTTGGCGCAGAGCTGGGCAGCCACCCTTTCCAAGAAAGACCCATGTGATACCCTTGGGCATCTAAAGAGCCAAGCCTTTTTTCTGCTCCATGGGTCTCAATTCACTGGCAGCTGCCAATCTCCTAGAAATGCCAGCCAACTCCTGGAGTGTCTATTATCTTCACTATTATTGAAACCATTTCCTTTCCTTGTAATGCTCTCAACAAAGTTACCCGCTTCCCGTACCATTTAAATCTCACATTTTTAATGCCCCATTGTATCCTCTGAACACCTTACTTACTGAGATAAGTGTTCATGAGTGCACATGAACACATACATACATGTGTATATACACACACACACACACACTAAGCTGTGGTCTTCCTCATGGAGTTTTTCCTCCATAAGGGGGCTTCATTCAGATAAACAAATAGACTGAGAGCAGATATAATAACAACAAAAACATTTGTATAGCTCTTACTATGTATCAAACCCTTCAGCCTGAAGGATGCAAAGTAGAAATAAATTAAATGACTGCTTAAAAAAGACACCTCCATAGCAGTTTATGGAGACACTTGGCATGGTCCACATTCATTCAAGACTTAAGTCCACTTCTTTTGCAAAAAGTCCTTCTCAGATCCCTCCATGACCAGTGCCTTCCCTCTGAAATGATCACCCAGTTACTCTGTCCATCACTTGTAAATACCTAGTTTGTATACCATCCTCATCCTTAGAAAGTGAGCTTCTTCAGCGCCATATTTTTACCTTTCTTTGTATCCTCCACACTTAGCACAATGCTTGGCACATAATAAACATTTAATAAATGCCTGATAACTGACTATCCACACTTCCTAAGGGAACAAAAAGAAATTAAAAATCTTACAGCAGATCATTTTGGGGAAAACCCCTGTGTATATATGTCCACACTTGTATCTGTATGGGAGCAAACATTTTATGTGCTCATGTTTATGTCATCAAAACCTCTTGGTGCTTGTGCAAGGAGAGATCTGTTTTCAGTGCCTAGTATGCTGTCCCTCATCTCACATAATCTTGAATGTTGTCTTTTTCTGGAAGGAAATTTGATTTCTCATATCTGGATTAAAATGTAACACTGAATACTGAACTTGATAATACAGATGTGGTTTGACTACATGTGATCAAGGCAAAGACAATTGCTTTTCTTTTGGTGGATACTGTACTTTTATTAATGCAACCCAAGACCGTATTAACTGTTTTGACAGTCATAATGAAATGTTTATAGAATCACGGTAACTCCAAGTTAAAAAGGACCTCAAGGGTCATAGTCCAATTCATCCACGAACAAGAATTGTTTTTGTAAAAAGCCGTTAAAGAGTAGTCATACAGCCTCCACTTGAATTCCTCTGATAAAAGAGAATCCACTTCCTTCTGGGTCAGTTCATTCCACTTTTGGACAACCCAAATCATTAAGAAATTGCTTTTTTTTTCTCCCCTATATTGAGGCTGCATCTCTGCAACATCTGCCCCTTGCTCCTCATGGCATACTTTGGGGGCAAACAAAACATGTCTATTTCTTCTTGACATGACAACCTTTCAAATACTTAAGATAGCTGTCATGTTACTCCCCCTGCCTTCACCACCAAACTCTTCTCAGTCCCCTTTAATTGAATGACATATAGCATAGTTTTCAGGGTCTTCACCATTTTAGCTGCCCTCCTTTGTTCACATTCCAGTTCAATCAATTCCTAAAATTTGGTGTCCATATTGAACACTGTGCCCCAGGTATGATCTAATCAGGGTGGAATACACCAGTATCACCACCTCTATATTTTTGCACATTCTGCCTTTCAATCCAGCCTAAGATAGAGTTAAAATTTCTTTTCCTATACCACCCTTACTCATCCTCCCCACAGTCACTATCGACTTATCTTGAGCTTGCTATAATAAAACTTCTTTGTTTCTTTTACCTAAACTCTTGTCTTACTGAGCCTTCTTGGCCATATGCGATGGAGCAAATTTTTTTTAAACCCCAATGAAATAATTTATATTTATCCAAATGTAAATATAATCTTACACATGTCAGTCTATCATTCTTGCCTATCAAAATCTTTTAGGATCGTTACTCTACCACATAATGTTAAGCTGTTCATCTCAGTTTTGTGTTATCTGCAAACTTAATAAGTATGGCATCTATTATTTCATGGAAATGATTCCTTTTAAAGTGAATATCTAGACAATATATTCTTGGGACAATTCCACTACAGCCTATATCTAAGTCAATATTGACCCATTAATAATTATATTTTGAGACTAATCATTCAAATTGTTAAAAATCTATATAAGTATAGAATCTTTAGCTAGTTCAGCACCTTTCATTTTGGTTATAAGGTTAGAATAAGAGGCTCACCAGTACAGGAGGAGTGAGGTTTGCTTGTTTATGTGAAAATGACTTGAGTATACTATATCTATAGTATTGACCTCATATACTAATTTAGTAATCCTATCAGAAAAAAAGTGAGACTTACTTTAGCTTGGCCTTACAATGAGTATATGCAGACTGGCTCTTGGTGATCACCATTTCTTCTTTAATAAGGCTTTCTATTAAGTAACGTTGAACTTACTGTTAACAGAAACTCTCAAGTTGACTTCACATCAAGTCTCACATCTCATTCCTCCTGTACTGATGAGATTTTTTTTGTCCTATGTATGCTATTTTATATTTTACACTTATATTTTATCTTTGTATATTTTCCCTATTGAAGTATTTTCAGATTCTGATTGTGACATAATTGAATCCACAAGCATTTATTAAATGCTAATGATGCTCATAGGGATAGACTTTAAAAACAGAAAGCTCCAAGAATAAATGGATGCATCTAGCTGAATGCTAGCTGGGTAACTCAACTCCACCTCTCCTGTCTGCCTCCCCGTCCCCTTCCTTCTCCTCTCCAAAGGGAGGTAAACTTGGATAGCCAAAAGATGCCCAGTTGACTTGGGTTTTACTGGCTCCTCTCCTATTTCCCTTCCCTCTCCCCTCCCCTCCTCTCTCCTCTCTCTTGTCCTGTTCTCTCCCAAAATCTTAAACCTATAGCACTCTGAAACTGGGACTTCCACTGGGGCCCTTCAGAATGATTATCAGTAGTAACTGTTGCTGTTTCCCACCCAGCCTGATGTCTTTCTTTTTCTTGACCTCATTAAAGGGACCATGCCCTGGCTACTTCTTAAACAGGCCTATTCAATGAATAGGTGTTGCCTCACCCTAAGTGAGTGCCTACAAAGACCTTGGCCTAAAGGTCCCAAGGTCTCCCAGTGCATCCCGGGTCATCTCCAGTCATCCCGAGGAATATCTGGTCACTGGATTCAGATGGCTCTGGAGGAGAAGTGAAGCTGGTGACCTTCACAGCCCTCCCTCACTCAAAACAAAGTCAAGTGCAAGTCAGGTCATCATTTCTCTGATGGCATTGTCTTCTTCAATAACAAAGGACAAACACAATAATTGACAGCACTGGGCAACACTTATAATATTCCAAACCAATACCCCTTTCCCAAAGAGAAGAGGGAAGTTTACTTCATCATTTGTTCTCTGGGACCATAACTGGTCATTGCAACAAATCTGAATTTTGCCACATTCTAATGTTGTTTTCATTGACAATACTATAGTTACTGTGTGAATTGATCTATTGTTTCAGCTTACATCACTTTGCATCAGGTCATATGAGCTTTTCATGTTTTACTGCGTTAATAGAATTCCATTACATTAATTCAACCCCATTTTGTTCAGTCATTTCCCAAAGGATAAGCATGTATTTGACTACTAGGATTTTGCTACTGCAAAAATAAAAGTGAGAGAGTATATTGGTGTATACTGAGCTGTTCTTTCTGTCTTTGAGCTATTTCCCCAATAGTAGAATCACTAGTCAAAGGGCATGAACAGTTTCATGACTTTTCTTACATAATACTACATATTTTTTTCTGAAACAGACTGTTGTGAAATCCATAACTCCAGCAATAGTATGCTAGTATATTTTCATAGTTATTATTAATTTTTTAAAATGAAATAGAAAAGAACTACGAACAAAATGCTCCCAGAAATCATGACAAACTAACTGCCAAGTTAGCATTCCACAATTCATTCAACAATCTTTTGGTATGGTTTGAACAACAATTTCGAATCATCCTAACTATATTATCATTCTATGTTGCTCTCTCAATTTTATCCACCAGAATGTCTTAAAATACATTGTTAGATATGTTTTAGGGGCTGAATTTCTTGGATTTCCTGGAAATACATTTAATTTGTCATGTATTCTTCATAGTGAATTCACATATATAATCAGTGCTTACTGTTTCTACCCCTATTTCAAATCAGTCCAATAAGCCTTTAGAAATTCCCTACCAATCCAGACTCTGTGGGACAAAAAAAAAAAACATAGTTCTTACCTGCTTGGGGCTTATATTTATTTGACTTCAGGTAAGGTCTGGGTTGGAATGAGTTGGAAAAGGAAGGGAAGAGAAAGAAAGAGAAAGGAAGGGAAGGGGAAACGAAGGGAGAGGAGAGGATAAGGGAACAGAGGATAAGGGAATAAGAGATACGGAGAGGGAAAGGAAAAGAAAAAAAGAGCTCAATATCAACTATGGGAAACAGGAAACAAAAAAGTTTTCCCATAGGAGGTGGTACCTGAGCTTAGCCTTGAAGGAAACAAAATGATGTAGTTCCTTTTTCTCTGTTGTTTTTTTTTTTTTTAACATTATACTCTTTATCCTGAGCAAAAATAAAAACATAGCTTACATTTTTCTGTTGACCTTAGATATTTTTGCAAGCTTCAGCTCATTTTAGGTTTTATCTTGCTGAACTTATTCTAAATTCTATGCTATTATAAGCTAACTTTCTTTCTTAAGATTCACCCACACAGATGGCTAATGGACTCACCATTTTGGCTGTTTGTTTTTTTTTTTCTTGTATTCATTACATGGAATCAGTCAAGGTCATGATTCCCCTTTCACAGATAAGGCACCTGAGAAACAGAGACACAGCAAACCAAGATCAGAGCTAGATTTCAATCTAATAACCTGGCTTCCAAAGTAGAGTATGATTTTGTAGCATCCCCACCAGGGTTATGTCCTTAATTCCCACTTACACTCGCAGACTGAGGTCCCCAAGAATAACTAACTCCATCTCTCATTAAGATTCCAAGAGTAACTTTGAGGGGCTGGTTGCTAGTACTGTTTCTCACAGATCTCTACCAGTGTGTTACCTGTTGATTATCAGACAGTAGCCGCAATTAGCTTTTAGAAAAGGGATTTACTGAGAAAGCATTGCACAAATTACCTATTCCCCCACCCCACCTCCCAAATCAAAAGTGAACTCTCCCCCTGTGTAGAGAAATCCCTGAGTGGAGTGAGTTTAAATGTAACGTAAAATGATAGTGAGACAATAATGAAGAGAAGATGTGATAAAGAGATATCTTGCAACTCCAAATTACTGGAAATCCTTTTCTTCCTTCATATAGTCCTCATGAAGTCCCTGTTACTTTTAGCTTTCTGGAATTTATAGCTTGTACTTCTCTCTGAAATGAGGAGTACAATTTCTTAAAGCTTCTATCATCCTCTGGTAACTCTTTCAACAACTATCAGTAGATAGTGCTTGCTTCCTTCACCATCAGTCACTAATATTTCTCCTGGATCTTTCAAGCCCATGGTCACTTCTGGGTGGAACAGGAAGGAGAAAAAGAGATTTATTCTCCCCCAAGTAAATCTTTCTCAAAAACTTTTTGGCTCCTCCACCTGGTGACAGACCGAATATTTCCAAACTGTCTTACTGTCTTATACATAGGCCTGAATGTGTCCGTTTCTGATTTTTTTTCAGCCAATCATAAAATATTCTCAACATGGCATCATTTGTCTTTGTCCAAAGATGAAATCACTTTATGTCAAATTGATTAAGGACTTTCTCAAATTTGGTTTGCACTTTTGATTAATCGATTCAAGTATTCTGGGCCCTCTGTAATTATATTAATTGGGGTAGAGAGACATTCCCTCCTTTACATTTTGATTATTTATTAAAGTGCTCCTTGAGAAATGTTCATTTATCTAAAATATACATATCTCCAATGGTTTTTGGAAGTCGCAGTATCAACTAGCCTTCTACAGGCTTTCCATTATTTTGTGTGGGTCAAGAGAAACAAGAACCTTTAAATGGTCAGATTGTCTCATACATCACCCTTCTTTTCTTTGTTCCTTTTTCTTCCTCACAGCAAATGAAAGTAAACGTATTAGTACTAGTGACTTTGTAGTCACTCTGTAGTGACTCTACTAAGTGACTTTGAAGGTTTAATTCAGTCTTTTGATGTCTTTAAAGTCATTTGAGTTAGTTTGTGGTATCAGATCAATAATGAGATTACACATATTCCAGAGCAGAAGGACAAGTGGGTGGGGTGGGTGACATGGTGGTTAGTGTAGTGCCCATTTATGTTGAGAACTGAATAAATCCATTTGCCAGCTCACACTCTGGGTAAGAATCTATTTGTGGGGTGATCTGATAAAGTTGGATTGGGCCTCATGTTCTCTTTTTCTTTCTCATCCTGATAATTTGTTTTTACAAACCTCTCTCCATGAGAAACTTGCTCTGGGAAAATTTCTGGTTTTCAAGTTATAGGAGGATTTTGGTTGCATTCTATACATTTATTCAAATCCCTTCATCCAGTTTTCTACTAATTTTTTTGAGAGTTTTTGAGTTAAGCCTGAGGAAATTTTGCTCAGTCTTGAATGAACATTTCTGCTTGATGACTTCAGATCCCTTCTTCTGTCCAGGGTCTTCACCCACTTTCTAGTCACCCTTAATCCCTACCTCAAGAGCAACAAATTCCAGTCTCAGGAGTAAGAGTCTTCTGTAGCTACTCTGATTCTACTGCCAGAGAAGATAGCTTACCAGTTCTTGAAATGTAACACAGAAAAACACATTACCTTTGGTTATTAGTTGAATGTCTTCATGACAACTTGACTTGTTTTGTACTCCCAAATGTATCCTTTCCTAGAGTCTGGGACAAATGAAAAGATTGAGAGACAGAATGTCTGAGCAATTAGTAATCAATGTACTAATTAGACTAGATAACAATAAATTGATGGTCAGTGGTTACTTTTGGTAACCAGCATCAAGGACAAACTCATGGAGATCACTGAAAGCTTAAATACCTTTGGAAAAGGAGTTGCTCCTGACAGGTGATAATCAACCCTGATTAGCAAACAATTAATGAATGGAGTGGGCATATTAATGAGGAGGTATGCTGAAAGTCTTGAGCTCTTCCTTCTGAAAATATGGTATGATTATGAATTCAGCTACTTCCAGCAATCTGGATGATGGAATTCATCTCTATCAGGCCACTCTGGTTGGTTTCCTTCTTCATAAGCCGCATTGCCCTAAAGTCCAGTAGAAGGGTAAAATAACATGGACTATTTTCCTAAGGGCAAGAATTCACCTACAGTAGGTTCTTTTTACACTCTAAACAAAAGTAGGATCTTTTAGTTATATGGAGTCCTGCCCAAGATCTCAGAGCATGCACCCGAGGATTTGGGCTATCTCATCTATCAGCAGTGTCCTTCAGAGACTGTCTGGCCTATAGAGGCTGGTCCCTGAATGAGGAAATAAAGGGAAAATATGTTAATCTTAATTTAATAATTTGTAGTTAATATAATAGAAAAATAATCATTTCTCTCAATTCCATGGAGAGAGTTCCTTGAATATTTGACATATGTGCTCCACATTCTGTAATATACCTTCTAAGGGCCACAGCCATTTATTTGTCCTTCACTGAATCTTAAGTCTTTCAAGAGTATTTCTGAATCTTTCATATGTCAGTCTTCTATAGATCCCTACTGGTTGAGGATTTCTGTGGAGACTCTACCCTTTAATTCTTTCCTCCCAAAGGGATTTGTGTCAATGTTTCATGATGTTTTTTTTTCTGTTGTGTGTAGCCCTTCTCCTAGCCTTTATATTTCCATTTCCATTTTCTTAATGAAACTCATGCAACGAGATAATGGCCTAATTAAAGTGTTTGGTCTGGAGTCAAAAAGAACTGGATTAAAATCTGGCCTCAGGTAGTATGTGATCCTTATCAAGTCACTCTACTCTGTATGCCTCTGTTTCTTCATCTGTATAATGAATTGGATAAGGAAGTCACAAATTACTCCAGTGTCTCTGCCAAGAAAACCCCAAATGGAGTCACGAAAGGGTCACAAATGACTGAAACAACTAAACATCATGAATTGTAGCCCACAACAGAAATTCTCTTTTTCTCTGGTTCAACTTGTAAATATTTAACAAGATTAGTGTGTAATGAACATTTTCGACAAATAATCATAGAACTGATCCATTAAAGTTAGAAAGAATTGAATCACCATCAACTCCAAGAAAGACTACACATTTATTCCAAAGGACTTCCCCTCAAATACATCCTTCCCAGCTCTTGATCTATCAAGTTTGAGTGAGGCTCTGGTTATGATTGAACATAACCCTTTCCTTCTGGACTCTTTCCTAAGTCTGTTTAGAAAACTCAAAGCTCCCAATACAGGATTTGTGTCCTACTTTCAGTGCTCATCAGAGATCAAGGAATCAAAGAACCTTGGAATTGGAAGGGACCTCAGAAGTTGTCTAGAGGCAATGTGGAATGATGGAGAGATTGTGGGATATAGAATCAGGAGAGGGCTGAGTTCAGGTTCCGTTTCTAATACTATCTGAGTGATCTTGAGCCATTCACTTAACCCAGTTGGGCTTTCCTTTCCACATCTGTCAGATAGGGATATACTATTTGTGGGACTTGAAGGACCTCACAAGGTTATTATAAGGTTCAAATGACATAATGCATGCAAATCACTTTGTGAGTGTTTTAATGCTATATAAGTACAAACTAGTCTTGTTGTTACTGAGTCCACATCATGCTCAAATCATGAATTTCAGGTACATTTCCAGCAACACATACAAAGTCAACTACCCTTTACCTCCATTAATTTCATTCCATGGGGCATATCTATTACTTTGGAAATTGCTGCTCCCTCCCCATCCACCTTTATAATATTCTATTACAATTTTGCATAGTTCTAATTTTCATATTCTTAAAATCATATATATATTCCCATTAGTGCTGAGCATAAATAGACCTCTATCTAACTTTTACCGGTTGATTTCGTTTTTGCCTGTTAGGGCTAAACATAATGAATCTGAACCCTCTTCTATAATATACATCTCTTCAGATACTTGAAGTCCATTATTTTATTAGGTTTCCTCCTCTCTGAAATAATCATCTTGGTTATCCTCAAATCAGGCCTTGAGGTTGACTTGTACTTTCTTTCTCTTCAGTCATTTTCAGTCATGTCTAACTTGTTGTGACTGCATTTGTGATTTTCTTGGCAAAGATGCTGGAGTGATTTGCCATTTCCTTTTCTGGCTCATTTTACAGAGGAGCAAACTGAGATAATCAGGTGACTTGCCCAGAATCAAATAGCTAGTAAGTGTTTGAGGCTGGATTTGAACTTAGGTCTTCCTGGCCTGATGCTTTATCCAATGTACCACCTACCTCTTCTAACTATTGCTTATCTTAACACTAGTCAGATTCCTTTCTTCCTAATTAAGAAGATATTTGTGATATGCCAAAGCCTATAATTTGTCTAGATAGCACTCTTCCTCCCCACCCACCCATATCCTGTGGCAAAGACTTTGGTGAGCTGTCAAATTGGGCAGCCATCTCCTCACCTACTGAAGGGGGAAAGGAAAGTCTCCAATGCTTTAGGAGGTCTATTCCTCTGTTCTGTAAGAAACAACCCCTTGCACTTCTCATAAAAGTCCACCAATTTGCAAAATTTCAGAATGGGAAAGGACTTCAGAGGTTATCTGGTCCAACCCAAATCGTAACAAAACTCCCTTTTTACTACTTAGTATTGTGTTATTTTCCCTTACCTCATAAACCAGCTCAGATTTATTGTGCTCAGAGAAAGGTGATGAGTTTGGGTGATTCCTCTGAACATGAAGCTAGGGGTACAAGGAGTAGAAGACATAGCTGGAAAGCAGCAACTGTTACCTTTCTTCCTGACTGGGAAGCTGGACTCATGATAATCATGTACAGCTCTTTTGACTCCCTAAGCATGGAGAAAATTGGCTTTGGTTAAGTGTCCAACCTTCTTACATCTTCTACTTCCCAATTCCCTTTCTGCCACTCTTTCAGAAGTGAAACACTCCATGGGCCAGGGAAAGTGAGGGAGAAGTAAGGGAAGAAAGAGACAAGGGGCTGAGCTTGACAGCATAGAAAATGCTGACATAAATTAATCAAACGAGGCATCTCACAAGATTGAATTAGTTCCTGATTTATGACTGCAGTGCAGCGGCTGCTGGGCTGTTTCTCCACGCTCATCTGTTCCCCCTGATTTATGGGTAAAGTCTCAGCACATTGGCTGGCTAGGGATCCCTATAGGATGGATGGAGGGGTGAGAACTTCTTTAATGCTGCCTGTCCCTGCTCCAATCTTCATTCTACTCCTTGGATTTTGGGTCCATCTATCAACTTCATTATCTGCCTCATAAACTTAGCTCTTGCATCTTTAAGCCTTGTCCTGCTTCCATGGGGGTTGGGATGGGGAAAGAGAAAGAAACCCCATCTTGCTGACTTGTCTATTTTCAGAAAGCCATAAACCCTGACAGAGCAGAAGCCAGTCTCTTGGTAAAATGGCATCCATACTTACTTTTGTTCTTCCACAATCATTCTGTTACTTGTATGAGAGGTGCCTGGGTTGGTCAGTGCTCTTTTATTACAGATGCCTTCTTATCTGGGGAAACAATTTCATCCAGACTTTGTCTTTTTAGCATGAGAAGAGATTTAGGACGGGCAGTATGGTGTCTTTTCTGCTCATATGTGATCTGTGGTTCATGTTGGATCAGTAGAAGTCAACAAGCATATGCCATTTCTGTGCTCACTATGTAGCAAGCACTGGAGAGACGAAAGTAAAAACAGAACTAATATGAGTGAAGAATAGGAAATACAGTGATCTTTTTGTAGCTAACATGCCAGAAATGATATATCTATACCCTCCCAAATGGTCACATCGTCCAGTGATGTCATCACTCCAAACACTGTAGAATCCTCCTCCTTCATAGCCTCTGGAACATGCTTTTGAATATATTTAATGATAGAAACTTTTTATAAATTCATAGGATATTAAAGCTAGAAAGGGCCTTAGAAAGGGGTAGTGGAAAGAGGGCTGACCCAATTTCCAATTCTACTTAGATACTAGTTGTGATCTAGTTGTGATCTGTGTAACCATTTAACCCATCTGTCTCATTTTCCTCATCTATAATATGCGGATAATAGGAGCACTCACTTGACAGAGTTCTTTCTGAGGATCAAAGGAAATAATTTATGTAAAATTATTCACCAACTTTAATGTGCTATACAAATGTTAACTCTAATAATAGTAGTCATAACATCAAAATATCTTCATCATCATCATAATTATTTTTGTAATATATTTGAGAGGCAGCCTCAAAGCCAGGAAGACCTGGGTTCAAGTTTTGCCTCTCGGTTAAACTGAGGGTACTAGACAACTTTCTAAGGCTGTACATGGAAGACCTGCATTGACAGAGGGTATTTCCTCTCCTAGAAAAAAAGTTCCCATGACTAATGAAATCACAGGGAAAATAAAACTCAGAAAGATGGAACAATATGCTAATTATGATGAAGATGAATATTAGCATTTATATAGAACTTAGGTTTACAAAGTAATTTACAAATATTTTATCCTCACAGAATTTCTGGGAGTTAGGTGTCATTTTCATCACCAGGGTTCCTCAGGGGTTTCACAGCTAGTAGGGCTGAGGAAGCCCTCTTGAACTTAAGTCTCCTTGACTTCTGACCCAGTGACTTTCTATTGCATCATAACTCATGTGTTGGGAGAGCTAGGAGTAGGAGTTAACAGGTTGGTGGCAACACCCAGTCAATGGATCCTTCCACTTAATTATATTTCTTGTTTTCTCCTGCAGATATTTTGGTAGTGTTTATTGATTTAAGATTATAATCATTTATTATTCATATATATTCTTCTTCGTATATATATATATATATTCATATATATAGAGAGAGAGAGAGAAAGAGAGAGAGAGAGAGAGAGAGAGAGAGAGAGAGAAAGACCTTAGCAGTAGTACCTGCTCTCCCACCTAACTAAATAAAAAAAAAAAATCTAACCATCAAAATAAGACATGATCTCAAGGTAGGTTGAGAGAAAACCTACTCTGAATGAACACAGTGAGGAAACTTCAAATCACACTAGGTAGACAGTTGCCCTTTTCAGATATTCAAATAACAAAAGTGGTCTCTGAGTCTTGGGTGTTTCACATGTAAGTTACTCAGGGGAAGTAAACAACCCTTTAAGTATTTTTATTTTTTAAAATTCATTTTATGAATGTCTTTTGTCTTTCTATCAAAGTCATTTTCTACCTCCCCTACAATCATTGAACCCTTTTTTGTGACAAAAACAATGAAGCAAAAACATCTGCTTTAGAAATTTTGTCTAAGAATGGATATGATATTCTGTCTTGGATGGCCTCCGCTTATCTGTTGTGAAGGAAGAACTGAATCACCTTTATTCTTTAAAGGTGTATTTGATTCTCAGAAAAAGTAGTAATTCATTTGTAGCCAAGTCTGATGAATAAGGTAAGTGAATACGCAGGGTAATACCATTCTTTATCCCAAATGAGGTTTGATTAAGTAATAATGTGGCATTTTTTCTTGAGTGACTTACATGCTGTTTCTAAAGGCACTTTCAGAACTGGAGTACCAGGAATATTTGAAATAACTTCTTAACAATTGTCCCAATCAATCAATAAGCATGCATTAAGCACCCGCATTATGCATCAGGCACTGTGCTAGGCTCTGATAGATAGAGACCAAAACGAAACAGTACTTCACCTCAAAGAGATTACATCCTATATAAAGAAACAACTATGTATATAAATTAAAAATATAAATAAAACCAGTTAATTTCAGAGTTGGGAGGCTTGAGAGGCTGGAAGGATTTGGAAAGGCCTAATACTATTAATAGATGATATCAGAGCTGATCTTTGAAGGAATCTAAGACTTCTAAGAGATGGAAAAGAGGAAAGAGTGAATTACAAGCATGGGAGGCACCCTGTGTAAATACACAGAGATGGGAGATGGAATTTTATGTGTGAGGAAGAATGAATAGTACAGTCTAGCTGAAATGAGTGAGGAATTCTGGAAAAAGAGCCTGGAATCACATTGAAAAAAACCTTAAAATATGAAACAGAAGAATTTTCTCTCTATCTTAGAATCAATAGAGAGTCATAGGAGATTTGTGAGTGGGAAAGTGACAATGTCAGACCTATGCCTTAAGAATATCACTTTGGTAGCTTTGTGGAATATGAATTGAAGAGGCGAGACTTGAGATCAGGAGAACATTTAGGAAGCCATTGTGATAGTTCAAGTGTGAGCAGGGGAGAAACCTGAGGGTCTTCCCCTCCCAGGTTGATTTTTTTTCTTGAACTAGCTAAAAGAGGTCATTTTTTTCCTCATTTCTTACCTAGCCTTAATCACTGAATGGGCATTGCCTCAGTCAAATTGGGATCTGGGAAAGATCTTATCTTAAAAAGACCAAAGTCTCTCTTGGCATCTGGAGTCACTTCTAGTTGTCTTAAACTATTATCTTGCCACTGAACCCAGATGGATCCCAAGGAGAAAATGAGACTGGTGACTTTGCACAGCCCTCCCTCACTTAAATCCAATTCATTTGAAAATCATGGCATTGCCTTCTTGATATCATGGTTATCTTCAAGAAGGAAAGACAAATAACATTGAACAGCAAATTAGCCATTTCAATCACTCTTCAAAAATATCCACATCCTCATTTCTTCCTTGGACCTGGGCATCTCTATTGATACACCCAATCAGGCAAGCAAATCCCTCCATCTTCATTTTTCAGAAGGAGGATATCAAAATATAAGCAACTTTGATGCCTTTCCCTGAGGAAAATATAATTCACTTGTAGATAGTGTTGGATGTCAGGGTCCAGTCTTTTACCACCCCTACTCCCCTACCTCTTTGTCTATCATAACACTCCTTCACATTTTCTTACTCTAAGGAATGTCTTTATATCTCAGATACAATGTAATTATTCTTTCTTTCTGTACCATGTCCTTTTCTATTTAGTCCCCCATTCTTTGAATTCCTCCTGGGATTTCAACCTCAAGGAGCATTTTAGAGGCCATGTCCTTATCTCCTAGAAGATCAGAGTTCTTGGAGGTACCTGAATTAGAAGATAAACCTTTGGGAGAATATGAGCAACCTGAAGCCTAGGATGGTTGCAACTTTCCCTAGACAAAATTGACATCAGAGGCATGAGAGCAAACAGAGGCAGATCTTTTGGCTTCCTGTGGGATATTGATTTTCACTCCCTGCTACAGTATTTCCCTCATCCTCTTGGCATCCACCAGTGGAATGAAACATCAGATTTGAAAAACTGAAAATACTGAATGTGACAACTTAATTTTGGCAGCTCAGAATAGTTGAAAGCTTTAGTTGAAAGCAACCTGGCAAAAATGGTGACTTCAACCTATGTGAAATGGGTCACACAGGTAAAATGTTATTAAGAATGTCAGAATGAAAGTGTCCTGGAAATTTGGGTTTAAGGTGAATCATGAAATAGATTTGATGAGGTAATGGAGGAGAGATAGATCTAGTAGGGTTGTACAAGCCCAAACGAAATCATTTGCCAAGTGTCTCCTATAAGTACAGAGTAAATAGTTGAAGAAGGACTTAAAATGTGAGTTTCAGATGACCAGTAAGCACCCCTCCATTATAATGGAAATCGAAAGAGCTGGCCCATTGTGGTCACAGAAGAATCTCATGGACAGTTTGGCCCCAGGTCAGGAAAGAGACTGCAACTATACTAATGCCAGCCTGGTAAGATCTGACTCCACTGACACCTGGACAAATAGTCCTCTCAGGTGATACAACTGGGTTACCATGACTGGGTACTTGAAAGAACTTCAAGCTAGTTGTCAATCTGCAATTTTTTTTACACTTGCAATATAAGGGAAGTGCACAGATAGAGGATATATCTGAATACAAATATTTTTTAAAATATGGCTTTTGTTTTTACAGCAGAGCAACAAATTAAAAGAAAACGCTCACCCCATTCTTAATGGTACCGCTAAAAAGTTACAAGAATACATGGGACAACAGAAAAAAGAAATTCAGTTAAACATCTGCTTTTAAAAAAAATGTGGATGATATATTGTCAGACAAGCTATAGATAATATATAGTATAGGCAATTAACTGTAGTATATATATACATATATATATATATATTTCTCAAATATGACACATAGTATAAGAAGTTATTTTGTTTATTTGTTTTTCCTGCAGACAGTCATTGTTATGCAGTTTGCCTACCCAGAAAACTATAGCAGTCCTCTGATTGCTTAAAACCAAGATAAAGTAACTTAGGTTCATAGTTGCCTAAACTCCTTTTATCTTCTTGTGCTGGATTCTTGTATGGCACTGCCCCACTTCAGAAGGGCAGGCATGGAAGGGTCCAGGGCTATGCAAGGAACCTAAAAGGCATTTGAATCATCTGAGTGGTCATAGCCATTGATTCCTTTTGATTTTTCATTATTCTACTTTTAGTTTGATCTTTCTTCTGTACTTTAAAATATTTATAATTCCATTGGTGTAAGTACCCTCTCTGCTAATTCAATCAGTCCATCAACAAGCACTTGATATGCACCTATCATGTGACAAGAACTGGGCTAGACACTGGACATTCAAAAAAAAAGAAGCAGTCTTTATCATCATGCAGCTATGTTCTATTGCAAAAGACAATAAATGGCGCATATACACATGTGTATATATGTAATATATATACTATACATAAATACAAGATAATTTGGAAGAGGTGGGACATAACTGCTGAGGAAAGAGGAAGGATCAGAAGAGGTTTCAGGAATAAGGTGGTTTTGAGGTAAACTTTAATAGGCAAAGGTGACAATGATATGTATCCAGGCACTGTAAGCAGTCAATACAAAGGAATAGACACAGGATATCAAATACAACTTCTCCACACCTTAGTAGAGAGTCTTCTTGAATTGCTATAATGAAAAGATTTCTGATAATAAGGCTCTTTGAACTGAACTTACTAGGTCTGTATCCCAAACCATTTCGATGTAATGAGCAACTCAGTCAATTGTGAGATATTATTCAACACGGACATTCGATATGGAAACTGATATTGGGAACATCAACTCAGTGTAGGAACTCATATTCTGTTCCGTTCCAACAAACCAAGCAAGAATCTTAAATCAAATAGCAAAGTATTTAATTAGGATAGTTTGTGTAATAAATTGAGGAGAGGGCAAGCATTGGAATCATTCCTAGCTTCCCTATGCATGAACAAATGGGCAAAATCCTCCACAAACGTATATGATAAGCAAGCAAAGGGAACAATTTAGAAGAAAATCATGTTCCAAGGTCAAGAAGATATTGAAAAGTCTCCAAATGGCTCCTTGACTGAAGATAGGGAAAATTCACTCTTCAAACAAACCAAAGTGTTCAACCATCTCAGTCACCACAGAAGTTGTGTCCTGTCTCAGGCTCTTCTCTCTTGCCCTAGGTCTCTGTGTCTCTTCTCTTTCTCTGTCCATTTCTGTCTCTCGTTGTTTCTTTCTTTCTTTCTCTTTCTTTCTTTCTTTCCTTCCTTCCTTCCTTCTTTCTTTTTTCTTTCTTTTTTCTATCTCCTTAATTCCTTCACTTCCTCCCTTTTTTCATCCATAGAAGATGAGAAAGCAGCATAGTGGCAAGACACTCTTACAAACTCATGATGGAAAATGCTATCCACATCCTGAGAATGAAATGATGGCATTGAATTCAGATTGAAGTATTCTATTTTCACTCTTTTTGTTTTTTGGAGGTTTTTTCTTTTATTTAATTTATTCTTTCACAGCATGTGGAAATATGTTTAATATGATTGCACATGTATAACATATATCAGATTGACGTCTTGGGGAGGGGGGAGGGAGTAAGAATATTTGGAACTCAAAATATTTTAAAACTCAACATTGAAAACTATTTTTACATGTAACTGGAAAAAATAAAATACTATTCACATAGAAAAGACTCACTCTTACACCAGACACTGCTCGTTCTTTCTATATAAGTGCTGTTGTTCAACTATTTCAGTCATGTGCAAACTTTCATGACTCCATTTTTTTGTTTGTTGTTTTTTTGGCAAAGACACTGGAGTGATTTGTTATTTCCTTCTCCAGTTTATTTTATAGATGAAGAACTTAGGCAAATAGAGTTAAATGACTTTGCCAGGGTCACACAGCCAGTAAGTGTCTGAGGCCAAATTTGAATTTAGGAATTTGAGTCTCCCTGACTCCAAGCTCAGTGCTCAATCTATTGCAACACTTCAGCTTCTTGCATATCTGTTTTTTTTCTAGTCCCTAGGGCAAGGCATCCCTGTTCAGCCCCAAAATAGCAATTTGTTCTGTATCATCTCCTTGCCCTCAGAAACTCCTTCCCTTACATAGGGTCTTAGGAAGATATCAAGACCACTGTGTTACCTTATAGCCTCACTCCATCTAGTTTATCACCTTCCTCCTTCATCTCCTAGTAACATGAAGACATTCCTTCCTCTAATCTAAGAGTTCACAACCCTTTTTTGAGGGGAGGGAGGTCATAGAGCCCTTTGACAATTTGGTAAAACTCATGGACCTCTTCTCAGGATGGTTTCAATATATATATGTATGTATATGGTGTATATATATATGTATATATAATATAAAACACATATGCATACATATATATATACACATATACATAAATACACATATATTAATCAATAAACATTAAGTACCTACTATGTTCCAGGTACTATGATACACACACATATATATCTATGTATGTGTGTATATGTATTATATATATACACACATGCATACACACACATATACACACATACATTTTCACAAACCTCAGGTTAAGAACCCCAAGTTTTATACAATATCTCCTGTGAACTCTAATCAGATACCATGGAAAATGTAATAGGATGTGAAATAGATCAGTATGCTCTCATTATATGGCTGGCAAAAATTGCCAAAGCTTGCTTCTATCTTCTATTATTTCATTTCATTCCTTCTAAACTCTTGAAATTATCAGGAACTTTACCTCTCTGTCGTTCTTTAAAGGGTCAGATAAAGTATAGCTACCAATCATGAAGATTTTCACTGACGTTGTAGACTGCTCTGAAGAGACCATTGATTCACCCACCACCTCAACTTCTCCCAGAAGATGATGCTGATGCTAAAGAAACAATATATTTCAGGCTCATTCTCTTCCCGCTACCAGTTGAAATGCATAATCCTGTAGGGAAAAATTTGCAGAGTTGATGGACTCTGTGTGTGTATAGATGTGAGGACCATTTTTCCCCTCCTATTTTGGACATTCTTTGCTCACTTATGTGTTTTTCTTTGTTTTTACTTATGTGTTTATGTGAAGTTATGTGAAGTTCTTTGCTTTTACTTATGTGATAGTCTAGTCTTCTCAAAACCATTTCTTTCTTCCTTCTATGGATGGTTACTGTTAATATATTTAAAAAAAATTTTTTTTGATGGAGGGAATGTGGGGATAAAACCAAGAAGATTAGGTGAAATATGCCCTAAGAAATGCCAGGTACCCAGGGGTACACTAAAACCAACTTCAATAGCCCATTGTTAAATTTTCATTGTGAGCCTTTATACTTTAAAACATCTCAATAGTTACAAATCAGAATTTATTTTTTTGTCTTGTTGATTGCTTAGACTTAAGAATGTGTTAATAATGCAAATTAAATTTTAAAATACAGACATACCTCATTTTGTTGAGCTTGCTTTTATTAAGCTTTGCAGATAGATAGATAGATATACATATATATCTATATTATATATATATATATATTATATATATATATATATATATATATTTTAAACCAATTGAAGTTTTGTGGCAACTCTGCTTCAAGCAGTCTATTGGCACCATTTTTCCAACAGCATGTGCTCACATCCTATCTCTGTGTCACATTTTGGTAATTCTGGCAATATTTCAAACTTTTTAATTATTAATAGATGTGTTGCTGATCAGTGATCTTTGATATTTTACTATATTTGTTTTGGGGCACCACAAATTATCCGCTTACACCATCATGAACTTAATCGATTGATGTTATATGTGTTCTGATCACTCCATTCTACTTGTCTCACTCCCACTCCTCATGCCCTCCCTATTTCCTGAAAGACAAAAATATTAAACAATATTACACAAAATTAGTTGATGAAGCAGTGGCAGAGATTGGGAGGATTCACTGCAGTTTTGAAAGTTCTACTGTGGGCAAAATGCTAACAAACTATACCTTATGCTACAGAAGAATCTTTTGTGAAAGGAACAGTTAACTGATGAAGCAAATTTTGTTGTCTTTTTTAAGAAATTGTCACAGTTAGCCTAGCAAACACCACACTGATCAGTCAGGAGCCATCAACATCAAGGCAAGACCCTCCATCAGCAAAAGTACTATAAGTCACTAAAGGTTCAAATGATCATTAGCATTTTTAGCAATAAAGCATTTTTAATTAAGGTATGTATGTTTATTTTTTTAGACACAATGCTATTGGACACGTAATAGGTTACAGTATTGTATAAACCTTTCTTTTATATGCACTGAGAAACCAAAAAAAAAAAAGCATGTGAATCCCTTCTTGTAATATTCTCTTGATTTATCTATATTTATATAGTCTGGAACCAAACTACTGTATCTCTGAGGCATGCTTGTATTTTTTTTTGAGACGGGGGGAAGCCTGACTGTTAAACATTTACCAGCACACCCTTGTATTGCTTTATAAACATTACATGAGCTCAGCAGGAATGAAGTAGAAGATTCAGAGAATAGTCATTAGCAGCTTGGAGGCCTGGTGACTGTTAAATAATTAATAATAATAATAGAAAATATTAACAATAATAGCATCTATATTGTGTTTTGAAACTTGAAAACTATTTTTCATCCCTTATTTCATTCGAGCCTTACAACATCCCTGCAGATAGCTGCGCCATATTTAGTGATGACATGTTCTTTCTGCACTTTTTTTTGAGGGAGAGAGGAAGTGGTCTGAAACTTAAGAGACTTCCTGGTGGTCTAAGTTCTAGATTTTTGCCTGTCCCACTTTACTGCCATCCTGCTGAGAGACTGTGGTCCAATTCCTTTGCTCCATCTCCACTTCCAAGCAAGCTTGGATAGGGAGGAAAGGAGATGAATCAATTACTACATTCTATAGTAGAAAATGCACCATTGCTTTTCATGATATGAATAAAAAGTCTGGTAAGATCTAAAGACTATAGATTTGGAAGTCAGAAAACCTGATTCTTTGTCCTGGCTCTGTCATTAATTTACTGTGCTCCATCACCTCTCTGGGATTCAGTTATCTGATTTGGAGAATGATGGCAAAGGGACCATCTCAGGCCCCTTCCAATACTGAAATTATACAATCCAAAAGCACATGCTGAGCAAGAAGATGTCTAAAGGATCAGCTGCTAAAGATAAAATTATTGATGTGCTCTTCTTCTTAATTCTTTCCTCCTATTTTATTTTATTTTATTTTATCTTTTATTTTAAAAAATCCCCAAATAATAGATATTACTAATGACTTTTTTTACATCAGAACTATTTCCCAGTGTACCTACCTTTCACCCACTGAATTCTTCATTATATCTATTTTTTTAATGAACAAAACCCAACCATTATATATAGTATTCCCCTCTATAGTCTCCTACCTCTCTACTGACTGAGAAAAGAGGGATTTGTTTCCTCCCTCTTTTTCCCCGCGGAGTTTAAAATTAGTAATTGTAATTAGTTTGAGCTTGGGGATATTTTAGTATTTTCTGTACTTTCGTTCCTTTAATCATTGTTCATTTCGTCTTTCTCCTCCACATCTTGTCACGCCAGTCTTCCCAGTCATAAAACAGTAGGAATAACATTCCACTTAGAATGGATCTGAGTTTGAATCATAAATCTGCCAGTTACTACCTATATGACCTTGGGCAAGTCACTTAACTTCTCTAGGTCTCAGTTTACTTATCTGTAAAATAAAAAAAAATTAAACCAGCTGGTCTAAGAGATTCCTCCAAGCACCTTCCAGACCACTAGACTTACTTCTGGTGCAGACTTCATAGCCACAATGTGGGGAAGCTACTGCTGTGGTGAAAGGGCTGGCTAACAACCCCAGTTCCCAGCCATTTCTCACATGTAGGGCAAGCAAATTAACCTGACAGAAAGAGAGAAAGAGAGAGAGAAGAAGAAGAAGAAGAAGAAGAAGAAGAAGAAGAAGAAGAAGAAGAAGAAGAAGAAGAAGGAGAAGAAGAAGAAGAAGAAGAAGAAGAAGAAGAAGAAGAAGAAGAAGAAGAAGAAGAAGAAGAAGGAGAAGAAGAAGAAGAAGAAGAAGAAGAAGAAGAAGAAGAAGAGGAAGAAGCATGTGCCACGCAGGTCAGACCATCACTGCCACCTTGACCACTACCTCCCTTCAGATCCTGATGGCTTCATACCCAATCCTAAATCCAAGAGCCTTTGCAATAGCAATGTTTCAAGCCCAGGGCCCTCTGACATCCTTCTGGGAAGCACCACTACAGAGATGCAGCCCAGCACCTGCTCCTGCAGATTCTACAAGTCATAGCTACTGAAGACTCAGAAAAGAAAGTTGTTGCCACCGAAGTCCTTCGCCCTCTCCCATATCCTACATCAGAAACTGTTATCATTATATAAATTAAAATGACATTAAAGGAGAAGAATTAACAATATGCTTGTCTGCTGTGCCCTGAGGATGATGGGATTTTTCCCATTTGACTTGCTATCTGAGCCCTTCTATATATGTTGTCCCCTCCATTAGAATGTGAACTTGAGAACAAAGATTACCTATCCTGTTATGCTGTGCTTGGCTCAGTTCTTGGCTCAGTGCCTTGCACATGATAAAGCACTTAATAAAGGATTAATTCATTCATTTTACCTCTAGAGCTAGGGTCCTATATTTCTCTGAATTTCTCATGTTTGTTTACTCCCCACTCCCCATGGCACAGTAATATTCTGTTTTGTTCACATGCCACCATCTGTAGAGATGTATCTTAGAGCATTTTCCCCAGTCTTACTCTGGACAGCCCCGTAGATCTCTTGCATATGTGTTGATCACCCACCTTTCCCACAAGAATCCTTTTCTAGCAGTGAAAGGAAGCCTGTACAAAGAAACCCTGGGGAAGAAAATGCCATCACATTCTCTGTTAATAATGCACTTTGAATTCAGATAACATGCAAATGACACAAGTGCAGTGATCCAAAACAATGCCAATACTTATTGAACCAAACTGTTAAGCAGCTTTAATGGTCCCCCAAAAGGGGACAGATCTGATAATTGCAAATGAGTTTAATCTGCTTCACATCTGAATTACCAAGAATTTCGTATCCAAATATTTTGTCTTCTGGAGCTTATCAGGGTTGGTTTTCTATGTGTATGTGGTATAGAGTAGGAAGGAGGAGATATTAAGGATAGAGTCAGTCAATCACATGCTTATTGAATGCCTGTTACGAGTTTGCACTGTGCTAGGTGCCTCTAGAAATGTCTTAGGAGTGAGATACATGGTATTCTGCCTTACAGGAAATTAGAATCAAGTTGGGAAGTCAAGATGAGGATATATAAAATAATTAGAGAACAGGATAAGACAGTGTCAATTGAAGTGCCAAGATATGTGGTACAGAGTGTTAATAGATTTTTTTCCCTCTAGACATTGCCAAAGTCTGCCTTTATCAAAGTTCAAAAAGGGGGGACCAATGGGAGCCAAGAGAGTCAGGAATGATTGTTTAGAGAGGATGGGATTGGAACTGGGCCTTGAAGGATAGAAAAAATTTAGACAGATGTGGGGAGATAGGAAGACATACCAACAATTGGCATTAAGCAAGGGAATAAACGAAATAAATAGATGCTATTGCCCCTGTCCTTGTCAGGAAACGGGTGGTAGTGGCAGAGATCATTAAGAACATAAACTTAGACTGGAAAAGGATGTTAAAGATCATCTAATGTTCTTATTTTACAGATCAGGAAGCTGCAGTCCTTTGAGAATTTTTCTTTGCAAGCTTCTCAGGAATTGGGGTTGTTTCATTCTTTGTATTTCCAGTGAACAAGTTCACTGGTCAACAGAAAACACTTAATAAATGCTTGCTAATGCATGTATTGGTTGAGAGACAAACCAACCTTCTATGGTTGTTTATTTGTCATATCCAAATCCTAGAATTTATTTGTATTGTTTTTCATTTACCTTTATTTTTTTGGGAAAGATACTAGAGTGGCTAGCCATTTCCTTCTCCCGCTCATTTTACAGATGAGGAAACTGAGGCAAACAGGGTTAAGGGACTTGCTCAGTGTTACACAGCTAGTAGGTGTCTGAAGCTAAATTTGAACTCAAGTCTCCCTGACTCCAGGCTCAGCTACTGTCCCATCTAGTTGTTCTGGTAGTTTTCTAGGCTAACATAAAATTAAAAAAATGAATATGCTTCAAGAATAAGTGATTACTCTAACTTGTATTTGGCGTTCAGATAGAGGTGGTTGTTGTTTTAAAATTTACTAAATCAAATGGGATAGCTAGGTGGTACATTGGCTAGAGCACCAGTGCGTGAATCAGAAGGACCTAAGTTCAAATCTCACCTCAGACACCTGACACTCACTAGCTGTGTGACCTTGGGTAAGTCACTTAACCCTAATTGCCTCAACCTGAGTCATCTTCAGTCATCCTGATGAATATCTGATCACTGGATTCATATGACTCTGGAGGAGAAGTGAGGCTGGTGACCTGCACAGCCCTCCCTCACTCAAAACAAAGTCAAGTGCAAGTCATGTCATCATTTCTCTGATGGTAAAGAAGGACGAACACACACATGCTAAATCAAATATTTTCTCCCCATTGGAGAATCCTTCAGTGTAGACCATCCTGTGCCTTCAGAGTTGGATCTGTGCATCCTCCCTGAGATATTGGAAAACATAGGATTCCAGTGATGAGAATAATATTCCAGCTTGCAACAAACAAAAATGAGGCTCAGGTCAGTTCCCAACTGATAGAGTTTCAGGAACTCTTAATGACTGGCCAACCTTTTGGGCTTCTGAAAGTTTGGCAATGAAATCAAACTCGGCAAAAGGCTTTACTAAGTGGTATTGAGGACTGTGATATTAGGGCTTAGCCAATGGGGGTTGACTGAGAAGGTTGCTGGACTCTATCTTGAACAAATCTTTCAACGTTCTGACTGTGACCAAATCACCAATGTGTTTCTCTCTGAGTGCTTTTCCTCTTAATTTTTAAATGTATATGTATTTCAAGGGAAATTAAATCCATGGGTTTCTGGTTCATTTACCATTAAATCATTAAAATGCTGTTTAAGAGACATTAGACATCCAAAAAGCCTTATGAGCCTTTCTAATAAGCATTTGAAAGACTTGTTTTCCCCTAGCAACAGTTTTGTCAAGATTAAATGACCTCAAACTTCCAAAGGCTCTAATTCAGCTTCAAATTCCCAGTCCATGGATAATGCTGGGCAATAGACATTGAATGTGGCCAAACTCAATCTTTATTTAGCTGTGCAGAGAAGGGCTGAATAAAAATCCTCTTATTCACACCCATTGTGAATCTAAAAGGAACTCCATAATTGGTCCTAGGGAGTTGTTTGGCACCTTCCATGGATAAAAAATTTTCAGATAGTCTTCTTTCTGTTGCCTACCTTGCCATGAGGGGTAAAATAGGTAGTGTAAGTGTGAGATCATAAACCTTTTCAAAACTTGCTGTCATGAACCTTTCAGATATCACTGTTGCAGTACAAGAAAGTTACCTTTGAGTCACCAAATCACCAAATTTGGCTCCCTAAGGAAAAAGAAAAGTGAAAGATACAGCCAACCAGAATCTAGCACTTATTAAAGGAACTCTAGCCTGGAGAAGTGAGAGGAGAAGAAGAAAACAAGCATTTATTAAGTACCAATTATGTGCCAGGCTAGATATTATCTTGGTTTGCTTCTGGATTTTTCCTTCCTTAGTTCAGGGGCCCAGCATAGTTGATTGTGAGCTACCAATTCATCTTAAGATCCTAATTTATTGATTTCCAAGTGAGATAGATGAGAACTGGCACATGGACCCAATATTCTTTGGCACATAGGTTGGTTTCTGTGCCCACAGGATCTTCACTCCCATCCCAACTGCAGAGAGAATGATACTTAGCAACTTCTTTAAAAAAAAAAAGATTTGAATTGTTTGGGACTTTGTAAGTTTTGTGTGAGTCAGTGGTGAGATAAAATAACTTTTTTAAGAAACTAATGACTAACAGGAATAAGGATAAATAAAGAGTAATAAAGAGCATTGTGTTTGGTTCTAGGCACCTCTGCTTAGAAAAGGACATATATAAACTGCAGAAAGTCCAAAGGAAGCCATCCAGCATGTTAAATGGCATGTTTATGCCATGGTGGGAATCAGTTGAAATAGAGATGTTTAGCCTAGAGAAAAGAAGAGATGTGATAACTGTCCTCAAACATTTGACAAGCTGTCACATCTAAGAGGTATTTAAATTGTTCTGTTTGGCTATAGAGGGAAAGATCAGGAACAATGAGGAAAAGTTGCAAAGAGGCTCCTTTCATTATGGTGTTGGGAGACACTTCCTAGCAACCACAGCTATAGAATAATGAAATGGTTGGCCCTGGGAGGGAATGAAACTCTCTTCTTTTGGAGATCTTTATGCACCTTAGAAGCAGCTGGGTAGCACAGTGGTTTAGAACCCTGGGCCTCAAGTCAGTTTGAACCTGAGTTCAAACATGTGCTCAAACACTAGCTGCATGATCATGGAAAAGTCATTTAACCCCTGCTGACTTCAATTTCATCAACTATAGAATGGGGATTATAATAGCTTCTCCCTCCCATGGTTGTTGCAAGGACCAAGTGAGATAATATTTATTTATAAACCACTTAACAGAGTGTTTGGTACATAATAGATAATTAATAAATGTATTTATAAATAATACTTAATAAATAAACTTTCTTCAGTCAGAGACTGTATAGTGGCTTATTGGGTATTTTGTAAAGGGGATTCTTTTTAGGTATGTGTATATGTTGGAATTACTAGGTGGTCATGGAGGTCCCTTACAACTTTGAAAAATCTGTGATGTGCTAAAGGGAGTACAGATTACCATTATGCTGAAATGGAAGGGACATGGAACAAAAATGAGCAAGGAGAGAAGGGATAAGTCAGCTCTTGCAGATTAGAGGATTTATTTAAACACACAGCTCTTTATTAATTGATGTGGTAGTTACCATAACAAGTGTAAATGCTATAGATAAGAAATCGACTCCTTGTTTGTGGAATGGGAGGAGCAACCTTATTCAGCTCATTAATGGGGGAGAATTCACCCCTATCACACAGAGACACTAAATAGAAAGCAATATAATAGATTTTTAATGAAAGCCTGGCTGAAATGGAATTGTAGTAAAAGCAAAATGAAATCCCAAAAGGCTCATGGTGCCTACTCATTTGAACTATAGCTATTGTCTCCCAGTTTCTTGTAAGGATGGAATTAAAAGTGATAGGACGTATTTTTTTCCTCTGTATTTCTAAAGATTAAAAATAATAACACCAACAGATGGGTTAGTCAAAGAGCTTTGAGACTATTAAACCTTTGGTTAAAAAACAAAAAAACCGGTATAGGACTTGTCAGTGGAGGATTAGAACCACTAGAGGGCGGTGCCCAGGCATTTAGAAACAAGTCATTTCACTAACTCAGTGGACACTGTATATTGAAACGGACAAGGAGAAATTCATTTAAGAGCTTTTGCAATGGTCGGCAATCGTCAAACAAACTACTTATTTCTGATTTGTCCCTGCTTCATAGACTTTCATGGGCTTGTGACTTCAGCCTTGATCATTGTCGACTGTTTTGCTTCATCATCCAACTAAAGAGAGGAGATATGTCCATTTCTGAGGTCAGAACAGCGTTCTCTTTGGACATGGCCTCTGGGTCAGTGTTTTCCACCTTAGAGCAATTGTTAGTCAGTCAGCAAGCTTTTATGAAGTACTTACTACGTGCACTGTGCTAAGTGCTAAGGATATTGAGAAAGACAACAATAGTCCTCATTCTCAAAGAGCTCTCATTCCAGCTGGGAGACAGCAAGCAAACAGCTATGAACAAACAAGAAATATGCAGAATAAATTGGACATAACCTCAGGAAAGAAAGCATTAGCATTAGGTGGGACTGGGAAAGGCTTCTTGCAGAAGGTAGAGTTTTAGCTGATACTTGAAGGTTTCCTGGGAAGCTTGGAGGTAGAGAGAAGGAATGGGGGAGTTCTAGACATGGGGACAGTCACAAAAAATGAGAAGAATGTCATGTGTAAGCAAGAATAAGGAGTCCACTTTCTCTTGATCTTGGGAGATGAAAGGAGAGTGTAAGAAGGCTACAAATGTAAGAGAAGAGTAGATTATGAAGACCTTTCAAAGACAAGCTGAGGATTTTATATTTGATCATAGAGGTAATAGGGAGCTATTAGAGTTTATTGAATGGAGGGGTGTGCCCTGCATTTTAGGAAGCTATCTTTGATAGCTTAGGAAAAATGAATTGGAATGTAAAGAAATATGAAGCAGAGGGATCAACTCGAAGGCTCTTGCAACAGCCCAGACATAAAGTGACAAGAGCTGCAGCAAGATGATAGCAATGTCAGAGGAGGAAAAAAATGAGATATGTAAGAGAAATGTTGTGCAGAAAGAACTGGCAAGACTTGGCAACAGATTGGACAAGGGAAGTGAGAGATAGTGGGGAGTGGAAGATAATATACCTGGGTTTCAAGTATGAGCGATTGAAAGATCTTGAATTGTAATAATTAAAAATAAGGAAGTAGTAACAATACTAGCAACAGGGAAGTTGAGGAAGTGTAACAATATTAATAAGTAATAATAGGAAGTTAGCAAGAGGAAGGACTTTGGGAAAAAAGAAAATGAGTTTAGTTTTGGACATGTTGAGTTCGAAGACTCTATGGGACATCCAGTTTGAGATGTTCAAGAGACAGTGGGTGGTGTTAGGCTGGAGGTCAGGAGAGAGATTAGAACTGGATAAATAAATCTGAGAATCATCTTCAGAGAGATGATAATTCAAATCCATGTCGCTAATGAAATCCCCAAGTCTAGGAGTATAGAAGGAAAAGAGAAGAGTACCAAGGACAGAGCTTGGAGGATATCCATGGTTAACAGTCACAGCCTGGATGAAGATCTAGCAAAATAGATTATCAAGGGGCAACCCAAAAGGTAGAAGGACCAGAAAAGAACATTATCATGAAAGGCTAGAGAAAAAAAAAGGATAACAATGAGAAAAGAGGGTGATTGACAGTGTCAAATGTTAGAGAGTTCAAGAAGAATAAGAATTGAGGAAAGGCCATTACATTTTTAAACCAAGTGATCATCATTAATAACTTTGGAGAGACCAATTT
Organism: Potorous gilbertii; assembly: GCA_028658325.1. Taxonomy (NCBI): domain Eukaryota; kingdom Metazoa; phylum Chordata; class Mammalia; order Diprotodontia; family Potoroidae; genus Potorous; species Potorous gilbertii. The sequence continues at coordinate 148,743,975 of CM053771.1, read as the reverse complement.
TATTAGAATTTAAATTAATAAACGTATAAATACAATAAAATTTAGGGCTAAGGTTATTTATAATTTATATTAAATTTATAATTATAAATATAAAATTAATTTATTAACTTACATCACTGAGCCTTTTCTGACGCTAATCTTATTTTATGCCTACCCATCAGTAAATATTGACTAAGTAGCTATTGATCAAGACCTTGTGTTAGTCACTGGAGACATAAAACAATAAATGTGATATAGCCCTTACCCTCAAAGAACTTACACTCTCTTGGAGAATTCAACTGGTACATACACAGGTATAAACAAAAAGACAAAAGGTGATTTCTTTTTCTCACATAGAAATTGATACTTGAGTTAAATATTGGAGGAAATTAAGAATTCTGAGAGGCAAGGATATGAAGAAAATAAGTATTTGTTGGGCATGAGAGAGCCAGCCCAGAGGTACTCACTCAAGAGGTGAAATTATTTTAACAAACCATTCATTCCTTCCATATCAGATACCAAGTGACCCATTTGTGTTGACTTCAATGTTATGTGCTATGAAGAAATACAGAAGGATTCAAATATATAGGCTTTTTCAGGGAGCTGATAGTTCAATTTTGGCAAAAGAAAAGACAAGACAGGCTGTTTATTAGATTTGACAAGTCTCATCAATTTTCTAGGCCTAGGTTTCTCCAGTTATAAAATAAGGTTCTTAGACTAAGTGACCTTTAAAATTCCTTGCAGCTCTAACATTATATGATTCGTCATTTGTCAGAATTAATAACAGTAGCAATAATTCTAATATAATTATATATATAATATATAATGATTCTATATGTAATATAATAAATATAATTGCATGTAACATAATTATACTCATAGGCATTTATTTTAATTTAATTAATTTGAGCATTTGTATCAGGTTTAAATAACATAGAGACTCTAAGGTTTACAACAATCTTTAGATTTTTATCTCAGTCGATCTGCAAAATGACCCTACAAAGTAGGAGACTATCGTTATTCTCAGTTTATGGATGAAGAAATGAGACCAAGGGAGGTTAAGTGACTTACCCAGGTACATGCAGCTAGTGTCTGGGAGAGGGAAAAGAAAACCATGAAGTTTACTCTCATCACATTTGACTAAAGGAAGGAATAAAATCCACACTCATTTTGGTATGAAAACCTATCTTACAATACAGGAAAGTGGGGGAGAAGGAGATAAGCAGGGTGGGGGGGTGATGGAAGAGAGGGCAATGGGAGGAGGGAGCAATTTAAAGTCAACACTCTTAGGGAGGGACAGGATCAAAAGAGAGAATAGAAACAATGGGGGGCAGGATGGGATGGAGGGAAATATAGTTAGTCTTATACAACACGACTATTATGGAAGTCACTTGCAAAACTACACAGATATGGCCTACATTGAATTGCCTGCCTTC